>CM069904.1:767422-1967422 GCA_036172215.1 Camellia granthamiana | reverse complement strand
TTTTATGGAAGGTTCTTCTGTACCTGCATAATCCTCACTGACTGAATAACGACTCATTTGTTATTCTTGAAAATCATTGCTGCTTCTGGCAGCTATCATTTGGTCATCAATCTGTCTCAGTCTCAGACTTGCTTTGGACCATTCGGTCATCAATCTTCTTTTGTACTTCACACCTTTCTTCTTTTCCTTGTCCGGGTTCAACTCATGAAACATTTTGGTATTAGAATATCTAGCTTTGTGCCAATCTAATTTTGTTGAAGTTTTTTTTTTTTATATCAGCAAAAAGAAGGAACCTTTATTGATGGAAAATCATACAAGATATGAGAATACATCAAATAAAGGGAAGGAGTTTGGTGAGGAACCAAACCCGAAAAAAACATAAGACAAGCCGAAAGGAAGGCAAAACTTTGCATACATGAACCTTACACAGTAGAATGCCTACACCAGTGCCTACACCACAAAGCACAGCAGATCCAATGAGTGCAGATAGCAACAGATAGCAGATGCCTAACAACAAATGAAACCATACTGAACACCAGATCAGTGCAGCCCAACACAAATAGCAGAGGAGACACAAACAGGTAACATAGCAGCCAGCAGCCTCTTCACTGACAGCAATATGAGCATATGACAGAATATAGGGCTGGAGACACCTCCCTTACCTAAATTAAATTGAGGCCAGTGCATGCCAAGCCCTTATGGCCCCACAAAGACTTTAACACATAATCAAAAATACTTCATACAGATCCCACACCACTAGCACACAGAAGGCATAGCAACAGAACACATACAGGACACATAACACTAGCACTCACAGCAGCAGTGACCTTGGCTTTCACCATATCAGTGCAGCATTTGGCACTTACAGAGAGGTCACAAATACTTAACACATAACCAGAACAGATCAGATCACACCCACCCCAGCAACAGATCACACCACAGCATACAGATCACATACACTAACCCACAGACCAGCAACCCACAGCTGCAAAACTTCTGCTGCTACACAGTACCACCCAAGCACACCCGAATCTGAATGAAGTTAAAGATAAAATAGTGATTGAGAAATTAAAGTCCTTTAGATGTGGCCTCAACCACAGGGCTACCCTGGTCTTAATCAGCTCACACACTTCAGCCCTGCTTGGAGTAGATGATCTGAAGACGCATTCATTTCTAAGCTTCCAGACTGACCACAATACAGCTAAAGGGATAGCACTCCATATTTTCCTTTCCCTCTTCTTCACTTGCCCACCTGCCCACCATAACAAAAGCTGATCCACAGCACCTGGTAATGCTCCTTGGGTTCCCCACCAATTCAACATATGAGACCAGATACTCCACACAAAAGGGCAGCATACTAGAACATGATTCACAGATTCCAACTCACTCTTACAGAACACACACAGATTACACAGATTGGACCCATTCACATTTAGGATCCCTAGCCTTTGTAGAAACTCCTTTGTCTTGATCCTCCTTTTCCAGGCCATCCACCCAAATACTTGCACCTTGGGAGGAATAAACTTTAACCACACCAACTTACTAACACTGAGGTTTGGACCAAGGTTACCAACCACAGACTTATACAAAGATGCTACAGAAAAATCACCAGAATTAGAGGCTAACCACACAGGCCTATCCACCTGATCAGGCCTTAGCACAGGACCTGCTGCTAATTGGTTAAGAAGGTTCTGCAACTGAGCCTCCTCCCATTCATACAACTCTCTTCTGAAAGCTAGGGTCCACACACCTACTGCCTCTTTCCTATCATAAATATCTTTCAATGTAGCACTTTTCTCCAAGGATAACCTATAAAGACCAGGGAACTCATCTTTAAAGGGCATGTGATTGCACCATATATCATTCCAAAAAATAATTCTTCTTCTATCACCAACCTTCAATTGGTAATTATTTAAATAGATCTGTTGTAAGCTGGTGGACTGGTCATCAATTGTTATGATTCCTCTCCATACAGCTGAATAATTACTACTAGCAACAAGGGATGGTAGCCAGCTACCCTCCTCCAATTTATACCTGCTGCAGATGATCTTCTTCCACAAGGCCCCAAATTCACAACCAAACCTCCACCACCATTTTAGCAATAAGCACTTATTAACATCACGCACCTTCCTAATGCCTAGCCCTCCTTGCTCCATACTTTTACATAGATCCTCCCAACGAACTATGTGAATCTTTCTCCTTAGAGGTGAACCACCCCACAGAAATGAAGCCTGAAGCCTCTCAAATTCTTTAGCAACCCCTTCAGGTAATCTAAACAGGGACAGATAATACACTGGCAGTGAGGATGTCACAGCTTTAACGAGTGTCAACCTCCCAGCAAATGACAGTAACTTTCTTTTCCACCCAGCCAGCCTACCTCTGACTTTATCCAGCACCGGTTTCCATGTAGATTTCTTCTTAGGATTAGCCCCAAGGGGTAGCCCGAGGTAAGTGAGAGGCAGGGACTTCAACTTACAATTCAGTACTGAAGCACAACTAAGCATTGTTTCATCTGAGACCCCCACCCCACACACAACACTTTTGTGGTAATTAATTCTTAACCCTGACATTAATTCAAAACATCTCAACACTCTTTTCACATGGCTCACCTCTTCAACAGCTGCTTCACAGAATAAAATTGTATCATCTGCAAATTGAAGGTGAGATAGGACTACCCCATTTGAGCCCACTTTCACACCCTTGATCAGTCCTAAATCCTGGGCTCTAGATAATAAAATATGCAGACCTTCAGCAGCTATGTTAAACAAGAAAGGGGACAAGGGATCACCTTGCCTTAAGCCCCTTTGTGGGCTGAACTCTTCAGTTGGAGACCCATTGACAAGCACAGAGACTCTAGCAGAGGTTACACACTCCTTCACCCAGTTAGACCATTTATCACCAAACCCAAACTTATGGTAGCCACTGTATGTTGGTGCTTGAGGACGCAATGGGTTTGTTACCCCTCGTCCCAGGATCTTTTCCTTGCCAAAAGCTGCATGCTTCACCTCTATTGCCGTATCGTCCACCCATAATCCATTTGCTTTCTGGACAGCTACTGTTGCAGCTACAGAGCAAGCAAACCGTACAAACCCAAATCGTGTGTTAGTGAGCTTCCTTCTCTTTTGCGGAATAAAAACATCATTCACCACACCAAACTTGGAGAAGATGTTATACAGCCCCTTCAGGTTCACTGATCTTGGTATTTTATCCACAAATACAGTGAAGAAGCTTGTGCGTTCCTCGAACACTCCTCTTCTTTGTCCTCTTCGATGCCCACCCCTCTGTCTCACAACAGGAATCCACCCCCCTTGTTTAGATCCTTCCATGCCAATGGATCCCAGACTTGTAACTCTGGTTGACTGGTTCTCTCTCTCTGTCTCTCTCTCTCTTTCTCTCTAATTTTGTTGAAGTTGAAAGTCGCATTTCATTCATTAATATGTTAGCTTCTTCTAATTTTTAATTCAGTCTTTATTGGTATACAATTTTATCATGCGAAACTTGTTTGGTTCCTATTTTCAGGATTAATTTTTTGGAAATTTGAAATTTTGTCTTCTGTTTTTTTTTATTTTCATTGAATTTTTTTAATATTCTAAGCAATTTTTTTTAAAATTTTTTTTTTTGATATACCTAACATAAATACACTTAAAAAATATAATATTTATGAAAAAAATCTTTAGAAAATTCACTAATTACCAAAAATACAAAAAAAAAAAAAAAAACGAGAATTTAGTATATTTCTCGTGTTCTTGTGTATTTATTGATTTTTTTAAATATTTTTTTATAAATATTTTACTTTTTAGATACATCTAAGTAAGGTGCATCTAAAAAAGTAAAAAATTGTTTAAAATTTTAAAAATATTCACTAAAAACAAAAAAAAATACGAAAAATAAAAAATTCAATTTCTAGAAAATTGAATCCAAAAAATAGAAACCAAACATTATTTATTTATTTATTTTTTTGTGTGTGTGTATTTATAAAAATGATGCAAATAAAAGAATATAACTAATCTATGACTTATTTACAATCATATAACTATAAAATGTCAAAACAAAAATTAATAGTTTGTTTAATGCCCCTTCTTAAAAACCTTAACTTAGTGAAGCTTCTACTAAGGTTTTTAAATGCCAACATTGGTATGTATTAATGTATTTTTCATCGAATTGTTTTCTATTTTTATTATAGGGAAAATGATTCTTTCCCCTAAGGGGAGTACCTGGAGGATGAACTGCATTTGGCCATGATGCAATAACTCGGTGCCCAAAAATGCTAGCTGTTGTTGGTAAATCTTAGAAGTATGGATCATGTGGATGCTCTCTTAGGTCTCTTGGTACATCAAGGCACCTACAGATGGAGAATAGGAGATTGACCTTGGTCCATGCCTTCATTTTATATTACTGTTTCAATATGGCAGTTCATGCATCTGTAAACATGGCCTGTTCCTTTCCCCCCTCAAAAAAATTCAATGATAAAAAATGGCATGCCTGTTATTTAATTCATACATAGTTGACTACATTTAATTCATACATGTCTGTTTTTTTGATAAGTAGCATTTCTTCTTCTTCTTCTTTATTTTATTTTATTTATTTATTTATTTCCAGATAAAAGATGTGAACTCCATTACCCTGGAAGATGCTATTGATTTGCTACGTTATCCTGTGACATTGGTATGCCTCCATCTAAATAGAGTTCCTTTTTTTTAATTTTATTTATTTTATAGTTTTTGTCATGGTCAAACTCATTTTTCTCGCATCCATGTTACGGAAACCATCCTGACGATGGCCAGCCAGTTGTGTTGAAGCTTGTAAAGTTTGGATTTTCCATTAGACATCGGCGCACAATTGCACCTGTACCCAAGGTATATCTTTCTTTGTTACGCATGCGTTTATTAAACAGTTATGATCTTTTTAAGACTTTTTCTTCACTAAATTCAACTTGAATCTCATATCATAGTAGTCATTTCAACATAAGAAGAAAATTTGGCCTACCGTATTAGCCTCCTATAGCAAAACTTTACCAGTGGGTTATTGAAACTGGACAGCTGGTAGAGGCAGCTTAGTTGCACGGAGAGGGAGTGTGGGAGCGTGGCCAAGTAAAAGAATTGTAGTTTGGGAGCATTTATATATTATTTTTATTGAAATATTTTTAATTTATTTATATAAACATTTTTTAAAATTTATATAGGTTATAAATGAGTTTTAAATTTTTTATTTTTATGTAATATTTAATTAATTAAATACAACATAAAAATATTTTTTTTAAAAAAAATGAATAGCAAATAAAAATTCATTCGAAATATAAAAACAAAATAATCATCTAAAAATTAAAAAAACAAAATAAATTAATAAATTCAAACATTATAATAATATTTTAATTTCATTCTCATTAATACTATCATTAAAACATGTAGGCCAATAAAAATAATGGAGTGATATTCTTGAACCTGTAAAACATAGAGCCTAATAAAAGTAGTGGAGTCATATTTTTTAAAACTACCTTTCAATAAATTTTTTTATATTTTTTTAATAAAATAATATTTATGTTTGTTTCAAAGAGAGAGAGATTGATACAGAGAGAAGATCGAGAGATCAATAGTGCATCTTTCTTGCATCAGATTCACATTTCCCTCTCCTCAGATTCACGATTCTGCTCCAATTCTTCCTTAGAAGTGCAAAATCGCACATCTTCCTCAGATTCATGAGCATCTAAGATGATTCCTGCTGCTAAGGGAGGCAGCTCAGTTCAATGCTGGGGTGTATATAGTTCGATTCTTCGCCATACACATTTCGGAGCATTTTTATCAGTTTGTGAAGTAGGTATAGAAGATGCGTAGGCTAGAAGTAGAAAATGTACCCTTAAATGTGGCATCATTGGGGGGAGGGCTGAATTATTTTATAGATGAATAGGAACACCTAATAAAAAGGAAAATGAACCAATGGAGAACTATGTTAATACATATGTAGAAGTGTTATTAATGGAGTGAAATATAGGTAGTCAGAGTTATTTTGAGGTCCCAAAATAAGGAGATACTGACATTGACATTGACATTGAATACTGAACAAGTTGTGCAGACAACAATGAAAAGAATTACTAAAGCGTTGCATGAAAGTTTGTAAAACATAACTAATAAGTAATGATTTGGTAAAACGAAAGAACGAATTTCCAGCATGAAATGCTCGTCAGGTAACAACAGGCTTGAGTTGTCTATATATGCTTAATATTGATTAAATTACACTTGTACCATGCATATATGATATACTTCTAACTAACAAGTACCAACCGATTCCTTTTCGTGTCTTCCCCTTGTGAGGTGGGATGATTGAATCTCAAGTGCCTTGCCGTAGATATATTCTGTACTTGATTTCAAAGACTAAAGGCAAAAGGGACAAATGTAATGCCTCTCCAAAACAAGGAGGGATATAAAAAAAATAAGAAAAGAAAGAAAGGATGAAACATACAACTATTGGGAATATTTTTCATTTTTGCAAAAGCTATGTACAACTTTTCTGAGTATTGAACTGTTGGAAATGCTTCAATGACAAAGCTATAGCTCTGCTAGAGGGCTGCCCCATTAAACTAACAAGAAGAGAGAGAGAGAGAGAGAGAGAGAGAGAGAGAGTATAACCAACTGGGCTAGTCTAGTTGGCCGGAACACCTACATCTCATTAGGAGGTCAAGATTTCAGGTCTTGTCCCTGGCAACACACCCCTTAGGATAAGGCCTTTAATGTACCCCCAAAAAAGGAGATAAGACTATTAATTTAAATAATAAATATATGAATAAACATTTAGGAGTGCATTTAAAAATCCTAAGTGATTCGTGATTCGATAAAGATTTAATTTTACCAACTCTCAATTAATCAAAACACACAATCTAAATTAACAAGCATTTACGAAAGTGGTTTAGATTGTTGTTTTCGAAACCAATAAATCGACACAAACGATATTTACGTGGAAAAAATCACAATTGAAATACCTCCAATTGTGATAAAAAAATCACGGGCGAAACGTCACTAATCAATCCACTACTGAAGAAAGAAAGATTACAAAGATAACCAACAAATTACCAAACGCATCAAATTTGTCTTCAAACCTTCTGTAACTCTTTCACTACAGCCTTCGTCTCGGAATTGATCAGTATGAAGTTGAATCCACAACCTCCAATGTCGAATTAACGACCACGCACAATATCAAACTCCTTTGATGCTCCACGCTTGAATCTCCGGATTCCACCGAAGAAGAACACTCTTAATTATGAAGAAACAAATTCCTTGATGTATGTATCTTAGATCATAGGTTTAAAACCCACTCAAAAATATCAAAGAAAACTGGAAAACTTCTCTCAAAGAAAACCTTAGAAACCTCAAAAATACCAGACGCACTCTTCGCTTGAGCGAGTACTCCTTCGCTCGAGCGAGGAACAGAAAACAGAATGACAAATTACAACTCAATCAACTCAAGTTTGTTTGTGGGATTGACAAGATTGAGGGACTTAACAGCATTCATACGGATTAAGTAGACGGGCTGATATATGGACAAACAACTACATACTATATGATACCTTGAATTTAGTGGGTGCATAATTAAATAGACCTTTTGGAGTGTAGTCATAGAGATGTTGAAAGATAATTTGTAATTTCTAAGAAGGTAATTTGATGAATATTCTGGAAGTCTATTTTTTGGAAATGTCTGCCAAGGAGAATTAAGTTCTAGGTGATGGTTCATCTCCCTAGAGGTTGGAAGAAGGCAAAAGTTATTGAGCAAAATTTTCTGGAGCATTTTGCAATTAAAAAATAGTGGTGTTGATCTTCATGCAGGGGAAGCCATTAGAAAAACATCCCAAAGATCTCAAACAATCATTTGTGCAGCAGCAAAAGGTGTAGCAGCAGAAACAGAGTTAAAAGCAGCAGCAACTTTATGAATCAAATTTGGGGAGTTTATGTATATGTTTTTCAAGTATTTTTCTAATTTTTAATTCAGCCCCTTATTTAATGAAAATCTGCAGCACTTCAATATAGTTTTTCACTGTTGCTTTCATCCACAACCTTTTTGATTTATATCTTTAATCCATTCACACGTCCGCTGTCCCAACAAGAGATTGAGTATTGTTGTTTGGAATGGATATGTGATTCATTTAGCAATGTCCTAGCATGTAAATCATGACTGGCAAACAATTGTTGCCTCTAGAACCCAACTGGCGAATTCGTCTTGTAAATCTTCCTGTCATAAATATTTCAAAATTCGGATTAAGTGGATGGAAAATTGGATCAAGAAATTGGGGGAAAATGTGGAAAGGAAGATCTCTTACAAACTCAAGTGCAGATTTGTGGTATTACGATCTTTAAAATGTATCTCAAGAAAGTCTGGTGACAAGATTCACCCTGTTGGTCAGATTATTATTTCTTGATTAACTTTTGTATTTGTTTTCCTATGCTGGTTCTTCTATTACCAACATGCACATTTTTCCTGCTTCCAAATGACTGCTATTTGAACCTTCAGTCTATATTTTTTTAATTGAATTTGTTTCACTTCAAAAGAAGAGAAAAAATAATGCATGCATAACATTCACCGTATCTAGTTACCCATGTAAGTTTGCCAAAAAAGATAAAAACAAGAAGCAAAACAAAACTAGTCTTCTTGTTTGTAAATAGATTATATGTAATTAATTATATATTAGTTTTGCCTTTTTTTTTTAAAATTTATTTTATTTATTTAGACTTCTTGTTTGTTAACTCTTATTTTGCTTGCATGGTTTTTGTCTATTTAAACCTTTTCTACAGAACTTGAAACCAAATGATATTAGTTTTGAGAAAGCATTAGAGCTTTGTCGAGTAAAGATGTAAAACGTTGTGGCCGACCCAAGAGCAAACCAAAGCTTCAAGAGGCCATCGAGGCGATATAGGCATGACAAATTCTATGGCCAAGCTTGAGTACATGAAATTTAAATGTCTATGAAGTTGGTATGCGTATATAGACATCCATTTGTTGAAGTTTGACCTGAGCCCATTGCAGGTTGTATCCAACTTACACAAATATATGATGGCTGGAAGTGTAGAGTAATGGATGGTAATAGTAACCAATTTCGTTGTAATTCATGATTAAGCTTATAAGTTATAAATATTGTGGCCAGCTTTGATTTTCCTTGTGATGTTTCATTTTAAAAGCAATCGAGTATGTAGAGTGTCACAAGAGTTCCTTTCTTCATTTTTTATTTTATTTTATTGGGCAAATTACACAACTAGTCCCTATAATTTGGGACTTGTATCACTTTGATCCCTGACTTTTCAATTGTGACACATTTGACCCTGAATTTTGAATCCTGCTCCAAATAAGGATAATTGAATATATAATTAGATTTTTCAAGGGTAAAATTGTCAATTTGATAAAATATAAACTAATTTGATAAAAATAAATGTCAAACAAATGTTTTTGAATTTTTAAAAATTATTTCTACCTACTAAAAATAAAATTATGTAAAATTGATAAATCTTTTAGACATTTTTTTTTAACCAAATTAACTTTTATTATGTGTTTGGATAATGATCATGTAAAATTAATTTTAAAAAATTAATCATGTAATTTTTATTAATTTTACATAATTTTATCATTGGTGGATAAAAATAATTTTAAAAAAATTAAAAATATTTTTTTGACATTTATTTTTGTCAAATTAGTTTATATTTTATCAAATTGACGATTTTACCCTTAAAAAATTTAATAATATTTTCAATTGCCCTTATTTAAAACGAGATTTAAAATTCAAGGTCAAATGTATCACAATTGAAAAGTCAGAAACCAAAGTGACACAAGTTCCAAAGTTCCAAACTATAGGAACTATTAGTGTAATTAATCCTATTTTATTTTATCTTTTAATAAAAAAGGTGTCAAAGTTATGCTCCATTTGTTTTGGCGAAAAATATTGTTAGTGCAAAATGTTTTCTAGTGTTTGGTTGCAACATTGAAACTAATGTGTTAGACGTGGTGTTGGTTGTTGTGCTGGCGGTAAAGGTGGCAGCAAGGTTGTGGTCTTGGTATGTTGCGTTGGTAAATATTTTTCATCTTTTAAAAGTTGGAAATGTTTCTTTTGAAATAACTTTTGTTTTTCATTGATCATGAAAAAAAATTTTGGTTAAGTTTTCATTTTTCGTTGTAGCAAATATTAGAAAATATAGAAAAAAAAATTCAAAAAAATATTTTTTTTTGTCTGAACAAACGGATATTAAAATAAATAATTTTGGACAATTTGTACTTTAATACCCACATATCAGATTACTTGGATTAGTTATGGTAAACAATAATTCTAGTTATCATAAAAAGTAAATCAAAATTTTAGCAAGTGAAGTTGTGGGTCATATATATTTTAATTATGTGCAATATTTTAGATTATTTTATTTGGATATGTAACACAATTATTATATCGTAAATATTTCATTAATTCATTATAATCACTCAGACTCAACAATAGGCATATTCACTAACAGTATCTAATACATATAGTGAATATAATATACATATATATATACATTCCCTCCCTCTCCTCCAACCCCCTCCCCCAGAACCACAATAGGCATCTGAGGTGCCATACCAACCATATTTGTCGCAGCAGCTAAAAAAAAAACCATATTGGCCGCAGCAAAGCCCTCCCGGGCAAAGTGCACAACCAGCTTGCCCACCACATTGCTCTATGGTAAATTAGCTTTGGCAACGAACCACAATAGCCACACTACGCATCTGAGGTGCCACACCAACCATATTGGTTGCAGCAAAGCCCTCCTGGGCAAAGTGCACCCCCAGCTTGCCAACCACATTGCTCTGTGGTAAATTAGCTTTGGCACTACAACAAACTGCACATTTGGCAACCAAAAAAATTTAAATCGCCAAAAATAGTACTTTAGGCGACTAAAAGTTGATTTAGTTGGCGTTGATTGCATGTTTTAGCTACTATACTATTTTAGTCGACATATAACCTTATTGGCAACCAAAAAAAACTTTAGTCACTAAATATAGCATAATTGGCGACTAAAATAGTTTTAGTTGGTGTTTGTTGGCATTTTACGCTACTAATTCTTCATTTAGTCGCCGTATAATGTCATTTGCCGACAAAAACAAGTTTAGTCGCCAAAAAATGGACACATTTAGATGAATTTTTGATGACAAAAAATAATTTTGTCGTTGTATATTAAACTTTGCCGATGAAAATAAACATTAGTAGCCAAAATGTTACGTTTGGCAACCAATGTTTAGTCGCTGTTAATGAGTATTTGCCGACAAATAAGCATTTAATTGCTAAATCTTCGAAAAAAAATTTAGAGGATAAGGCATTAATATTGGCGCCCAGTATCCCATTTACACAAAAACACTTTTGGGTTCTGTTATGTCTCACACACCAACATAGAGAACAGCCAATACCAAACCTCACCACCGACGATCATCAACATCGCTGGCCACCGGCGCTCACCACCACGACCACTACAAATCAGCACCACCACGTATCATAGGTATTTGTCTCTCGGTCTCTCTCCTTCTCTGTCGATCTGAGTCTCTCTCTTTCTCTCTCTTTCTCATTGTCTCTCCCTTTCCCATTTCTCACACTTTCTGTAGGGTTTTTATATGATTTTTTTTTTTGTTTATTTTGTGTTGATTTCGTAAATGGTTTTTTAGGGCTTTATCTAATTTCGTGAATGGGTTTGGTTAAAGTGGTTTTATTTCGGATTGTGGATTTTGGATTATTGAAATTTCAATCTTGAGTGTTAGGTTTGTTAGAGTCAATTGAGAAGAACCAGTTTCTCATATTACAAATGCTAGGTACCCAAATAAAAAAATATAGTGCAATATAAAAAATTTGGGATCTTGCTGGACTCCGACTTCTTGCTCTGTCTCTCTACACTCATTGGTCTGTTTTGGGTGCAAAATTAGAGCACCCATGGACTCCTTTGACTTGAGGGTGTTTATCTTGAATGAGGTGTTGTTCAACACCACCTGCACAATAATCCATCACCACTGCAAATTCCATCTATGCTTTTGAATTTAGTGAGTTCAACTTCTTTACTGCTATTATATGTTTCTTTCTGTGTTTCTAATAGAATTGTGTTTGGATTGGATAGGTGTCGTATATGTACACCGTATAATAAATTATTAGGGTAATGACATAGATTAATAAATGGAGTACATTAATGATTTTAGGGTTTAAAAATTTAGGTTGGTTTTTGAAAGGGGAGAGGTCTCTATCTATTCACATGATCTTTCATCTGATTAGCTGCTGCGTGTAATTGCAATTTGTAATTGTTAAGCTGTGTTGGGCATTGGGAGTGGCCCCCCATCCATCCTAAAACACACTTAGATTCGAAAGTGAAACTGAAAGCCCACTATATGACCATATGTGTCTCTATTTCAACTAAATCGGTTCATTAATTATTTAATTAACTATTGATTAATTAATTGTTAATTAATCAACTTTCTAGCCTCACTTTCATAAGCTTCTATAATGTTATTTCAACTTGGGTTGAATGAAATTCAGGTTAAATCCGAATCACTCTCATGTTTTTTTGTTTTTTATGTTAAGATGGGTCGATCGATTCGCCATCACAAAATCATTAATTAGCATAACAAAAAAATATTTGTAAACTTGGATTTCAAATAAGTCATCTGAAGATTCCACCTCTTATCAATGATTTGCTAATTATTTATTATCTTTTAAATATTTGATAAGGTACAATCAATTAACATATTATTATAAGATTCGTTCACTTGGCCTACACACCAAAACATACATTTCTCTCCCCAACTATATAAATCATAACTAACGTATGCCAAAATTGAATGAATTTTCTTAATCACCAAGTGTAAATTGTATACTTTAAACTAATCAAATAACACCTTTTATCCCTCTACTTTGAAGTTGTCAATATTTATCATTAAAATGAAGAAATTTTTTATAAGTTATAATTTTTGTTGTAAAACTATTTCTAATTCTAATGATAAATATTAACAACATTAACCATGGAATCACTTTAACACAATTAAAGTGTTAGAGATTAAAAAAATACAATGGTGGGTTAGTACCCTTTAGTAGTCTTGTCCAATGTAGATGTTTGGTTTGGTGGGAAAAAATAACATGACAAACAAAAGCACTGCTGGTTTTGATGCAACCAGTTTGGTTTGGAGGTGTTAGTTTCACATATGGAAAAACTATCTGATGATTGCATCTTCAATGGGAGTCAGCCTAATCTTAAGGATTTAAGTGTTAATGTCAAATGGAGAGTGGCTCTGTGGGCCAAGTCCAGCCTCCCAGGTTTCTCTTATTCTAGGCATGATATTGTTCACTACCTTAGTCAGCTCATGTTCTGCTGTTAAGTGTGTTTACCCCTGTTTCTGTTTGTTGCTCTGGTACTTTGGTGTCTTTTACCTTGGTGCTTGCTCTGGTGCTGATTGTTCTGCTACAGCACTGCTGTCTTCATAGCTGTGTTGTACTGTATCTGTTTTTGCGAGCTCTGCTGGTGTGTATTTGTGTATCTGGAGCAGTCTAAGGTCTGCAGTTGAGGGCTACTAACTAGTTGGTACCTTGGTCTGCCACCATTTGCTGTGACCTGTTCTGTCATTGGCTGGTTATTGTTTTGGTATTTTTTGTGGCTTTTGGAGTCTACTAGTGTGCTGGTTTGCTGGCTTGGGCATTACTTGCTCCAGTGCTGGCTGTGTATCTACCTGTCTCAGTGCTAGTTTGTTGGTTTGGGCAACACCTACCTTAGTCCTGGCTATGTTTCTATCTATTTATCTTGGTTTCCTGGTTTGGGTAACATCTTCTGGCCTGCCACCACTGGCTGGGAGAAAACTCTGCTTCACTTTGTGCCTCTGTGTTGTGTATCTACTACATCTGCTGTCTAGTTTCTGTGTATTTGTTGGTCCCTTAGCTATTTAGCCGTAATTTTTTTTTTGGTGGTCATTGTTCTTTGTGATTTGTGCATAACAATCAAATTAATGTATAAAGTAATTCTTTTATTTTTTTCAATGTTTCAAAACTTTAAAATTTCATTACTTTTGTTTTACACATCTGATTTTCATAAAATTTATGTTTACAAAATGTATTTGCTGAGATCTATAAAATTACAATCTATATTGAATATCAAATTTAATTTCCCTCCCTGAGGGTTGCATTGATATCTCTCCCTCTAAGATGACTTCACATAGAATTGTTCATGTATGTGACGTTTGAGTATGAATAAATGCCAAGTTACTAGTCAAATTATCCAACTATATGCAATCGACAAATCCCGATCGGTTATTACTATTTTGTTTACTTAAAAAAGCAATGATAATTGAACCCCTAAACTTACTTACGCTCTCTTCCATTACAGAGTATTTTTTCATTTGCTGTCCATTCCCATGTTCATCTTTGCTTGATGTGTAGGGTTCAAATAATGCACAAGAGTTGGATGATGATAAAAGATAGGCTGAAAAGTAAAGAGTATAAAAAAGGTGTTCAATCATTTATTGAGTTTGCTATGAAGAATTTAGGGCCACAGGATGAAATTCGTTGTCCGTGTGTCAATTGCTTGAACGGCACAAAATTTAGTCGACAAGTTGTACGGTTGCACTTGATTCGAAAAGGAATCGCATGTTCTTATCGAACTTGGGTGCACCATGGGGAACATATTCCTATATCTTGTGATCATTTTACTATGCGAAACGATGATACTAAAAGCAATGGAGCTGGAATGACAGCCAATCACGAAAATTTGAGTGAACTTCCTACCATGTTAGAAGAGATTTACATGAGTGGTCTTATGGATGATCATATAAACGAAGATCGTACTAGTTCGGAGAGGCACAATTTGTTGAAGTTCATGAAGTTGTTTGATGATGCTCAACGCAAAGTATATCCAGAGTGTGAAAAGTTCTCCATCTTGTCCTTCGTTATTAAGATGCTTCACGTCGAGGTGTACAATAAATGGAGTAACAAATCTTTCGATATGGTTATGCAAGTTTTCAAAGACATTTTACCAAAGTGTGATGAAACTGTTCCATGGACCCTTTATGAAGTGAAAAAGTTCTTACATGAATTGGGTTTAGGATACGAGGCCATTCATGCATGCAAGAATGATTGTACTTTGTTTTGGAAGGACAACGTAACATTGGAGAATTGCCCTACATGTATGGAGTCTAGATACAAGTTGAATGACAAGACTGGTAAAAAAATTCCACACAAAATATTGAGGTACTTTCCTTTGACACCGAGGTTGAAGAGATTGTACATGTTGAAAAAAATAGCCGCATATATGAGATGGCACAAAGATAAGCGTGTGGATGATGGAGTATTACGACATCTAGCTGATGGTGAGGCATGGAAGGACTTTGATAGCCTGCATCTTACGTTCTCTGCAGATCCTCGGAATGTAAGGTTAGGGCTTGCCACAGATGGTTTTAATCCATTTGGAAATATGAGTACATCGTACAGTATGTGGCCCATAATCTTAATGCCTTACAATCTACCCCCATGAAAGTGTATGAAAGATCCATTTATTATGATGTCATTGCTTATTCCCGGACGATCTGCACCTAGAAGAGACATCGATGTTTACTTGCAACCATTAGTAGAGGAGTTAACCAATTTGTGGGAGCATGGTGTGCAAACATATGATGCCTCAAACGGCCAAATATTTACAATGCATGCAGCAGTCATGTGGACCATCAATGACTTCCCTACATATGGTAACTTGTCTGGTTGGAGTACAAAAGGTTACTTGGCCTGCCCTAATTGTAACATAAATGCATTATCTCAGAGTTTGCGAAGTAAGATAGGGTATATGGGTGCTCGGCGGTACTTACCCGAAAACCATAATTGGCAAAGAAGTAAGCTCTTCAATGGTGAAATTGAGAATCGGTCCAAACCTGTGGAGTTATCAGGAGAAAAAATACTGGAGCAAATTAATTTAGGGACGTACAGGCCGTATGGAAAGCATCCAAACAACCAAAAAAGACAAAGGAATGAAAATCCAACTCCAAACTGGACAAAAAGAAGCATTTTGTTCGACCTATCCTATTGGAAAACACTGAAGCTTCAACATAACCTTGATGTCATGCACATAAAAAAGAATATATGTGACAATCTGGTTGGGACACTATTAAGCATAGGTGGCAAGAACAAGGACACGGACAAAGCACGTTTGGATTTGAAGGACATGTGAATACGAAAGGAGTTACACTTGATAAGGCATGCGAATGGCTCTTTCAAGAAGCCTCCGGCATTGTACACATTTTCCCCAGCAAAAAGACAAGGGTTTTCTGATTTCTTGAAATCGATTAAGTATTCTGATGGCTATGCGGAAAATATATCCAATTGTGTCACCGCGAATGGTGGTAGGTTAGTTGGCCTCAAGAGTCATGACTGCTATGTCCTTCTATAACGACTTCTTCCAATTGGGATGCAAGGATACCTTCCTCCCGAGATTAGGACCACATTGTTTGAGTTGGGAACTTTTTTCAAATAGTTGTGCTCAAAGACATTGAGGGTGACTGATTTGGAAAAACTGCAAGAACAAATCGTACTTGTACTTTGTAAGCTTGAGAAGATTTTTCCTCCTACTTTTTTTGATGTCATGGTCCACTTGGCAATTCATTTGCCTTACGAGGCTATGCTTGGAGGGCCTGTGCAATATCGATGGATGTATAATATTGAGAGGTATAACTACGAGTCAGAACTTTTTTCATTTAAATATAGTTCAATATGACCATACTGACGAATAGGCTGATGTTTACATCTAGGATGCTCAGACTTCTTAAAGGATTTATGGGCAATAAAGCTCGGCCATAAGGTTTCATGGCGGAGGGCTACATATCGAAAGAGTGTACGACGTTTTGTTCAATGTATTTAGATGGAGTTGAAATGGTGTTTAACCGGGAAGAAAGAAACTATGATGGGGGTGACAATGGCCCGAGATTGGCAATTTTCACTAAAAATGTTCGTCCTTTTAGTCAACTTCCAAGGGCAATTGATGTGTCTGTAGCTGACCGCGAATTGGCTCATTGGTTTGTCCTACACAATAGTTTGGAAGTGGACGAATATCTAGAATATGATTCCTTAGAAAATATACACCATACATTTTCTACATGTTTTTTATTTTTTAAAGTCTTCATTATTCCAATTATTTATGAATTACATTGTATTAACTAGGGAACACAAGCTCTTGTCACAACAAAAAACATGGAAGTTCATGCAACATTGCAACGCGACAATGCAAAGAATTTCCTAAATGGTTCAAAGATTGCATAAGCTAAAATTCCTTAGTGTATAGTTTGCAGATAACGTTAAATTATTCTAAGTTGGAATTAACATGACATACTTTGTTGTGTAGATAAACCAATTGCGAAATCAAAAGTCACCCGAAGCAACCAATGAGATGTGGCCATTAGCCAATGGTCCTAATGCCTTAGTGAACACATATTCGGGATGCATTTCTAATGGCGTCCGATTCCATACTATTGACCGTGATAACCGTTGTAAATGTCAAAATAGGGGGTTGGTAGTGGAAGGGGACTACCAAGGCCAATTGATAAAGTTCTACGGCTACCTTTGTAAAGTGTGGGAAATGACATATTTGTTTGGACATCGGGCTGTTTTTTTCCAATGTGAATGGTATAACACCGGTAGTAGCTGAACTTTGCGTGTCGAACCACATGTGACAACTGTTGATGTAACAAGTCGATGGTATAAAGATGACTCGCTTGTGTTCCCAAGCCAAGTTCAACAAGTTTTCTATGTTCATGATACGAAGTTAAGGGCGAATTGGCGAGTCGTAGAAAAGTTTCAACATTGACGAAATTGGGATGTGCCAGAGATGGATGTGCCAGTATTTGATGATGTGTTGCAACAAGATGAAACCACTACTGTTGTACCAACCGAGCCTATTAATGATGATGTTGTTTTGCGTCGCGATGACATTGAACCTAAAATTTATGGAAGTTTCTCAGTCCAATAAGTGTGTACAACTCGAGGGTGTTATGGATGATGCTTTCATCTATGATGACGATGATGAACTAACAATCGCGGGTGATGAAGAAGAAGAAGATGAGATAGAAAGTGATTTTGATACAGATACAAACATAAAGTTTTAACGTACGAGTTCAGAATTCTGATATGTGTTCTCTAAGTAGATAGATGATGAACTTTTTTTTCTTTGTCCTGCTTGTTTTGTTGATGTAATGGGGGAAATTAAGAATACAATTTTTGTTCTTCTTGTATTATGTAGTCAAATGTTATGTAAAATTCCTTCATTTTGTGCAATGTTCAACCTCTTAAATTTACGAACCTGTTAATTTGAATTTCATGCCAAGAGCATTGGTTTATGTACTTCCTTAGTTTTGTGACAAGTAAACAAAATAATTTTTTTCATATTGTGTTATATGTTAATATCGTCAATGATTAACTTTTGTAAATAATCCATATTGCGTTCAACATCGATGATGGATGTGAGGTTTATAATTCATGTATGTTTGTTACTTAATGCAGGTAGCATGGTTCCTGGAATCAAGACGGGGCAGCGTAAGAGAGCAACAAGTGGCAACGTATTATCAGCCTTTGAAGCATGTCCACAGGAGATTGGCACCCTGCTAACTTTCTCTGATGAGACGCAACCACCAGATGATACACAAACAGTTGTCAATGAGACGCAGCCAGGTGGCGTGGGTAAGATCATTGAACTTAATTGTTTATGGCTTTTTTGTTTTTGTTTTTTGTTTTTGTTTTTTTGGTGCATAAGTCATAAAGTAAGACAATGAAAGCCCCATAAAGACAAAGAAAAACAAAGAAAAACAAAAACAAACAATACTTTACACAAAGCAAGGAAACTTACACAACAAAGAACAACAAAAACAAACAAGCTTCACCAGCTACAACAGCAGCAGCAACCAACAGGCAGTTGCACTAGCTGTATTGATAGCAGCCAAATTCAAGTTGTAACAAAATTTACCAACACTTTACGCAGCTAAACAGTAGCAGCCAACAACAGCAACCAACAACACTAGTAACAGGAGCCACAACAAGCACCATTTATGGCTTAGTTATTAGCAATGTTTGTAATTTGTGCCTTGCTTCCCCTTTTGTACCAGGGTGAACAAGGTCAACTCATGTACGAGGACCTACATTAGGCAAAGAAGTGCAAAAAAAAATAGCTAGGAAAAAAGGAGAGAAATTACATGTTTATATCAATTGGGTGTTGAACGCAATCACATGAGGGAATGCCACCCCAGCAACGAATGAGTTGGGATTGCAAATTAGAAGGTTGTGCCCTCTTCAAAGCGTGAAGTCGTGGAGAAAAATCGATCAGAGTACCAAAGATGCGGTCATCCAAGCGGTGCTAGTATGAGATTCATCTTGCGATAATGTCTGTATTATGTTATTTGTAATTGCTTAAATTAATTGATGTACTAATTCTTTTATTATGTGTTACCCAAAAAGCAACCTAAGAGGGGCGGTGAATTAGGTTTTTACAAAATAAAATTAATAATACCCCAATAAAATTAACTACTAGTATAACAAATTATTAACAAGCACAATGATGAACTTAGTAGTAAATGATCAAGTAAAATAACAATGAAGTATAACTAACATACAGGGTAAATCAAATGATTAACACATGAATATTAGATAGCTATAGCAGTAGTAGGAAAGTAAAGAGATTAGGGAAGAGGAGACAAACAGATTTATAGTGGTTCGGCTTCAACCAAGCCTACATCCACTCCTCAAGTTTCACTTGAGATTTTTCACTATTTTCTAGCTTCACAGAGATGCTAGCAACCTCTTTACAAATGGAGCAATCCTCCACGGATTTTACAAAGACTTCACAAACCCAAACCCTTGCAAATCTTAGGTGATTCACAACCACTCTCAAGATTTCAAGAACACAGTGTTTGTAACACTTTTACGAGATAAAATGGTATTTTTGCTTTTAAAGAAAGCTTACAATAAATATCTCTGAAAGATAGATATATAAAATGAAGTTTTGATTTTTCTGTAAATCTCACACAGGAAATATGAACTTAATGCTATAAGGCTCAGTGTATAATTTCTGAGAAAAGATGTGAGTGATTATAGATCAAAGAATATTTTCAAGTTTTTTTGTAACTTGTTTACATTAGAGGCTTTGGTATATATAATGAAAATTATAGTCATTTATAGCCGTTGTATTCATTTGAATTTATAGCCGTTTATACCCGTTTATAGCCGTTGTAGTCATTTGAATTTATAGCCGTTGTACTTCTATCATTATCAATTTGAATATCTTCCACTCCATCATTACAAATTTGAATATCTTCCACTTGAACCTTTTGAACATTTATAGCCGTTTATAGCCGTTGTACTTCCATCATTACTAATTTGAATATCTTCCACTTGAACCTTTTGGCCTGCTGCTGTGCTAGGCTGTTTGAACCTTTGTTTTGGTCTATTTGAACTCCTGATTTAATCAAATATTAAATACATTCTAATAACATTTAGGATAAAGGTTTAGGTGAGAAATAATGGGACAAAATAAATTTTGATTCTATTTTTCTCTTTCAAATAAATCATCAAAATAAATTTTGATTGTATTTTTCTCTTTCAAATAAATCATCAAAATCAATTTTGATTAAAATATAATTAAATAAATTATCAAAATAAATTTTGGATTATATTTTTCTCTTTCAAATAAATTAAAACATAATTAAATAAATCATCAAAATAAATAAGTCTAACAATCTCCCCCTTTTTTATGATGGCACATAATGATGTTTTGATTTGATTTGGGAGTAAGAAAAGCTCCCCCTCAAGTCTTGCTCCCTGAATTCATTTCTAAATACACAGGTTAGCACATGTGTAATAAATAAACTTTAATTAGAGACATGATTTGAGACTAAGATAACATTAGATTAGTTTAAAAATAATACCATAATTTGAAAATAATACCATAATACATAACATCATAACATCATAAGTTTTCTCCCCCTGTGACATTATCAAAAGGAAATCATGGGTCAGAATCTGGAGGAGGAGGAGGAGGAGGAGGAGGAGGAAGAGGAAAATGATAGTGATAAATGGCATCAAAAAATAGATATACATATATGCATACACATACAACTCTCCCGCGTCTTTCTCGTTTTTTGCAAAACGCGGTTGCCACGCTGCTTGGCTTTTGCGTCATTGGTTGACAAAAGCAACTCACCTCGATTGCCGCTTGCCTCGGCTATCTCTCCCTCTTGTCGTCTTCTCCTCAATCTTCTTCTTAATCACTCTCTTTGCCTTCTTCACCATTCTCTTCTATCTCTTCTTCACCACTCTCTTCTGTTTAGTCTTCCTCATCGAGAGAAAAAAAAAAAAAAAAAACTGAACGGAGGAGGCCAAACCTCAGTCTGTTCTCTTATATTTCTCTGCAACTCATTTCGTTTACACCTTTCACCTCTAAATCATGGCTTTCTCATCCCGTCCCCTCACTCTATTTCCGGACCTGAACAATCCCATAAGCTCTGCTGGACCGAGTGCCCCTACTCCTACTATTCCTGTCATTCCTCTTCCTAACCTTCCTATGATATCGATTGAGCAAATTATGGCAGCTCAATCTGACATAGAAGCCAATCATTTCACACTGACGTCCTGTATGGAGACGGTGACGGTAGTCACAAAATTGGCTCACCGATTGCAGAACAGGATGAGTGAGCTCCATCAAGTCAACGCCCAACTCTCTCTGCTCTAGCGCATGTACAAGGATGCGCAAGCAGAAATAGGCGCACTGAAGGCCGAAAATAAAGAGCTTAAACGGAAGACCACCTCCATGGCCTGATTTGGAGCAACGTCGTTCTTGGCCTTTGATAGTCAGCGGGGAGTCATTGCTCTCGACAAAAGCACGGGGGCAGAGGCGTCAAGGGTCGCCCAAGGTGATAAAAAGAAGAAAAAAAATGATAGAAGAGGCGAGTAAGTAAGATTGGCGTATGGCTGGATAAAAAATGAAGGGTTTTTTTTATTTTTTTATTTTGATCGGCGTGTGGCCGTAAAAAAAATGACGGGTGTTTTTTTTTTTTTTTTTTTTTGGTTTTGTTATGTAAATATTTGTATTTTGATTTGTTGTTGTATTTATGTTTAAGTACTGAAACATAAAATTAAAAAATAGAGAAAAAAAATAAGAAAATTAAGCCCAAACAACAAAAAACAATGAGAGACCAAATTGTTAATGAGCATGATCTAATTCTCAATTTCTTAGCAAGAGCATATCAATCTCAAGACTATAATAGACATAACAGTGCATAGATCAAACAAGGTTGCCAAGCAAGAGCATAAATATGGAGCTAAAGTTCAAGTCACTCTTCCTTGAGGAAAACAATATTCCTCTTACATTATCAATAACTAATCAGCTCAAAGGTCATGTTGTAAGAATTAAGATACCAAAAGCATAGAGATACCAAAATAATCAAAGATACTAAAACAATCAAGTCTCTTTTTCTCCCCCAATGACATTTTCAACAAAATCAAGCACAAGGAGGGAGTATGGTACAACATATAGGATGAAAGAATGTAAGTCTTATAATGGCACAAATAATCATCCATATCAAGGTAGCTCTATGATACCAAAAAAATGATAGCACATAATGATTATACAATTGAAGCTCATACTATTTGACAATAATGGGCAAAAAAATAATAACATGTGAAGGTGCAAGCCCATAAGTTTGATATCAAAAACAAAATAGAAACTGAGGGGATTTTAAAAAAATAATCAAGTTTAAATTCTTCCCTTTGTTTCATTTGGCAAAATCAATAGGAGATATGATAAATGAAAGCTCATAACTGAAATGTTCTCGTCAATAATATCAAATAGGATGCCAAAATGATACCAACATGCAATCTACCAAGGATACTAATATGCAATCTAGAAGATTTAACAATCATAGCTCAAGCATTATGTAGAATACCAAATATTGCTCATAATAGGTTAAACTCAATATAATCTCATGGAGCTAATGTAAATCCAAAAAATGAAGCATGTTCAAGGTATAACAATCCATATGCCAAGAAAAATCATGAGTTTCGATACATAGCACACATTTTAAGCATATGCATGATTTTTAGGCAAGAGCATCATCAAAGAGTATACATTGCAAATCATATGAAGCATAATCAATCTTTTTCATATCAAAGTAATAACAGTATTAGCTCAAAGGCTATAAGATAGAATTTTTACCTCAAAAGCTTAAGAGAGTATATGAGGCATACGTTAGGTTCAAGAGATGGAAGCTTTTCAATCTTCAATTTTCTTTCATGAGGAGTTCATCTCAAAAGGGTTTAACAAGTATGTTAGAAAAATGATTTCTCCCCCTAAGTTGGTGCTACCCTTTTCTAATGTGATTTGTGTAAATATAGCATTCATAGAACAATCACTATTACTCAATAAAAATACAGCACAAATCACTTCTTATCACAAACTCAAAAAGTGAAAAATAATTCAATGATCAAACAAGAGTTTGGAATGCTAATTTTCAGAATTTTCAAATTGTAGCACATAGCATAATATGCATAAGATAATAGTGTTATGCTCTTTGTTTTAAAAATGATGCAACAATCTCATTTAATCACATATCATTATCAAGAGGCATTTTCATCAATTCAATCCACATACTCAAGCGTAATAAAACATTTTACTCAATGTGGACCACAACCTGAATGCTATAAACAATTAATTCAACAATTTATCAATCAAAAGCATTTCATGAGATGTATACCAATATAATCCATATTCAAAAAATATTCAATAGGATAGATGCAATGTCTCTACAAACGTATGATACTTCTTTTCATTTAGACATTGTTGATGGATCATAATCAAGGAATTTCACAACTCATTCAAATATTCCAATGTAAAGCATATAAGCATGAAATTTTCATATTGAGCATATTCTTCAGATCACAAATGTAGAATTCAAAATATAGATAGTATACATCTCAAAAATATGCTATGACATCAAAATTGATTCTATAAAGATATGACTTAAAAAGGAATTAGCATATTAGTATGAAGTCATATATAAGATGTGAAAAGTATGCTCACAAAAAAATTTATCACTTCTTATCTCTTTTTCATAGCAATAGATGACATGATATACAATGTTAATGAATACATGAATCATTCATATTCCAATCGGCATTCATCAAAATAATATAATTCTCATTTTTTAGTTCAATGAATGTTTGAAAGAAACTAGCAGAACATGACTTAGCAAACTTAGTATAATTAGGTTACATGGAAGCAATGATTAGACACAACCTATTATACACAAATCACACCTTAAAGAATATAGAACTTTAAACTTAAAGGTGTGTTAGAAGTTATACCGTCATTTACCTCTTTGGAATCTTCACCCATATATTATCTATATTGTTTATCTTGGTGATTTTCATTTCATCATTCTTCTTCTTGTAGGAGCTGATTTTGCTCTTTAGATTGAACACTCTTGTTGTGTATTTCCTCTCGAAGTCCTTGGTGTTCTTTGAGATTCCACCTACAAAATATCTTAATTTCTTTCTTGGTACCCATACTTTCTTGAGTCCATAGGGATTAGTCTCAAGAACATTTAATCTCATAAAAGGTTTAGGAGGATCAAAACCAATGCCTACTTTGTCAAAAACACATTTTTTTATTTCCAATAAGCTTGTTGAGGTTTTCTTTTCTTTTTACAAAATTTTCAAGAGTTTTGTTTAAACCATCAACATTGTTTTTCAAAATGTTTTTCTCATTGGCAAGTATGGGTACCAAGAAAGAAATTAAGATATTTTGTAGGTGGAATCTCAAAGAACACCAAGGACTTCGAGAGGAAATACACAACAAGAGTGTTCAATCTAAAGAGCAAAATCAGCTCCTACAAGAAGAAGAATGATGAAATGAAAATCACCAAGATAAACAATATAGATAATATATGGGTGAAGATTCCAAAGAGGTAAATGACGGTATAACTTCTAACACACCTTTAAGTTTAAAGTTCTATATTCTTTAAGGTGTGATTTGTGTATAATAGGTTGTGTCTAAATGTTTTGTGTTTAAACCATCAACATTGTTTTTCAAAATGTTTTTCTCATTGGCAATAGACGTAAAGTCATTTTTCAAAGTAGCATTTTCCATTTTTAAAACATCCATATCATTTGAAAGAGAAGTAACTAATTTTTTCAATTTAGAATTCTCAACACAAACATTTCTAAATATGTCATGTAATTCATTGAAAGCACTTTCAAGTTCTACATAATTAGAAATTACCTCATGTTGAGTGAATTCTTCTTCTCCAAGAGCCATGAGACACAGGTTGGCTACTGCATCATTTTCTCCCCAAATGGCTTCCTTTTTTCTGCCATCCATCATTGAAAGTTCATGAACCATGAGTGAGCCTAGGAGTTCTTTAATGCCTAATTTTGTTAAGTCTTTTGCTTCTTGGATAGCTGTAACCTTAGCTTCCCATTCATTTGGCAAAGACCTAAGTATTTTTCTCACAAGCTCACCATTTGTATAAGATTTACCAAGAGATTTTAGAGCATTAATAATATTGGTAAATTTATAAAACATCTCAAAAATATATTTAAATGATTTCATAGTAAAGAGTTCATAATCATGAATAAGCATGTCAATCCGAGACTCTTTTATTTGGCTAGTTCCTTCATAGGTGATTTCAAGTTTATCCTAAATCTCTTTTGCAGTAATACACCCAGAAATTTTATTGTACTCATTTGCATCTAGTCCACACACAAGAATAAGCTTGGCTTTAGCATTAGCTTGAAGGAGTTTATAATCACGCTCATCAAATTCATCCTCAAGTTTAGGCACACTGATATGGTCTACTACCTTGGTAGGGATTTTAGGACCTTTAGTGATAATGAGCCACAAAACATAATTGGTAGCTTGAAGATACAAAGTCATTTTTTCTTTCCAATGAATGTAATTACTACCATCAAAGAGAGGTGGCCTACTGCTAGCTTGTCCTACAGCAGAGTAAGTAGAATATATGGTTGCTATGGATAAAAAAAACTCAAGATTGTTAAATCTAAACAAGAGCCCAAGGCTCTGATACCAATTGTTACCGAAAAAGCAACCTAAAAGGGGGGTGAATTAGGTTTTTACAAAATAAAATTAATAATACCCCAATAAAATTAACTACTAGTACAACAAATTATTAACAAGCACAATGATGAACTTAGCAGTAAATGATCAAGTAAAATAACAATGAAGTATAACTAACATACAGGGTAAATCAAATGATTAACACATGAATATTAGATAGCTATAGCAGTAGTAGGAAAGTAAAGAGATTAGGGAAGAGGAGACAAACAGATTTATAGTGGTTTGGCTTCAATTAAGCCTACATCAACTCCTCAAGTTTCACTTGAGATTTTTCACTATTTTCTAACTTCACAGAGGTGCTAGCAACCTCTTTACAAATGGAGAAATCCTCCACGGATTTTACAAAGACTTCACAAGCCCAAACCCTTGCAAATCTTAGGTGATTCACAACCACTCTCAAGATTTCAAGAACACAGTGTTTGTAACACTTTTACGAGATAAAATGGTATTTTTGCTTTTAAAGAAAGCTTACAATAAATATCTCTGAAAGATAGATATATAAAATGAAGTTTTGATTTTTCTATAAATCTCACACAGGAAATATGAACTTAATGCTATAAGGCTCAGTGTATAATTTCTGAGAAAAGATGTGAGTGATTATAGATCAAAGAATATTTTCAAGTTTTTTTGTAACTTGTTTACATTAGAGGCTTTGGTATATATAATGAAAATTATAGTCATTTATAGCCGTTGTATTCATTTGAATTTATAGCCGTTTATACCCGTTTATAGCCGTTGTAGTCATTTGAATTTATAGCCGTTGTACTTCTATCATTATCAATTTGAATATCTTCCACTCCATCATTACAAATTTGAATATCTTCCACTTGAACCTTTTGAACATTTATAGCCGTTTATAGCCGTTGTACTTCCACCATTACTAATTTGAATATCTTCCACTTGAACCTTTTGGCCTGCTGCTGTGCTAGGCTGTTTGAACCTTTGTTTTGGGCTATTTGAACTCCAGATTTAATCAAATATTAAATACATTCTAACAACATTTAGGATAAAGGTTTAGGTGAGAAATAATGAGACAAAATAAATTTTGATTCTATTTTTCTCTTTCAAATAAATCATCAAAATAAATTTTGATTAAAATATAATTAAATAAATCATCAAAATAAATTTTAGATTCTATTTTTCTCTTTCAAATAAATTAAAACATAATTGAATGAATCATCAAAATAAATAAGTCTAACATTATGTTTGTAGGACAAGTTTGTCATCGGCCAAGATTTTGATAATGATGAACAAACTCAATAGATCCTCGATAGAAAGGCATATTTGCTATACAAGGATTGGAGATACAATCTAAAGTAAGAGTACCTCGAACTTGAGGAACAGGGTGTTGATGACCCCTATAGTCATCCGCCTAGTGGAGTGAGCTTGGAGGACTGGAAATATCTGATTGATGTGGCTTGGAAAGATGAATCTCAGTTGGTAACAAAATAATTAGAAACCCCATTCTTGAAATTAATTTATGCGTTACTATGTAAAAATTCTTAAATAATTCTTTTTTCTTTTTTTTTTCTTTTTTTTTTCTTTCCAGAAATGCTCTAAAGCTGGTAAAGTAAATAGGGGTATGCTACCCTACAATCATACAAGTGGATCTCGATCATTTCCAATAGCAATGTCGCTTATGGTGAGAAGTTGTTGATTTAGTAATGTTATAGATGATTGCTTCTTCTTGATTTTGAATATTATTTTATCCAGTTCATCATTTTTTTTTCTTTTTCAAACCTAACGAGCAAATGAGGATGGCGATATAGATTTTCTGAATTTTATAAGAAATCACACAAGTCCAAGAAGACGGGGGACTGGATTGACCTCAAATATGGTGAGCTACATGTGAGTATTGAATATTGAAACCAATTGTGTTGAATATCAATTAGTAAAGTTGTTGTAAATTCCTTCTGGCAAATACTTAATTGTTTTTTTTGCCATGACAGGATGAGATGGTGAATCTACAAGTGGTAGCCACCGATGTGGGAATGCCATTGACCTAAGAAGAACTATCAAGGCAAGTGCTCGGGCTAAAAAAAAAATTACTTACGTGGATTTGGGATAGGCCCACAACCCTCTTCCACAGCTGATAGTGCGGCATGAGTTTGTGATAAACATATGGAGTTAATGAGAGCGGAACTGGAGGTTCTTCGTGAGGAGCGTCAAAGAGATCACGAGGGGCTGTTGAAGGAGAAAGAGGAGCGCCAAAGAGATCACGAGAAGCTACTAAAGGAGAAAAAGGAGCACCAAAGAGTCGTGAGGAAATTATGAGGAAAAGAGAGGAGATAATGAAACAAGTCGAAGAAGAAAAAAAAGCACGGGAGGCACAACAAGTACAACTCAATCATCTGAATAACATGGTGTCACGGCTCACAACCCTCTTGCAGTGTTCAGATGGTCATCCTACTATTCAGTAAGAAGAATTTTATTGATATGCTACTGCAAGTTCTACAAAAAAATGGATCATATTGACATTACTGTGTACGATGAACCTAGAATTGTTTTCTAAAGTTCCTATGCAAACCTATTAGAACGTTGATTATGGGGATTGTGCTATTTTTTTTTTTTTTTTTTTTTTTTTTTTTTTTTTTTTCTGTGCTTCGAATAGGTTTTGAGGCATAATGTGAGTAGACTTAACAGCAGAGGACCTGATGTTTTGATACATTACGCAAAGGACTTCATTCTGATTTCCATAAGGTAACCACATGATTTTAATGAAATGTTAACTTTCCCGGAATTGAGTGCGATGAGCTTATGAATATGAGGGCAGTTACTAAATTAGGAGCCCCATCCAATTGAATGTCATTTGAGATTTCAGACTAATTGAATAAACCAAGTGAACTTGGAATGAATTTGTAGCAACATGATTTGCTGGCTGAAATTCCTTAGTGTATAGTTATGCAATTCTAGCTTTGGGTTCATGTGGCAAGGATTATCTTCTTGTCTATTTTTCCAAAATCCAACTAATGAAGCTTATTGAATGCCTTTGCCATGGTTCCACTAGAAAATTTGGACTCTTGTTGGGATGTTTACCTTGAAAGCGTAGTGAATTTTTTAACCTCAATATGAACACTTGTGCATGTCAAGCTTTTGGAATCACTTAGATGCCTTTGTTTTCACCTTTTCAACAGTGCTGCCAATATTTATTGGTCCTCCTAACTGCCCAAAGAGCATCCTTGAATATTGCGTCATAGCCCGTTGAGTTATGCTGCCAAGATTTCCTAATGGATAATAGTGTAGTCGCTACTCCCAAGTTTCAATCTACTTAAGTTATGCCTCCATTCATTTAGGGCCCCTTTTTGTTTGTGGGAGTAAAATATAAATGTAGTGATATCAAGGTTTCAAAAATATAGGGACTTTGTTGATGTTGATTTTGATGTTGATTGTTGCAGGAGAGTGGTAGTTAACTTTAGTAGTGATATTAACATTCTAGACGTGGTGAAATTTAGTAATAGAATGGCATACACAATGACTTCAATACATACAAAAGCAGAAAGCATGTGTTGAAGTTTGAAATATTGATGATGACATATGTATGATACCTGTATTTTGATATGGACACATAATCAATTCCATAACTTGTTAAGAGTTTTAATCTAGAGAGTTCAAACATTTGGAATTAGATTTTAGAAGATGAAATTAATGTAGTCCTAATATGTGGTTTTTCAATATATGTTTCCTTGTTGCAACTCATTGTTGTGATGGAAATATGAATAGGTTGAGCTTTGTTATAGCATTATTCAATTCAAGTTTTATTTGGTTGTGTTCTTTGTGCATGTTGGGAAAAGAAAATTTTACCATAATATTTTTATCTGCCTCAATCTGCAATATGTTGTTTGAAAATCTGTTTAGTCATTTAATTAGCCTGTACGCATACGTGAATGTGAATCTGTCGGAGATTTTTTTCAATGTCCGAACTCATCGAATGAATTCAATTCAAGTACTTATACGACCGTTGATATTGAGGTTTCAAATGTTCAATCTTCATGAGTCAAAGATCCAAAAAAATGATAATAACAATAAATAAAATTAAAAAAAATCTTGATGACATATTTTTTTAAATGACATATGTTACATGGAGCTATGTGCATGATGGACTTAGGCAGGTAAGTGCAGGTACCATTACTTGTGCGCAATTTAGTGTTTATGGTTTTGTTGTAAATAGGGTAGACTGCTTTTTTAAGGTTAGAGAAAAGAACAATGGTGTACAATTTTTTATTCTTTTTTCTTTTTTCCTTCTTCATGCTTTTTCCTCCCTGTTTTGTGTGTGTGTGTGTGTGTGGTTGTTAGAGACTGATGAAAACCTAAAAAGCATGGACGCTATGGAGGAGGTGTGCCATGTTGGACACGACACTCTGTGGGCACTCCCAAGAGCATGTTTGACGCTTCTTCAACCTGTCTTAATTGAAATTTAAATTCATAATATCGGACACTTCATAAACACTTCTTGAACCCTCCACACTTGACTTATGTGATGAATCTCTTCATAGTAATAATGTGCACTAAGTATGTTTCGAAACATTTATCAGATAAATACATTATGTGTAATTTAATGTTCTACAATTGTTTTGCTTTCTTTAAAAGCAATTTTTATGTGAATGATAGCTTAATGTTAAGTTATGGTATCTATGACTTTTTAATTGTAGTTAGTGTTATGATTTTACTTTTTATTTTTCTTCTTCAGTACATTTGAATAAACTATTCATATGTTGGACATATAATAAATTTATAAAAATATAAAATTTTAATGTGTCTAAAGCTTATTGTGTCCTCACTTTTTTGAAAATTGCTGTGTCACTGTTTCATGTCATGTGTTTGTGCTACTTAGATGAAAACCAATCTATTCATGGCTCCCCTAGTTGAGGGATGTTATGATATGATTCTACAACTGGGAGAGACACTTTCAAGTTGATTTAGGCTATCTCACGTTTAGATTGAAAACCTCAAGGAGAAAGAGTGGATAGAGCAAGCTGGAGACATATTTCATTTGGCTAGTTGCCAATAAGGTGAGCTATACCCATTGAGGGAGATAAACCTTTGTCAAATTGCCTATGTGCTTGCAGCTACTTTCATTCCGCGTGATAGTTATTGAATACTAGGTTAAATAGAAGAGACCTATGTTGCGAAAATTCAAAGCATCCCTCGACCACTCTATGGATGCCACAGGTAGCTTTCACATGTCAAATAGAACTTGTGGGACAGACGAGATGTAATTAGCACACGTAGCTTGGGAGTTGGCGTGAAAAACGCCATAAACTTAGCCGAAAAAGGCCTTTCAGGGTCGAAAATTCAAAGCAGTCCCTGAACCACTCTATGGATGCCACGGGTAGCTTCCTCGTGGTGAATAGGACCTGTGGGGACAGACGGGATTTAATTAGCACGTGTAGGTTGGGAGTTGGTGTCAAAAACGCCATAAACTTAGCTGAAAAAGGCCTTTCGGGGCCAAAAATTCAAAGCAGCCCCCGAACCACTCTGTGGATGCCACAGGTAGCTTCCTCATGACAAATAAGACCTGTGGAGATAGATAGGATGTAATTAGCACGAGTAGGTTAGGAGTTGGCGTCAAAAATGCCATAAACCAAAAATGGCCTTTCGAGGCCGAAAATTGAAAGCAGCCCCCGAACCACTCTATGGATGCCACAGGTAGCTTCCTCGTATCAAATAGGACTTGTGGGGACAAACGGGATGTAATTAGCACGCGTAGGTTGGGAGCTGGCGCGGAAAACGCCATAAACTTAGCCAAAAAAGGCATTTCGGGGCTGAAAATTCAAAGCAGTGCCCGAACCACTCTATGGATGCCATGGGTAGCTTTCTCGTGTCAAATAGGACCTATGGGGTCAGACGGGATGTAATTAGCACGCGTACGTTGGGAGTTGGTGTGAAAAATGCCATAAACTTAGCCGAAAAAGGCCTTTTGGGGCCAAAAATTCAAAGCAGCACCTAAGCCACTCTATGGATGCCACAGGTAGCTTCCTTGTGACAAATAGGACCTATGAGGACAGACGGGATGTAATTAGGACGCGTAGGTTGGGAGTTGGCGTGAAAAACGCCATAAACTTAGCCCAAAAAGGCCTTTCGGGGCGGAAAATTCAAAGCAGCTCTCGAACTACTCTATGGATGCTATGGGTAGCTTCCTCGTGTCAAATAGGACCTGTGGAAGCAGACAGAATGTAATTAGCACGCATAGGTTGGGAGTTGGCGTCAAAAACGCCATAAACTAAGTCAAAAAAGGCCTTTCGGGGTCGAAAATTCAAAGCAGCACACAAACCACTCCATGGATGCCACGGGTAGCTTCCTCGTGACAAATAGGACCTATGGGGATAGATGTGATGTAATTAGCACGCGTAGGTTGGGAGTTGACGTGAAAAACGCCATAAACTTAGCTGAAAAAGGCCTTTCAAGGCTAAAAATTCAAAGCAGCCCTCGAACCACTCTATGGGTGCCACGGCTAGCTTCCTCATGATAAGTAGGACCTATGGGGACAGACGGGATGTAATTAGCACGAGTAGGTTAGGAGTTGGCGTGAAAAACGCCATAAACTTAGCCAAAAAAGACCTTTCAGGGCTAAAAGTAAAATCATTGTGTGTTTACAATTTTTAATAAAAGTAAAATCAACTTACCAACAATCAAAACCATTTTTCTCCTCCCCTACCCTCACTCACATTCTGCTTTTCTAGAATAAAATAAAACTCAGCCCTGTTTAGGTAGTGATTAATATAGTTAAAAAAAATTTTAAAAAATTTATTACAAATTATTACATTATTTTCTTTAATTTTTTTTTTATATATTTTTATAAAAAAATAATTAATTTCTAAACGAACTTCGCTATAACAATGATGTGTGCGATTTTATTAAATGAGAATTTGTAAGATTGTTAATTTCATATAATTTTCTAGGAGAAATCTATAATGCACATCCCTTATTATATGCATTATTAATTACGTCATTTTTTTTTTTTATAGTTATAACTAATTTTTTTCTTTAATTGTGACATTATTTTAAAATATTTAATTATATCTCATTTAGTGTTTAATTATAACTTCTTTTCTTTTCTAATATTTTAATTATAATTAAAAAATATGAAATTATATCATTCTTTTTCTTTAATTAAAAGTTGTATATATATGGTACATGACATGCACCCTAGTCTTTCCCTTCTTACTACTACAAATATTCTTTTTGATGATTTTTGAACATAGCACGTGTTATTCATGGGACACGTGGCTACTCCGACAACTATGAGGAATCAAAATGTGGACCGTAGAGGTGGACAGTTGTTGGATCAGACCGATATTACATAATAAATTTTTGTTGTGTCCATCTATACCCGACTTGTTATAACAATGGACCTCGATATCTATCTAATAGTCTTAAAAATTAAATATAAATCACAAACTCAATTATTGGGTTATATATTAAAACAAATTAAAATATTTCATAATTAATTTCAATTACACATTATATTTCTTAAATAAATATACTGACATAATTATAAATTAAAAAATTTTATATATAAATTAAAAAAATTTATAAATAAATTTAATCACACATCACTACAAATATACGTTTTAATCAAATTAATAAATATAAAGTGTAGATCCTAAAAATAATATTTTTTAATATATTATAATTAATTAATTTAATAACGGGTTAGACTAAGTCAAGTTAAGTTAAAATTATAAATTTCAAATATAACTTATTAATATATCAAGTGAAAATATTGTTCCAACTTAAAACCACTTAAAAAATAAAATTGAACCAGACGGACTGAGCGGGCACGGGCGGTTGTCCAAGTCGACCAGGTGCATGACAGCCATGTATTGTAAAAAAAAAATATATATATATATATAAAAAGCATCTAAAAGTTAATTTTTATTGTTTATTTATTTTTGTGCTTAGAAACAATTCACGAGTCACCATTTTTGGCTTTGCTCCAGTCTAAGATCGGACAGGATTGTGCTGTTTGGCCTGTGGGAGCTCATTACGGGTCTCATTTTTATAATCCGAACCATTCAATATATAAAATTTGTTAAATACTATATAATTGTAAAAAATCACGTTGATCGTATATCAATAGCTATGTGATCAAATTAGTTTTGTATAAAAAAATGGACGGTGAACAAATTAACGGTTGACAAAAAACTGTTTTGATCACATAGCTATCGATATCTGATCAACATGATTTTTTACAAATATATAGTACTCGACGAGTTCTACACATTGCACAATTCGAATTATCAAAACATGACCCGTTGTGGGCTCCCACCTGCCCAATAGCACGGTCCAGTTCGATTTTGGACTGGACCAAAGCCAAACCCTATATATATATATATAAGAGACGGTTTGTTGCTGAGAAATTCAATTTCCACACACCTGATTAGTTTGTGCCACTCTTTTTTCGATACACACTCCTATTAATTTGATTATTTATTAATTTTCTTAATCTACACATTTTGGCATCCCAATATAAGTGTACTTATTTCATCTTTTTATCTTTTTTGGGTCACATCAATCAACATCTCCTCTCTACTTTTTCTACACATAATACAAAAAAAATCAAAAAATACACTTATTCTAAACTTTCCAAACTTGGCCAAACCATTATATACACACCACTAACCTCCTAAAAAGCTTTGGTCTGGAGTGAAATTTGCTCCATTAAAGACTTGCATTGAAGACCACCCTTAAAGTCCTAATCTCACTCCTAACCATTGTATACACACCACTAACCTTCTAAGAGGCTTTGGTCTGGAGTGAAATTTGCTCCATTAAAGACTTGCATCGAAGACCTCCCTTGAAAACCATTAACGATAACCCATGATTCAAAACAAAAACTTAGAAATTGCTATGCTTGGATCTGTTGGAACCAAGGCTTTTCCTCTTGCTGGTACTTTGGTCTCTTTGCGCTAGAAAAATCGTAACCTTTTGAGGGAAGATTGACTGATGGGTCTGAACCAAGTGTTATTCACGGTGGTCGCCAAATCCATCTTCGTCTTATTCAAGACATTTTGCGAACAAATTCACATGAACCCATTGATTCGAACTCAAAGGAGGTTCTGTTTAGGCTGAACAGGGAAGAATTGAGAGCCAACCCAATTGTTCTGTCTCACGCTTTGAGTTCTTATGGGTGTCCAAACACTGTCTTTTTTGAAATTCAAGTTCATTGTTTGGCAATTAAAACTGGGGTTTTCACCAATGTTCTATATTGGGAGTTCTTTGATCAGTTTTTACTGCGAATGCAACGAGTTAGAGCATCTCCAACGCTAACTCAGATTTTTCACCAAATCTGAGCCAAAAAAGACCCATTTCATCAAATTTGATACTACTCACTCCAACGGTGCACCAAATTCAGTATTTGTGCTTCGGGACAACCGGGTGGTCGACCGGCCGGTCGACCGGCCGGTCAACCGGTTAGGAGGAATTTTTTTTTTTTTTTTTTTTTTTTTCCAAATTGTTTGCACCTTTTGTTGAACTGTCTGAACCTTTGCCGGGACAACCGGTTGGTCAACCGGCCGGTCGACCGGTTAGGAGAAATTTTTTTTTTTTTTCAATTTGTTTGAACTTTTTCTGAACTGTCTGAACCTTTTCCGGAACAACCGGTTAGTCGACCGGTCGGGCAACCGGTTGGTCGACCGGGTACTCCCTCCAACGGTCCGTAACAGTGTTTTGATGAATTCAGTATTTCGTCCTCAATCTGATGAAGCATTTGATGAAATCTCAATCTGATATCACTTTTGGTGAACCGTTGGAGCTGTGAACAATACCTTTTTCATCAGAATTTAAATTTGATATCTGTTTTGGTGAACCATTGGAGATGGTCTTAGGCAGTGCATATCAAGTGTTCGACGAAATACCTGTGAGAAATGTAGTCTCATGGACAACAATGATTACTGGGTTTGCACAAGAGTGGAAGATTGATTTGTGTTTGGAACTCTACCACCGAATGAGAAATTCAACTGCGAAACGGAATGAGTTTACGCTAACTAGCCTTTTGAGTGCTTGCACAGGCAATGGTTGTCTTGGACATGGAAGAATTGCTCATGTATATATATATATATATCAATTAAATAGATTTAAAAATTAATTGAATTGAATTAGTTTATTTGGATTTATTGAATCTAAATTAGTGAGTTTCATTATTATGTATGATTATTTGTTGTTAAAAGATGTATATAGAGAATTTTTTCATATAATATTATGAGTGTTCCTAGATATCTATTATAGTCATTTTTGTTTAGGATATAATTGTCATTAAATTAATATTTTATTAAGTGTGTGTCCTGAGCTAATTAAGTGTGTGGAAATAGAATTTCCCTTTGTTGCTTGTTGCTTGTCATTTTTTTTTCCTATCTTGCCCTTAGTTTATTTTGAAATTGTTATTTTGCCCTTCAGTTTGGTTGGTAAAACAAATTTGGGTGTAATTACGTAAACTTTCTTGAACAATTATGAAACATAAATATTTTATTTTTTAATAAATTACAAATATACCTATAAAGTTTGTTTAAAATATGAATCAGTCCTATAATATTAGAAATTACAATTATCATTTGTTATAAATTTTAATTTAACACAATACTCAGGAAAAAAAAAATTATTCTCCAATGTAATAATAAATTATCAAAATTGTTTATTGAAAAATATTTCTCATATAATTAAAAAATAATAATTGACTTACTGATTTATTTATTAACAAAATGGTTAACTGAAAAATGTTTTTCATATCATTAAAAATTGTTAATTTACTTAATGATTTACTTATTAATAAAATTAGTTATTTGTTATGCAAGTATGATTTATGTATTAACAAAATTAGTTATTTGTATATAGATGTATTTTTTTTTCGGTTTCTTTATTAATTTAGTGAATTATCTTAGTAGATTTTTTTAGATGAGAGATTTATCTTAGTATTTGTTTTATATTTATGTGTTACGAAAAGTTACACACATAATTTATTTTTTTTATAAATTCGGAAGAAATGTTAAAATCTTGTAAATTCACCCAAAATGATATGGTAATAGAATTGGTGTCTACATCATTAGGTGTATAATAAATCAAAAAATAATACATATCATATCACATAATTCTATCATATATCTAATGATTTATTCTATTCAATCTCATAGAACAATATTCTAATTTTTTAAAAATTATCAAAATACAAAACTTGAATATACTGTAATAATAGCACATGCCTTGCACGGGCCATTGTAAACTAGTATATATATATATATATATATATTTTAGAGGTAAATTTTTGAGTAAATTATAGTGAAAAATCATAAAATTTAGGGTAAATTACACTGACCTCCCATGAGGTTTCTGACAAATACAGCGACTTCTCCTGTAGTTTCAATAATTACAGTAACTTTCCATACTTTACTTGACATTCTCTAGATTCCCCCCTTCTGTCAAATTAGAACTAACGGGGTTACTTTTTCTATAATAAATGACCTTATTGCCCTTTCTTTTAAAATATTAAAAAAGTATTTTTGGATTGGAGGACATGTTTGGAAGAAATATTAAAATATTTTTGGATTTATTATTTTAAAATATTAAAAAATATTTAAGAAAATTTTATTTTTTTATTTTCAATATATAATTTTTATTTAAATTTTTAATTTTTAATTTTATTTTGTCAATATTTTAATTTTTTTAATTTTAATATTTTAAACTCAAAACACATTTCCACACTCATATCATAACCAAACACATAACTCAAAACTTAATTAAAAAATTATTTTCAAACCTCATAACCAAACATATAACTCGAAACTCCACATTACTTTCAAAACTTTACACTCAAATCGTAACCAAACACATAACAAAAAAAAAATAAAATATTTAAAAATATATTTATAATAAAAATTATATATTTAAAATAAAAAATAAATTTTTTAAATTTTTTTAATATTTAAAAAATATATTTAAAATATTAAAAAAATACAACACATAAATGTATGAATATAATGCACATTAAAATAAATAAATAAATATTTACCCTAAAAAACTAAATTCGAAAAATTTCAAAACTTATAACCAAACAATTTTTTTTCTTTTCAAAACTCATAACTCAAAATACGATTCCACACTTAAATCATGATTCTAAAAATAATTTTAAAAAATAAAATAATTTTTTTTTAAATTTTTTTTCTTTTAAAATAGAATTTTGAAAAAAGTTTGGTTTTGAGTTTTGGAAAGAGTTTTGAGTTTTGAATTGAGTTTTAAGTTTGTGTTTGGTTATGAGTTTTGAAAATAATATTTGAATTGAGTTTTGAGTAAAAACATGTTCTGAAAAAAGATTTTTTTTAGTTATAAGTTTTGAATTGAGTTTTGAGTTTTATGTTTGGTTATAAGTTTTGAAATTTTTCGAATTTGTTTTTTTAGGGTAAATATTTTATATTTTAAATATTTATTTATTTATTTTAATGTGCATTATATTTCATACATTTATGTATTGTATTTTTTAAATATTTTAAATATTAAAAATTTTAAAAAAAAATATTTTAAATATATAATTTTTATTATAAATATTTTTTTATTTTATAAATATATTTTTAGATATTTTAATTTTTTTGTTATATGTTTGCTTACGATTTGAGTGTAGAGTTTTGAAAGTAGTGTAGAGTTTCGAGTTATGTGTTTGGTTATGAGGTTTGAAAATAATTTTTTAATTGAGTTTTGAGTTATGTGTTTAGTTACGATATGAGTATGAAATTGTGTTTTGAGTTTAAAATTAAAAAAATTAAAATATTTACAAAATAAAATAAAATATTTAAAATAAATAAATTTATATATTTAAAAAAAATTTCTTAAACATTTTTAAAAAATTTTAAAAATAAATCCAAAAATACTGTTTCAAATGCATTTTGTTTCTGCCAAACATGTCTTCCAATCCAAAAACATTTTTTTAATATTTTAAAAGGACGGGCAATAAGGTCATTTATTATAGAAAAAGTAACCTTGTTAGTTTCAATTTGACAGAAGGGGGGAATCTGGAGAATGTCAGGTAAAGTAGGGGAGGTTACTGTAATTATTGAAACTACAGGAGAGATCGCTGTATTTGTCAGAAACCTCAGGGGAGGTCAGTGTAATTTACCCTGAAATTTATAATTTTGATATAATTTCATCTATTTCCCGTTTAGTAAAATTAAAGCGACTAAAATTAATATTAATAATGTGTAGACGCATAAATAAATGTGAGTAAAATATATATTTTAATATAAAATATGTGATAATACACATTTCTATCTATATGACAAATAAGTTACTGATAAAAAAATGTGCTAAATATTGTGTAAATAAAATTTTTAGAAGTCTAGTGTAATTATGACAAGCCTATGAGACTCAATATATTTTCTTCAAATCTCTTGGAAGATTATAATGTAATTTACTCATATTTTTTGGACAAAAACTAAAACTATGTTGACGAAAATAATTGAATTTTAACACTAATGGTTGTAAATTAAAATGTAAAATTAACAATCCCAATGGATTAGTCCAAAGGTAAAAACTTGGCAATAAATTCAAGATAGTATCAAGTTCAAGTTATTTTAAAAAATTACTAAATATTTGTTCGGTCGTTAATTTTAAAACACTTGAATTATCTCCAAGAGAACCTAAGTCTGGCAAGTTGTTACATTATTTTTTTTACTTTTTTATATGATTTTTTACAAAAAATTAAAAAATTACTAAAATAGTTTATTTTTGTAAATGCGGCCTTATGGTAGATAAAAGCAAAGGAGCATGTGTTCCTTACGTATAAAATGCATGTGCGAAATGAATCTCACATTTTAGTACCTCTCCCATGCAATTGAAATCAATCACAAAAAGTTGAGCAGTTGCTATCAACAATTATATCTTTAAAATAAGAGAGATTTTGTTGAAGATATTGCATCAAAGCCATTCCAGTTCTCTGCATTATCTCAGTCCTCTGCATCAAAGCTCAGTCCTCTGCATCAAAGCCATCAGTCCACGCATAGCAGCTCAGCTTCTGTTACACATATCTGTTAAGCATACCAGCTCAGCTTAACTAGCTCAAAACAGATAACAGTTAGACAGTTAGATAGTTTGTTAGTTTGTTAGATGGTTAGACAGTTACAAGAATTAGCACATGTATTTTATATACATATCTCTTGTATAGATATAGTAGTATCAATATATATATTAGAATAGCTTGTACATTGAATTAAATTGAATAAGAACTTCATCTTTTCTTCATGGTATCAGAGCTTTGAAGCTCTAACGAGTGTTCTTCCATGGCTTCCGCATCATCAGATCTGTCTTCCACTATTCCATCTAATCTGTCTCTTCTGATCTCCAATCTGTCTTCTTTTGTGACAGTCAAACTTGATTCTACCAATTTCATCATTTGGAGTAGTCAAGTTACTAATATCCTTAGAGCTACTAATCTTCTTGGATATGTTGATGGTTCCATACTCTGTCCTTCATCTGTGATCATTAATAAAGATGGTCTTGAAGTACCAAATCCAGATTACACTCAATGGCTGCTTATTGATGCTCATCTATTGAGTTGTCTCAATGCTACTCTATCTCCTCCGATCTATTCTACTATTCTTTCATTTCATCACTGTGCCGAAGTTTGGGCTGCTCTTCACAAGAAATTCACTTCTCTCTCCCGATCACACATCCATCAACTGAAGAATAAATTGAATTCTGTTGTGAAAAAATCTGAATCAATGGAGGAATATCTTTCCAAAATCAAAGATATTGTTAGTCAGTTGGCTCTTGCATTAGTAGCTATTGATGATGAAGATCTTGTCCTATTAACCTTGAATGGTCTTCCTGATGAGTTTGATGCCTTCAAAACATCCATTCGAGCCCGATCTGGTTATATTTCAATGGAAGAGTTGTCTTCTCTGTTGTGTTCTGAAGCGATTCACATGGAAGCAAAAACTAAAAAGGTTTTTGAACCAACAGTGGCCTTTTCTACTGTCAAAGGCTTTGCTTCTCCTACCTCTTCTCCATTTTCCTCTCGTGATCATGCCTCTCGTGGTAGATCCTCTTACAGAGGAGGACGAGGTGGTCGATATTACAAAGGAACAAATGGTAATGGCAGAGGAGCATATGGTAATGGTAATGGCAGATTTTATACTCGAGGACGAGGCAGATATGCACCAAATTCTCCTCACAATCCTCACGTTTGTCAAATTTGTGGCGGTTTTGGTCATCTAGCTCTTGATTGTTGGCACCGAATGGACCCTCAGTTTCACTCTCAATATCAGTCTCATAATGTCAATCCCAATGGTCCTTCATCATCTACTCCTACTCCTAGGGCCTTTGTTGCTTCTTCATCTGCAGATGTCTCCTCATCTTCCTCAGTCCCATGGTACCTAGACTCTGCTGCTACTGATCACATCACCAATGATCTCAATAATCTGTCCTATTATCAACCATATCAAGGTACTGATCAGGTCACTATTGGAGATGGCACTTCTGTCCCTATTCAACACACTGGTAACGGACTTTTACCTACTCCTCATCATTCCTTTCGACTTAACAATATTCTTCATTCGTCATCTATTTCTTCCAATCTTGTTTCTGTTCAAAAATTAGCTCGGGATAATCATTGCATCATAATATTTGATGAATCTAACTTTGTGATTCAGGACAAAATTACAAAGAAAATTCTTCACAAGGGATGTAACATCAATGGCCTCTATCATTTCCTGCCACCTATGTCTTCATCTGCTGCTTCACCAGTTTGTTCACAAGCTTTTGTTACTAGTACTAATAAAACTCCTGATAGGTCTACTTGTGTTACACTTACTATTTGGCATAATAGACTAGGCCACCCTTCTTCTGTAAAATTTCATCATCTTCAACATCATTTGCATCTTAAATCTGTCCCTCTTGCTACTCAAGATTGTGTAGATTGTTGTGTTGCTAAAAGTCATCGCCTTCCTTTTCATTTGTCCAATTCAAGTGTAAATAAGCCTCTTTCTCTTATTCATAGTGATGTTTGGGGCCCTTTTCATTCTTCTTCTACTTACAAATACTATGTGATTTTTGTGGATGATTTTAGTACATTTACTTGGTTGTATCCTTTAGTCTACAAGAGTGAGGTCTATGACAAATTTTTGGAATTCAAAACATATGCTGAGAAACAATTTGATACTGTTTTAAAAATATTTCGTACTGATGGAGGAACTGAGTTTTGTAATAATAAAATGCGGAACTTTATTGTTGCTAATGGCATTATTCACCAACATTCATGCCCATACACTCCACCACAAAATGGCACTGCTGAAAGAAAACATAGGCATATCACAGAAATAGCAGTTGCACTGATTCATCATTCTTCCATGCCTCTTAAATTCTGGTTTGAAGCAGTTGCTGCTGCTACTTACTTGATTAATCGACTTCCTTCTACTCAGTTGCAGCATCAGTCTCCTTTTGAAGTTTTATTTCATCATCCTCCAGATTACTCTTTTCTCAGGGTTTTTGGTTGCCTTTGCTATCCTTGGCTTCGGCCTTATTCTTCCACTAAACTTCATCCTAAGTCTCTTCCTTGTATTTTTCTTGGTTATCATCCTTTTGCTAAGGGGTATAGGTGTCTTGATCCCATTTCTGGCCGGATTTATCTTTCTAGACATGTTCTTTTCAATGAATCTATCTTTCCTTTTCAGCAAATGTCTTCTACTTCTTCTTCTCTTCCTTTACCTCAACTTCAATCTTTCTTTTGGTCTACTATCCCTGTCACCTCACCAGCAGCACCACCCACATCTTCAGCACCACCCTCATCTTCTTCTGCTCCTCTGACTGCTTCTACAGCAGATCTGTCTGTTCTACCAGCAGCTCCACTGTCTGCTTCTATAGCAGATCTGTCTGCTTCTCCAGCAGCAGATGCACCTCTGTCTGTTCAGCCTCTGGTTCGGCCCCATTCTGGTTCTACTTCTTCTATTCCTATTGATTCCCTCTCAGTCCATTTACCATTCCTTCCATCTGCTACTACCAATGTCCATCCCATGATTACTCGGTCTAAACTCTCTTCTCAATGTTTTCTTCATACCAAACCTTCTTCTTCTTCTGCACTATACTCCGATTCTGAACCTCCATCTCATACCGAGGCTCTTCTTTCTCCTATTTGGCATAAGGCTATGCAATCTGAATTTGATGCTTTACAACAGCAACATACTTGGTCTCTAGTCTGTCTTCCCCATGGCAAAACTGCTATAGGTTGTAAGTGGGTTTTCAAAGTCAAAAGGAATTCGGATGGTACCATAACGAGACACAAGGCTAGACTCGTGGCCAAAGGATATCTTCAGCAAGCAGGTGTGGATTTTCAAGAGACCTTTAGCCCTGTAGCTAAGCTTCCAACCATCAGAATTTTGCTCTGTCTAGCCCTTCATCATCAGTGGCCCTTGAAACAATTGGATATCTCCAATGCATTCCTTCATGGAGTTCTTGAAGAGGAGGTGTTTATGCTTCAACCACCAGGGTTTGTTCATCCAGATTACCCTCATCATGTTTGCCATCTCAAGAAAGCTTTATATGGCTTGAAACAGGCACCCCGGGCATGGTATTCTACATTTTCCAATTATCTTTTATCTCAAGGTTTTCATAATAGCAAGTGTGATACTTCTTTATTCATCCAGCAAACCAGCACTACTTTCACTGCTCTTTTGGTCTATGTGGATGACATTTTAGTCACAGGCAATGATGCTTCTCACATTCAGACACTTATTTCTCATATGCACACTGCCTTCTCTATGAAAGAACTTGGTGACTTATCCTATTTTCTGGGTATTTCCATCACACCAACTTCCACTGGCTGTGGCTATGTTTTGTCTCAACAGAAATATGCTGCAGATATTCTTCGTAAGGCCGGCTTAGCTGATTGTAAACCCTGTCCATCACCTATCTCAGTTAAACCTTCAGTTACTCCTGATTCCTCCGCTCCTTATTCTGATCCTGCTCTCTATCGTAGCCTTGTTGGTGCTCTCCAATACCTCACCATAACTCGTCCAGATATTTCTTTGGCCGTTAATCAATCTTGCCAACATATGCATGCTCCCACCATCGGCCACTTTGCTGCAGTTAAACACCTGCTGCGGTTTGTTAAAGGTACCATTAGCCATGGTCTGACCTATACTCCCAGCTCTTTTGATGTTCAGGCCTACTCTGATTCTAACTGGGCTGGCGATGTTTCTGATAGAAAATCTACCTCGGGTTATTGTATTTTTTTGGGTTCTAACTTGGTGTCTTGGTCCGCTAAAAAACAAGCCACAGTATCTCGCTCTTCCACTGAAGCAGAGTATCGGTCTCTCGCCCATACTGCTGCCGAGTTGGCTTGGATTGGCATGCTTCTCACTGACTTATCTATTGCCTCTCCTGTGCCTCCCACTCTCTGGTGTGACAATACTTCTGCTATGGCATTAGCTTCCAATCCAGTATTTCATTCCAGGTCTAAACACATTGAAGTCGACTGCCACTACGTTCGCGAACAAGTTCTCGCTAAAAAGTTGGTTCTTCAGTATATTCCAACTATGGACCAGTTGGCTGACATCTTCACTAAACCTCTCTCCGTCTCCAGATTTTTGTATCTCAAAGACAAGCTTATGGAGTTCACTCACCCCATTCGCTTGACGGGGCATGTTGAAGATATTGCATCAAAGCCATTCCAGTTCTCTGCATTATCTCAGTCCTCTGCATCAAAGCTCAGTCCTCTGCATCAAAGCCATCAGTCCACGCATAGCAGCTCAGCTTCTGTTACACATATCTGTTAAGCATACCAGCTCAGCTTAACTAGCTCAAAACAGATAACAGTTAGACAGTTAGATAGTTTGTTAGTTTGTTAGATGGTTAGACAGTTACAAGAATTAGCACATGTATTTTATATACATATCTCTTGTATAGATATAGTAGTATCAATATATATATTAGAATAGCTTGTACATTGAATTAAATTGAATAAGAACTTCATCTTTTCTTCAGATTTATTAATGAATCTTACATTTTAGATTTATAATTCATATAATTTTATATTTTTTTTTATAATCTATTTAGTCATTTTGGATGTGTAATGACTCATTTGTCCGCTACATTATAGTGTCACATTTGAAAAAAAAAGTAAATTAAAGATTTTTTAATTTTTTTATAGTGTCACATCGTACTAGTCACGTTGGAGTATCACATGTCACATTTGGAAAAAGTACACTAAGGAGTTTTTAATTTTTTTTACAGTGTCATATTATATATGTTACGTTGTCACGTTTGAAAAAAGTACACTAAAGAATTTTATTTGTTTTGAAGTGTCACATCATACCCGTCACGTTGGAGTGTCACATGTCACATTTGTAAAAAGTATACTAAGAAACGTTTAATTTTTTTTAGAGTATCACATCATACCCGCCACGTTGTCACGCTTTAGAAAAATACACCAAGGAGTTTTTATTTTTTTTTGAAGTGTCACATCATACCCGCTACGTTGTTACATTTGGAAACAGTACACTAAGGAGTTTTTATTTTCTTTTGGAATAAAAGTTTTGGAGTGTCACATTATACTCACCATGTTGTCACATTTAGGAAAAATACACTAAGGAGTTTTTAATTTTTTTGGAGTATCACATCATACCCGTCACGTTATCACGTTTGAGAAAAGTACAATACGGAGTTTTTATTTTTTTTCTTTAGAGTAAAAGTTTTGGAGTACCACATTATACCAGTCATGTTGTCACATTTAAGAAGAATACACTAAGGAGTTTTTAATTTTTTTGGAGTGTCACATCGTTGAAGTGTCACATTAATACCTACCACATTTTGAAGTGTTACATCAAACCCGCCACGTTGGAGTGTCACATGTCACGTTTGGAAAAAGTACACTAAAAAGTTTTTAATTTTTTTTAGAGTGTCACATCATACGCACCACATTGTCACGTTTCAAAAAATACACTAAGGAGTTTTTATTTTTTTAAAGTGTCATATCATAATCGTTACGTTGTCACATTTAAAAAAAGTACACTAAGAGTTTTTATTTTTTTTGGAGTGTCACATCATTGAAGTGTCACATCATACCCACCACGTTGTCACGTTTAAGGAGTTTTTATTTTTTATTTTGGAATAAAAGTTTTGGAGTGTCACATTATACTTGTCACGTTGTCACATTTAGGAAAAGTACATTAAGGAGTTTTTAATTTCTTTGAAGTGTCACATCGTTGAAGCGTCACATTAATACCGACCACATTAGAGTATCACATCATACCTGTCACATTAATAAAAAGGTATAGTTGTCCATTAAAATACTACAAAAATAAAAAATAGGATCACATGGAAAGAAATTCTCCACTAATAGGACTTAGCAGATCAATAGAAAAAACTTGGGACTAATTAGAGTGCTTGTTTGTGAGATAGGATTTATGGGTAAATATCCTTTAAAAGAATTATGTACCTACAAAAAATAAAATGTTCAATATATAAAAATTTATACAAAAGATAATGATATTTATATAGGTATGATTTATTGTGGTGTTTTATTATTATTATTATTATTTGCAGTGAAGGGTTATAAATAAGTCATATCATTTTGTGTAAAATTTTTATATAGAAATTTTATTTGTATAATATTATTTACGATCACAAAAATCAGTTGCAAAATTAAATAGATATAAATGATAAGATTTTTCAAAAGTAGAATCCAATTCATTCTCTCGTGCGCGATCCTTATCTAATAAGTAAATTTCAAAAAATCCAATTCTTTTTGTAAAATTTTATTTGAATATATTTTATATTTAATTTCTGAGCTAGTAACAGAAGTATTATACAATTTGTCATGTAGCATTATGCATTTATCTTGTTAAATGAATGAATGCATAAGAGAGGACGACAAGGGTGGCTCTTAGCTTCATAGTCATAAATGCTACTTGGCTAAAATTTGTATGTTATGTGCAGAATTATAGCACGAGGAACACACTATTTTTTTTTTTTAATTTTTTATATAGTAAAAATGAATTATGAATTTTTGGCTAAAATTTGTACGTTATGTGAAGAATTATAGCATGAGAAACACACTACTCTTCTTTTTTTCTTTTTTTTTTTCTAAAAAAAAATTTCTTTTATATAGCAAAAATGTATTATGAATTTTTATCACCGTTTCATATTATCACTGTGTGAGTGATTTTCTGACCACACTGCCCCTCTTAGTAATCAGTTGGTGAGCACCGGCAGAATAGATGGCTTCTAGATAACCTGCAACAGAAAGAGAAGAATCCCACGGTGGTTCGCCACCCGGGGGTACTCCGACGATCAAGTCAGTACTCAATATCTCTCAAAGATAAATTAACTATTCAACTCACAAGCTTGAGTATCAAAAAGCATACCTTAGACCCATGGGGGTGCCTCTATTTTATAGCCAATACAATCCTAGTCCCAATAGGAGCCTGGCCCTAATGGACTTAGGATTATTGCTAATCTGGGACTCCCAGTGGGATTAGGATAAACTCTCTAAGAGTTTTATCTTTACCCAAACTGAAGTCTTCTCCCAATCTTGGACTCTTGTCCATATCTAGGTTGAGTTCCCTCTTCATTCTAGGATTCTTGCCCCTCATCCGCTTATCTCGGATTCCGATATCTTCGGAGGTAACCTCGGCCTATCCGAGATGACCTCGGCATAACAACCAGGACACGTGGCACCTCGGCTGACACGTCGGCGTCACCTTGCCACGTGTTGGTACTCAGAAAATATATCCCCACAACTGCCCCCTAGGTTCTATTACCTCGGCATTCTGAGGTGATGGAACCTACATTGTTCGTTCATCTGTACCCCTCTGTCCGAGATCAAACTTGTCGACCTCAAAGTTTCCTGGACTTTACTGTCCACTTCTGTCAAGTATCAAACTTCATGCTTTCCAAGCTATTCGAGATCACACCTCCTAGCCAAGATTTCTGGTTTCATTAATTCATAAACTCCAAGAGCTTTGCAACTGCTCCATTCACATTTTCAGGTGGGCTCTTGATTTCCAGTCATCTATTTGACTCTGGCGATCTTCATATCGGTGTTCATTTCTCTTGGTAGGCTCATAATTTCCTTATTTGTTATTAAGCTCAATCTTTCATAACTCTTTCGAATATGTTTACTTGCCATCTGTTGCCTTCTATTTCGATTTGTTTTACTGTTTGAATGCCTGGCACTGTTCTCGCCATATCTACTTTCTGTTGCTAGCATCATGCCTGGGTCATTACTTTCTTGTTCTTCACATACTTTACTTAGTGCCTGTGCACTTGGCTTTATTCATGAACTTTGTTGTCTTCTTGATTCTGAATTTTCTCTTCCTAGCTCTTTTCCTCAAATCCGCCATTGTTCCAAGCTTTCAAGCTTCTGCAACTGTCTTTGTTCTTCTCCTCCGGTGAAGCTTACGTCATTCTGTCATTGTCGTCAGACTTCGGCAATTCTCATTCCGGCTTTCCTCTTTCTGGTAAGCCACTGTTCCTCCTGGTTTTATTTCTTGTTGCTTTCCAAGAAGCTCTGCTTCATTGTTAATCACCACTGCTGTTTTACCCGTTGTTTCCAAATCATCTTTTTGAATATACATTGTTTACACATCTGTTGATTTCTGCCACTGTTCTTGGCTTGACACACTTGTGCAATCTTTTTGTCTTGATTTCCTGATAGCTTCATCACCATTCTTGATTACGAATTACATTCTTGTTTCTGTTTTCTGTGTCTTTTTCCAAATTCTTGCTTTCAATCCTTGCCTTCAAACTCTGAGGTGCCAATCGCCGAGAAGAGCTTTGATCAAACTCTTCGGGAGATCGATGCTGAGCTCGAGGTCGAAAAGGCTGCTGAGAAGTTCTTTCCAACTGTCTTCTGGGGGTGAGACAGAATCTGCCGCTGATGCCGAGTAGTTTGCTTCCTTCTTGAAATTGATGCCGAGATAACGGTAAAGAAGCTCCTCCAATTGACTGCCGAGGCTGAACCATCGTCGTTCGTCGAAACAGATCAGTCCGACGTTCTTGCTTTCATCATCTCAGTTCTTTAAGGTCTTCATTTTTGTACTTGCCTTCTTTTATACATGTTTCATATTTCCCAACTTTCTCAGCTCTTAACAAGCTAGTTGTTTAATCGAAGTCGATCTTGTAAATTGCTCAAAAATTTCAACAAGTATTAATATTCCTTGCTCCTTGATTATCATTCATTCCCCCTGCACCTTCTCCCTGCCCCCTCATGTGAACATAAATTACACTTAGGATCACATTAGGGAATTTGGCTTTGTGCCGTAGTCACAGACTCGATGTGTTCTTCTTTCGCCGATGTATTAAAACTTCTGGTATTTAATTCACCCCCTTTAGACCCTCTTTCTCTTGGCCTTTGCAAACTATCATCGCTGTTTCTTGAAGCATTTATTCCTTTTACAATTCTGGTCACCACTTCCGGCGTGTACTTTAGTGGTTCTTGTTCTAATCAAAACGACGTTTGACTCCGGCAAATCTTTTGCCGACATTTATCTTGTGCACTCTTTAACTTGTAAATTCTCTCAGAATTTCAACAAGTGTTAAACATCATTTTGTTTTAACTTCGGTTTAAACATCATCTCGGCTTAACTTCGGTTAAGCATCATCTCCGTTTAACTTCGGTTAAACATCATCTCGGCTTAACTTCGGTTAAGCATCATCTCCGTTTAACTTTGGTTAAACATCATCTCGGCTTAACTTTGGTTAAGCATCATCTCCGTTTAACTTCGGTTAAACATCATCTCAACTTAACTTCGGTTAAGTATCATTGCAGTTTGTACTCTTGTACCTTGTTGCTTCTTTGGACAGTAGAAGTTTCTTTTCATGGTCGATGTGCCTCTTGTTTCTGCTGAATGCTTTGTCTTTCTTTGAATGCTTGTACCTTTGTCTTCTCTATATGATTCTATACTTAGAATATTTTGCATATACTCTTTATATTTCTTTCTTCTTTATGCAATCTTCTCGAGATTATATACCTCGGGTAAAATAACTGTAAACTTTACTTCGGCAAGATACTGACCTGCAATCTTTTTATCAATTTCAACAAGTATAAAACACATACTATTCAATGTTAACTTTGCAAACTTTTCTCAAGTTTCAACGAGTGTTCAAACAATAATCTCAGTCTGACCTACTTGTAAATTGCTACAAATTTCAACAAGGATTAACATAAACAGTAAACTTTACTCAAGTTATAACAAGTGTTAAACAATGATCTACTTGTAAATTGCTACAAATTTCAACAAGGGTTTAATATACTTAGCTTTACCTCAACCTGTAAATTGCTGCAAATTTCAACAGATGGTCATATGTCGGCTTAACTTCAACTTGTAAATTGCTACAAATTTCAACAAGTGTTAAGCAATGATCTTTGGCTCAACCACCTCGTGGATTTCTATAAGTCTGTAAGTAATAGCATCGGCTTCACCTCGACTTGTAAATTGCTACAAATTTCAACAAGCGAGGAGAATAGTAATCTCGGCTTAACTTCCACTTGTAAATTGCTACAAATTTCAACAAGCGAAGCTAAGGAACCATCTCGGCTTAACTTCAACTTGTAAATTGCTACAAATTTCAACAAGCGAAGCCAAGCTTTGTATCGGTTTGACCAACTTGTAAATTGCTACAAATTTCAACAAGTGGTAAACTTTGTATTCGGTCTGATCAACTTGTAAATTGCTACAAATTTCAACAAGTGGTAGACTTTGTATTCGGTCTGACCAACTTGGAAATTGCTACAAATTTCAACAAGTGGTAGACTTTGTATTCGGTCTGACCAACTTGTAAATTGCTACAAATTTCAACAAGTGGTAGACTTTGTATTCGGTCTGACCAACTTGTAAATTGCTACAAATTTCAACAAGTGGTAGACTTTGTATAACCTCGGCTTAACTTCGGTTAAGCATCTTCTCGGTTTAAGTTCGGTTAAACATCTTCTCGGATTCAAGCCGGGGTTTTCAACCCAGCCAACTTCAGTCTGATCTTATGTGTTTTCTTTTTTATCCTCTGGGATCTTAGATCTGCTCGCTGTGCTCTTCTCTTCTCGGACTTAAGCGTCGAGATCTTATCTTCTTAGATCTGCTCACTCGGTTTGAGCTCTTCTTTTCTCGGGCCTACTCATCTAGGCCGAGATCATGTCTTCTAAGATCCGGGATCTGGAGTCTGGGATCTGCTCACTTAGGCTGAGCTCTCGTCTTCTCGGGCCTACTCATCTAGGCCGAGATGATGTATTCTCGAATCCGGGATCTGGAATCCAGGATCTGCTCACTTAGGCTGAGCTCTCGTCTTCTCGGGCCTACTCATCTAGGCCGAGATGATGTATTCTCGGATCCGGGATCTGGAATCCAGGATCTGCTCACTTAGGCTGAGCTCTTCTATACTTGAATGTCATCTCCTTGGGAGTGCTTATGCCCCCTGTCTTTGCATCCCTTCTGGAAGGGTCTTCGTTCATCCGCAGGTATTTATCCTTCCATACCTGGAGGTCATCTTTGTTGTAGTATCCGCTTCGATCTGTTGTCTTTGATACGTCACCTTCCTGGCCGGCGTCTTTCACTCCGTGACTCTGGTCACGAGTTTCTGTGTTGCGGTCGTCCCCTTCAGCGTCGAGGTCGATAGGTCTCCCACTCCCAGCAGGAGTGTTTGTCTTCGATCTGATCCTTCTGTCCATCACTGGCCATCTATTCTTCTTTCTTTCCCACAGACAGCGCCAAATTGTGTGAGTGATTTTCTGACCACACTGCCCCTCTTAGTAATCAGTTGGTGAGCACCGGCAGAATAGATGGCTTCTAGATAACCTGCAACAGAAAGAGAAGAATCCCACGGTGGTTCGCCACCCGGGGGTACTCCGACGATCAAGTCAGTACTCAATATCTCTCAAAGATAAATTAACTATTCAACTCACAAGCTTGAGTATCAAAAAGCATACCTTAGACCCATGGGGGTGCCTCTCTTTTATAGCCAATACAATCCTAGTCCCAATAGGAGCCTGGCCCTAATGGACTTAGGATTATTGCTAATCTGGGACTCCCAGTGGGATTAGGATAAACTCTCTAAGAGTTCTATCTTTACCCAAACTGAAGTCTTCTCCCAATCTTGGACTCTTATCCATATCTAGGTTGAGTTCCCTCTTCATTCTAGGATTCTTGCCCCTCATCCGCTTATCTCGGATTTCGATATCTTCGGAGGTAACCTCGGCCTATCCGAGATGACCTTGGCATAACAACCAGGACACGTGGCACCTCGGCTGACACGTCGGCGTCACCTTGCCACGTGTTGGTACTCAGAAAATATATCCCCACAATCACTTAGTATGATTCATGCGATTGGTTGTATGTTTGAAAAAAAATTCTCTAAGAAACTAAATTAATGAGTCATAGCTTTCTTCTATACACACGGCAAATACTATAAACAGAAGCATTAAGGGGCAATAATATTAGAGAAAAAGGCCACTGGTATACACTCCATCGTTAGCCATATTGTGTTGTGGTGGTCTAACCTTGCCACATGCACCAAGTCTTTGTGCAAATCCAATTCAATCCATCAGATTGAAAGGCCATTGGCACACACTCATCGTAAGCCACTTTGTATTGTGGTGGTCCAAACTTGCCACATGCACCAAGTCTCTGTGCAAACCCAACATTAAGGCCACTAGCACACACTCCATCGTATGCCAGTTTATATTATGGTGGTCTAAGCTTGTTACATGGATCAAGTCTCTGTGCAAACCCAACATTACCCGCATATATTGAGCTCAATATATATTGTTTGAAATTTATACCCACTTAAAAATTTAAACTTATAAGTAGAGAGTAATCAATGTATATTAAAACTCACTCTTTTAACCTTTTATCTAAGAGCCTCTATTCTCATTTCACTTTGTTCCAAATACACTCACTTTTTTATTTTTATTATACATAGAACGGTGTGTATTTAAAGTAAAATGTAGTGAGAATAGTAATGATGTGGACTCTATCTAATGTGTGTTTAGAACAAAGTAGAGTAAAAATAGTGACTCCCCTTTATCTAATTTGGACTATACTTTTATAAATATTCCAACAAGTGAGGGTTGCCTTACAAAAATAATAATGGTATTTACATTCCACTGTTAGCTCTTCACACTTTAATTTTTGTCTTTTGGTGTATCAAAAATGGAGTGGGAAAATCCTTACCTATAAAAACATTCTATCCCAATTTTGTACATAGATTTTTTTTTAATGAATTTTATTTCAAATTTGGTCCCCTTTTCTTATTTTCCATTTTTAGCTTCGTCTACACTAGAAGAATCTAAAACTAAAAAAAATTTAAAAAATGTTACATTTTTAGTATTTACCAAACAATAACTCAAGTACAATATTTTCTTTCTTTTTTATTGGTTTATTCATTTATTTACTTTTTTCACCATAGCATCATTGGGTGTTTAAATTGGTGGGGAATTTGAACAGAGAGGCATGTTGGGATACTTTATTTCATAAATTGATATTGCACACATGATAAGAGGAAATAAGTGATTAAATTTGTACCAAAATTGTAAAAATTCATAAGTATCTTGATATATTCAAAGTATAATCACAAGTGCACGTCTCATGTACAGGTATGAAAAACTAATCAAAAGATTTTTTGCACCATTCTCTTTATTGATGTAAGTTATCATACTCTGTATGTTTTTTCCATCAATAAAACTTCTTTTTTGCTGATAAAAAAAAAAAACAAAATTTTGGGCTAGTAATTGAGAATGTTGAGGAGGAAAACTCTAGTTTTGATCAAATGCATGAACAAGTACTCTAGTTCTTCTTTGAGATCTTCAATGCTCAACTCCATCTTCGCCAATTGATTTTGCAAATTTGCATTATTACTTGTGCTTTTCTTGTAACCGATAAGTGATTGCAATACATAATCAAATTTCTCAAAATCATAGGTAGTATTGTTTGTTTCTTTATCTAGTGATGCTACACTCTTGCGGCTCATCAATTTGGAAACCAAAGAAAAGCCACCTAGTCTTGATGTCATTTTTTTGAGGTTTATTGTTTGTTATAGATTGGTTAACTCTTATTTTGCTTGCTTGGTTTTCGTCTATTTAAACCTTTTTCTATAGAACTTGAAGCAGAATGATATAAACTTTGAGAAAGCATTAGAGCTTTTGTTGAGTAAAGATGTAAAACTATGTGGCCGAGCAAACCAAAGCTTGAAAAGGCCATTGAGGCGATATAGGCACGACAAATTTTATGGCCGAGCTTGAATACAAGAAATTCAAAGTCTATGCATCCATTTGCAGCATCTTCTCTTGTTAGGTTTTTATTCTTGGCAATCCCGTTTGACAAAACTCCTTTCAGTTGTACTTGTTTTCGCACTTTTATTTCAGTGAGGCTATGAGTGTATTAGATGCGAATCCAACCCGAATCATGCCATGTAGAGAAGTTTGTGATGTTAATTCTTTCAAGATTACCATTTCTCTGACTATGACGGGCATCGAGCTGCCCAATCAGCTCGCGGGAGTCCAGGGGGCAGCACCCCTTGGCAGGTCCGGGGCAGCGCCCAGGCGGGGTTGAGGGGCAGCGCCCTCGAAGCAAAATGCAAAAGTGCATTCAAAGTTGCTTTTCCGCTCGAGCGAACATTCCCCCGCTCGAGCAGAGAATGGTAAGTTCCAGAAGTATGCGTGTCTGCAAAAATACTGAGTATCGTGTTTTTACGTTCGAGCGTCCATTTCCCCGCTCGAGTGTACATCCTGGTTTGGAACACGTCATATAGAGTCCCCGCTCGAGCATCAATTCCCACGCTCGAGCGGACCTCGCGATTTCAGATTCTATAAATTCGCAAGTTGCTCCAAATCTAGGGTTACGCCTCCAGATCTTCTTCTTGGATGTTAGGGTTTATATTTGGAGTTATTTTGCTAGTTTTCTTTGATGTTTTATTGAGTATTCAACTCATGGTTTAAGGAGGATACATCAAATGATTGTTTGTTCATTCTATATAAAAGAGAGAGTTGTTCTTCAGTGGATTTTGAAGAATTCAAGCCTGAAGCTTTGGTGGATTCTGGAGTGGCCTATCGTCAAGACAATTCCAAGGTGAAGACGGGGCTGGAAGAGGCATATAGGGGTTGGTTCAATTCGGGCGTGGATTCGCTAGGTAATTGAGAGTATACCTGTGTAATTCATTTATGTCTTTTTAGTGGATTGTTTTGTGACTTTTTGCCCGTAGTTTTTTTATCACAATTGGAGGTGTCCAATTGTGGTTTTTCGACGTAAAATCATTGTGTTGATTTGTCTTGATTGTTTGATTGAGATTGTTATATACTGCTTAAAATTGATACATAATCACAAATCAACATCTAGGGGATTTCTAGATTCTTCAATTGGTACCAAAGCGGGTCGTTCTTTTGTTTTTTAAAACTTTTGAGTGAGATCTTGTTTGATTTGTGATAATGGATTCAATACATCAGGGAAATTCTATGGTTCAACCACCCCTACTTGACGGATCCAATTATTCTTTTTGGAAAGCTCGGATGAGATCGTTTTTGAAATCTATTGATGAAAAAGTTTGGCAATCTGTCATGTATGGATGGACCGAACCAACGATTACTGTTGATGGAGTAACTTTCCCCAAACCAATTGATAAGTGGGACACAATTGATTACCAAAATAGTAACTGGAATAGTAAAGCTATCAATTCTCTCTTTTGCGCTGTCACACTTGAAGAGTTTGGTCGTATTTGCAATTGTGAAGTAGCAAAAGAGGCATGGGATATCTTACAAACTATTCATGAGGGCACTCCTTCTGTTAAACAGTTAAAACTTCAAAGGCTCACGTTTAGTTTTGAAAACCTTTCAATGAAAGATAGTGAGACATTTGATGAATTTTATGCGAAGTTGAGTGACATTGTAAATTCCAGCTTCAATTTAGGTGAAAAAATACTGGAATCCAAGATTGTAGGAAAAATTTTGAGGTCCTTGCCTAATCAGTTTCAACCAAAAGTTACGGCTATTGAGGAGGCTAAAGATGTTGATAACCTCAAGCTAGATCATTTGGTTAGAAATCTTCAAACTTATGAGGCACATAGGAATTTCAATAAGAAACAAAAAGATGCTATTGTTTTTAGTAGTGCTCATAGAGTTGGAGTGGATTCTGATGAGGATTGTGAGATAGATTCCAAGATTACAGATGCTTTTGTAAAACAATTTAAAAAATCTTTTTTGAAAAAGAATCCTAATCTTTTGGACTTTACTCATACTCATAAATCCAAAGGCAAAGATAAACTCAAAATTAATTCTATAGCTAAGAAGGAGAAAGGAAAGATACAAGGGAACTCTGAAAGAGTCCAATGCTATGAATGCTAAGGATTTGGCCACTTTGCTCAAGAATGACCTACTCGTTTGAGGAAGAAGAAAGCCCTTGCTATCACTTGGGATGATAAATCAAAATTTGATAAAGATGAAAGTGACAATAAAGATCAAGGCGAAGAGGGACACAAACAATTCTTTGCAATTCATGGCAACCTCTGAAACTGATGGACGAATAGAGTATCCGAAGAGCCCAATTGAGAATGCCAATGATGAATCCTCGGGAAGTGAAAATGAAGAACTTCAACAAGCATATCAAAAGTTATATAAGGAATCTCTTAACTTATCCAAATTGAATGATAAACTCACTACGAAACTTAAAGCATGTGAAAGTGAGAATGCCAAATTAAAAAAAGAGATTTCCGAGGCTAGGAATGATGCCCTTAAGATTTCTAATGATCGACAAGCTCTTTGTGCAAAATTCTTGACTTGTGAGACAGAGAGGAATGAGCCACAGCAAATCTATACAACATATAAAGAAAAGATTGAAACTCTTGAGATGTCTCAAGTTGTTTTGGAAGAATTAATGATCAAGAAAGAGGAAGAACTCAAGTGTGCTATGGCTACCATTGGTTTTTGGAATAGATGATCAAAGACTTTGGACAATATTATTGGGTCTCAACAAATTTGTTCTGACAATAGTGGCATTGGTTTTGGTGATAAGAAAGAGCAAAAACAGAGTGCTTCCACATCTCATGATATAAGAACTCAAGGAAAGGGAGAACAAAATATTCAACATGAGGATGGACTTCTCAAACTTCCTAGAGTTGGTAAGGCTAAAGAAAATAAGGTACACTCTGTTTTTATTTGTCATCATTGTGGTATGCATGGTCATATTCGCCCTTGTTATTATGAGTTACATGGAAGAGTGTCTCATAGAGATGGAAGAAATTCCAACATCTCATGGGATATGAGACACTTCATTGGTGGTAATGAGGTTAAAGGTCATATTAGACCTCGTTATTTTGATATGCTTGAGACCAAACATAAACAGAGGTTGTGTTTTCCTAGACCTGGGAATAGGAAGTTGGAAACCATGTCAAGACGAGTTCTCATTGAAGGGGAAGGAAACCATAACGTCAAGACACCACCCAAGAACCGCAATTCTCACAACTTTGTTCATATTAAAGCGGTTTGGGTAAGAAAACTTGACTTGTGTTAATTTGTTTATTCATTTTAGTTTTGGGTTTCTGTTTTGTTTTTTCCTTTTGGGTCATTTAATATATGGTATCATTTAGTATGTCCTTGTTCATTTTATGTCTTGCTTTTGTTTTAAAAAAAAAAATGAAAAAAATTCAAAAAGATTTACTTAGTATGGGTTTGCAAGCTTGAAATTTTTTTAATAGTCCTTGGTGCATATTGGAATTGATGAGAATATCATTTACATGTTAATATATGTGTGCTTTCTGTGGTCATTACTCATTTTGAAGTGTGTGTTCTTTGATTAGTGTGTCTCATTCTGTACATACACTTGGATTAGCAAATTTTGGAGTCTTCTGCCTTAGTGATCATTTTTCTCTATGGACTTCTGGCATTTGATCTTTTGCTTTTCTAAGAGGATTTGACCTATATTAGCACATCATGGGTGATGTTGAGTCTCTTAACCACCTATCATATTTTTTTTTTTTTTGCATCCCCACGGCTTTCCCCTCTGTTCTTTGGAGTCCAGCCATGAGGAAAAGTCTACATTAGAGTCACCAACCAGGCTATCCTTATTGTATCTATGCTTCTCTGGTTTGGTTTCCATACTCTTGAGCGTGTCAGCCGCCAATGAGTGTGCAAAAGAAAGAAAAGAAAAATGTGCAACAGAAAGAATAGAAAAAGTTGTGAAAATGAAAAAGAAAAAAAAAAAAGGGATTCATTGATTGAGCAGGAGCCTCTGCTTTTACTCACCAAATACCCCTTGATTCCTAGTGGTTTGACTTTTCTTAGTTGTGCTAAGATTCTCTTGTCGAAGGTCTAACTTTCATATCACTACTAGGATTTGAATCTAGTGTTTGTCGAACTCCAAGAGTCACACAAACACTTTTATCATGGGATCTATGCTTTTCACATAATGCATCACTTTCTTTTATGAGGAATTTTCTAGAGGTTATGCACATTGTGTTTTCAAGTAATTGTGCTTCTTAGATAATCTTGTGTGTTTCAAGGTCCAAAGTTGAAATTCCTTGCTTGCTCCACCTTATTATTTTTTGTCGTTTTTCTTCTTGTTCATTGTTTTCAGTGAGGGGGTGTTTGGTTTATCATTACAAGAGTTTGTTAGCATGAACACTTTGATTTGTTTGGTGAGGGAGATTGGCTATAGTTGTTTTGCATGTTGCTATGCACTGTTTGCTTATTATTTCCTTCTTGCATGCTCCTAATATTTACATCATCATATCATTGCTTGTGTGGTTTATGATCTTGCTTTAGTTGATTGAGCTTCCTTTGTCAATTCGTGACAAAAAGAGGGAGAAAGTTGTTTTTCATGTTTTCATGTCATGTGACGCGTGTATGTGTCGGGTGCATGTGTCTTAGTTTTCATCTATTCATGCTACATGTTCTTAAAATCTCCAAGTCGCATCTATTCATGTTTTCCATCTCATACTTCAAGATAATCTTGTCATATGTTTATTGCTTTTTCATATACTCTTGTGGGACTAATAGTCATTTTGGAGATTGTGGCACTTATAACTGTTTTGCAGATCATGACCTTGAGAAAGAAGTTGGCTTTTGTTGGCTGTTATGGGTTGGGATGTTTAGGATTTTATTTGTTAGGTGTGTTTTGTCACGGCATTGTCAAAGGGGGAGATTGTTAGGTTTTTATTCTTGGCAATCCCGTTTGACAAAACTCCTTTCAGTTGTATTTGTTTTCGCACTTTTATTTCAGTGAGGCTATGAGTGTATTAGATGTGAATCCAACCTAAATCGTGACATGCAGAGAAGTTTGTGATGTTAATTCTTTCAAGATTGCCATTTCGCTGACTATGACGGGGATCGAGCTGCTTGGTCAACTCGCGGAGGTCTAAGGGGCAGCGTTCCTTGGTGAGTCCGGGGCAGCGCCCCCGCAGCAAAATGTAAAAGTGCATTCAAAGTTGCTTTTCCGCTCCAGCGGACATTTCCCCGCTCGAGCGGAGAATAGTGAGTTCCAGAAGTATGCATGTCTGCAAAAATACTGAGTATTGTTTTTTTACGCTTGAGCGTCCATTTCCCCGCTTGAGCGTACATCCTGGTTTAGAACACGTCATATAGAGTCCCCGCTCGAGCGTCAATTCCCATGCTCGAGCGAACCTCGCGATTTCAGATTCTATAAATTCACAAGTTGCTCCAAATCTAGGGTTACGCCTCCAGATCTTCTTCTTGGATGTTAGGGTTTATATTTGGAGCTATTTTGCTAGTTTTCTTTGATATTTTATTGAGTATTCAACGAGATATTAATGTAGGGAGCAGTGGCGGAGCTAGAAATTTAATGTAGAGAGGACACATATTAATCACAACATTAAATTTTTTTCCGCCCATAACAAGTAACAACGAGATATTATTAAATTTATACACTTTTATTTTTATTTTTTTTACAATTATCCTGAGATTTATATTAACGTGACTTATAAATCCATAATCAACAATTAAATTCTATTAACCGAATAATCAATAAATTCAATCCTATCAACTCAAAAAAAAAAAAAAAAAAAAGTGCCCCACAATGAGGAGAAATAAGCAACTAAACAAATCTCATAATAAGAAATAAATTATCAATTGCTTCAATTCTTATCTTAACCTATCAATTAAAAGTGTACAAGAATAATCAAAATTGAAAAATTGAAAAATTTTAAATTTTGAAAAATACAAGAAATTTTACATAATTTAAGGAGGGTCACTATTAAATTTTATAAAGGATAAATAATACATATTTTTTTTTTATATGGGTAACAGTATAAATATTGAAAGTTTAGGGGGGACACGTGACCCCCCTAAGCCTTAGGTGGCTCCGCCCCTGAGTGGGAGTAATGATTAGTGATGAGATTATTAAATTATTTTTATATAATTTTTTTAAAAAAATGCTATATTAATTTTTTTTATACAAATAATAGCTTGTACTTGGATAAAAAAATAAACAATAATAAAATAACACTTAATCCCCATACTATTTTTTCAATTTCATGTCTTCTCCAACTTTGTTAATCTGATTGTATAGGGGAATTATCAATCCGGCTGAACTAATAATTCAGTCATAAATTTTCCCTAATCTAATCCTACCATGCATGGGGATACCAAACATGGCCTAATGCTCTTATGAATTACAGAAATGAGTGACAGGGTGAACCCCACCACCCCCAATAAATGTTGATTGGTCCAAAGTAAAAAAATTTTTTCTTTCTCTTTGTGACCCCTGAGGGTGGTGGGGGTCACTCCCACTGGGGGTCTGTATCAGGATTGTATGAATTATATTAATGCCTTATTTTATTTTATTTTTCATTCCAAATGTACTCGGTTCTAAAACAAAAATATTTTAAAGTTTTAAAATAAGAGCTCTAGGGGTGGTGAGTCCATGTGATATGATGTGATGCAATGCGCTGTTTTGTTTTGGTTTGGTTTGGTTTTTTTTTTTTAAAAAATTTATTTGAGTGTATAGAAATCGGTTTTGAACTCTATTTCAAAAATGTTGTATGTTACTGGTTTCTTTTAAAACAGAAGTTTGTGTGTGTGTGTGTGTGTGTGTGTGTGTGTGTGTGAGAGAGAGAGAGAGAGAGAGAGAGAGAGAGAGAGAGAGAGAGATGGCGACGGGAAGGGAGTGAGGATGGACTAACTAACCAGTAGTTTCCTGGGAAGTTTGGCCAAAGAAAGCTGCAAGCTCCCTTTTACGTGTATCGGTGTCGCCAGTAGTGGCAAAGGTGGGAAAGGACTTGGCGGCAGTTATGAAGGCATCGTAGGTGTAGAAGTCCTCACTAAGGCATTCAAAGTAGTTCCGATTTGGAAGCATTACATCAAACATAGAACTAGTGATGAGATCGGTGATATCCCCACTACTTGGTGGGACAGGAGCGGCAGGAGGAGGAGGAGGAGGAGGAGTGGTGGAGCATTGGCTTTGGCAACCAGGACCACAATAGGCATATGTGGTGCCACACTAACCATGTTCGCTGCAGCAAAGTCCTCCTGGGCACAGCGTACCCCCAGCTTGACTACCACATTGCTCGGGAGTGGTGGAGCATTGGCTTTGGCAACCAGGACCACAATAGGCATATGTGGTGCCACACCAACCATGCTCGCTGCAGCAAAGTCCTCCGGGGCACAGCGCACCCTCAGCTTGACTACCACATTGCTCGGCTGAGCCTTTTGTTATTAGTAATGTGGCCAACAAACAGAGCATTGTCAAGGCCCAATACCTAATTTTCATTTCTGTTTCTGATCTAAGTTTATGTTCAGTAAGTGGTTGGGGTTGTCTGTTTATATAGGGTAATCCTTGAAGGGTTTACATATTACAATAATGGTTAGATGATCACAATTTTTTATTGGATGATACCAAGGATTATGAAAAAAATATCATGAAATGTATTATGAAGATTTTTTTATTTTTTGATTAGTGTATGATATTTTATTGTATGTGTAATCTAAAGGGGTACTTACGTGTAGGTCCTAATAAGTGGACTTAGGCCTTGTTTGGGAAGACTAAATAAGTGCACTTTTTGTCTTTTTTGACTAAAAAATTGAGGTTGAAAATATGGATGTTGGGGTTAACTTTTTGACTTTTTATGGAAAAATGTGTAATAAAAAATTGTGAAAATTGGTTTTTAGAGGAAAATTTGAATTGGGAGTTGTGCAGCCGTAATTGTTGACTTTTGGTGAATAGTGTTAACTTTTTAACTTTTTGAGTAACTTTTTGGCTTTTTGGATTATTTTACACTACCCAAACAAGGCCTTATTGTCCAATAGGTCTAATGGAAAAAATTTATCATAAAAAAACTTCACTAATTGTAAGTTTTAGCGACAATTTATAAAAATCATGACAAAAAAAGTCACTAATTGTCAATTTTTAGCGACATCTATAAAAAATTGTCACAAAAATTATTTTTAGTGACAATTTTACCAAGATTTATTTTCAATAGGACTTAATGGGAATTAAGTTCAACTATTAAGACCTATTGATAGTTTACTCTAATTTAAATGTAGAGAATATTTCACAATCATCTTTATAATATTTTTTTCATGATCTCTAACATTATTCTTTTTTACTATATTTCACTTTACGAAAGTGATTGGTTGCTCGAAAGAAAGGCCCCCGAATCCCTCCGAATTCAAAAACGAAGTCGTTTCATCGTTTTGATTTTTTTTTTTTTTTTTTTTCCAATCAGAAAAGAAGAAGAAGAAAGAAGAAGAATTAGAGAGGCCAACATCAACCGGGAAGAAGAGCAGGAAGAAGAAGAAAAAGAAGAAGAAGAAGAAGAAGAAGAATTGCGACGAGCTGCGACGATCGGTCGGTCGATCTGCGATCGATCGGCGGCGGCGAATGCGGAGGAGGGGCCCTCTCTCTCTCTCTCTCCATTCCCTCTTCTCTTTCTCTCTTTCTCTTTCATTTTCGGGCTGTTCGGGGGGCTCACAATCGGGGAAAAAATCATTTTTCTTTACTTTATCATCTCAACTCCTGATCTAATAAGTCTTATCATTTATGCATAATTTTAATATAATATTATCAATATATAAAATAATAAAGAGTAATGCTATGCTTCCTAATAAAATATATATATATATCATAAAAAATTTTATGAAAAATTTTCATTCTTTGATTGGTTTATTATATTTTATTATATGTATAATTTAAGAGTAAATAATCTTTATAAAATTTTTCATAATATTTTGTTTTATAAAACTTAACCTTAATAATAAATATGAATAATGGTTATTTTAGAATATGAATAATAATAAATATGAATAAAACTTAATCGCACTCATTTACATGTCTAAATACACAACTATCCAAGTGAGGGCTATTTTGAAAAGATGGTTAAGGGTTATTTTAGAAAGATTGTTAAAAGTCATTTTCTAATTTTTAACCTATTTTGGATCACATCAACTCTCACATTCTTTACACGTTTTTTTTTCAAAACAAACTAAAAAAAAAAATCAAAAAATCAGCTTTTAATCATCTTTCCAAAATAACCCTAAAAGCCAACTTCCAACTTCCAACTTTCAATCCATTTTAGATTATATCACCTCTTACATTTTTTATATATTTTTTAATAAAAATAAGGGCAAAATACACTAATAGTCCATATAGTTTTGGGTTTGTGTCACTTTAGTTCCTGACTTTTCAATGGTGACACATTTGACTTTAAATTTTGAATCTTGTTCCAAATAAAGACAATTAAACATACCATTGCTTAATTTGAATGGCAAAATCGTTAATTTGATAAAATATAAACTAATTTAACAAAAATAAATGTCAAAAAAATATTTTAAAATTTTTTAAAAATTATTTCTACCCACCAAAAATAAAATTATGTAAAATTGATAAAAATTATATGATTAATTTTTAAAAATTAATTTTACGTGATCATTATCCAAATACATAATAAAAATTAATTTGTTAAAAAAATAAATGTCTAAAAAATTTATCAATTTTATATAATTTTATTTTTAGTAGCTAGAAGTAATTTTAAAAAATTCAAAAATAATTTTTTAACATTTATTTTTGTCAAATTAATTTATATTTTATCAAATTAATGATTTTGCCCTTAAAAAATCCAATAGTATCTACAATTGTCCTTATTTAGAACAAGATTAAAAATTCAGGGTCAAATATGTCACAATTGAAAAGTTAAGTATCAAAATGACACAAGTTCCAAATTATAGAGACTATTAATATAATTCACCCTAAACACAAAAAAAAAATTAAAAATTAAAAATTTAATTTTTAATCATCTTTTCAACTGAGTACAACACTACTCTGTCAAATTTTATTTTTGTTTGTAGTGCTTTTGTAACTTAGCACGTGATGCGCATGGAGACACAAGTGGCTTGTGGATGTACAATTATGAGGACCATAAAATGTTGAGCAGTGTTGCATTCGACAAGTCCTTAAATCTTTGTAACTATTTCTTGAAATATTAAATTACTAATTTTTAAAATACAATAATTTTAATACATGTTTTAATTGATGTAAATACTTTGAGGTAGAAGTACTCAACGACCGTGGTTTTCTATAATAACACTCTTTCGTGCATTTTTCTTCCTTTTTTTTTTTTTGATTTTTCTATTATTTTCTTTTTAGAAGCTTTATTTATTTATTTATTTATTTTTTATGTTCGTCATTGTTTTCAGAATATGAACACACACATATAGCTATATATATATATATTGTATTATATAACTTTTACATATTTTTTACATGGGACAAAGTGTGTATTAGTAGAAAATGAGAATAATTTTTTTTTCTTATCCTCATTTCGTAAGAAATTGACACTTAATCAGAAATACAATGAGTTGGCTGTTATAATTTTATATGCAATGACTAAAATAAAACTTGATGTAAAGTATAGAGATGCAAATTATAATTTATCCAAATTTGTACTACATAATTTGAATTAACAATATCACCTACTACAATAATAAAAATATTGTGGACATAAATTGCAGGAACCACCTCATTGTATGACATTAAATTGTGGTCCTATGCAGTGACATTATTTAAATTTTCTAAAATCTAAAAAAATTATTGAAAATATTAAAAAATTTAATAAAAATAATATATATATATAATTAATTAATTTTTAAAAAATTAAAAACAAATAAAGTGATTGATCGATTCTTTTCGTTTTCGTGTTTTAAGTTCTTCGAATGGATGCAAAGAAAGAACTCTAAAAAATATAGAGTGTGTTTGGTTTGTGTTTGTAGAATAATTTTTGAGATAAAAAGTACGAAAATTTGTTTGATTTATTTTTTTTTGAAAAATGGTTTTGAAAAATCATTTTGAGAAAAGAGTTTTAAAAAAAGTAATTGATTTGATATTTGATTTGTATTTATAAAATAGTTTTTTAGATAAATAGTTCTTGATTTAAAAATTAAAAAAAACATGTTACATGACATGAATGAGTAAAAGTTGAAATCCTTAACACGCTCAATCCATTTTAGTACGGCTCCAATTCTCCGAAGCAGGTGAAATCAATCACAAAAAGTTGAGCAGTTGCTTTCAATAATGGTGACATACAAAACAAAATAAATAAACAAAAAAAAATTAGGGAAACGTTTCTCTCGTGTCTACATAAAAATGATTTGGACCGCCAGAGTCATTCCTAGAAAAATGAGTGAGACCCTTTTTGTGGAGGACCCCACAACCCCTTTACTGATCTACACCATTCATGATGTATGGGGCCCACTCATGTATGTGTGGGGTCCACATCATGTATGGTGTAGATCACAAAGGGGGTTGTGGGGGTCTTCCACAAAGGGGATCTCTATCATTGCTGGTCATTCCTACGACCACCACTGGCTGTGATTTTTTTTTTTTTCTCCAATCACCAACCTCTATGTGTGTGTTGGCGGTGGGGTTGGTGAAGAGAGGGGGTTTCAATCACTTCCGGTGTCTATATCAAATTTAAAAAAGTTACTGGGTCGTTGTGGGCTCATTGTAGAACCGGTATCAATAATCATGATCATTTATTATGTAGAGTTCGTCAAGTGTTTTATTTTTATAAAAAATTACGTTGATCAGATATTGATTGTCACTTGATCAGATCACATTTGTATCAACGGTAAATATAATTTTAAAAATAAATTGTTGATACAAATGTGATCTGACTAAGTGGCTATCAATATTCGGTCAATATGATTTTTTGCAGAGATAAATTACTCGACGAACTCTACATATCGAACATTTCAGATCAGCAATACGGCCTCTATGATGGACTCACAGAGACCCAACAGTACCCTCCAGTAGAGAATCCAAGTCTAAAAATTATACACAAAAAATCATTTAAAATGATGTGATAATGATATTAATATAATTACTTCCTCCGTCTCATATTGATAGTCTCTTTTAAAAATTTTAAACTTTTAAAGAAACATAATCATTATGTTTTGAATTCAAATTTTAAGGAGTTAATTCCAAAAACACCCTTTTATTCTTATTTATATATATTTTATAATTACTTTACCAGGATAATTTTGAAAACTTTTGATTTAAAACTTTGATATGTATTTTGGAACAAAACAAAAAAAAAAGAGAAAAAAAAAAAGAAGAAATAATGGACTAGCAAATTGAGACGAAGGGAGTATAATTTATAGTTGTAGACTTTTTGATTTTCAATAAATGATTATAAACGAATCACACAAATGGGAAAATTACATTTCATAAATTTTTAAAAAATATTATTATAAATTCATGAAAAAAATTATAATTTTTATAATATTTGTAAAATTTATCACTAATTTAAATTTTTTTTGTTAAATATATACTAAAATAAAATTATCCAATAAAAATTCTGTTGGTATAAAATTACTCATACGATAGGTACAAATTATTCTTGGACCACATGTTTTTAAAAAGCAAGAATTCTACCTCTGAAGAGCGAAGGTGAGGTAAATAAAATAAGAAAAATGCCATGGATATTAACATATTTACTAATAATCATACTAATATACTCGTAAGTCGATGTGGGTCTCATACCTAGTGATAATTAATCTTATTAAAATATATGTGTGTGTTAATAAGATTGTTAGTAAATGTATTAGTATTCCTAACATTGTTGATAAAGTAAAATAAAACAGGCAAACTATAATTTTTTTTTTATAATAAATAAATTTAAGAACACAAAATTAATCATAAAATTAAATACAAAATACATATGGATAATAAGGTTTTTAAAAGTGAAATTCATACATTAATAATTATCTAAAAAATTATCTATACATATATATCCTATATTTAATTTGTGTATTGGCAATATTTTCTTGTTCAATGACTGAAGTCGAGATATAAGAAGAGAGGACCACAAGGGCGGCTCTTGGGCTCATAGTCATTGGTGCTATCGTGGCTAAAATTTGTAAGGTATGTGAAGAATTATAGCATGAGGAACACACCACATTTTTTTTTTTTTTTTTTTATGGATTTAATTTTTCTCGTGTTTGCATTTTACCATAAAAAAATTTGAGGAGCTTGGAGCTTATCACAAATCTCATTTTAATCACCTAAATCATTTATTTTGTAAGACTCTCAATATATATTATTCATAAAAAATTAGGTCAATCGAATAATCATAATATTTTTAAGTTTTTGTATTTGACTCTAAAAAAAATGAAAAGTGTATTTTCAAAATATATTTGCTATCTATTTTTTTCAAAGAGAATTGTGGTAAAATGCACTACAATAAATAGCACTTTTGACGACTAAATTTTTGGTCACCGAAAGTCATGTTTTTAGTCGGCAAAGGTTTTTAGCGACTAAAAGTTTTGCTTGCCACGTTAGTCGGTGACCAATTGTCGGGAAAGGTTTTTGGCGACTATAAAAGATTTAGTCGCCAAAAGTAATAAATTGCCAACCATTTTTTTAGTCGCAAAAGCATTAAAGGAAAATTATCTACAACAGTTTCAACGACTAAAATTTGTTGTCGCCAAAAGTTGAGAATTATTTTTTACGACTAAAATAGTAGTCGCCAAATATTTTTTTTTATATCATGTTATTGTTTTTTAGCTACTAAATATTTTAGTCGCCTAAAACTTGATTTTTTTTATTTATTTTTTCGATACTAAACTTTTAGTCGTCGAAAGTTTGATTTGTTTTTTGCCACTAACCCTTTAGGGGCCAAAAATGACTTGTTCAGGTTATTTTTGTTTAGCTACTAAATAATTTAGTCACCTAATATCTAATTTTTTTCGGCTACTTAACTTTTACTAGCCTAAAGTCTGAATTGTTTTTACTTACTAAACCTTTAGTCGCCAAAACATTTTTGTAGTTTGTTTGCAATTTTGTAGCTACTAAACATTTTAGTTGCTGAAAGTGTGATTTTTTTTTTTGGCTACTAAACTTTTAGTCGCCAAAAATATTTTTAATTTTTTTTTTAGCTACTAACTATTTAGTCGCTAAAAACAAAAATTTATGCCTTCTCTCCAAATTCTAATTTGTTTATAGCCTCTATGTATTCCGTGCAACCTGTACTACATATATGAACAAAGTAATACATATATTATCAATCATTCTCCTCTTCAAAGGTATAACTCTTGCCACATTTTGCCTATTCTTCTCTCATCTTTTTTTTACTATTTTTACTCTGTTTTGGATTATTTTTGGTGGGCTGAAACTTGTGATTTAAAGCTACCAAAGGTGGAGGGGTTAACCACCCTTCTTTGAATCTTATTCCATAAGCTTTTATCCTTGTGTTTTCTACTTATTTATGAACTTTTGGCCATTATTTTTTAGAGTTTGAAGACGCTAAAATATGTGATTTTAAGGTCTAAAAAATGAAGGGGTTAGCCACCCTTCCTTAGGCTTGCTTGTTAGCTTTATTCTCTTCCATTTTGTTTACCATTTTTCACTCTTTTAAAATCAATTTCAGCATTGTTTGTGCTATTTTGGGGCTGTTTTAATTGTTTAGTTAGTTTATGCTTTGAATATCATGCTTGTATTGTTGTAAGTCCTTATAAGTTTGGTAGTTTAGGCCCTAGACACAGGGGCGGAAGGACATTGGGCCTAGGGGGTCACGTGCCCCCCTTGACTTTTGAATTTTTTTTTTCTTTTTTTTTTTTTTAAAGTGTGGTCTACCTTGTGCCCCTCCTTCCTAATATACAATTTCAAACAAACTAACCCCCCCTCCCCACACACACACACACCACACGCACGACGCACCGTTTGTATATTTTATTTTATTTTATTATTATTTTTTTTGGGAATCCCAATTCCAATCCCAATTAAATACTAACACAACTTTTTTTTAGGTGAATGTACACAACTCCAATTACAACAAGGTTAAAACTCTAAAATCTTAAAAGTGTATGAACTTCTTTATTTTTTTTCATTTATTCACAGTACTTGTGAAGTATCTTCGTATTTTCTTTGTCTTCTTTGTCTCCCTTTGTTGCTTTGAAATTTACCGACTCACAATTCACCAAATTAGGATCACACAGCACAGATTTGGGACCACACTACAATCTTGGTATCTTTTCTTCATTGTTTACAGGTAACTTTATTTTTATTTTTTTTACCTTTAAATAAAAATTATGAGTATTAATTTATAATTATTTGTTAAGTTTTGATTTGTAAAAAAATTTTATTTGTTATTATTTATGTTAAAATAAGAGATTTTGATATGCTAAAATTATGAATCTTAATTGGTGGTGATTTATATTAAAATTAGGGATTTTAGTTTGTTGTTGTTTGTGCTAAAATTAGGGATTTGATTTATGCTAAAATTAAAAATATTAATTTGCAGTGATTAATATTTAAATTAGGAATTTTGATTTGTTATAATTTGTGCTAAGATTAAAAATTTTGATTTGTTGTGATTTGTACTAATTTAAATTTTTTGATTTGTATTAAAATTAGAGATTTTGATTTGTGGGGGGTTTGAGATTTTGATTATGAATTTTTATTTTGATTTTTAGTTTTTCCAAACAGTCATGGAGAAATATTTCAAAAGAAAATCAAAGTTAGAATCATCTCTTTCTTAAGAAAAAGATGATATTATTCTTCTGCAAAACAAAGTTGCATAGAAATCAACTTAATAGACCTTCCTGCAGATCCAGGACTACGGCCTCGGATTATGGACTATAATGCTAATGATCGAGACCAAATTCGTAGGGCATATCTACAAAAAGGTCCTTGTCAACCTCGTGATCATAATTTTCCACAAAAATCATTTGGACAAAAACTTCGGAGATTTAGTCAGGCTTGGTTTAGTGAATTCCTAATTGGTTGGAGTATAGCGTAACAAAAGATGCATCATTTTGTTTATGTTGTTATCTTTTCAAACCCGATATTGGAGATCAAACTGGTGGTGATTATTTTGTTGGTGAGGGTTTCTCAAATTGGAAGAAAAAAGAAAAAATTCAGACTCATGTTGGAGGTCCCAGTAGTGCTCATAATCAAGCTTCGAGTAATTGTCAAGACTTGTTAAACCAAAACCAACATATTGAAACGATTTTTTTCAAACAATCTAATCAAGCTGGAATTGAGTATTGAACCTATTTGAATTCATTAGTTGATTGTGTTAAATTTCTTCTAAGACAAGGACTTGCATTTCATGGGCATGATGAATCTGAAAATTCAAGTAACCAAGGAAATTTTCTTGAACTTCTCAAGTTTTTTGCTGATCATAATGAAGATGTCAAAGTGGTTACATTGAGCAATGCTCCACAAAATCTCAAGTTGACATCTCCTGATATTCAAAAAGACATTGTAAATGTGGGCGCATTTGAAACTATCAATGTGATTATTAGAGATCTTGGTGATGCACTTTTTTCTCTTTTGATTGATGAAGCCCATGACATATCAATCAAGGAGCAAATGACAGTTGTAATACGATATGTTGACAAAAAAGGCCAAGTGATTGAGCGCTTTTTGGGTATTGAGCATGTTGCTAATACGAATGCTCTGTCACTTAAACAAGCGATGGAAAATTTATTCTCCAGACTTGGATTGAGTATTTCCAGATTGCGGGGTCAAGGATATGATGGGGCTAGTAATATGCAAGGTGAGTTCAATGGTCTTAAAATACTTATACTAAAAGAGAATCATTGTGCATATTATGTTCATTGTTTTTCTCATCAATTGCAATTGGCACTTGTAGCTGTGGCAAAGAATCATAATCAAATTGCTTTACTTTTCATTTTGGTTTCTAATGTGGTGAATGTTGTTGGAGCATCATGTAAACACCGAGATATTGTTAGGGAGAAGCAAGCTACAAAAGTTGTTGAGGCACTTAATACTGGAGAGCTATCTAGTGGGCAAGGCTTAAATCAAGAAACTAATCTTAAACATGTTGGTGATACACGTTGGGGTTCACATTATGGTACTTTAGTCAGCTTGGCTAGTATGTTTCAACAGTGATTGATGTGCTTGAAATGATTTCGGAGGATGGTTCAAATTCAGAACAATGAGCAGCAGCAAATGTATTGTTGGACTCAATTCAATCATTTGAGTTTGTATTCAACCTTCATTTGATGAAAACGATATTGGCTATTACAAGTGAGTTATCGCAAGCACTACAAAGGAAAGATCAAGATATTGTTAATGCCATGAATTTAGTTCAAATTTCTAAAGTACGGCTCCAAAAGATGAGGGAGAGTGGGTGGACATCTTTACTTGATGATATTTTGTGTTTTTGTGAAAAGTATGAAATTGATGTTCCCCAAATGGAAGATATGTTTGTAGCTCGAGGGAGAAAAAGGCGCAATGCTCAAGAAATTACAAACTTACATCACTATCGCGCTGAGTTATTCTACACTGTTTTGGATATGCAAGTTCAAGAACTAAATGCTCGTTTCACTGAGTCGAACACTGATTTGTTACTTTGTGTGGCATGTTTGAATCCATCTAACTCTTTCTCTAGTTTTGACAAGAAAAAGTTAATTCATCTTGCTGAATTTTATCCCAAAGAATTTTCTTCAGTGGAGCTCGTGGTACTTAATGATCAACTTGATACATATATTATCAACATGCTATCCAGTAGTGAGTTCTCAATGTTTAATGGAATTGCCGATCTTGCTAAGAAAATGGTAGAGACTAGAAGAGACAAAGTATATCCATTGGTGTATTTGCTCTTGACTTTAGCATTAATCTTACCTGTTGCAACTGCTACTGTTGAGAGGATATTTTCAGCTATGAATATTGTGAAGAATTAGTTGCGGAACCGAATGGGTGATGAATGGATGAATGATAGCTTGGTTGTCTACATTGAGAGAGATATTTTTGATGGCATTGACAATGATACTATTATGGAAAGATTTCAAAAGATGAAAACTCGTCGAGGTCAATTGTAAAAGTTTAAAATTTAAAATTTTTTGTAATAGATATTAATTTTTAATGTTTAACATTAGCTCGAAAAATTATTATTATGTTATTGTTATTGATTGGGAAAGAAAAATTTTGAGATTGTAATTAATGGGTGCCCCCCTTATACTAAATTCCTGGCTCCCCCACTGCTTAGACACCTTTTATTTCATAGTTTTCATATATATACTCACACTTGTAATAATCATCTCTGCAACCTCCCTCCTTTCTTGGTTTTTTTTTTTTTTTAAATTTTTTTAAGAGTTGTGTCAAACAATCGATTGTTGTTTAAGGCATAAGAAAGAGACCTTCCATGCTTAATAGTAAACTAGTTTGATCTAATAATTGTAATCTTTTACAACAAATTGCACTTTTGGTGACTAAAAAAAATTTAGTCAACAAAAGTCGTGAAATTGGCGACCAAAAATTAAATTAGTCGGCAAAAGTACAATATTTAGCTACTAATATTTTTTAGTCAGGGTATATTGATTATTGGCGGCTAAAAAAAAATTAGTCGCTAAAAATGCCACAATTGGCGACTGAAAAAATACTTTAGTCGCCAAACAATTAGTTTTGGCTACTAAAATTATTTAGTTGCCGAACGAAAAACAAAAATTTACTTTTTATCTTTTGGTCGCCAAATATTTATTTTCAGCGACAAAAAAAATATTTTAGTCATTATATAGTTAGTTTTGGCTACTAAAATTATTTAGTCGCCAAATGAAAAAAAAAATTTATTTTTTATCTTTGGCGACCAAAAGTTTGGTCACCAAATATTTATTTTCAGTGACAAAAAAATATTTTAGTCACTGTATATTTAGTTTTGGCTACTAAAATTATTTAGTCGTTGAATGAAAAACAAAAATTACTTTTTATCTAGTCGCCAAAAATTTATTTTCAGCGACAAAAGCATATTTTAGTCGCCAAAGAACTAAAATATTTGGAGGGAGACATTTCAAAATTTGGAGGGATTTATAAAATTAATTGACGACCAAAATGTTTAGTCCCCAATTGTGTAAAATGACCAAAAAATACCCGTTTGGGCGACAAAACAAAAAAAAAAAGAAGTCTCTAAATGTACAATCTTTAGCTACTACAAATAATTTAGTCGGTATTTATTTAAATTTTAGCTACTAAATTTTAATCGGCCATTGTAATTAAAAATTTTGAAGGGAGAACTTCAAATTTCGGAGGAATTTTTAAATTAATTCGCTACTAAAATATTTAGTAGGGAAAAGAAATGTCTGTATTAGTTATTGGCAACTAAAAAAATTAGTCGGGGAAAAAAATGCTAATGAGTTAGGGCTTAAAAACGTGTCTGTCTCTGTCACTGTGGGACACACACACACACACACACACACACACACACTCTCTCTCTCTCTCTCTCTCTCTCTCTCTCTCTCTCTCTCTCTCTCGCTTCTGCTCTCCTCCGATTCTCTCTCTCGCTTTGTCTATATCGCCGTCGGTACAGGAGCACCATCGACACCGACGCCCGTCGCACACAAGGACCATCACAAACCAGCAGCCTATATCATCTTATCTCGTAGTCACAATCCACCATTAGAGCACTATCCAAGGTATGTCCTCTCGATTTCTCTCTCTCTCTCTCTCTCTATATATATATATATATGTGTGTGTGTGTGTGTGTGTGTCTGTATCTCATACTTTGTTCCCCTAATTTCAGCCTCTAGGGTTTTTTTCTTCTTCCATCTGCATACCTTCTTCAAGCAAACCTACCCAGAAATCGACCCAACCACCGCCATTCATATAGTGGGCAAATGGTTTCCTCAACTATTCTCGTCTCCACCTCCATATCTGCAAAATCCATACTTGAAACCTCTCTTTAAACCTTCCTAGCACCAAGTGTTTATTTTAAATGTGGTATAAAAAGCATGATCTGAGATTAAACATTTTGATTTTAATTGCCTTGTATTTGTATGAAGTTGGGTTTGCTTTGAAATGTCCACAAATAGACCATTTCGTAAAAAGAAGAAGGTCAAAATTGTCAAGGTAAGTTTTGAAATGGTATCATCTATTAACTGTTCAAGGCTTTAGAGTATAAATTTTTACTCGATAAAAACAATTCAGACTTTAAGAGCCAAAATATTTGCCTAATGCTATTTTGTATCTCGTAAGCCAATCTAGAACCTTCTTGTTCGTCGACTTCCATTGACATCTGAGATGAATTTTGCATTTTCCATTGCTTTAGTAATTGTTGATAACTATGGAAAATAGCTCTTAGTAAATATTTAAAAGAGAATTGTTACAATGTTAATTTCTGTAGAAGCAGCAACCTATTTTTGCTTATGTGTTCTATAAGCTAGTGAAAATCCATTAGAAATTCTTGCTCTCTATTTTGCTATTCTAACCAATTTTTTGGGGGAAATAATCATGCCGTTGTGTTCCTTCTTGTGTTTGTTATTACACTGTTAATAGATTTTGCAAATTCAGTTCTATAGCATAGACATTCTGCTGATATTGCTGAATATAATAGATCTACTATCCAAAGGCATGTGCTTAGTTGAGATGTATCTTGAATTTTGGTTTAACTATAATTCAATATGTTTCAAGCAATAAATGATAAAGAGCCTTGTTGGAGTGCATACACAAAGTTATTAAGCGAAATAGAGAAGGTACGATTAAGATATATACCTATTTGATATTTTACTTGTTGGCTGCTTATCTTTCCTTTCATTTTATGCACAATAGATCTTCATTCAAGGTGTTTAAATCATGGTTAGAAACCTGCTGCCAGTGTCCTTGAATCCTTGGTTCTGAAATATTGTCTTATGATAGATATTTTGGAAGATGTGCCTAATTATTATGGGGAACTGTAGTCTTGCTGCATATGGTGACAATTTATATTAGCTTGGTGCTACGGCATGTTATTGTTTGTTTGAATTGTCTAATTCAAGTATTTGCACCAAATGCTCGTATTATCTAGTGTATTTCCATGTGACATTTGGTTGAACTTATATAGTTGCAGGATGTTTATTTTGATTCAACCTTTGTCTCCTGAATAGTATAGCATATGTGTGATAATTGATACATAGATAAGCTATTTTGCTAAAATTTCTATGTAGATGAGCAAGTGAAGTGTTGGTGCCCACCACTTGGGAGTTTGTGTAACATCAAGTAGGGAATGAGTCTGACATTAGGGATTCTAAATCATTCTTCTTCTTTTTTAATTAATTTTTTTTATAACAATTTGTTAATTAAATTCAGCAAGGATTAGGATGGTCTGCCAAGATTATCTTAGAGATTCACATGGGCTAGGTTTGTAGACATGCTAATTGGTTAAAAACGTATTAGTTAACAGAATTGATGGATAGCAGCAATCTCAACCCTCCATACCTCCCACTGTGGATCAAGGGAGTCCTCCTCATGCAAAGGTCCAATCCCATGGCAAATGACTTTCTTGCTAAGTGGCTTTGGACTACTAGTAGTTGGAGCCAGTGGCATAAGACCATGTAACCTAGCCTTTAGAGCAGACCAATTCAACCCCAACACTTTTATTTTGTGATTTGTATGTCTGTGCATGAAAGTGTATGTGTTTTGCATTTTGTTTTTCTTATATTCATAACTACAATTTTATCAATTCGTGATTTTCAAATCAAATATTGGCTGATTGGCAATATGTATGAGGGAATAGTGCAATATGTATGAGGGATAAACTAAAGGTAAGCCAGTTGATGCCATGATACAGTTAGGCTAAATCGAGTTTTGGATTCTTAATGGTGAGAATTCAGTTGTCTTCTACAGCTTTAAAAATAGTTTCGTTGTCATCATTTTAAGTAAGGTGAGTTTGGTTATATGTATGGAGCATCACCTACATCTACTTAATCATTTTGTGGAAGAAAGATAATGAATTTCGTTTTAATGAATAATATGAGGTTGATTAATATAGTATGTAATGTTTTCTTTCTTGCTTGCTTTCTTTTTTTTTCACAAAAAAAATTTGTGAACTGTTAATTAGACGTTATGTCATGCACGTCAGAATCAATAATTGTCAAGAGTTATTACTTTTCTCTAAATCTTAATAATGCCAAGTAGACGTTATACTAGCGTCATCTTCAAAGTAATTATTTGTGCAAGTGGTTTTTTACCTATACATTGACCATAGTGATTTCTTCTTTTTGTCTCTAATTTTCTCATTGGGTATCATTGTCAACCAATTTTCTTCTGCAGATATTCTCATTATAGGCTGAGAGCCCCAGAAAGAATGGGGGCTTAAGCTATACAAGTGACAATGTTGGGGTTGTTCTTGCTGTAACAGGTAGAGTGGTAGATGTTACTCAATGATTTAGATTTGATCATGTCTAGATTAATTTCCTATACCATCAAAATCTCATAAGCTTAAGGGCACATTCTTCAATTAAATTTATTTTTTTTCTTGTTTTCCAGGTTCACTAGTATTTAAGGGAATAAATGACACTTCATTGTGTTTAGAAAGTTATATAACAAAATTTAGCACCACTTATTTGCTGCTTTTAGATTGATGTCCTTCTTGGTCAGCTCTTCTAGTAGTCTACTTCTACAGAAAGTAAAGATTGCCCCCCTCACTAGGTCTGTTAGTCGTCCACCTTCCATTTTTATCCAGAAAGACAGAATGAGAGGGAAAAAATCCTAACCCTAAACCACCCACTTCTCCTATCACCATCTGCCACCTTCCGCCCTCCCTCCCTCCTTCTCATCACCTCCCCTACCATCCACTCCCTATAGATTGTTGTTACTGATAAACACTAAGTTCAATCTTGCCTCTATACTTTTTCCTTTTAGCAATAAAAAAAATAGAGTATTAAACAATTGAAGACTTAGAATACAAAGCATAAAAATAGTCCCCGTGTGTTAAGTGCTAATGAAGTGTTTTTGTTGATCCTTCAAATATCTTAATGATGGGAATAAAATTAAAATTGTTGTTCTTGATGTGTTTATAGACTCGTAATAAATGTTTTTTGAATTTGAAATATTTCACTATTAACTATAAGAATAAAAGTCTTTCTATGTTATTTTTTTTTTCATTTTCTGCCCTTTTTCCATTATCCTTGGTCGTGGGCCTCTCTGGTTTAATTGCAAAGATGGAATGAAACAAAAAATAGAAGAAAAATAAATTTGGTAAGGATGCTTCATTACATTGTTTGGTAACATCTCGTATTTGAAATTTGATTTGTTCTGAGTGCATATTTATCTGTGTTCCTTTAATGCTTTCTATTCATTTCAAGAATGCATCTTTATCCATTCTTAATTTACTTTATTTTTCTAAAGAATGTTTGACAAATTGTACATTCAGATATTTTGTGATTAACTATTGTTAGTGTCTTTGGAACTCAATTGATATCTATGGATTGAGTAATTTACTATTGTTAGTGTCTTTATTTTTCTAGCATTTGGTTTGCTGCTGTGGGTTCCCTTTTCCTCTTCCCCCCTTAAGTTTCTTCATTTTCCTCCAATCGAAGACAAAAGTTTAAGCTCATATACACCCATACTCAGCATTCCCCTTGCTCCCTTGTTAATTGTTTGATGTTTGAGGATCAAAACAAAGGTTAAAAGCCCTTTCAAAACAACCCCTGCTGCTGCTACAAAATTTTGAGTTTAGGATCGTATTTTAAATAGAAAAAGCCATACGTGGAAAATTTTCATTCAAGATTTGCATTTATGTAGACACCAAACTTTTGTCTATATGTGAAAATTTTGCGTTTAGGATCATTTTCCCAAAACAATGATACTTTATATCTATATTATGTTAGGCATGAATCAGGCTGGTTTCATCTTTTGCTATTGGTTGAGTGATATCGATCCAAGTTGAACTTGGAGCAAATTATAATTGTCAAGGGGGTAAAGTGAATTTTGCCCAACAAAAAAAAATCAAAATTAGTTCTATTGTGTAAATTATGTACCTCATATTATGTTGTATTATTATGTGATACCTGGAATTTTATTTTCATTCATTAGTTGTTGATCACATTAATTGTTCAATCTGTGAAGTCCTAGGCTTCTACATTAAAGCAGTAGTTTATGTCCATGAAGTTTATGTGATTCAACCACTATTAATCAATTTGTCAATGAAGTTCTGTCCCATGCTTCTGCATAAATTGTTAAATCTTTGAGTTCTACATTATAATTGATTAACACTCATTGTGCTTCATTGTTCTGTACCTCATTGTGCTTCATTGTTCTGTACCTCGCATTAATTGTAAAGATTACCACTTCATTGTGCTTTTTGGCCCATTATTTTCCTGATAACTAGATAGCCCTTAAATATAGTAATAGGCAGCTACCTTGTGCGAAAAATGACTTGTGAGAACTGATGGTACATAAATAAGACACATAGAATGGGAGTTGAAATTGAAAATACCTTTAACTTTGTTGAAAACGGGGTTTGGGGAGCGAAAATGCAAAAACAGGCCCCCAACCACTATTAGGATGTAACATGCAGCTTCCTCGTGCCAAAAATTGTTGGACAATCTTCACTGTATTAATAAAATTTTCTATCTGTGTACTCAATAACAAAATAGAACACAAAAAAAATAAAGAAAGATTTTCCAGATTCTGTTTAATTACAGAAAGAAAATAGAAATAGGAAATAGGGAAGGAGGAAGAAAACAAAATATGAACAGGAAAATACTTACAAAAAATATTTCCTTGGAATGATCAAGTCCAGTGTTTAACACTGTCCCCTTAAGACAGATTCGTCCTGTCTAGGGTGCTCACAAATTATGGAAATCTATCTCCCAAAATAAAATGATCTACAACGAACAGTAACAGCACTACAAACTATTCGCACAACGAACACACTCTGTGTTATATATTCTTTCTGAAGGAAAAGAAATGCAGAAATATACAGGAGCTTTTAGTAAAATGAAGAACAAAATCAGATTGCAAAATCCAAATAAGGGACTGACTATTTATAGGAGTCAAAGATGGCTGTTCGAGTGAATAATCAATAGGTATGAACCTATTCGGGTTTGAACTCAACAGGTATGAATATGTTCGGGTTTGAACTATAGGTATGGAACCTGTACAGAAAAGACTGAAGAGGTCCAAAGGCCTAACCGCCAAAATTTGAATTTTTCTAACCGAAATTTGAATTCAAAACGGTCATAATTTATTTTCCAAATAAAAATAAATAAATTCAAATGTTTTTGGCCCAAAAAGAATTAGTATTAGGCCGGGCAAGCCCAACCCAACCTCACACCACGCACCTGTGCCCAAGCTCAGCCCAACCAATAGGGCGAACAAATGGCGGTAGCGGCGCGCGCGTACATGTGTTTGTTTTGTGTCTAATAAGTCTAGCCCACTTTGCCCATAACCTTACCCTTCCACAAAACTTGGGTACCCCTTGGGGCCCTTCCCAAGTTGTAAACGCAAGGCCTATAAACCCATACAATGTTAGCCTAGCCAAGCAATGTGGGACAAGCTTTCCTTCTTTCAATTTGGGAAACCCACCAAAACACCATTTTCATGGAGCTTACTTTAGCATCAATTTCCCATTCACCCGATAATGGTCTTGAACAACCAAATATACTACATGAATCACAACGCGCCATAGAACGCATTACCACCAATACCCGCTATAACCAGTACTTAGGACCTAGTAAAATTATTGTCCAAAATTGACTAAAAATTCTATTTTTGTACAGAATTTTCTCAACAATTCTAATAATCCCCCACATGAATGGAATTTGATGACAACGAAAATACAACAACATGCAGAATTTGTCGAGAGAGTATAAATCGAAAATATCTTGTATCAGGATAGGTAGCTTTCGGCCTTAAACCTTCCCTAGTGATAACCTATCAGACTTACTAGCTAACCAATGGAGCGATGCCTTGAATTGTTCAACCGTTAGTGTAAGCCAAGACAATAGATTTCACATAAAATATCTTCTAACACATCGTGGTTCTCACGATTGTGTTCATTTTAGCTTTGAACGTTCTTGGTTATTCATAAGTGCTCTAGAGAATTCAGCCTCTTGATTCTTATAGAATTGGCCCCAGTTTAACACTCATATAGGTGATTCTTATTGTGCGTATCCCTTATACTCATCTTGACTTTTTACTCCTAAGTCAAGATATAAGCAATCAATAAAAGCAAAGCTTATCCTTAATCCCCTGCATACAACACATGTTACAGATATCATTCTCATCATAAGAATGGATAAGGAATTTAATCCCTTAGTGATTTCTGATGAGCCGCACATAACTTAATTGTCCCTTTGAACTTAGTTCTCAGGATCTCCAGTGATCTAAGTAGGGTTACCATTATGATGACTCTTATGTAATAGGCTTTAATCCCATCCCTTTTGATGAACTATACACTTGCTCTTTTGCCAAACCTTTTGTTAACAGATCTGTAATATTCTCTTTGGATTTTATATAATGTATTGAGATTATTCTACTTAAGAGCAATTGCCTTACGGCATTATGTCGATGACGAATATGTCGTGACTTACCATTATACATATAACTTTGTGCCCTGCCTATTGCAAATTGACTATCACAATGAATACAAACAGCTGGCACAGTTTTTGGCCACATTGGAATGTCTTCTAAGAAGTGACAAAGCCATTCGGCTTCTTCTCCTATTTTGTCTAAAGCAATGAACTCAGATTCCATTGTAGATAGTGCGATGCATGTTTGTTTTTTAGATTTCCAAGGAACAGCTGCGCCCCCCCAGAGTAAAGACATATCCACTAGTGGATTTTGAATCTTTAGTTTCTGATATCCAATTTGCATCACAATAGCCTTCGAGTACTGTTGGATATCGAGTAAAGTTTAAGCCATGATCATGGGTAAATCTTAGATATCTAAGAACCCGAATGATCGCTTTCCAATGGTTTTCTCCGAGGTTACTAGTGTACCTACTAAATTTACTGACAGTATAAGCTATATCAGAATGAGTGCAATTCATTAGGTACATTAGGCTTCCAACAATTTGGGAGTATTTTAACTGAGACATCGCATCGCCTTTATTTTTTAGTAAATAAAAACTGATGTCTACGGGTGTTCTTACTACATTCACATCATCCTTGATGTATTTACCAAGAATTTTCTCATTATAATGAGATTGAGATTGTGATTGTGATAACCCCACTCTGTGTTATGTTAATTAATCTTAATTATGCTCATAATTATGAGCTTGATATGATTTTGAGTGCTAATTATATGATTATGGGTGTTTGTGAATTTATATCTGTTCACCGTAGGAAAATCTGTTTGATTTTCTACTATAAAAATTAAATTGAAGGTCGTAAAGACGACAGAAACCAAAATTGGCCATATTATTGTGATTAGCATAATTTTTAAAGCCTATGGTGAAATTTAATTGAAAACTGATTCGGATCAAAATAATTAGGTTAAATTGATTAAGTTAAGTATAATTGATTAACTCTAAGCAAATTTGATTTGTCAAACTAATCACCACTATTTATATATGGTGCAAGTGCCTAGGCTCATAATTTTAAGCTCTTAACCTTGCAAAATCTGAGAAAGGCCTATAGAAATATAGAGAGACAAAGTGTGATTCTCAGGGAGAAGAGACTCAAATTTGAGGACTTGAGCTCAAAGCTTGGAGAATTGAAGAACTAGGCTCAAGAACTAACTAGATTTGGAAGAGTTAAAGTCTCTAGGTGAGTAATTGAACTCAAAATTATGAGTTTAAGTGCATAACTATGTGAATTCAAGAAGTATATGTTGATAAATATGAGAATTGAGCTAAATGTGTTGAATTTAAGATCAACTTGGGCATGCATACATGAATTTATTGTGATTTCTCATGTTTGAGCATAAATCATAAAGATCATGTTGAATTGAGAGTTGTTTGACACATGCATGCTTGAATTGTCATGTTTTGAAGCCCAATTTTAAGTCTTAAAGCTTGTATATGCAAGCTATAAAACATGGATTTTACATACATGATTTCAACCTCATGGTTTAAGCTTGATTTCGGAGATTCGATCCATAATTTGAGTAATTGGTCTCAAATTATCTATGTTCCCATGTCATATGATGGTTTTTCATAATTTTGGACTGAAAATATGAGTTTTAAACATTTGAAGATGTGTTTTGAGCTTCAAATAGAGTTCTGGAAAACCCAAAATTTGACCTGTTCGCTCGAGCGAGGAAAGTGTCGCTCGAGCATGGAAATCGAGCTCCCAGAAGTTTTATAAAATCTTACAGATTGCTCGAGTGACCAAAATGGCGCTCGAGCGACCGTTGAGCGGGAAATTCATGCAACCAGTGCTTTTGTAAACCGCTCGAGCGACGGAAGTTACGCTCGAGCGACCACCCTTATTTTTGAATCCCCGCTCAAGTGAAAGAAGCTGCGCTCGAGCAAAGGGCCCTGTTTCAGAAATTTTGAAAAGATGTTTTATGTTTCGTTTTCCGTTCTTTTTCACTTCTAAGCACTCTTAGGCATGCATTGAGTACACTAAATGAATTAAAGAGCATGGAAAAAGCCTAAGAACATTAAGTAAATTAAAGAACGGAATGAATTGTACTATGACCCAATGTGTTATGAATTATGTTAGGTCAAGCACAAGGACGAATCAAGCACCGGAACACTGTGAGTAATATCTTAGTAAAGATATTTTTATGTATGCATTGTTTTCTAAATGTTACCTACGCGGTAAATTTTTGACTCTATGAATTTGTACTATGAATGAGTATTCTATTTGCTTGATTCGTAATAAAATATGTGAAGTGATTGATCTATGAGTATGAAATGGGCCTAAGGCCGTTTGGCATGTTTAACGAGGATACAGATTGGGCCTAAGGCCGTTTGGAATGCTTAACAAGATAGACTAAAGGTCATCTTATATACAAATTGGACCAAAGGTCGTTTTGAATAAAGAATTGATTGGACCAAAGGTCATTTTGAATATGAGTATGGATGTGATCACGATCATATGCGCATAATTATGAATATAAGAATGGTGGACCTAAGGTCGTTTAGTAATATGATGTGGAGGACCGGTGGTCCTTGGTACATGGATCCATTAGACCTAAAGTTGGCCTATGAATGAGTATTGGACCCGAGGTCATTTTGTATAGATGGACCTAAGGTCGTTTTGCTTTATATTGAGTTGGACCCGAGGTCGTTGTGTATATGGCTATGATGTAGTGGACCCGAGGTCGTTTTGATTTGTTGTGATCTACAAATCTGTATGTGAATGGGAATAGTAGTTCAAATGTTTAATTTATTAGTATGACTCATTGTGAATGAAACTCATTCATTGACCTCTTTACTCTGGTATTATTCACTGGGCATTAGCTCACTCTATATTTATATATATGTCGGTGAGCAGCGGGATGTCCAACCCCAGCCCCAGTGAGCGTTGAGAAACCAAGTTTTGTGAGGTCAACCAAGGTCACCTCATGCAAAGGCCTTACTTTTGTTTTACTTTTGTTTTTGTTCTCTTATGGTCAGGTATGACCATAGTTGTGTATAACCTTGGAACTTGGTGTTGAAACTGTAAAATGATCCTGGATATACGTAGTACATACATAACGTAAATATTGCATGGTGTGAGTTATTTCACGTATATGAGAAATTTTTTGATTAAACTACGTATGCACAGCTCGTTGGACAATTCTTGTATGTGATGCTTTTGCAGTTTGGCCCCCTATTATTAAATATGGTTTGATTTCTGACTGAGGCCGTAGGTAATCTCATGATTATTGGCCGGTTATGACTCTAATCCATAGGGGCAGGTTTGGGTCATGACAGTGATAATTCATATCCATCAGATGTTTTTGTAATTTTCATTCCTAGAATAACATCTGCTACTCCCATATCTTTCATATCAAATCTTTTGTTCAGCATATGCTTGGTTTATTTGATCATGCTTTGACTGCTTCCAATGATAAGCATGTCATCCACATAAAGACAAATGATGACATAACCTCTGTCAGTGTTTTTAACATAGACGCATTTGTCACATTCGTTTATCTTGAAACCATTAGTTAGTATAGCATGATCAAATCTCATGCCATTGCTTAGGAGCTTGTTTTAATTCATAGAGAGATTTTACAAGCCGACACACTTTCTTTCTTTTCCTAGTACTACAAACCCTTCGGGTTGTTCCATATAGATTTCTTCATGTAAATCCCCATTTAAGAAAGTTGTCTTCACATCCATTTGATGTATCTCTAAATTATACAATGCTGCTGTAGCAATAAGCATGCGGATGGATGTTATTCTTATCACAAGAGAATGTGTCAAAATAGTTCAGGCCTTCCTTTTGTCTGTAACCTTTTATCACAAGTCTTGCTTTATACTTGTCTATTGAACCATCTGCTTTCATTTTTCTCTTGAATATCCATTTATACCCAAGAGGTTTAGAACCGGGTGGAAGATTCACCAATTCCCAAGTATGATTTTGCATAATGGATTCAATTTCACTATTAACAGCCTCTTTCGACAAAGGTGATTCAGAACCTAACATTGCTTCCTTAAAGCTTTGAGGCTCATTTGCTAGCAGGTATGTTAGAAAATCTGGACCAAAGGATTTTGATATTCTAGCTCTTTTACTTTATCTTGGCTCATTATCAATTAAATCCTGTTAGTCGAGACCATTACAAGTCTCTTGCGTTTGATTGTCATTAGTCTCTTGACATTGTGTATAATCCTAAGTTCTTTTCTGTGAACTTAATTCTTGTCCTTTCTTGTAAGGAAAAACATGTTCAAAAACACACAACATTCCTTGACTCTATAATAGTGTTCACATGTATATTAGGTATTTCTGATTTATAGGTCAAAAACCGATATGCACTACTATTCTGAGCATAACCAATAAACACACAATCCACTGTTTTTGGTCTTATCTTAGTCTTTTTTGGAATAGAAACTTCTACCTTTACCAAATACCCCCACACCTTTAAGTATTTGTAAGAAGATGGTGGACCTTTCCATAATTCATAAGGAGTGCTATTCGTTTTCTTGTGAGGTATCCTATTGAGGATATAATTAGCAAACAAAATTGCTTCCCCCCACAAGTTCTGCGGTAAGCTTAAACTTAGTAACATAGCATTCATCATTTCTTTAAGGATTCTATTCTTCATTTCAACAATTCCATTTTGCTGTGGGAAATAGGGTGTTGTAGTTTGGTGAATAATGCCATGTTGTGCACAACATTGATTTAAAGGTGCATTATATTCACCACCCCTATCACTTCTAACCATTTTAATGGTTTTACCGAGTTGATTTTCAATTTCAGTTTTGTAGAGTTCAAATATTGCCAAGGCTTCATCTTTGCTTCTAAGTAAATATACAAAACAATATCTTGTGCAATCATCGATAAATGTTATAAAATACTTTTTGCCTCCTGTAGTTTGAATAAATTTAAGATCACACACATCAGTATGAAATAATTCTAGAGGTTCGGTTTTTCTTTCAACCGATTTAAATGGAGCCTTAGTTAACTTTGCTTCTACACATATCTCAAATTTGTGATTCAGATCAATTTCAAACTTTGGTATATAATCCAAACCAATTAGTCTATGCAAAGCATCAAAATTCACATGTCCTAATCTACCATGACATAAATTTGACTCAAGAATATAAGCAAAAGATGTGTTATTTTTATTAATAATAGATTTTGGCACAACAGTCATTACATTTAACTTGATGAGATCATCGCTCATGTATCCATTACCCACATACATTCCACTCTTTGTTAATAGAAACTTATCAGACTCAAATACAAGCCTAAAATCATTTTTATTCAGAAACTAAATTCTTCTGGATGTCTGGTACATGTAGCATGTTGTTGAGGGTAAGTTCCTTTCCCGATGTCATCTTCAAGACAACTTTCCCTTGTCCAGTCACAGCAGAAGTAGACGAATTTCCTATCAATAGCTGTTCACCATTTGCAGCCTCATTATAAGTAGTGAACATCTTTTTGTCCACGCAAATGTGTCAAGTTCTCCTAGTGTCAGCTGACCACTCTTTGGGATTTCCAACCAAATTAGCCTCAGACACCACAGCAGAGAGATTGATGTCATTTATCCCATCAGAAATGTAATTGACTTCTGTCACATTGGCTTGATTGGGGGCCTTTTTGCTTGTACTTTCGCGATCCTTCTTAGGGTGGTGGCAATCAAAGGCACGATGTCCAGTCTTGCCATAGTTATAACATTTTCCTTTGAACTTTTTATTGCCATTGTTGTCGCCTTATTTAGGACCATCTCCAGCAAACTTCCTCTTCTTATTATGTGGTTTGGGCACTTGTTCCACTACATTAGCCTTGGACTCAATGGGATTTTTACCATTCCTCTTTTCAGTCTTACGGTTATCTTCCTCAATTCTCAGTCTTATAATAAGTTGATCCATGGTCATCTCTTTGCGTTTATGTTTTAAATAATTTTTGAAATTTTTCCAAGCTGGTGGTAATTTTTCCACTAATGCAGCAACTTGGAAAAACTCAATAAGAGACATACCCTCAGCATGAATATCATGCAAAATTAATTGAAAACTTTGAACTTGAGAAATTACCATTTAGGAGTCTACCATAACAAAATCCAGAAATTTACCAACAACAAATTTGTTTGTGCATGCATCCTCTATCTTGTATTTTTTCTCCAAAGAATCCCATAATTCTTTTGTTGTTTTTAGAGGGCCGTAAACATTATACAACATGCTGTCTAGGCCATTGATGATGTAATTTCTGCCAAGAAAATCAAAATGCTTCCATGCATCCATCGCGACAACAACTTGCTGATCACTTTCATCCTCTTTAAGCACTAGAGCATCTTCATGGAGAAATCGGGCAAGATTAAGAGTTGTAAGATAAAACAACATTTTCTACTGCCATCTCTTAAACTCGGTGCCATTAAATTTTTTCAGTTTTTATCCATGACTTATTAGAACTTGAACATGGTTTTGGGTAAGGACCGGAGTTTGTTGTAACAATCGGATTTGGAGTACTACTTTCAGTTACAAAAGCCATAATATTTGATTACAAAAATCAGAACAAAAGAAAAAAAAAAAACCAAAATCAAAATCAAAACCAAAACACAAATTAATTTTCTAGTTACCGAAACCAGAAAATAAGTTATAACTCAAAATAATTTTACTTTTCTAGTTACTAAAACTAGAAAATAAAACACAACACAATAATTTTCTTATTACAAAAACCAAAAATTATTTTCTTGGATTCAAATAAAACAAGGTTATAAAACGAAATTATTAATACAATGAAGACTTATCAAAGAAAACAGTTCTGTCTTAAGATTGTTGGACAGTCTTCACTGTATTAATAAAATTTTCTATTTGTGTACTCAACAACAAAACAAAACAAAACACATAAAAAAAAATAAAGAAAGATTTTCCAGATTTTGTTTAATTACAGAAAGAAAACAAAAATAGGAAATAGTAGAGGAAGAAAACAAAATATGAACAAGAAAATACTTACAAAAAATATTTTCTTGAAATGATCAAGTCTAGTGTTTAACACTGTCTCCTTAAGACAGATTCGTCCTCTCTAGGGTGCTCACAGATTATGGACGTCTATCTTCCAGGATGAAATGATTTACAACGAACAATAGCAGCACTACAAACTATTTGCACAACGAACACACTTTGTGTTATGTATTCTCTCTTAAGGAAAAGAAATGCATAAATATGCAGGAGCTTTTAGTAAAATAAAGAACGAAATCAGATTGCAAAATCCAAATAAGGGACTGACTATTTATGGGAGTAAAAGGTGGTTGTTCGGGTGAATAGCCAACAGGTATAAACCTGTTCGAATTTGAACTCAACAGGTATGAACCTGTTTGGGTTTGAACTATAGGTATGGAACCTGTACAGAAAAGATTGAAGAGGTGCAAAGGCCTAACAACCAAAATTTGAATTTTTCCAACCGAAATTTGAATCCAAAATGGTTAGAATTTATTTTCCAAATAAAAATAAATAAATTAAAATGTTTTTGGCCAAAAAAGAATTAGCATTGGGCCGGACAAGCCTAATCCAACCTCACACAACACATCCACGCCCAAGCCCAGCCTAGCCCGCCCGATCAACCGGACAGACCACGGCGGCGGTGGCATGTGCTTGTGTTTGTTTTAGGTCCAATGGGTCTAGCCCACATTGCCCATAACCTTATCCTTCCACAAAACTTAGGTACCCTTTGGAGCCCTCCCCATATTGTAAACCCAAGGCTTATAAACCCATACAATGTTAGTTTAGCCAAGCAATGTGGGACAAGCTTTCCTTCATTCAATTTGGGAAACCCACCAAAACACCATTTTCATGGAGCTTACTTTGACATCAATTTCTCATTCACTCGATAATGGTTTTGAACAACCAAATATACTACGTGAATCATAACACGACATAGAACGCTGAAAAACCTAAGTGATTCGTGATTCATATTAGAATTAATCGCAACAATTCCCAAACAATTAAACCTAACAATCTAAATCATCTAACACATACGAAAGTGATTTAGATTACTGCTTCAAAAACAATAAATCGACACAACCGATTTTTATGTGGAAAAATCACAATTGGAACACCTTCAATTGTGATTAAAAAACCACAGACAAAATGCCACAAATGAATCCACTATGAATGAAAGAAAGAATACAAAATTACCAAACAAATTACCCAAACTTTGTCAATTTGTCTTCAACAATCTATATCTCTTTCATCGACGACTTCATCTCAAAATTTGATCAGCTTGATGTTGAATCCACAACATCCATGTCGAATCAATGACCACGCATAGCTTTGAACTCCTTCGAATACTCCATGCTTGAATCTCCAGAATCCACCGAAGAACAACTCTCTTGCATTAATAAAAACAAACCGACAACCCTTTGATTATAACTCTCTTAATCCATGAATAAACTTACAAAGAAATCAAAGGAAAACTAGCACATAACCTCAAGAAGAAAACCCTAGAACCCCAAAAAGAATATCTGGAAGCCGTACCCTAAATTCTGACTAAAACGCTGATTTATAGCAGTCAGAAACGCGAACCCTGCTCGAGTGCAAGAAAGGCCACTCGAGCAGTGTCACTAAAATGCTTTACGCTCGAGTGCTGGAACTTACGCTCAAGCATAAAAACATGCCTTTCAGTACTTTTGCAGACTAGCCAAACTATTGAGAGTGTGAGATTGCCACTCGAGCACAGCTTTCCCTGTTTGAGCGGGAAGACCAAAAAACAAGGAAAAAATACAACTCGATGAATCCAAGTTTGTTCATGAAATTGGCAACAAGTAAGGACCTAACAATCTCCCCCTTTGTCATTCTCGAACAAAACTTTCAAACAATTTTTCCTAATAAACACACGCACTAGACACACTACATAACAAACAAACAAAAAACGCTAACGCTACCAACCAACCAGTGTAAACCACATATGTAACAAAAACACAAACTAAAACTGTGGAAACAGGATATTAATATAAACAAATAGACATAATCTAAATATATCCATATCTATTCCAGTAATCCATAAACCAATATCCCCTGAGTGTGTTAGTAGCAAAAACTGCTAGCAAAAACTACAAAACTACAAAAACTACTCCCCCTTTTTGTTTGATAGACAAGCCAACAGTAAACAAAAACAAGATAAACAAGCCAACAGCAGAAAAATAAAAATAAATAAAAACTGTCCAAGGAAAGAAAGTTGTTCAAGAGAGAGCATAAAAAACTGTCCAGGTAGAAAACAAAATCACTGAGTTGGCTGTAGTGAAGGAGGCTATTGCAACTGTAGCAAGGATATAATTTGAGCAAGCTGAAGAGTAGTTTGCTCGGTAGACTGCTCAAGATGTCCAAGTCAGCCATCAAAGACATCAAGTTGATTATCCATGTGATCCAACCGCTGTGTCATGGACTACTCAAACCAGGGAAGCTGGCCACGAAGGTCCGTGGTTGGACATCAGGCTCCTCTACACTCGATGTCGCAGTATCAATCTCGACCTCCTCAGCTAGAAGATCATCATCACCTGCAGGAGAAAGACTCGCCCCAGATGACTCCCCCTTAATATGAGCTCGACTTTGAGAAACTGTTTTCGTAGTGATAGGAGTGGCAAACTCATCCTCATCGAAGATTGGGACCTCAAGTTTCGAAATAAGGCAGTTAATAAGACAACCATAAGGTAACCCTAACTGTTTGTTTCCAATGACAGCTATCATCTTCTGGAGGATAAGTGTGGCAAGATTGATAGGTAACTGGTGATCTATGCAGTAAAGGATATAGCCTTGGTCTTGGTTAATTTCAGAGCTGTGGGTGGTGACAATGATATTTGCACAAACTATAAGGTTAAGTAACCGAAACTGGGAAAGGAGTTCATTCTATTTGACTAAGGCCCCCTTAACCCAGGCTTTGGGTGTACCACGCAACTTAGTGGCCACCTCGTTGAAGTCACAAGTGGGGCGGACAAAGAAAGGGAAGCGAGCGTTGAAAATCGGGCCAATGCCAAGGAAAAAATGAATGAGGTCCTGGTCGACAAGGATTTCCTTAGATCTAACCCAAGTTTTAAATGAAGGACTGACATCATCAACCTTCTCAATGTTGTAGTAAAACTCTCGAACCCAATCCAAATTTTGATACCTAGAGATTGGGAGGACTAGGTCACCACCTAAAGGCTGCAGCACATGCCTAATAGGAATCGACTCAAAGGTATTTGGCTGCACATGTCTCTCTAGATGGATGATACGGGAGATATAGGCTTCTTGAAAGTTTTTGGCTTTTTCTACAGAGGGAAAACGGTCAGGGTTGTAAAGAGGGCGGTTGGCAGTGGACTTTCAGCGTTTGGAGGTAGACATGGCGAAACACAACAAACCCAACAAGAGAGAGACTGAACCACCCCCAAAACCAAATAAAAACCAAACAACAGTAGAACCCAAAACCAACAAAGCCCAAAATCATTAGTAATCAAAAAATGCCATTAGTAACAAATCATTAGGAATCACAAGCCAATGACAGCAAAAGCCCAATAAAGCAACATAAAAATATATCAAGGCACCCTCAGAGAAAAAAAAATAGAGAAAAAGAATACTAAGGCAGTCATATAAACCAAAGCATAACCAAGCAACACCCAATCAAAAACCAGCATGTGGACACGAAGAGAACATTAGCAGAAGTAAATGATGTATAAAACAAAAACAACTTCCAAACTGCTCAAACCCATTGGGTAAGTGTAAAACCAAGTGAAGCCCTTGACTATACACTTACCTAGACACCACAAACAGACCCAAAACAGACGAAAAGGTGGAAGAAAAGAAAGCACTCCCAATAGCCAAACCGAGATAGATGGAAGCAAAATTAAAAAAAGAAAAGAAAAAGAAAATAGACTTACCAGAGATGGAGATAGAGGTCTGGAAAGAGGGTAAGGACACGTATGCACAAGCCAATCCAAGGTGCGAACAGCAAGAAAGGAGAGCAAACCCTAGGGGAGAGAAAGAGGTTGAGAGATTTGGGGGAAAATGAGCCTGAAAAGACGGGTTAAAGATTTTAAACCAGGGCATAACGCTCAAGCATGGAAAACAACGCTCGAGCGGACTCACTTAAGCGCGGTTCCCTGTTTGAGCCAAGAATGCTCCCAGTATCTCATACACTCTGCAAAAATACTGGATGGGTGAAATTACCGCTCAAGCACAAGAGTTAACGCTCAAACGGGAGACAAAAAACAACAAGGTCAAAATGCACCCTTCTGAGCAATTAAAAATAACTCACACTGTCAAGTGGGACCTGAAACAAGAGGTGATTGGCACAATAGCAAAAAGTGATGCCAAGATGAGATAATCCACATACCATAAAGCCCGCAAACTCGCAAATTTGACAATATGAAGCACAATATCATGAGCAAATTAGGTAAACATGGATCAATGAGCATAAGCTACATGGGAATACACAACTCAAAGACAAACATGAGAGCTCACATAATGAATGTGTGTGTGTGCAATCCTTGAGAGGCCATAGTGCTACAGTTAATCCTATGATCGGATGGCTGGACCTTCGGCAAGAGTAGCTAATACATCACTAAGAAAAGTCAAACCACTAGACATCAAGGGGTATTTGTTAAGTAAAAACGGAGGCTCCCCCTCACTTAATGAGTCTCTTTTTTTTTTTTTTTTTAAATAATAATTTTGACTTTTCTTTCTTGTGGGCACTCACTGGTGGCTTGCACGCTCGAGAGTATGGAAACCAAACCAGAGAAGCAAGGAACAACGATGATGGCCTGGTTGGTGCCTCTAAGGTAGCCTTTTCTTAATGCCCGGACTTCAAAGCAATGAGCGAGAAACCGTGGAAGTGAAAATAAATGGTGGATGGTTAAAAGACTCAATGGCACCCATGATATGCCAATATAGGTCAATTCCTCGAGAAATGTAGAAGAGACAATGTTAGAAATCCATAGAGAAAATTGATCACTTATGCGGAAACCCCTGCAACAATTTATCTCAAGAATGTGTACAGAATGAGATCATGAATTCAATGAGCATAATCATTCAAAATGAGCTATGAACAAAGATAAATGAAATCTTGCAAGCAGCATGAGAGGTGTTCATTTAAGTCTAAGTGCAAAGAGGACAAAAATCAATGGTAATGAGATTATAACATCCAAGTACACAAACAGCCAAACAGTTCACCCACTCATGCAATAGGACACACTCTAATTACTGAGCACTACACCTAAGGTCTTTCTAAGGAACTCAAACCTAAGAAGATCAAGGGGTTTTGTAAAAATATCAGCTTTTTGGTGCTCAGTGGGTACATGTTCAAGAACAACGAGGCCTTCTTCAACTAACTCTCAAATGAAATCATGACGAATGTCAATATGTTTGGTGTGAGAGTGTTAGACAGGATTTTTAGAGATTTTAATGGCACTTGTATTATCACAGAAAAGGGTGAGAGTGTCTTGGTCTATACCATAATCATGAAGCATTTACTTCATCCACAACATTTGTGCATAACTCCCTGCAGCAATGCACTTAGCCTCAGTAGTCGAAAAGAGATGGCATTTTGCTTTTTGCTATGCTAGGCAACCAAATTATTCCCAAGGTAAAAACATCCTCTGGGTGTGCTCTTACAATCATCAGCATATCTTGCCCAGTCAGCATCAGAAAAACTAATGATTTCGGTTGTAATGTCGGTCGAGAACCAAATCTCATACCCTAATGTCCCATTAACATACTTAATGATGCTTTTGACCGCAAGAAGATAAGACTCTTTAGGATAGGCTTGGTAACGGGCACAAACACCTACACTAAATGCAATGTCAGGTTGATTGGCTGTGAGGTACAAAAGACTCCTTATCATACTCTTATAAAGGGTAGGATCAACATCAGTACCAGAGGAATCCTTGGAAAGGTGAAGACTAGTACTCATGGGAGTGCGAGCATGTTTGGCCAACTCCAGACTGAACTTAGACACAAGGTTTTTGGCATACTTGGTTTGAAGGTAACTGTTTAATTTGAAGACCCAAGAAATAAGACAACTCCCCCATCATGCTTATCTCAAACTCATGTGTCATGCAATTCGAGAAATACTTCACCAGAGAATTAGAAGTGGATCCAAACACAATATCATCAACACAAATCTGAGCAACAAGTATATGAGACTTAGTATGTTTCACAAATAAGGTCTTGTCCACACTACCCCTTTGAAAATCATTGTCAAAAAGAAAGGTAGTAAGTCAATCATACCAAGCTCGAGGGGCTTGTTTTAACCCATATAACGCCTTGTCTAACTTGTAGACATGGTTTTGACATTTTGGGTACTCAAACCCTTTTGGTTGCTCAACAACATAAGCCTCTTCTTTTAAGTACCCATTCAAAAAGGCACTTTTTACATCCATTTGGAACAGTTCGAACCCTAGAAAGCATGCAACACCAAGTAAAATACGAATAGATTTGAGACATGCAACATGGGTGTAGACACCCTATTTTTGACCGCCCTTAAGACTTGGACACCTCACATTGATCACTCAATGATGAAAAGTTATGTTGTACAACCGTTCAATTTGTTCAACAAGAAGCTTCAATTTTTAGTTTCAGAGCCTAAAACCTTGTACCACTTTTGCACCAAAACCTAATTTTTTTTCTAGCCTGACCACTCAGAGGCTTGCTGGCCAACAGGTGGCTAGCAGGCCAATTTTTAGTGGCCGGCCGTCCCCCTACATGGCCGGCCGGCCATATTTCCCGGCAGTTAGATATTTACTACCAACTGTCCCCCCATATGCATGCCTTGCACTAGCTGGCTCTATACAGATATTTCTGACTGAGGAACCTATTTTTCTATAAACAGAGGACCATCCCTCTTGGTTTTAGGTTAGAAAAATTCTCTAAGTGCCCAAACCTTGCTAAACACTCCCCCTCTCTATCTTGCAATATACATACACTATACAAACACTTCCTAAACCAATATTTTGAGGTTCCTTGCTGAAATTATTGAGCTAAAATTTCAGCCCTTGAGAGTGAGCATCTTGTGGTTTGTGAACAAAAGAGTGTCTTCTCTTCAAATGTATAACTCTTGCCTTGTTTAACTACTCTTCTTTCATCTTTTTCTTGGTATATATACTCTGTTTTGGACTATTTTTGTGGGCTAAAACTTGTGATTTAAAAGCTACTCAAGGTGGAGGGGTTAACCACACTTTCTTGAACCTCATTACATAGCTTTTATCCTTGTGTTTCCCACTTGCTTCTCAACTTTTAGCTACTAATTTTCAGAGTTTTCAGAGGCTAAAACATGCGATTTTAAGGTCCAACAAAGTGGAGAGGTTAGCCACATCTCCTTAGGATTGCTTACTAGTTTTTGTTCTATTCCATTTTGCTTACTTTTTTTTTAGCTTTTTCACAGTAATTTTAGCATTATTTTTGCTGTTTTTAGGGTTGTTATAATTGTTTGCTTTGTTTATACTTTGACTATCATACTTGTATTGTTGTAAGTCCTCATAGATTTGGTGGTTTAGGCTTTAGACACCAATCTATTTGAGTTGATAGCTTTTTATGCCATACTTTTCACACATATACTCACACTTGTAATAATCATCTCTGCAACCTCCCTCCATTCTTGGTTTCCTTTGTTTAAGAGTTGTTTCAAACAATTGATTGTTGTTGAAGGCATAAGAAAGAGACCTTCCATTTTTAATCGTTTAATCTCTTTGAAGGTTCATTATCAAGGCATTACATCTCTCTCATGCTAAGGACAACTTGTTGTTTGACACTTCTCTTCATTAGTGGATGTAACTATCAATTTTGGACAAAAATGAATAAAGAAAGGAAAGGTAATGAAAATGGCTAATAAAATGGAACTAAAAGTGGTGAAAGATGTAACAAAATCAAACCGAGTTCAATCAGACATTATATTGAATCTATTGCGTCTTGACTCATTGCGTACTCTTTAGTGACATTCAATAGTTCAAGAAGCAAGTCCACCCCTTTCCTTGATGTAACTCCATGATAGGAAGAGGTGTGATTGGTCTTTCATTTCATTTCATTGATCTTTTTGTCCCATTGGTTCATAGATCATCACGCAACAACTTTGCGACAATTGATGATTTGTGGATCGATTCTAGTCCTCTCTTGATCAGTTTCATGATAGGAAGAGGCAGAAAGGATAAACATCCCATGAAAACACTCTATTTTTGCTCTGTTTTAATTCTGTGGCAGCAGGGCAGTACCTAAAAACAGTGGCCAACCGGCCACCCTTCCATCCAGCTGACCACTTTTAAAGGTCGATCGGCCATCCTATTTTCAACAAACAGTGTCATTTTCATGATAGAACAGAGCAGAAGGTGAGGCAAAAATAGAATTATTTTTTGACTGCAAACATAACAGAATCTGGCAGCAAAAAAGTGGAGTTTTCGAGAGGATGTTCTCGGTTGCTTGTGTGGTTCTTCGATTCCCGTTCGAATTCATTAGCTTGTAGCTCTTAGATTAATTAGTGTATTGCAAATAGTTAATTAAATTCCTTCGAATTTGTATAATTAGTTAAATTTAGCCTATTCATTTGTTTGGTGTTTGTAATATTTAGCTAATGAGGACATTTATTCGGACCCTCTCGTGCGAAGGCAAAATTGTAATAATGTGTATGTCTTCCAACCCCCATTTCTTTCTCCCTTTTATTTACTCGCTTATGATGGTTGCATGTAGTATCATACTTTGGTTCCATAGCATTACCATGTATAAATACTCATTTTTGCATGCATTGGGTTCAGTTCATCATTCTAACCGTATTGTCATTTCTTACTTACTCGAATACGTGCACTAATCGCATTCTTTGAGTTGAGCCATATGCCATGTTAGTAGACCGAACCTCGTGGTTGCATTTTGTATGTGGTGCATTAGTCACTTGCATAGTAGAGCATGCATTTTTCTAATGGTTTCATTTCTTTTGGCTTGCCTCGGTTGAGTACTAGGTGAGCATTTCTTGTTTTAGCATATTGCATGTGTGTTGGTGTTGCCATATCAAGCATATTTACCATGAGGCTAAGTGCTTAGTTGATATACCTCTTGAATGCCGGTGGATGAAGGCATTTTTGCTTAAATTGGGATGATTTGATTAATGTAATATATGAGCTTACTTTTCCAAGTAATTCATATTCAAAACTCTTTTCAAACAAAACATAAAATCGAAGCATTCCGAAGTGAGTGGAAAAGTCTATACTTGTGTGCCTCACCTAGTAAGTTAGCATTAATAATCAGAACAAGAGCATATATTTTATACAAAAATTATATCATGATTAATAAAGGCCGATCTTTGATCGGGTGAGTGGGGTGCTCAATTCATGACATTCCCCTCTCATACCTAAGTTCCGAGCCGAGACACTTTGGTGATGACGGACAAGTGGCCTTTGGCACGAGTCACAGGTTTCCTAAATTTCCCAAAAATATTTAAGTGGCGACTTTGAAATCTGGCAATGTGGTCCATATTTGGCATTTTTTTGATTAAAAATCGATTTTCCAAAGATTTGCCGGATTTGGACTCTTTTGTATTTTCACTGTTTCATATTGCACTTGTGAAATTAGATTCAGAACCGCGGGAGTCCGAACTGTTGGGCTATCGTATCCGAGGAGACTAAATCCCTCCGAGAAGCAGCGAAAAACCAGCTACAGTTTCTAGTAACTCTGCTGGGGAAACTAGAGAACTTGACTCGAACTTCATGATGTGAAATTTTATTTACAGATATATGTTCTTTGCATGCACATTTGCATTATTACTCTAAGTCATTATGTTTTCCATCTGCTATCCCTGGATGGCTTGCTGGAGGCTTGCCTAAAAAGCTTACCAAAAGGTTGACCGGTCGTGGGCTCTGTCATGTTGGAAACACAACCGTTGGATCTGGATTACCGTCGTACCACTTGATCCTTCTTTCACGTCTCGGTGTTAGGTGTGAGAGATATATTTGGTGGTCTTGCTAAGGTACCCTTTTTGACCATTCGACCTACTGCATATAGTAAAGCCATAGTGACTGTTCCAAACTAGGACACGATGCTCACCTGTATGCAGGTTTGTTGTGAAACTACTTGCGTGAAATAGTGAAGCCTTAGTTCATGTCAAAACTAGGACAGGGTAACCCTACCCCTCTCATAGGGGTGTTTTGGCTCTCTTTAACTGGTATGTGCTTTATAGTGAAACTATACAAGAATGCTCATATCAGTGGCACAGTTGGTATCTGTTTTAGGGCAGAATTCAGTAGGGAGTACAATTCTACAGCTTTGATCATATCTGTTCTGATGATATCCTAGCTGAGGTGCTGTCCGATTTTTGATTTTGTTTTGCTCTTTCTTTATTTCTTTTGCAAGGTACTATAAAACCATAGCTTCAAAAAGTTCTAATATCCCCTAAGTACTCTGGACTCGCGTCGAAAGACTTTGCAAGGTCGGAGATCTTGTTCGGGGACAGCTTGTGTTTGCTTCACTATCACTAGTTATAAGGCGAAGGAGGATCAGACAAAATTAACAAGTTCAGTTCTGGTAGCAATCACCCATTAGCTCACCTATATTCAGTTCACCTCAAGCATAGTCATCTACTCCATGAATGGCACAATACCCTTCATTAGATTTGGAAGACTTGTTAATCCGTCTGCAGCAGTCAGTTGACTCGCTCCAACACGACGTGACCTGTCAAACTGAGGTCACGACTAGGTTACAACAACAACAACAACAACAACAACAACAACAACAACAACAACAACCAGCTGTGGCTTTTGTTTCACACGCACCGTATGTGACTATCCCCACACCCGGTACCATTGCTAATGCTGCTACTGCTCAGGATCCACAAATTGAGGGTGTTCCGATTTTTCCCGTCTAGGCAGATCCCATTCCAGCACAAACATCTAGAGCCCCAGTTCACCAAGCTGAGGCACATTTTGAATTTGAGGCTGACCCGACCACGCTTAAAGTCACCAAGCTAGAAAAACTATTTAAGAAAGCATAGGGGGTTAACTCCATTCCAGATATAGAGGACGGGCACACTGAATCTGTAGTTACTCTGCCGAAGCGGTTCAAAATGCTGCATATAGACCGCTTTGATGGCGTTGGAGACCCAATGGTACATCTACGGTGTTTTTAGATATCTTACGACCAATGGGTTTGACTAGACTGCAGAAGTTATTGCTCTTTGACTGAACTATGTCGGGTATAGTTGCCATCTGGTAAGCTAAGCTGGAGGATTCTATGAAGTAGAACTGGGAGGAATTGGCGAAGTCTTTCATTGCTCAATACTCCTACAACACACAAATCGAGGTCACAACTCGTGATCTTGAAGTAAAGCATCAAGAGCCAAAAGAGGGTTTCTCCGAGTTTGTAACTAGGTGGAGGGCTAAGGCCTCCATGATGACCACCAGACCTTCAGAGAAAGATCAGATCAGAATGGTTTTCTGGAACCTGCATGGCACGCTACTACAGAAAATGATTGTTCTCTCCTTTTTTACATTCAAAGAACTTCATGAAATCGGGGTTCAAATTGAAGATGCCATGAAGCAGGGGATTATCACTGATGACAAAGAGCAGGCCAAGAGGCTGTTTATTCGCAGTTCCAATGCTGTTGGGGGTAGCACAACTGCGAAGCTGTCAAAGGTAAGTGTTATTACCACAACTAAAATTGCTGACCCTATTTGCCTACATGAGCCCGCAAACTTCCAACCTTACTCGACCTTTGGATAGAACTTTCAACTAGCTCTACATGACTCTATCTCGAGCCATGCAGGTGCTAATTAAAAAGGGGTACCTGAAACCCCTAGAACCTCGACCATTTCCGGACCCTCTTTTACCTAAGCACGATCCTACCAAATATTGTGTTTTTCATCAACAACATGGCCATGAAACCGACTGATACTTCTACTTGCGTCATGAGATTCAAGATCTCATCGACAACATGGTCATAGCTGCACCCTAAAAGCCAAATGTGATCACCAACCCACTCCCTGTCCACAACCAAGTCCCCCCCACCATAAAACATCCACCTTATCCATACACTACCCACTTCCTATGACCTCAGCATCTATATTACTCCTTTCCACTTACCAAAGCCAATGTTATTCATTCTTAAAGGCACAGACTTGTGTATGATGGACACATCCCATCCATAACCTGAGCCTCACAAATCAGTGGTGACAACGCTTGCAGGAGATGAGGTATTGACCTCGGAGGGAGGTACTGGTCTGTTGTTGGAATGTCTCGGGGACTTATTTGAGGGGGAATATGACTCGAGCCACTACAATGTTCATGTTGCTTAATCCGGGTCTGAGGTAGTACTGCCGACCTTAGCTAACATTAATGTGGTTAGGGAAAACAGCCTGAACCAGGGGTTGGATGATCTTGCAGACCTTGAAGAAGATTTGGACAACCTATTATTTTTTGATGAACAGGATCAACGTAATGTGCAGATCGGTTAGTTTTATCTGAGCATGTCGACTGACAACAAGAGGTGGTTGAGTGGTGAATCAGATAAGAAAGAAGAAACCGGAGTTAAACATAGCCATGGTAGTCGAGAAGACTGAGGAGAAAGGGAAACTGCTAGAGGATACTTGTGCAGGAAAACCAACCCAAGAGTTGGGTGTTATGAAAACTACAGACGCTGAACGGGAAGCTATACTAGGGCAATTTGAAAGAGAGAGGATCGAGGATAACCAAAAAGCCGCGATATCTTGTCGTCCGAAAGAGGCTACTTGTCCTATAAGAGTGATCTGAGTTAAGTCAGACAACTGTTTGTCGGTAGTTGATGGTGAGTGGTGGGAAGATAGCAATCTGCATCTTGCCCGTACCGACGAAGACTGGAGAGATCACATCTCGGACAGTTCATGGTATTCTAAAGAAATAGACTATCTCACCAAAAGTGGATGGTATTTCAAACCTCCACACTTGGATTAGACGGAACCCTCAGGAAAATACCGGGAGGTTAAGAAGGAAAAGAAGAAGAAGCTAGAGGAGGAGCTGGTCATGAAGCAACTCAAAAAGATCCAAGCTGACATATCCATTTGGGGACTTATCATGGCTTCGCGTATACACTGACAGGTGGTATTGTTGGCGATGGACAAGGCTAAATTGTCCATTAATACTATGCCAGAATAACTTATGGGCCTGATCTTCCCAAGTAGCACCAAGTCATTGCTCATTTTCTCTGATAAAGAGCTGCAGCCAGAAGGATCGGCTCACAACAAGCCATTGTACATATCCGTTGAGTGCAGAGAAAAGTGGGTGCCAGTGGTTTTAGTGGACATCGGCTCTGCTATCAACGTTTGTTCTTCTCGCATTGCCTATTCGATAGGCCTGAAATTGGCAAATTTCATCCCTACATCCCAAGTGATACGGGCATATGATAACACAAGAAGAGAAGTTATTGGGACAGTGAAAGTGCAAGTCCAAGTGGGCCTTTCTGAGCATGAGATTGAGTTCCATGTACTTGATGTGTTAGCTACCTTCAACCTGCTTCTAGGGAGGCGTTGATTATATCACATGAAGGCTGTGACCTCCACCCTTCATCAAATGTTGAAATACCCTCATGAGGAAGGAGTGGCAACCGTTTTTGGGAACTCATCCATTCATCCACTGCTAGAGGTAACTACACCGTTGCTGGAAATCAATCACGATGATGAGGATGTATTTCTTTTAGGGTTCACCCTGGCGGAAGCCCAAATGGTCAAACAATCTTAGCCGTGGACGAAGGCATGTACGTCAGTGCTCAGTCCATATATTTCATGAACAAGTTATGGCAAATTCAAGGAATGGGGCTCGAAAGGAGCGGGTGAAAAGGTGTTGCGGCACTAGCTGAGGTGCCACATAATCTGCATGCCTTTGGGTTGGGCTATGTGCCCACCAAAAAGGACTGGAGAAGAATGAGAGAAGAAATGAGAGACAGAGCCAAGGCCAAAAGAGCTGGGAATAATTATGAGCTGGTCCACAGGGCAATCTAGGGAACATTGAATGGGCTTTTTGTTAGAGAATGAGAGGATTTTCCCTTCTGTGGCTTTCCCGAGCCTTGGGTGGATTCCTTGACAAATAAGTGTTTCCCCGGATTTGAGATCTTCTTTGACCACCAGCTGTAAGACAGTGATGAAGAAAAGGTTGAACCAAGCGTCAACGCTGGCCAAAGCAAAGAGGATGATTCAGACAACAGTAAGGCTGGAGTAGGGACAGCACTGGTCGATCTCTTGATAGATCCCGCGACCAACACGGAGAACTTGGGGGATACCTTTACTATTTCTATGATAGTTGCATTCAGGACGCATCGAGGGCGCTACGTTTCACTTGGCAGTTGGAGAAGGGCCTTATTTCCAGTTCTGTATCAGATGATGAGCCAGAATTTTATTCCACCGAGTCTATTGAGTCGAAATCAGATTTGAGTCAGTCTGGGGAGTCTAAGTCTGGCAATTCTGGGCGTGGTAACCTGAATGCTAAGCTCCTATCTGGGTCCTCTTTTGCTTTCACTTTCGAGTCTATTGTAACCAAAGAACCAGAACTTATGAATGAGAACACTACAGATTCCGTTTACTTCTCTCTGCTATTGATTTATTGCATTGACCAAGATTTTCAAAATTTTAATGAAAACAAAGAGAAAGAAATTCCTCAAGCTTTGAAAGACTTCATTGACTAAGAGAAGGAGAGGCGTGTTAAGCCCTGTATAGATGAAATCATTATAATTAATGTGGGTATTGAGAAGGATCTCCGCTTGGTTCAGATCAGGTACACGTTGTCTTCGGAGGAATGCGAGCGTTTAATCGCTATATTAAAAGATTTCAAAGACGTTTTCGGGTGATCTTACAAAGACCTGCCTGGAATCGATCCTGAGATTGTACAGCCCCAGATCCCTTTTGACCCCGAGGCCCGATTAGTCAAGCAAAAACTGCGCAGAATCCGTCCAGATTGGGTGTTAAAGATTAAAGCGAAAGTCACCAAGCAGATTGATGCGGGTTTCTTAATGGTGTCTGAGTACTCGACCTGGTTGGCCAATATCGTCCCAGTTTCGAAGAAGGATGGTAGAATCAGGGTTTGCGTCAACTTCTAGGATCTGAACGGAGCTAGTCCAAAAGATGACTTTTCATTGCCACACATCGATGAATTGGTAGATTTCACTGCTGGCCATGCATTGCTATCGTTCATGGATGGGTTTTCTGGGTATAATCAGATTTTAATGCCACCGGAGGATAGAGAGAAGACTGCATTCATCACACCGTGGGGTACCTACTGCTACAGAGTTATACCTTTTGGGTTGAAGAATGCTGGGGCTATATATCAGAGGGCTGCAATCGCCATCTTGCACAACATGATCCATAAAGAAGTTGAGGTGTATGTGGACAACATGATTGTAAAGTCCAAAGAGCAAGAAGGCCACTACACTATGCTAGAAAAATTCTTTGAACGGATCAGGAAGTACAGACTGAGGTTGAACCCACAGAAATGCACCTTTGGGGTGACTGCAAGGAAAATGCTGGGATTTCTAATTACATAGAGGGGAATTGAAGTAGATCCATCCAAGATCAAGGCCATCTTAGAAATGTCACCACTGAGGACTAAAAAAGAGGTGCGCGGCTTTCTGGGTAAAGCGTAATTCATAAGACGATTTATCTCAAAATTAACCTTGACTTATGAACCACTATTTGGTCTATTGAAGAAGGGGAAGAAATTTTGATGGGATGATCGATGTCAGTTTGCCTTTGAGTAGGTCAAGCAGTACCTTCAGAATCCACCTTTATTGTCACTGCCTTCTTTTGAACCCCTGGTATTATGACATTTGGAACTTTCTAGAGAAGGATGCATATCCACCAGGGGCAAATGCCAAGGATATATGGGAAATACGGCTTCTGGGTGTCCAGTTCATCATATGCGGGGATAAGCTGTACAAGAGAGGCCATTTCGAAATGCATAAGCTCTACGTTGAAGAAGGGGAGTTGAAGCGTCTCATGGAGGCCATCCATGGATGAGAATGTGGAGCACACATGAATGGTGTGATGTTGGCCAGGAAGATCCTCATGCAAGGTTATTATTGGTCAACTATGGAGGAGGATTGTATTTGCTTTGAGCGGCGATGCCACAAATGTCAAATCCATGACAATCACATGAACATCCCACCGTCAAAAATTTACAACATGACTTCGCCATGGCCTTTCTTAGTTTAGGGAATTGACGTCATTGGGGCAGTCTTGCCAAAAGGCTCAAATGGACATGAGTTCATTCTAGTGGCGATCGACTATTTTACCAAATGGGTGGAAGTTTAGTCATACTCTGTGTTGAAGGCATTGCACGTGGCCAAATTCATCAGGAACAACATGATCTGCAAGTATGGGGTGCCGACCCTCATCTTGCCATTCTTTTTAACCACAGGCACAATATTAGACAACCATTCAACATACCTGACTATTCTAATGAAATCTACCTTAAGGAGCCTAAGAATCTCCTCTTTCACTTTCTAAACCACTTCAGGGCTCATCCATCTTGGTTTCTGCTTGTGTGGCTTAAAATTAGGCCTCATAGGGAGCCTATATTCCACTAATGACCTATCCAATCCAGGCAATTCATTATAAGACCATGCAAAACAATCCTTATATTGCTTTAGGACTACCAACAACTGGTTCCTGTCAATGGGACTTAACCAAGCACTGATATAAATGGGTTGCTGTGCAAAACCTTCCCCTAAGTTGACTTCTTCCAAGGGGTCTTGTACTTGAGCACTTACTGATGCTTCTCCTTTGACTTCTTCTGCCTTCACAGCAACTTCTTCATTTTGTTCTGCTCCTACCTTCTCTCACTCAACATCTTTGTTTTCTTCCTCATAGACAAAATATGTCCATAAGGCTTCTTCTTCCTGTATTTCCTGGACTTTTGTATCGATGTCCAATGCACAGTACTTATTAAGGGACAAAGGCCTGGCCTTTTGTTGCTTCTTAATTCTTATCTTCTTGCCTACAACCAGGCATCATTGTCATCTTTGGTGACGAACTCTTCATCAGCACTCTCCTGAACTAAGTGCTTCAGGTGTGTTACTTCCTCATCAACCGTTACTTCGGCTGTTCTATCAAGCTTTCTCAATACACTGAGTGGTGTCACTCCTTCAGTGTATAACTTGGCTTTTGCAAAATCAGCACAAGCGATAAAGGGTTGCGGGTTTGCATTGATCTCCTCTGTCTCTCCATTGCATAATGTTATCATCATTTTCTAATGTAGAGAGGAAGGCACACATTTGTTGGTGTGGATCCAATCCTTGCTAAGCAAAGCATTATACTTGACATTACTATTTATAACAAAGAATGTTGTCATGGAATCTCCGGTTCCCACACTCAGATTGATGGGCAAAATGCCCTGAGACATCTACTTATTCCCAACGAAACCAGCAATAGTTGTGCTGGTTGGGATTAATCTGGGGTTTCTTTTTTCCAATTTCTTCAAGGAGGACTTTGGAAGCAAGTTCACTGCCGCTCCATTGTCCACTAGCACCCTGTTCATTTGTATCCCATCGAAGTAAGCCTTGATATACAGGGGCTTAACGTGCTAAGTCATAGATGTTGTAGGGTACTCGAAGGGATATGAGAGGTTAATACTCACCTCATCACTTTCTTCTTCAGTTTCCATTGGTGTGGCCACTTCAAACTCATCTTGAATCATGCTGGCCTGTGAATCTTTACTAGAAACTGGAATGGGGTCATCTTCCTAACCTTCTTGGTTTCCCTCTTCAGCCTAGAACTCCTATGGCAGTATATATACCATGTTTACTGGCACTGGAGGAAATGAGCCAAACTTAACTACTGGTTATACTTGTTTTCCTTCCAATCTAGCTTGTTCTGTTATTTCGAAAGCATCTTCCATGATGCATTTTGGTACCTCTGTGCTAACAGGTTCCTTCGAAGCAGCCTGTTGGTGATCTACCTTCGTTGGCTTGTCAACCAAAAAGGTCTGTTCAGCCATGAAAGCCTCAAGCATTCCATCTTCAGCCAATGTTCTCTCTTGACCTAGCTCAGTCCCTTCATTTGTTTCATCATCACTTTCCATTAAAGCCTTCTCAAGGCCTGCTAAACTAGATTTTTCTTTGGCTTTAGTTCAACATGAACTTTAGCCAACTGCTTCATGCTGGCACTCCTTTTGATCTTCGGAGCAGGCTACGAACCTATCTCCCCATTTGTCTGGTCTTTTGCTTGTTCCATAGAAGTGCTCTCCACACTTTCTTTCAGATCTCTCTGATACTGGGTGTATCTTCATTAGATCTTCCTCCTTTGCAACCTAGAAACCATAGGAACCACATCTGGCTCCCTTGTTTTTGGATTCTTTAATAACACCCAATTGTTTGGAGCCACGAAGAGAGGTTTGATCATTCTTCCATGGTCTCCAAAAACTTTTCTTTGAGTAGGCATTTCTTTAGGTTTATTCTGCATAACAAACCAATCTAGAACTCCTAGGACACATGATCCCACTGGTCTGGTTGCTGGATCTGCTGCCTCACTCTCTGAAGCAGTCTTCGAAGTAGTCCTTGAGGGCCAATTATCAGTCCTAGTTCCATGCTTTGCACTGAATCCATGCTTCCTTTCAAGCTGGTTGTCTACCCTGTAATAATTGGGTGGCCTAGTTTCATAGAGAGGCCTATTTCCTTTTGATTGCATCCTAGTGTCTCGTGGGGCTACCAAGGATGAATGCTGTCTAGGGCCAGTTGGGTATGGCCTTTTGTTATGGGTGATGGCTACTCAATCCCTTTGCACCTCTTTCTAATACTACGTCCCATCAACTGGAAGCCCTTTCAGCCACTTGTAACACATCCTGCACCTGGGACACATCCTCTGCACTATAGCAACTTTGAGAGAATCTTCATCTAACATCTCTTCACTAGAGCCTTCTTTTAGGCCTGCAGAGCTTTGTCCATCAGCTGGTGAATTTCTTGTGTTCTTCTTGAAAACAACCTGGCTAGCCACATGCATCTGCACAGTGACTTCCTCCAATTCTTTTAAGGATAAGTTTTGGAAATCTGGCATGCCAACATTGGCTACAGCCTCCCCAATCTCTGGAAATGGGTTAGTGTCAATTCTTATAGCTTTCTCAGACTTGGCTAGAAACTTTAGCCTCCACTTCTGTAGCTCGGCTTTCCACGCTCCTTTCAAAAGGCGAATAGCCCCACAGTTTGGACTCCACTTGTGGTTCTGAATCTGATTTCACAAGTGCAATGTGAAACAGTGAAAACACAAAAAGAGTCCAAATCCAGCAATTCTTTTTTGGAAAATCGGTGTTTGAATCAAATGCCAAAAATAGACTGCTTTGCCAAATTTCAAAGTCGCCACCTAAATATTTTTGGGAAATTTAGGAAACCCGAGACTCGTGCCAAAGGCCATTAGTCCGTCATCACCAAAGTGTCTCAGCTCGGAAACTTAGGTACGAGAAAGGAAGGTCATGAATTGAGCACCCCACTCGCCCGATCAAAGATCGGCCTCTACTAATCATGATGTGTTTCTTATTTATATTATATGCTCTTGTTCCAATTTATTAGCTATATTACTATGTGATGCTCACACAAGGCATAGACTAGTTTTGCAAGATTTGGAACATTCGATTTCATGTTTTGTTTTAAATTTGTTTTGTGAATTTTGCCACTTAAAAAAGTGGGCTAAAATGGAACATTAATCAAACTACCCCAATTCAAGCAATTAGCCTTCATCCACAAGCATTCAAACAATTATATCATTTAAGCACTTAGCCTCATGGCAAGCATGGTAGCTATGGCAACCCAAACACTTGATGCAAGATGCTAAAGCAATAAAAAGCTCACCTAGTACTCCGAGCCAAAACAAAGCAAAATAATTAGAAAAATATGCATGTTTCTAATTAATGCACCATGACTAAATGCAACACACACATTTATGCAATTTTATAGGCTCGACTATGAGCATGGTATATGATTCAATTCAAGACATGCGATAAATCACGTATTCAAGCAATGAATTTAACATTTGGTTAGTATGATGAGCCGAACCTTGGATGCATGCTAGACAAATTGATGAAAAACATGAGAATACTAATGAAACGTGATGTTCTAAACTAACCATCGTAAGTGATTAAATAAAAAGGAGAAAGACGTGAGGTTGGGAGACATATACATTATTATAACATTTGATCCCTCACGCAGGAGGGTGTGAATCAATGTCCGAAAGTCCAAATTAACTAACTATTACAAAACTGGGTGAATGAACAATAATTAACTTAACTAAGCTAATTAACTACTTTATTACAACTATTTAATTAGTTATACCAATTATCTAAGCTAATTAACTACAACAATACTAATTACAATAAGATTAATTTACAACTATAATAACTATAACACCAGTGAAACAATTAATCGCATTCGGCAAAGGCGTAAGTGAAGATGGATAAGGGTTGCATGCACAGTACCTGAGAGCTACTCCGTTTGTCCAAGCCAACTCTGTTTCACCTTCAGCCACTACCTCTGTTTTCTGCAAAACTACACTACTGGCCACACACTGAGGGCCGATCGTGCATCAATGATGGCCGGTCGTGCATCAATTTGGTGCTAAACTCTTTTTTTGTGTTCTAAGGTGAATCAGTGCAAACAGAGTGTTCTCAAGCTCTGTTTGTCCCATCTTTCCTTCTCTATCATGGAGAGGGATCAAGAAAAGGATGAAGTTGGTCCCAAAACCATCAACGAGCAAGTTGATTGCTTGATGATTCTGGATACAAATTTGGACAAAAGTCAATCAATGCAATGAATAGGACCACCCCTCTCTCTTGTCATAGAGTGAGCTCAAAGAGGGAGGTTTCAATGCTTCAAGAATCATCAAAATGCCATGAATTAGCATGTGACGACTCTTGACACAAGGAACTTGGCATAACATCTGGCCAAGTTCAAACGATTCTAACCATTTTCTTTGTATGGGTTGTTCCAAGTTTTAAGCCAATTTTATGAAGCCTTGCCATTCTTTAGTCCATTTGTCCATGGTGATGTTAAAGTCCTCTAAACAATAAGTAATGTCAAATGAGAGGTTCTTCAAAAACATGAGAGAGAGACTATACTGTTGACAATGAATCTCTGAAAAGATTTCTTACATATTTTGAGCAACCTCAATCGGTTGAAATCATTCTCAAGAATGAAAAAGATGAATGATGGATTGATTGTTAAAATTAGACTTTTAGACATGGAAATAAATTGAAGAAAAGCTATATAACATGTTATGTATGCAAACTTATGAGACAACAAATGAATTAACCAAAGCTCAAACTAATTAAACAAGTTAATAGCCCCAAAATAGCCATGAATAAATGAAAAACAGAGGCTAAAAAAATGCATGAAAAGAGCCTAAAAAAGCTAAACAATAAAGAGAAGAATCAAGGCTAGCAAGCAAGTATAAGGAGAGGTGGCTAACCCCTCTACTTTTGAAACCTCAAAACATGAATCTTAGCCCTTTTTGAAACTCTGAAAATCAGTGTAGATATCAAAGAAAAAGAGTGGAAAAGTAAGGGTTTGAGCTATAGGTAAAGGTGTAGAAAGAGCAAACTCTCTCTACCCTTTTGGTAGCTCTTCAAACCCAAACTTAAACACTTCAAATAGGATCAAAACAATACAAAACAATAAGAATTATGTAGGAAATGAAAGATATGAAAGCAAGAAGAAAGATAACAAGCTTATACCTCTCAAGGCGTAAACTTTTTGTTTGTGATCCAAACTTAGTCTCAACCCACTCTTAAGCTTGAATTATGCTTCTCAAAGATCAACCAAGGCCCTAAGATGGTGAGACAAGGTTGTGTATGGTGTATGGAGATGACACAACGAAGCTAGGTTAGCTCAAAGGTTGCTTGTTATGGAAGAATGAGGAGAGAAGAACTCTCAAGGTGTATATAGGCTTTCTAAATTTTGTTCAACCCCCAAAACAATAACACAGCTTCGTTTTTATAGAATTTAAGCTCAAAATGTGATAAATATCTTCAAAAATGGACAGCTGGCGGCCTCCCGCCCAAAACAGTGTTTCTCGCCACCGAGGCCCGGCCGACCATTCATAACCACAGCCGGCCATCACTGATGCACGGCCGGGCCTTGATGCCCTCCCTTGTTTTTTGGTACAAACTCAGCTCAAGGTCGCAAAAGGTCCAAAAATAAGACTCAAAGGTTTAAACAAGGTAAATGTTGAAGATTTGAGGTTATTTCGAGAGCCTGACTGAATCCGAATCGCTGTGAATTCAAAGCACACAATTCAACTTTATCATCGAGTGTATCGAACCAAGCGCCTATCTCTTGCAGGGGGTCAAAATGGGGTGCCTACACCTTCCAAATCTATTCTTGGATCCTGTCTCAGAAAATAATATAGTTTTTAGTTAAATGAGACCAAGAATTTTGCCATTTATACTACAATTTTCCTTTAAGTTCTTCAAGGGTAGGGATCTTGACTCCCTTTGGTAACTTTAGGAAATTTACTCCAAGCCATTTTGAGTCAATCTTACAAATTCAGGCTCTGGTAGCATGACCCTACATTTGTTTCGTGCCCTTTTAAATCTGGCAATAAATTGAGCAGCCTTCTCATCAGGCCTTCAGCTCAATCTTGTCAAGTCTGCTATAGAAACTTCAGGTTCTGTTTGAAAAAATTGGGCATGAAAAACTTCCTCCATTTGCTGCCAAGTTTGGATAGTGCCAGGTGTAAGGTTTATGTACCATACGAAGGCTGCTCCAGTTAAAGAGTTTGGAAAGAGCCTCAGTTTCATGTAATTATTATCGGTGAACTCACCGCACTGGCCTATAAATCTAGCAATGTGTTCCACCATTGACTGATTCCCATTCCTATAAAATAAAAAATATAAAAAACAAAAAAAAAAAAAGGCAAAGTCTGGTATTCTAAAACCCACCCACTCTAGGTAAGGTTTTCTGTATACTGGGGTCTAGGACCCCCGAGCCATAAGTCCACACATTTCTCTAACAATATCAACAATTTGGTTCCTTAGAACCATATTTTGTGCTGGCTAAACCACTACTGGAGGAGCAAACACAGGGTTTGGAGGAACTCCACGTGCCTGAAGGCCTCTTGGTCCATATACAGGTATATTCAAGACTGGCTGTTGTTGAAGGTATGGCTGACCTCTTGGAACCTGTCCTGGGAAAGGCCCTACAAAAGGTGTTACAAGAGGAGGAGCAGATGTTGTTTCTCTCCCAACCGCAGGAAATCCTTCCGACCCCCCAGGTGCAAATTCAAACACAAGATTAGTGAAACCCTATGTGCAAATTCAAACACAAGATTAGTGAAACCCCGTGTGCCAGGTATGGCTTTGAACATAGGATTTGGAAACATCCTCATACCATTCCCTTGTACTGGCTCAAATCCACCAATTTGTATGGTTTCACTGGTGGGCAATGGTATATTTTGGTTTGCTAGTGGTCTCAAAGGAGCTTCATACCACGACTGAGGCACAGGTGATGACCTCTCATTATTCCGATTGCTAGTCTGACCATTGGTTTGTCCATTATTTTGCATAGGCTGTTTATCTCGAGCCAATCTATGCTGAAGGGAATTCATGTTTTCCTCAGCTTGTCATGCAATCATTGGTTGATGGAAGTTTACTAGATCCAAAAAAGATGTTGCCCATCTTTCCATTGTGTACATTAATTGTTTCCCCATAGCATCTACTAAACCTCCCCATGGATTTATTGGGTGGGTAAAAAGGACATTCGAAGGTCCAGTCTCATAGCCATGTCTAGTATGTTGGACATGTGTTGTATATTCTGAAGTGCTGGTCTGTTTGACCATTTGTGGCGGATCTGATAGGACAGGTGCATCCATTACATTCTCCTCTGTGTTAGGTATTTCTACCTCTCATTCCACACCCTTTTCCAGGCATTCATTTTCTCCTTTTGCTCTACGTCTAGCCATTTTTAATGGTCCCACTGGGCGTGCCAAAAAATATATGTTGGCTTTTTTGGCTTTCAAAGGGTAATTATGTAATTTTAATCATGCCAGCAAGGATCAATCAGTCCTTACAAAATTTTAATTGCCAACCAATTATCAGACGACCGTGTTGAAGTTCTTTCAGCCGTAATAAAGAAGACTTTTACTAGTGGCTTGTTTAAGGAAAAATTTATAAGAAATAACAATTACAGAACAATTTAGTAACTGAATTTCATTGAGTGAATAAGAACTTACAATGAAATGATCCAGTCTTGAAAAGATTTACAGCAATGACTACTTTAAAAGTATTCCTAGGAAATAAAGTGCAGTATAGGAATTGAAATGCTGAAAATTTAAAGAACTGGAAATATAAAATTGGAAAGAAAATATGAAGTAAATGACTGGTTTCTGGATCTGAGTCTGGATCCTGCAATTTGGGGTCTTCCCTGCTATTTATACTCTTCAATGGTAACCATCGAAATGGGCTTCCAACCGTCGAAATGTCCTCCTATGATTGCTGATCATGCTTTCCCACAGTCAGTCCCACTACGCCATTCTTGCAGTTAGGCTTCCCACTTGGATTTGAATTTGAATTTGTGAGTAACCGTTGGGCCACGTCATCTTGCGCCTTCTAGCTATTCTAGTGCTGCACAAATCGATTATAACCAATATGACCTGTCACATGTCTATCTTTGACTGGAGACTTGCATTAACTCCCCGAATTGCCTTTCATGTACCACGTGTCAAGCTGCGATTAACTTTTACAAAATATGTAGCCAACATAATGGCAACACTAGAATCATAAATTAAAAAACCTCAATCTCTTAAAAAATAAAAAAACCATCACCCACATCCTCCTCTATATCTTCATCTTCATCATTATCATTGTTATCAGCACCTTCTACAATTGCACCATTATACCAAACCAAATCAAACCAAACCCACCCCCATCTCTTTACAAACAAAACCCCATTACTGTACCAGAGACCTCACTTCTCACAATTCCAACACTCATTTCTCAGACTTTCAAACAATATAAAGTGTGAACATTCACATTGATTGACAACACAAATGACAAATAATGATGTGATATTGTTAACAAAAAATCAAAAATAATGACAGCAATAAAACTAGAAATCTAAAAAATCTCAAACTCTTTAAAAATAAAAATCATCACCCACATCCTCATCTTCATTATTATCACTATCATTAACAACCCAAGCAATTCCACTATTCCACGAATCCAAATCAAGCCAAACCTACTTTCTAATAACAAGTTTGTAACAAAATCTACTGGATACAAATAAAGTTTTTGTCACAACCCAACCCGCCCCTATAGGTTTAGTATCGTAACTGACCAGTAATCCAAAGACTACCTACGGCCTCAAAGACAAAATTCAAAATATTTAAATATAATTGGGGCCTGAAGCGGAAGCAAAACAAAAATAATAATATCCATTGAGCTGTGCGTACATGATCAACTGTAGTAATTAAAACATTTTTAACACACTTTTATATATACATGTACGAAGGCATATTTTATAACATATCTCACACACTACATGAAGGACTTTTAACAAATACAAAGATTAACTCAAGCCTGACAAAATAAAATCAAGCCTCTACACAGAGGTACTTCTTGGGTGGCTTGACAAAGAGATAGACTCCGGGGCAAACTCTAATGTTGATCCTCCTTTGCTCACCTACATGTATATATAAAGAGTGAGCTAACGCCCAGTGAATAATACCAAAGTAAAGAAGTTGTATGAATGAGATTCTTAATTAAGTAAATCACATTAATACATATTACATGTAAATCAAAATCAGGACGACCTTAGGTCTAATTCATCATGCTCAAGACATATCAAAGGGGGAAAAACGACCTTGGGTCCAAAGTACTTGTCCAAACATATTACATGTTCATATTCATATCTACGCGTGTAGACACCCCATTTTTGACCGCCCTTACGACTTGGCTGTCACCGCTTACGCATCCAATGATGAATTTCTATATGCTTGTCAAGTGCTCGAAGTCCTCAATGGAATGCCATAGCTTTGAGCCTTCAAACCCTACACACCTTATGACTTGTTTTTGGACCAAAAAACCAGTTTTTCAAGCCTAAAAACCCTGGGACTTGCCAACCACCAATGTAGGCTGCTGGCCATTTGTGTGGCCTGTCGGCCACTTGTGTGTTTTTGCTAATATTTTGGCCAATTGTGCCAGCTGTTTTCACAGATGCATGCACCTGCCTACACGTGTATGTATTGATACTTCTAAGAGAGTTTCATGTTTTTCTATATATAGAAGACCTCCCCTTCCATTTTTGGGGGTTGGAAATTTAGAATAAAATTAATTCTCTCTCTCTACAATTCCCTCTCTCTCTTGCAAATTCTTAAGCCTTTGTCTATACACTCTAAACCAAACCTTATGGTATTGGAGCTGAGGTACTTTTGAGCTTACTTTGAGCTCTTGAGGATGTGTAAGTGTTGATTTGCGACTTAGAAAGGTTCTCCTCTACACGAGGTATAAGCCTTGGCTTATTTCTTTGCTTTCTTTGCTATTTTGCTTACTGTTTTTTGGACTATTTTTGGGCTGTTTATACTCTATATTTTTGAACTGAAACTTATGGTTTAAGGCCATTAGGGGTGGAGGGGTGGATCACCCTTCTTTGTACCTCATTTCTTAGGCCTTTGCCCTTGTGTTTTCCACCTCTTTGTTAACTTTTTTTTGAGATTTTGAACACTGAATTTCAGAGCTTTTTTAGTGGCTAAAACCATGTTTTGAAGTCCCAAAAATGGAGGGGGTAGCCTCCCCTCCTTGTGCTTGTTTACTAGCCTAACTTGCTCCATGTTTTAGCTTATTGTTCTAGCTATTGTTAGCTTAATTCCAGCATGTTTTAGGATTGTTTTAGAACTGTTTTAGGACTGTTTTTAGTTGTTCATTACATTTGAGCTTTGTATAGCATTCTTGTAGTGTGATAGTCCTCATGGGTTTGGTGGTTTAGGCCTTAGCCACCTACCTATTTGAGTTGAAAGTATTTATTTCAAGCTTTACAACCTCCCTCCTTTCTTGGCTTTTTATTTGCTTTGAAAGTTGTTTCAAACTAGTTGTTTGTTTAAGCATGAGATTGAGGTATTGTGTTTAATGGTTTAATCCCTTTGGGGGTTCATTACCAACGGCATGATACTTCTCTCATGCCTAAAACAACTCTTGGTTTGGTGATCCTTTCCATTAGAGGACTTAAAGCTCACTTTTGGACTCAATTGGTTAAAGAATGGTTGGTAATTAAAATGAATTAATAAAATTAGGACTAAAAATTATGTAAGATAATAAAAACAACTTGGGTTCAATCAACGTTAATTGAACCCATTGAGTCTTGAGTCGTTTCATACTTGTTAGCAATGTAAACGGTTCAAGAGTCAATGTCAACCACTTCCCTTGATCAATCCATGATAGGGAGGAGGTTTGAGAGTCTTTTATTGTGCATTTATTGAAATTGTACACATTGGTTCATAGGCCATCATGCAATGAAATTGCATCGATTGATGGCTTGTGAATTGAGCTTGCACTCCTTTGAGCTGTTTGATGATAAGGAGGGGTAAAGTATACAAGCATGCCTTGAGAATACCCTATTTGTGCACTGTTTGTCCTCTGTTGCAGCAGAAGGAACCAGGTTTCAGTGGCCGGCAAGCCACTTTTTCTGGATGGCAAGCTATCATTTGTGGCCGGCTGGCCACTTTTGTCAAATTGACCAGTAACTTTTTGGAACAAAGCAGAGGCTGAGGTGAGGTGAAATGATATTCTACTATGCAACAAAGGCATTCTGGCAGCAGAACAGTGGGCTTTTCGGGTAGAAATCCGTGCATGCATGAGCATCCCTCACTTCCTGGGGCTAATTAGTTAGCTTAGTTACTTCTTTAATGTTATATTCATGTTGTAAATAAGTAGTTAATTCTAATTTGTAATTAATTAATTAATTAGTATAATTAATTAGTTGTTTTCATAGAATAGTTAATTAATTGGTTTTGTAATAACTAGCTAGTATAGTTAGTTTATTCGGTTTGTAAAAATTAGTTAATTCATTTTGTAATAGCTAGTTAATTAACTTAGCTAGTTAGCTTATTCAGACCCTCCTACGCAAGGGCACAGTTGTAATAATGTGTATATCTTCCAACCCCACGTCTTTCTCCCTTTTATTTACTTGCTTATGATGGTTAGTTTAGGGCATCATATTTTGTTTAGCATCTCTCATGCCTTGCATCCATTGACTTGCATGCATTAAGCTCGGCACATCATTCTAACTTGCATTGTCAGTTAAATATTCTTTGAATACGTGATTAGACCACATGCTATCAAATTGATTCATACACCATATTAGTGGTCGAGCCTAGTAATTGCACATTGTATGTGTTGCATTAGTCATATTGTATAGTTAGGATCATGCATTATTCTAACTTTGTCATCCTTTTTGACTTGGAGTACTAGGTGAGCTCTTTTATGCTTTAGCATATTGCATTGTATGTTAGTGTTACCATGTTTAGCATGTTCGCCATGAGGCTAAGTGCTTAAATCATAAACTACTTGGATGCCTGTGGATGAAGGCTAGTTGCTTAAATTAGGATAGTTTGATTAATGTACATTTGAGCCCACTTTTTCAAGTGGCACATTCACAAACTCTTTTCAAAAACAAACATGAATCAAAGCATTCCAATTTTTGCAAAATAGTCTATACTTGCGTGTGCATCACATAGTAAGTTAGCCTAATAAATCAGAACAAGAGCATATAATGTAAATAAGATTCACATCATGATTAGTAGAGGCCGATCTTTTGATCGGGCTACCGAGGGTGCTCAATTCATGATCTTCCCCTCTCGTACCTAAGTTTCCAAGCCGAGACAATCTCGGTGATGACGGACACGTGGCCTTTGGTATGAGTCATGGGTTTTCTAAATTTTCTAAAAATATTTAGGTGACAACTTTGTATCAGGCAAAGCAGTCCATTTTTGGCATTTTGATTCAAAATCGATTTTTCAAAAGATTTGCTGGATTCAGACTCTTTTGTGTTTTTTATTTCACATTGCACTTGTGAGATCAGATTCAGAACCACGGGAGTCCGAACTGTAGGGCTTATCATTTTCTAAAAGGAGCACGAAAAAGTCGAGCTACAACGCGCATATTCATATTCGTGATCATGATCACCTTTTTATTCAGATGGCCTTTGGCCCATTACATTCATATTCAAATGGCCTTTGGCCCATCACGATATTCAAACGGCCTTTGGCCCATTATAATATTCAAACGGCCTTTGGCCTATTGCATTTGTATTCAGACGGCCTTGGGCCCATCACATTCATATTCAAACGTATCAAACGGCAAATAGCCTTAGGCCCAATTATCAAACGGAAAATGGCCTTAGGCCCAATTCAGACATATCAAACGCATCAAAGGGCCTCAGGCCCAATTCATACTCTTATCACATATCAAACAGCCTTGGGCCCAAATCATGTTCTTCATAAAGTCTTACACAAAAATTAGGCATATAGAATACTCATTTGTAATTTAAATTAACAAATCCATGAAGCTCATACAGAAGTAACATTTGAAAAATAACATACTTGAAAATGTTTTTACTAAGATATTACTCACAGTGTTAAGATGCCTGATTTACCCTTGTAGTTGACCCTACACAATTCATAATATACATAGAAATCGGGTCACAATACAATTCATTACGTTCTTTAATTCGTTTAATTCTCTTAGGCTCTTTCTAACTCTATAGTTCATTTATAATGCCTAGTATATGCCTAAGAGTGCTTAGAAGTGAAAGAGAACGAAAATTGAAATATAAAACATCTTTTCAAAATTTTCTGAAATAGGGTTCTTCGCTCGAGCGTAACATTGGTCGCTCAAGTGGACCCCTTGGTCTGCAAAAATACTGGTTGCTTGCATTCTACGCTCGAAAAACAACTTCTTTGCTCGAGCGATGATGGCGAAATCTGGGTTTTCCAGAATGTTGTTTAAACTTCAAAACACATTATCAAGGCTCCAAATTCACGCATAACTCACTCGAATATGCAAAAACATTCCCAATTACGTATATTTAAAGTTAATTCCACTTACACTTCAAAATTTCACGATTTTAATTCAAATGTAAACCTTGGATTTCATGTTTAAAAATCATCCTTCAATTATTTCTTTGTTTTATGAAACAATAAAATTGAAGCTACAAAGTCCTTTCAAAAATATTTGCATGTATGAAATTTAAATCAAAATCAAACTAATTTTTGATTCTCAAATACAAATTATAATTTATTTCCATATTTGTCCAAATTTAGATTTAATTCATTTTCTCCATATCAAACCCAATTCCAAACTCATAAATTCTAAAACATGAATTAAACTTTCAAAATATAATTTCAAAACTTGGGTTCATACATGGCTTGTCTAAAAACACACAAACTCTTAAATAATCAAGAAAATATGATCAATTTTAAATCATTTACATCAAAATCCCTTTAATTTAAAAATTAAACTCATTTGTTCAAAAACTCATAATTTTCCAAAACTTAGTTTTTGTTTCATCAAGACATGAAGTCAATTCGTAGAAATCTTTGTTGCATGTACAATTAGAGTATCAAAATTGAAGAATTTGTTCATGCATATAGAGATTAGACTCAAACTCATGTAAGACCATAAAAATCAAACTCAACATAATTAATTTCCAATTTAACTTCCATAAATTTGAACCTAACTCCATTTCTTCATCATCTTGCTCATTTTCTTTTTATTTACATGAAATTGAACCCAATTTGTTTTTACTTTCAGCTTTTAGCTAAATTATTTATAAAATTTCAATTTCAATTTCAATTTCTTACCTTAAGTCTTCAATGATTGAATTTCTTGAGGCTCTTCTCTTTTCTCCATTTTCCCTTGCTTTTCCTTAGCTCTACTTCTACATTTCCAGCAAATAGGTGCTGACTTGAACCCATCTCTCTCTCTCTCTCTCTCTCTCTCTCTCTCTCTCTCTCTCTCTCTCTCTCTCGGTGCTCTCTCTCTCTCTTTCTCGGTTCTGTCTCTCTCTCTCGGCTGTTTCAGTGAGCTTCCAGCACAAAATTTGATTACAATACATTCCCTTCTCATATACAAAAGCTAGAACCAATAAGGCTTTCTAGAATTCTCTTAGGCATACACTAGTATTTTAATAAATTTTAAGTAGGAGAACTAATTACATATTAACTTAATTGATCACTTTTTAAGCCTAAGTAATTACGATTATCACTCAATTCTTCTAACTAATCTCAAATTAAATCTTTAATTTAATTATTTATAACTAATTTCAAATCCCACATAAATTAATTAGCCGAATTTACTTTAATTAAGGCCCAATTAATTAAATTTCATTTTTACGAAATCGAATCAGATTTTTAATCAAACCCCCAAACAACTCCAGATATCAAATCAGACTTATTGTCATCATTAATTTTAGTTTTTCAAATCACGAAGGCCTTCAATTTCAGATCAAACTCAAGATTCTTCTCAATAACTTACATACTCAAATTTGACACCTCATAATTGAATTTAATTCATAATAATCATAATTTCTCAAACCTTCTAACGTAATTAATTTAATTTAGCTCCCAAATGGGTCAATACTTGAAATCAAACTGATTCAACTAATTAATTTCACTTCCTTAAGCCATTTGGACCTTCAATTTCTAATCCCAAAATAAATCATTATTAAAATCACTTACCGATTGGGCCCCATGATCCTCGTAAATCCCAAATTAAATCAGAATAACGACTAATTAAAATTCAAATCTCCTTGAATAATTAAATGCCAAATATAATACATAGTGGGGTTGTCACAGTTTTAACCTGTAATAATGGAAAAACACAAAGCTTTGAACACGGAGTAACAACGGATGGACACAGAGTTTCGAACACAAAGCGACAATAGAGGAACACAAAGCTTAAGATGACTACTCATTCTCTCCTCTAATCAATATCTAACTTCGCAACAATTATGTAAAAATAAAGCACAATCTTGACCCTTCGTCTTCCTCAAACACCAGTGAAACCCTAACAAAAATGTGTATATCAAGAAGTAACACACAACAGAGCAATCCACGACATTGAAACTAAATCACAATCAACTTCGTAAATCATGAAAACTGCCAAAAACAGATTGGTAGTCAATAAGGCAACATGTATATCTTTTTTGTGTGTAATATATATAAACAATAAACATAAGGGTATAAGAGTCTAACAAATTATGTAAATCAAGAAAAAGGGATTTTATGGAATAAATGTATAAATACATGAGACTAGATAGGTTATAAATTTCATTGATGGGCTTATTGGGTTAGAACACCCCTATATAGGATTTATCAATAAAACAAATCCTAAAAAAATGAAGAAAACGTATTTAATTTAAATTAAGATAAACTTTAAAACTGTTGATCAACATTAACATGCAAGTGATACACTTGTTCCCTATCTATAAATAAAATAAATAAATAAAATAAAATAAAAATAAAAAAAAGGTGGTACACTTTTTGGGAACTGCAAAATTACATAATTTTATCAAAGAGGTACTTTGCACAAGTTGAGGAAGCACAACGCCAAAACATGAAGTGTGTTTACTTCACAAAACATATATATTAATTAAAGTGTTATGGGTTGGGTGGGGTGGGGTGGGGTTGGGCTGGGCTGGGCGTTCAAGAAAGTGAAGTGAGCTTGGGTGAGTTAGGAGTGTAAAAATGGCTCGTAGCCCGGGGTGGGCCCGGGCCTAGCCCAACTTGAGTGCTTGAGCCTAGGCCATCATTTTGAAGTCCAGCCCGGCCCGTGGCTTAGCCCATCGGCCCACTTAAGACCCACTCAAGGCCTGGCCTGCCCGGCTCGCCGGAGGCACAGTGTTTTTTTTAGTGAAAAATAATAAAATTTTGATAGAAAAAAATTTTAAAAAAAAAAAAATGGTCAGGCCTGCCCAAGCTCAAGGCCAGGCCTAGGCCCACCGACGTGCCCAAGGCTCTAATACCCCTGGGCCTGGGCCTAATTTTTTGACCCGTAGGCCGGCTCGGGGTATTGGGGCTTGGGCGAGGCTGGGCCGAGCCAGATTTACACCCCTGGGGTGCGTGTTCAACTGCGTTAGGTGTTCACGAAAGTGTGTTAGTGTGTTCAACATAAAGTTTTAGACTGAGACAATATTTGGCATCCTCTATTTTAATATATTTTTTATCTTTTTATTTTTATTGAGTCATATCATTCCCCTATTTTTTTGCATATTTTTTTGTAAAAAATTAAAAATATATATTTATTTAGACCATCCCAATGTCCTATGAATTATATATATGCATCAAATAAAATAATAAATTTTAAGATGTTCAATTAAACACCAATAGTGGTCGAAGAGTCGCCCCTGTACCAAGGTATCAACAAGTTCTTAGACCACACGTTTCTAAGAATTCTACGTCTGAGGAACGAATCACATCTGCACAAAAAATTTTACCTATGATATGTGCCCTAAAAAAGGTGTGTAATGTATGAATTTTGTCAAAGTAATGAGTGTTTTTATTAGGTCTACGTCTACACAAAGAATTCTACGTTTTTAATGTTCGAAACTCAGATCTACTTGAAAGTTTAAGCTTGTGCATGGAGAGTAAATGTACTATAGGGTAATGTTAGGTAAGTTATGATATTTATGAATTTAATTATTACACATGTTATAATTTAATTTTATGGAAATAATAATTTAAAAAAATAATTGAATTATAATCAAATATCACTTAAGGTATAATTAAAAAGTTTTTGAATTATAACTAAAATAATATCATAACTAATGACATGGATAGGCCCGGATAGGCCCACAAGGACCGCAACCCACAGTGAACAAACCCAAGCCCACCATTTAGACCCCATTGCATAACCCGGGTAGTAAAACCCAGGACAGCTGGAGGCCAACTGAGCAGGGAAGGCCAATGATACTCGGACACATGGCAGGTGCAGAACGGGCCACGTCAGCAAACAAAGATCTGCAAAGTTATTGCCACAATACATCGCCATTAATGCGGCACATTACAGCATTTATTACGACAACACCTTCCCGTCGGAACAGCGCTCCTTACCCTGAACAAGGTAGGCTACATCACAGGCTTTCGGCGAGGGAGGCACGTCGAAAGGGACAGTGAAATGATTACCAAGGAATATAAGCAAGCATGGAAGGCAAGAAGAAAGTTAAGCATTTTCTATTCCTCCAACTCTCTCTCTCTCTCTCACTCTATCTATATCCACTACTTCCATTTCTAATTTACACGCCGGAGGGTTCACTGGGGGACTACCTAGTTCCCCGCTGAACTTGTTTGCAGGTCTACCAGTGGGCTTCGTCACTTGGACGTGGGCTTGAGGAGCTTGGATCAGTCCAGTCCATCTACGGTGAACGAACTGTATCATCAGTGTTATGGCCATGATCCTGGTGAAAGCGGCAGTATTTGGACTGGTCTTTCCGACTGGAGGGGGTACGGGAAGGTAGTGGCCACTTGAGAGGGTAATCCCGTTGGATCTGATGAAGGACATGTTCCATGGGAGAATTAAGGGGCGTGTATCGCTCGAACCGACAGGTCGGTCGAGTTTGTGCCGACCGGTCGGCACGAGGGGGTCGATCGGTATGGTGAGGTGTTTGGTTGGTGTACTAGGCGCTTCGGGGTTCCGAGTCCTTTCGCTTGTCTCTGGGGGTCGGCTGTTTAGTGAGTAGATCCTGCCGAGCAGCTAGGGAATCCTCGGCATTCATGTATTTCTGTGCTTTGGAGAGTAGGGCGACCATGGAGGTCAGGGGGTTCTTGGAGAGAGAGAAAAGGAAGTCGGACGACCGTAGGCCGGCCATGAAAGCCGTGAGGATGACCTTGTCGTCGTTTTCCGCCACCTGGAGGGCTTCGGTATTGAAGCGAGTAACGAAGCTGCGCAGTGATTCCCCCTCGGAATGACGGATGTTGAGTAGTTGGGTGGCCGGGCGTCGTTGGCGCTGAGCTCCAATAAAATGGCTCAAGAAAGAGTCACTGAGATGCTGAAAAGTGGAGACCGAGTATGGTGGTAACTGGCTAAACCACAGCCGAGCCGACCCCTTCAGTGTCACGGGGAAGGCTCGGCACATGATTTCGTCGGGGAAGGCATAGAGGATCATGAGGGTGCGGTAGGTCTCCAGATGGTCGATCGGGTCAGTTGTGCCATCGAAAGAGTCAATAGTGGGCATTTTGAATTTGGCAGGCAAGGGTTTATCTCGGATGGAGGCGACAAATGGGGAGTGTGCGGTAGTGGAGGGCTTATGCTGGATATTCTGCATAACCCCCTGGAGCTGGAGCTTCATGGCTCTGAGTTCAGCGTCCCAAAGGGGAATGTTGTCGCCACCAGAAGGAGACAGGTGTTAGACGCTACTGGCTTCTCCCTCGGGGGCTGGTGTTACGACCGACTGATGACTGTATCAACCTCAAGGACCAGGTGGAGGCCCTCATACGTCAGGGGCACCTCAGCCGGTTCACAGATACCCGCCCCCAGCAAAGGCAAAGGACCGAGCCCCGCAGAGATAACCGCGCCGAGCCTTTCCCGTGACACTGAAGGGGTCGGCTCGGCTGTGGTTTAGCCAGTTACCACCAGACTCGGTCTCCACTTTTCAGCATCTCAGTGACTCTTTCTTGAGCCATTTTATTGGAGCTCAGCGCCAACGACGCCCGGCCACCCAACTACTCAACATCCGTCAGACCGAGGGAGAATCACTGCGCAGCTTCGTTACTCGCTTCAATACCGAAGCCCTCCAGGTGGCGGAAAACGACGACAAGGTCATCCTCACGGCTTTCATGGCCGGCCTACGGTCGTCCGACTTCCTTTTCTCTCTCTCCAAGAACCCCCCGACCTCCATGGCCGCCCTGCTCTCCAAAGCACAGAAATACATGAATGCCGAGGATTCCCTAGCTGCTCAGCAGGATCCACTCACTAAACAGCCGACCCCCAGAGACAAGCGAAAAGACTCGGAACCCCGAAGCGTCCAGTACACCAACCAAACACCCCACTATACCGATCGACCCCCTCGTGCCGACCGGTCGGCACAAACTCGACCGACCGGTCGGTTCGAGCGATACACGCCCCTTAATTCTTCCATGGAACATGTCCTTCATCAGATCCAACGGGATTACCCTCTCAAGTGGCCACTACCTTCCCGTACCCCCTCTAGTCGGAAAGACCAGTCCAAATACTGCCGCTTTCACCAGGATCATGGCCATAACACTGATGATACAGTTCGTTCACCGTAGATGGACTGGACTGATCCAAGCTCCTCAAGCCCACGTCCAAGTGACGAAGCCCACTGGTAGACCTGCAAACAAGTTCAGCAGGGAACTGGGTAGTCCCCCAGTGAACCCTCCGGCGTGTAAATTAGAAATGGAAGTAGTGGATATAGATAGAGTGAGAGAGAGAGAGAGTTGGAGGAATAGAAAATGCTTAACCTTCTTCTTACCTTCCATGCTTGCTTATATTCCTTGGTAATCATTTCACTGTCCCTTCCGACGTGCCTCCCTCGCCGAAAGCCTGTGATGTAGCCTACCTTGTTCAGGGTAAGGAGCGTTGTTCCGACGGGAAGGTGCTGTCGTAATAAATGCTGTGATGTGCCGCATTAATGGCGATGTATTGTGGCAATAACTTTGCAGATCTTTGTCTGCTGACGTGGCCCGTTCTGCACCTGCCATGTGTCCGAGTATCATTGGCCTTCCCTGCTCAGTTGGCCTCCAGCTGTCCTGGGTTTTACTACCCGGGTTATGCAATGGGGTCTAAATGGTGGGCTTGGATTTGTTCACTGTGGGTTGCGGTCCTTGTGGGCCTATCCGGGCCTATCCATGTCAACTAACATCATAATATATCATAACTAACACTATAATATGTCATAATCAATTATCACAAAGTTCGTAACCAAATGTGCATATAGTACACTCCAAAGAGAGTGTGTACCATAGAAATTCCTATCTAATATATATTAAAAAAAAAAATTCGTGAGACCGAGAGATTGGTTGTATGGATGCGAGTTGCAGTAGTAAGGGTATTTTGTACTTTCTAAATCTCTCTTGATGCATTGCATCTTTCTGTACCTGTAATCTCATATTTTTAATGAAATTTTTACTTTGCTGATCAAAAAAAAGATCTACTATTTTTATTTGGAAAAATTACATAAAAAATCCCAAGGTTGGACCCTTTTGACAAAATAAATTTTTAGTTTTTAATTTTATCAATTTAAATCTTAATTTATTGGTTTATTTTCAATCTAAATCATTAATATTTTTGTTAAGTAAAACCGATGAAAAAATATATATTTTAATCATTAAAATCAATGCAGGTATACATAAATTGTTTAAAATACTTTTTTTCATTGAATTTAATGACAAAAATAGCCTTTTTTCGATTGGTTTTACTTAACGAAAATAGATTGATTGTTTAATATAAAAACAAATCAAAAGTTTAGAGTTTAAATTGACAAGATTAAAACCTCAAAGTTTATTTTAGAGTGCTTCTTTTTTTATTATAATAATAATCTCAAATGAAATTACTAAAAAAGACATCAATTATTTTGAGTACCAATTCTCACAATTAAATCCACACACTCACTATATCATAACATAGGGTTTATGATAATGAACTTAATCAAGACCCACAACTAAGAAGTTTTTTGGGCAACCACAATTCTATGAGATGAATGGAGTACAACAATATAAGGTCAAAGGAGGTTCATAAATTGGATGATGTTCGCAGCTTGGAGAATGTTAGCCTTGTAATTGTGAGTTTCTTTAAAAACACAAACATAAATAAATAATGATAAAAACAGTTTGACTTTTTTTCGATACTTAACTCCCAAATATATGCCAAAAAAATGGCGACATAGGACTGAATTAAAAGCATTAGTTTGGCAATGGCTAACTAAACATTGTTCATATGTTCAGCACTTCAGAAGATAGTCATTTCCACAAGGGTGTATCAAGTTCGACTCCTGAGAGGCGTGTAATACTGCCTTTGTCCAACTTACTCTCTTCAGAGACCCCACTCTATACTCCGATCAATACTTGGCCTTTTCTGTAGCATGTGGCTGAACTCCATTAGGTGCTTTGGTGGTGGATCCCTTCCTTTAGGTTAGGTTAAATCTGGCCGTCAAATGATTACCTTGGGACCCCAAGACCAGGGCTGCAGATGTTGTGATGTCCCCACGGAGCATTTTTTTTTTTTCTAATAAAAAAAAAAAAGCATATGAATTTTGTTCAAACCTATTTTAGCGATCACATTCTTAAAGAAGCCGGAGTTGTTATGTGCATTACATCAACTTTTTATGATTCCATCCAGTTCAAAAAAATCAAAGAAGCTGGAGTTATGTGTTTGTTGTTCTTAAATCAAGGCCTTCTTTGATTCAAAACCATACATTAAAAAGGTCAAAGCCACACCTGGGTATGGTGTTGAAGTGAAATCAATGGCTAGCTTCATTCGATAAATCAGAACATATGTCCATGAGATCCGCCATGAGAGAGAGATGCCGCAGTGAGAGTGAAAGTATTTGGAAAATTGAGACTGAGGAACTAACCTCTTTGTTCTCCTTGTTTTCTGCTTTGCATGATGAAGAGGAGTGATTGATGGGGACAGGTATCGATGATAAGATCTCTATTGCCAGAAAATCTATTTCCACGGTGAACTGTTAATCGTTACTTCAGAATTGAACTTTTAAGATTTTCGAAGATGAATGATTTTTAGAGTTTTTTTTTTTCCATAATATTCTAAAAAATTAAACTATTTACAAAAATAATACACTTTTCAAACTATGTAACAAACTTACTTCTTAAAATTGTGTTTTCAAAATATAATTTTATAATAAAATCTCATCTTTAAAATATACTTTCATAATGACATGCTCACATGAAGTTGCCAACATGATTATATTGAGATCTCATTTTGAAAATGCAAGTTTATCTTGAACACTACAAGAAAATGCACAATTGGCGACTAAAATAAGCATATTCGTCGCTGAAAGTAGTACAAATGGCGACTAAAATCAGTTTAGTCGCCAAACCTGAGCACTTTTGCCGACTAAAGCAATTTAGTCGCCGAATATAGGGCCTTTAGCGACTAAAAGTCAGTTTAGTCGCCAAATATAGTAGTTTTAGCGACTGAAAAAATGTTAGTAGCTAAAAGGAACGGTTTTTGCCGACTAAAACCATTTAGTAGCCAAAACTATAGGTTTTGGCGACTAAAAAATACTTTGGTCGCCGAATATAGGGCCTTTACCGACAAACATATTTTTTGTAGCTAAAAGTGGACAATTTGGCGACTAAAACTGAGTTTAGTCGGCAAAAGTGGATGTTTTGGCGACGGAAAATGAGGTTAGTCGCCGGAAGTACTTTTTTTGGGCGGAAATTAATCTTTTTTTGCGACAAACCAGCATTTAGTAGCAAAATGGCATAGAATTGGCGACTAAATCTGAATTTTAGTCGCCAAAAGTGCTCTAATATTTTTTTTTTAGTAAATACTTTATTTTTTTACATAAAATACATTAAATAAAAATAATTATTTATATATATAGTTTGTATTAATACCAGCATAAATAGTATATAAATAATATATGTTGCATTAGTATTCGCGTGAGGTTGTAGTGGCATAGTGGGGGAGAGAGTGTTGCTAAAGTTTGACAAAGTTGGGAACTTGGAGGTCACCAGTTCGAAACTGAGCAGCAGCAAAAGGCAAAAAAAAAAATTTTTTGAAAATGCTTTCAGCGACTAAATACTTTAGTCACCAAAGGTATAAATAATAAAATAAAAAATTAACTATTGGCGACAAACCGTTTAGTCGCCAAAGATAAAATTCCCAAAAACGAAATTGAGTATTGGCGACAAAAACTTTAGTCGCTGAAGACCATAGAATTGGCGACTAACTGTTTTTTAGTCGCCAAAGGCATCTGCGACCATATATTGGCGACAAAATGGGCGACGAACATTTTTAGTCGGGAAAAGCCGAATTTCAACATTTGGCGACTAAAAACAGGACCTTTGGCGACTAAAAATTTAGTCGCCAAAGGTGTTTTTTCTTGTAGTGGAAGTTGCATTTTTAAAACGCAATTTCAACATTGTCATGAAATTGCGTTTTCAAAACACAATTTTAACTTTAATGCAAAAATGATGTTTCAATACTCATTTTGAGCCGTGATTTCAACATAAGATTGGGTATGTCATTTTGAAAATGAAAAAAATAAGATTGGATATCACATTTTGAAAATGAGATTTTAGTTAAATTGATTTTCAAAGAATCTTAATTTAGGAAATACGATTTTACCGAATCACAATTTGAAAAAGCAAAATAATGAAATTGCAATTTCAAAATGTAATTCTATGTTAAAAAATAGTTAATATAGCAAACTTGTATTAGTACATAATCCAAATTCATATGATTTCATTACATAAAAATAAGAAATGAAAAGGTTTCTTATCTTAACTATTTAATGGAATCATATAAATGTTAATAAAATCGAATTTATGTATTGAATAAAATTTTTCTATCTTAAATATATTGCAACATGGAATCGTATACCAACTCTTTGGTTTTGAGAATTTGATTTCTACAAAAAAAAAAAAATTAAAAATTAAAAAAACCTTGAAACTAATTTAGTAAAAAAATGAAAAATAAAAACACTCATACTTTGACATGATTTTATCTTTTCTAAGAGCGCAAATAATTTTAAAAAATTTAAAAATTATTTTTCAATTTTTATTTTTGTGAAATTAGTTTTCTTAAAAAAATAATAAAAAAAACATATTCTGAAATTAAACCAATCATTTTTTATTTTGTATTTTGAAATTGTGATTCCAAAAAATCGTGTTTCCTAAATTACCATTTCTTGAAAATTCACTTAAAATGCGATTTAATTGAAATCTCCTTTTTTTTTTCTTTTTTTCTTTTTATCAATCAAAAAGACCTTCTTTTGACACCCGAAAACAAGAACAATCATATCATAGCACCCAATCCCAAGTTGGTGACGAACCAACTGAGAACAAAAAATTCTATAAAAAAACCAACTCCACACAAACCAACACTTACCCATACAACTAAGCACCCTCAAATACATAACCGTACCTGATTCATATTCTCCACAATATCATGCACACTAGACTTCACCCACAACCCAATCCTTACCTTTACAATTTCACCAAACTCCTCCATATTTGGCTGACTCCCATTAAAAACACACTCATTTCTTAACCTCCATATTGACTACAACATTGCAACTGGTATAAGCCTCCAAATCTTCCCAACTATCTTCTTAAATTTTGTTCCTAGCCACCATAGCGGCACTCCATCAACAGTAGCACGTGTGACCCAAGATAAGCCCTACCATTTCAGCAGAGATGACCAAACCTTCCAAACCTCAAAGCACTGCAACATAATGTGATCCACTAAAATCTCCTTTTTAAAAGGTAATACCAACCTTACGTTGAAATCACATCTTCAAAATAAAATTTCGTATTGAAATATATAATTTTCATAATGTACACGTTATGTTGAAATCGCACTTTGAAAATGTAATTTCATGTCAAGGTTGAAATTGTGTTTTGAAAATGCAACTTCAAAGTAAACTTTTGTTTTTAAAATGCGATTTCAACATGCCTACATCAGCACCCTTAGGTGGCCATATATCACCATTAAAGTGTATTTTGAAGATGCGATTTTGTCATGAAATAACATTTTGAAAATGCGATTTCAAAAAGTGAATTAGTTTGCTAAGTAGTTTAAAAAGTGTGTTATTCTTGTAAATAGTTTGATTTTTTAGAATATTCAGAATGCTTTTTAAGTGTATACATTTTAGTGGGTGTAAACTTTTTAGAAGGATAATTTTTGTATTATTTGGGAGGAGAAGAGAAATTTTAAGAGTTTTGAGTTTTATAGATGGTAATCCAAAGTAATAGGAGGTTCAAAATAATAAGTATAGTGTTAATAACAACACTCTTATAATAACTCCACTGCTAGCTCTTCACTCTTTAATTTTTCTTTTGGATTAGCATAAATGGAGTGTGAAAATCCTTACCCTATAAAATCATCATATCCCAATCTTGTACAAAGACCGTTTTCTTAATGAATTTTACTTTAAATTACGCCAATTTTTCTTTTAATTTTTAGGGTCTTCTCCTCTAGAAAGAACATAAAAAGTAAAAGTTTTGATAAAGTTTTATTAAAAAAAATACTATAAAAATAAGAAAAAGTGTTGATTTTTTTTAGTATTTACCGGACATTAACTCAATTATGGTATTTTCTTCTTCTTTTTTATTAGTTTAATTATTTATTTCACCATAACATCGTTAGTGTTCCAATTGGTGGAGAATTTGAACAGGAAGGCATGTTGGGATAACCCATTTCATGTCCAACTAATATTGCACTCAAGATCAAAGAAAATAAGTAAATTTGTACCCAAAATTGTCACAAGCCATCGGTATCTTGATTCAAAGGCTTTTCTAACAAAATCTTGAGCTAGTGATTGAGAATGTTGAAAAGGGAAACTCTAGTTTTGATCAAATGCCTGAACAAGCACTCTAGTTCTTCTTCAAGATCTTGAATGCTCAACTCCATCTTTCCTAATTGATTTTGCAAATTTGCAACGTGTATTACATTATCATTTTTGCTTGTCTTGTGACCGATGAGTGATTGCAATACACCATCAAATTTCTCAAAATCATTTGTAGCATTGTTTGTTTTTTCATCTAGCAATGCTACATTTTTGCGGTTCATCAATTTGGAAACCAAATAAATGCCACCCAATCTTGATTGCACCTCCCTGCAACACAGGACAACAAAGACTCAAACGCACCAACATGTTGAGAGGTCACCTCATGTGCAAGGGTTGATCCTCTTTCTTCCTTCTTCCTCCATTCCTCCATGTAAAAGCAGCAAAGGAAGGTCAAGAATGGAGGCTTACCATCTGCTGGAATGGAAGCTTCAAGATGGTTCAACAATGGAGGCCACCATCTAGCGAAAGAAGAGGCAACTGCCAACCAAGCTTTCACATTTCTCTTGGAGGTGTATAAATGAGAGAAAGGACAAATGAGAGAAAGTGTGAAAAAAATAATGGAAATATATATATATATATATATATAGAGAGAGAGAGAGAGAGAGAAAGAAAGAAAGAAAGAAAGAAGGAAAAAAAAAGACCCTTTATAGTAGAGATAGAGCTCCCTCGGTGTGAGAGAGGGAGTTGAGTGTTCAATAGAGAGAGAGAGAGAGAGTGAGAAAGAGTCTTCTTCTCCATTGTAATCTATATTCTTTCCATTGATATAGTGAAAATTGGTTTCTCTCCTGTGGACGTAGGCATTGGGCCGAATCTGCCAAAAATTTGTTTGTGTTCTTTGTGTGTGGTTTGTTCTGAACATTCTGTGAGGGATCTTCGAATCCCAACAAGTGGTATCAAAGCCTTAGTGATGAAAAACATAACATTTTTCCGAATCTACCAAAAATCAAGTTACTCGAAATTCAGTTTTAAGCATATCAGGATGTGCGTCTTCATGAGAAGAGTCTAAACACAGAAAAACTAGCCCAAACGGAGCTCGCACGTGCCTCTACACACTCCCCAAAGTTTTTCCAGAGATGGTCAGAAGGTCACAGAAAGTTAAAAGGGGGAGCTGAGTGTTGAGTAGAGAAAGTCTCCTCCTCCATTGTAATCTGTATTCTTTCCATTGATATAGTGAAAATTAGTTTCTCCTATGGATGTAGGCATTGGGCCAAACAACGTTAAATTTGTTTGTGTTTTTTGTGTGTGATTTTTTCTGGACATCTTGAGAGGGATCCCAGATCCCAAAAAGTGGTATCAGAGCCTTGGTGATGAAAAACAGAATGTTTTCCGAATCTGCCCAAAATCAAGTTGTTTGAAATTCAGTTTTTAGCATACTAAGAGGTGAGTCTTGACGAGAGGAGTCTAGACCCAGAAAAACCAACCCAAACGGACCCTGCACGCACCCCCACACGCTCTCCGAAGTTTTGTCGAAGATGGTCAGAAGGTCATCGGAAAGTTCAGTCCAGCGGACAAAAGCTTAAGGTTGAAAATACCCAGTTTTTATGGATTATATATTTTCTTTGCAAAATATAAACAAGAAGTGGCAAAGTGGATAAGGTACAAGCCAACCCTAAGGTTGGGGTTCAAATCCTTTCACAAGCATCTTGGAATTATTATTTTTTTAAATGGAGGATGATGCAGCAAGTGGGTCGACCCGACCAGATGTAGACACCCCATTTTAACCGGCCTTAAGACTTTGGTGCTTTCTATTGATCACCCAATGATGAAAATAAGAATATGCTATCTCACAAAATTATCAGTGGAAAGATAGAATTTAAGCTTTAATCGCAACCTTTACCTGTTTTGGCCAAAATGTTTTAAATCGATTTTAGCCTAAATTTTATATATTTGGCCCACTGAAGTATATTTTATTTGTCCATTTATTTTTATTTTATAATTTTACATATTTTTATATGTTTTTATATTTTTGGACATTTGTACATATATTTGTACAAATAATACCTTTTATATATTATTATATTGTAAAGTGCACAGTAATATTACTGTGCACCATTTGACAAACCTCACATCTCCTACCATTTTTTTTTCTTTTATTTTAGACCCGCTTTGCTTAAATTATGTTACATATTTGACCTGCTAAAATATATTTTATTAGTCCATATATTTTGTTATTTTATAATTTTACATATTTTTGTGTGTTTTAATATTTTTTTTGAGTATTTGTACATATATTTATGCTAATAATATTTTTTTTATATTATTATATCATAAAGTGCACAATGCACCTTTTGAAAATCATCCCACCGTTTGAATATTTCAACTTTGCATAGTATTTTCATTGTGCACCATTTGGAAAATTCATCCTCTCCACCATTTCAAAATTTGTTTGCTTGTGATTGTTTTTGCCTATAAAAGAGGCAGATAGAGAGGGGGGAAAAAAGAAAAAAAAAAAGATCAGAAAAGAGAATTGAGAAGAGAAAATTGAGAGGATGAAAGATTGAGTGAGAAATCTATTTTTAAAGAAGGAGAGGAAAAAAAAAAAGAAGAAGAAGAAGAAGAAGAAGAAAAAGAAATTAGTTTTTAAAAGAGGGAAACAGAAAATTTTAGTTGTTTTATTTTTCTGAACCAAACCTTTATTTCCATTTTCTTTATTGCCTTTTTACCAATACACCAAACACCATTAAAGCTGAAATTCTAAATTTTGGACTGAGAATTGAGAACACATTCCACAACCTTAAGGATGATCAAAAGAAAGTTTGTAAATCAAAAAATTCATCCTTTCTCCAAAAGGTGAATTTTCACAAACTTTCATTTAAATTTAAAATTGTAATATAATTTGTTCAAATTCTTTTACTACTTTATTTATCGCTTTATTTATTGCTTTAAAGGGAAAGCTACACCACCCACATATCTATTGTAATTTACTGTTGTACATAAACTGTTATAATTTATTATTTTAAATAAACTATTGTAATTTACCGCTTTGAATGGTCAGTGCCACACCGCCTACATAAACTGTTGTAATTTACTTTTTAAATGGTCGATCAAAACCACCTAATTTCTTAAAAATGTGACCCCGCTAGATGAAATGTGCGGTTTTTATTTTGTTGTAATATTTTTCTTTCCCTCCTCCTTTATTTGGATATGTAATTATTCAAAGTGTTGTAATAATTCTCCACTATCGCTTCTTTCTATCCCGTTCTTTTACTTGCTTTCATTATTTGTAAATATGTAGCATATATTGTCTTTTCATCATATCAATGTTTTGCATTCATATTTCATACCTTAAGATTCGGCTAAATTTGCATCTATGGATTTAATCGATTATTATGTGATTTTGTGCGCTACCTCATGTCTTGAGATAATTTACATGCCATATATTAGAAGCCGGATCTTTAGTTGCATTTCATAAGTGAATTGCATTAGAATTTTGTATATAGGGTCATGCATATTTCGCTAACTTTATTTTGTAGTTGTTCGCAAGACGGTAGTAAATATCTGAATTTCTATGCTTTAGTCTCCCGCTTTTGTGTGTTTTTCGTATTATGTCTAGCATTTTACCATACAACTATTTGCTTAATTGATATAACTCTATGATTGCTGGTGGATGAAGGTTGTGTCACTTAATTTAGGACAATATTGATTTTTCATGGTTGTGGGTTCAATTTAATTGTGAGCTATACAAATCTCAAAACCCTTTCAAAATGTATAAAATCAAATCGTTCCAAAATGAATGACACGATCTATAGTTGATTGCTTCACATAATAATTTTAGCATTTATTAGATAACCGGAATATGAACATATAAAGCAAATAAAATTCATATCATGGCTTAATAGAGACCGATCTTTTGATCGGGTGAGCAAGGGTGCTCAATTAATGACCTTCCCTCTTCATATCTAAGGTTCGGAGCCAAGCATCCTTGGTTACGATGAACAGTGGTCTTGGCACGAGTCACAGATTTCCTAATTTTCCTAAAATATTAGGTAGCGACACTGAGATCTGATGACGCAATCCATTTCTAGCAAAGGTTTGTGCAATAAAATGGATTTTCTATAAAAGTTTCCAAATCTGGACTCTCATCTACGTTTCACATTACACTCGTGAGACTAGATCGAAGAAATCGAGGGTCCAAACTATTTAACTTGTGCAGTTACCGCCACGTGATGTTACAGTTCCTAGCGACTCTGCTGGGGATATTAAGAAACCTTAACTTGAACTCCATGATATGACTTTTATTTTCAATTATATGTTTATTGCATTTCATGCATTGATGAGTCTAAGTCCCGTGCTCGTCACCTGTTATCCGAGACGGCTATTCGGTTTCAAATGGATAGACGGTCATGGGATCTAATATGGTAGGTACACAAGCCTTGGAATCGGGATCACCACGTACCGCTCAATCCGCCGAATTGGGTAGGTCTATCGGTATCTTGCTGAGATACCCTTTTTGACCAAGATTGATCTAGTGCATATAGCAAACTCTAGCAACTTCCAACATTAAGACGGGATGCTACCCCATTCTAGGATGTATGATACCACCTGTGTGAATAGTGAAATCCTAGATCATTTCAAATCTAGGACAGGATAACCCTACCCTCCATAAGGGTGTTTGTTCTCTTTCCTACTACGAGCAATGTATGGGATCTGGGTTCTCAAATTTAATCAGTGGGTCGAGCATGTTGAGTTCAGTGTGCATAATGGTTAGTTGAGCCGAAATGTTGCCAAAATTATGATTGGGAGTTCTGTTTTGTTTTTGCTACATAGTCGTAGCACTATAGCTTCAGAACGGTCTAATATCCCCCAAGTTTTGTGGACTTACGCTGGTAAGCTTAGTAGAACCGCAGATTTGGTTCAAGGACAGCCAGTGTTAGTTTCTCTACCGCTAGTTACAAGGAGGAAGGTTAAAACCTCATTGTCAAAAACTCGCCAACTAGAATTTCTAGGATCTGCGATGGATCCATCTTCAGTGGTGACGGACCCACCTCTAGTAGTGACGGATCCACTTCCAATAGTGACAGACCCACTTCCAGTAGTGACGGACCAACCTCTAACAATAACAGACCAACCTCTAACAGATATAGCAAACATGTTGTTATCCTTTCAACGAAGCATGGATGCTATTACTAACAAGGTTGTCGTCAACCGTGAGGCTATTGCCGAATTGCAACGCCTATCTGGGTGTCCATACTGATCCACCTCCAGTGGATCATTCGATTTTGGACCCACTTCTGCCAGCTAAGGAACTTCCTAAGCCCAACTTACAAGAAGATCTTAGGGTTCCTACACAACCAATGGGAGGACTTTTCCCCACAGATATTGATGAAGTTGCCCAGCTATGCTAAAAATATCCAAATTAGAGAAAATGTTCAACGAATCACAAGGAATCAACTCTATTCTAGACATTGAGGATGGGCTTATAGAAACAATTGTGAGGTAACATGAGCGGTTCAAAATGCCGCACATGGATAGATTTGATGGGGCTGGTGACCTTATGGTCCACATTCGCATTTTCTCGGATGTTCTAAAACCTATGGGCCTAACTCGGCCTCAAAAACTTTCCCTATTTGGGAGAACTTTATATGGTGTAGCTACCATTAGAAGACTTAATAAAACAGAGGTGGGAGGAGTTAGCCGAGGCTTTTATCAATATTCTTACAACACCTAGATTGAGGTAACCACCTCGGACCTGGAGGCGACACGACAAAAGCCTGACTAGAGCTTCATGGCATTTATCACCAGGTGAAGGGCAAGGCAACCATAATGACAAACTACCCTTGGAGAAAGATCAAATCCGCATAGTTGTCCAAAATCTGCATGGAAGATTATTGCAGAAGATGATAGTTCTTTCCCTCTTCAACTTTAAGGACCTCCATGAGATTGGGGTTCAAATTGAGGATACTATTACACAAGGGATCATCACAGAAGGAAATGAGTCTGTGTGAAAGATATTCACTCATAGTTCCAATGCTACTCCCAGTGGTATCACAGCTGCCAATGCCACACCCTTATAGATCAATACTGTCACCACTGCTAACACAATCAATCCCTTTGTCAACTCAGGCCAAACCTCAACCAGAGCATTCACCCCTCTCTATATGTCCCTTACCACAGCCACGAGTATCTTAATAGAAAGAGGGTATCTCAAACCTCTAGACCCTTGACCACTTCCCGATCCACTCCTAGCCAAACATGACCCTGTCAAACACTGTGCCTTCTATCAGCAGCCCGGACATGACACTGACCGTTGCTATCCCCTTTGTCATGAGATTCAATATCTCATTGACAATAAAATAATAACTCTACCTCAAAAGCCCAATGTCACCACAAACCCATTGCCACCCCATGATAGAATACCACCCCTTCCAAACCTCAACCTAATCCATGTATTGCCATCCACCTTCAACCCCAGCATATATATCACACATTTCCATTCACCCAAACCCAAGGTGCTTGTTCCAAAAAACATTGGTTTATTCATGATATATGCACCTTAATTCCATTCAAAACCCTAACACCCCATGGTGGTTGATGATTTGGAGCTAGAATTGGACATTAAGGCAGATAGTCTCACGGGCATGGACTTCCCTCTTTATGGTTTTCTTGAGCCATGGATTGATCAAGAAGCAAAGAAGTACTGAAAAAGTTCTAGGTCTAACATTGGCTAAATATGTCACAGATTTTGAACTAGCACGGGACTAGTAAACTCGGGAGGATATTATGATTATTGTTGTGATCAGGGATGGACCACTTGTTAATTGCACAAATCTCGTTCCAGATGTGGTGGATGACACACACTTTTTAGCAATTTGAGAATGTTTCCATTTTACTTTTTGAATTAGGTGTTAAGTTTGAACCTGATTCTGCCAAGTCTGTGAGGCTGGAATCAGGATCGAGTCAGTCTTGTGAGTCAGAATCACGTGATTTAGAGGGTGATAACCCAAACATCATTGTCCTTTTTGTGTCTGTCTTTTCTTTGTTTTTTAGTCTGTTTCAACCATAAAACTAGAAGTTCTAAATGAAAATATAGTAATTTTCACCTACTTCTCTGTGCCTGTAAATCATTGCATTGACCAAAATTTTGAAAAAACTATTTTCCAAAATTTTGATAAAAACAAAGATGAAGGAATTCCTCGGGCTTTGAAAATTTTGATCAACTAGAAGGAAGAGAGGTGTGCTTAAGCCCGTAATGGATGAAATTGTTTCAGTTAATGTGGGTATTGAGAAGGATCCTGGCTTGGTCCAAATTGGTTCTAGATTGTCTTTAGAAGAGCACGAGCAATTAGTCTCTTTATTAAAAGATTTCAAAAATTATTTTTGTGTGGTCCTACGAAGACATGGTTGGAATTGATCATGAGATTATAAAACATAGGATCACTCTCGACCTTGAGACCCGACCACTTAGCTTTCTATAGACGTCCCCGAACGTCCCGGGAGGGAATCCCGTTTTGTTCATTGGGGCTTACTACAGTTCGGACTCAAATGTCATGGTTCTGAATCTAATCCTGCAAAGTGCAATGCGAGACCGATAAATCACCAAAGAGTCCAAATCCAGCAAATCGTTTTGAAAAATAAATTTTTAGAAAGAAGTGCCAAACATGGACTGCTTTGCCAGATACAGAGTCGCCACCTAAATATTTTATTTTAGGGGAATTTAAGAAACCCTGACTTGTGCCTAAGGCCACGTGTCCGTCATCACCAAAGTTGCCTCAGCTCGGGAACTTGGGTACGATTGGGGAAGGTCACTTCATGAGCACCCCCGCTCGCCCGATCAAAGATCGGCCTCTACTAACCATGATATCGAGTTTTGAAAACATTATGTGCTCTTATCCCGGTTATTAGCCTAGAATTACTATGTGATGCGCGCAGCATACAAGTATAGACTGGATCGCCTGAGTTGGAACAAAACATTTCATGTTTGTTTTTTAAAGCGGTTTGCTACTCGCAAGTAGGCTAAAATGCGGATTTTTCCACCCTCAAGTGGGCTTAGAAAACATGGTGATTTGCCACTATCTAGTGGGCTTAAAACTCGCAATTAATGAATTGTTCCAATTCAGATAATCCAACCTCCACCCACAGGCATTCAGGCAGTTATATCACATAAGCACTTAGCCTCATGGCAAGCATGCTATCATGGCAGTCACTCACACACATGCAAGGATGCTAAAGCATAAACACTTACCGAGTACTCCAAGCCAAAGAAAGAAGCTAATTAGAAATCATGCATGAATCCTAACTATGCTGAGATGCCTAATGCAACACATACAGGTATGCAACTAAGATAGGCTCAGCTATTCTAAGATGACATATGAAATGCAACAAATGATACACGTATTCAACTCGGAATTGAAATACAATGCAGTTAGTATGATGCGCCGAGCCCGGTGCATGCAATACAGATGAATGAATGCAAACATGCGAACATATAGACGCTAATTGAAACATGCCCTAAAACTAACCATCATAAGCTGGTAAATAAAAGGGAGAAAGACGTGGGGTTGGAAGACATGCATCACACACACGCACACTTATTACAACATTGCCATCCTCGGAGGGTCCGAATAAATAATACACAACCGAATGAATAACGAATTACAGCTAATTATTACACAATCCTAATTAATTAACAAATTAACTAAAATAAATAAGCTAGCATGCAAAACATATAAAATGGACTGCCTCAGCTCGGTCTTGAATGATGAGGAATGCATGCATGCTCGAGTCGCCTCGTCGGGAAATCCATCGCGATGCCCCGATTTGCCTCTGTTTGCAACTGGTCCCAGAACACTGTACAAAGCTCCAGAAGGCTGCTGACCAGTTTTTGCTGCTGGTTTCCGGTTTGCTGCAACAGAGAGCGAGAAAGGGGCATAGCAAAATATTTTCAACATATGTGTGCATGACCACTCCTCCCATCACTACACAAGCTCCAGGGAGTGTAGTCCTCGATCCTCGTGCCACCAATCACGCATCTCGATACATGATGGCCGAGGAGTCGGATTGCACGACTTGATGTAAAGATCGGCCTCTACTAACCATGATATCGAGTTTTGAAAACATTATGTGTTCTTATTCCGGTTATTAGCCTAGATTTACTATGTGATGCGCACAGCATACAAGTATAGACTGGATCGCCTGAATTGGAACAAAACATTTCATGTTTGTTTATTTGAAAATGGTTTGATGGTGCTACTCGCAAGTAGGCTAAGACATGGATTTGCCACCCTCGAGTGGGCTTAGAAAACATGATTTTGCCACTATCTAGTGGGCTTTAAAATACACATTTTAACGAATTGTTCCAATCCAAATAACCCAACCTTCACCCACAAGCATTCAGGCAGTTATATCACATAAGCACATAGCCTCATGGTAAGCATGCTATCATGGCAGTCACTCACACGCATGCAAGTATGCTAAAGCATAAAACTTACCGAGTACTCCAACCCAAAACAGAAGCTAATTAGAAATCCATGCATGATCCTAATTATACAGAAATGCCTAATGCAACACATGCAATAATGCAACTACGATAGGCTCGGCTATTCTAAACATGGCGTATGGAATGCTACAGCTAGCAAGTATTCAACTCGGAATTGAAATACAATGCAGTTAGTATGATGCGCCGAGCCCGGTGCATGCAAAACAGATGAATGAATGCAAACATGCTATCATACTGTATGCTAATTGAAATATGCCCTAATCTAACCATCATAAGCTGATAAATAAAAGGGAGAAAGACGTGAGGTTGGAAGACATACATCACACACACTCACACTTATTACAGTTATGCCCTCGCGCAGAGGGTCCGAATAAATAATACAGTCCCGAATAAATTATTACAGTCCGAATAAATACGAAACCCTAATTAATTAACAAATTAATTCTAGGAAAGCAATAAACTAGCATGCAAGCTAGGGACTGCCTCGACTTTGCTCCGGATGATGGATGATGCATGTTTTGAGTTGCCTTGCGCGGAAATCCACTACGATGCCCCGATTAGCCTCTGTTTGCAATTGTTCTTGGAATGCGTGCCAAGCTTCGGAAGGCTGCTGATTCTTGATTTGCTGCAACAGAGAGCAAGAGAGGAGCATAGCAATGTATTTTCACGTATGTATGCATGCCTCGATCCTCGTACCACCAATCACGCATCTCGATGCGTGATGGCCGAGGAGTCGAATTGCACAACTCAATATGGAATGAATGCACATGAAAACACAACGAGACCAAGACTCCATCATGGGTAATCCGGAGTGTCGGTGACTGGGAATCGAGACACGTTCCGTCACTCGAAGTACGAAACGTCCCTCGTTTCCCGTGCTCGGGCTAACTCCTATCCCAAACACAATGCAATATGCATGACATGCATGAATGCAACTAAGATACAACCTAACATGCACAATGCTATGAAATGGCATACACGATGCACGAGGTAACATGGCATACACAATGCGCTAACATACAATCTAGCATACACAATGCTATGAAATGAAATGGCATACACAATGCATAATGGACTTACACTAACATGAGTGGACCTCAGCCACACCCACATCAGTGGCCATTAGATGAAAAATGAGACTCTCGAGATGCGTGCACGCATGCACGCAAACCGAGGACCGAACCTAAGGCACGAATGCCACTCTACCGAAGCATGTTAAGGCATGGAACATGGTATGCAAACAAGAAAATTTCAGTACCAAAATATGATGCAAAACAGCCCCGAAACATGGAAACATGGCACCCGATGTATGAGATGAGACTTGAAACTCGAAACTAGGCGCATGGAATGACTTATAGCTATACAAAGAATGCATTATTTGAACATGAAGTATGAAGACAGAATCAAGAAAGTCCCAAAACAAGCATATTTACAGTTTTAAGCAAGGCCAAAAGGTGAACACAAGTAGGGCTAAGCTAACATGCAAAAATGGCCTTGAAAGAGAGATAAAGAAGCAAGTAACAGCTGCTGGCCCTAAATGGCAAAGAGCCCTTCAACAAAGTTGAAGAGGGGCTCAAAATGAAGCACTTTACAGTTTACACCAAGCCACGAAAATAAATACAAGCATGCTTAAAACATTATGCAAGAAAAAGGCCAAAAGAGGGACAAAGAAGCAAGTGATGGCTGCTGGCCTCAAACAGAGGAGGGCCCTTCAACAATGTTGAAGAGGGGCCCAAAACATGATATTTTACAGTTTATGACCAAGCCCAAAACAGTGCACAAGCAAGCTTAAAATACTATACAAAATAAGGCATAAAAGAGAGCTTTAACACAAAGAGCAAAAACGAAGCCTCAAACAGTGAAAGACCCTTGATTAAACATGAAGAGTCGGTCAAAATATGACTATTTACAGTTCGGACCAGAGCCCAAAAATACAAGCACAAGGAGCTAAAAAAAGCATGCAAAAATAGGGCCAAAAGAGAGATAAAGAGGCAAGTGACAGATGGAAGCCTCAAAAAGTGAAGAGCCCTTCAACAATGTTGAAAAAGGGCTCAAAAAAAGCCTCTTTGCAGTTTATGACCAAGCTCAAAACAGTTTAAACATAGGCCTAAAATACTATGCAAGAAAGAGACATAAATGAGAGCTAAAGAGGCAAGTGGTAGTATGAAGCCTCAAACAGGGAAGAACCCTTAATCAAACATGAAAAAGACCTCAAAAAATGACTATTTTCAGTTAGGGTCGGAGCCTGAAAATGTAAGAAAGTATGGCTTAGATATAGAACAAAATAAAGCACAAAAGAGGGAGAATAGGGACTCACCCTTGTAGACCAATGAACCAACAACTCTTGGCCTAAGAAGTAGTGCTCCTAGCCTCTGGAAAGAGCCTCCAAGCTACTGGAATGGAGTGTGGATTGGTTGGCTTGGAGATGGAGTAGAATGGGTGTAGGATTTGAGAGGTTTTGAGGGTTAGAGTGTAGAGAGAGAGAGATACAATGTAGGGGACTTAAACCAAACTTTTCTAACCCTGCTGGGGAGCTAGAGGGCCTGGTTATATAGGCAAAAGAGTGGGGGAAAAGGGGGGGAAATGAAATTCAAATTTTCCCCCAAAAAGTTAGCCCCCCGGATACAAAATCTGGGGGGAAACAGAGGGCATTTTTGTAAAGTACCTGGAGAGAGGATCATGGCCGGCCGGTTTTCTAGGGTTTAGGTGGCCGGCCGGCCCTCCCCATGGCCGGTCGGCCAAGGGTCAAAAGGGTCAAGACTGATTAGTGGCCGGCCATGCCAAAAAGCTGGCCTCCCATGTGTGCACAACACAACCATGTGGTCAAAAACTGGAGAAGGTGAGCCAGAAGAGAGAAAAACCCATTTTTTAGAGGGGTTCAAAAGGGTCAAGATGAATTGCTGGCCGGCCATGACATATTGGTGGCCTCCCAGGTGTGTACAACACAAATATGGGGTTTAGGGTTCAAGAAAGTGGTCCCGGGGTGGTCAACATTGGCTTTCAAGTGAGGAAAACGGGCGACGGAGGGCAATGAAGGAATAAACTGGTCCTCAGAACAATTGCTGGTCTCCCACCCTTCTACGACCTTCCTAATAATGAAACAGAGGTCCCTGCCAAAAATGAATCAAAACCGATGCAAAATGAAGGTTCGGGGGCCAAAACGCGCAGCTCGGGGCCCCGAAAACTGACTGTTAAGCACCAGAGGTGGCGTTCGACCACGAAGTTGGTCTCTCGAGCCACAGTGTCCCTCAAAAGGGGTAAATGAGATGTATGCCAAAAACCGGAGCAAACGGAGGTGGTTGAGCGGTCCCGAACTGAGGCACACGGCCGACGGCTCCGAAAACCGGGAACCGGGCTCTGAAATGGAAAAAATGGCCTACGACCACGAAACGTAGCCTACGGCCACTGAGAGATCATCCACGAGACCTCTCCCTCCCTTCGGGAAGAGAAATTAGAGAAAATAGAGCCTGGTTCGCAAGCCGAGGCAAAGCACAGAAAAGCCCGGAAGTCCGGAGGTTCGGAGGCAAGGCTCGCAGCCGAGACTCTAGACTTCTGAATGAGCACAAAATGCAACATCACCAAGCGCTCAATCGGTGACGTCTGAGTCTTAAGGTCGGTCAAAAATGGGGTGTCTACAGTTGCCCCTCTTTGACAGAACTCGAAAGTCATAAGTAACGGGAGTGAATGTCAAAGCCCAGAGACGACCCATTTTTGACAAGGCCGAAAACTTAGACAAACATACAAGATATCAAAGAAACGTGCCCACAGGCATGCCCGCAGGCAGGGGGGGCAAAATGCAAAGCGATATGCACAAAGCCGGATGTAACTAAATGATCATGCGAGGCAACAAGCTGTAATGAAGCAAATATTCACAATAGATGCAACAGTTTTAAGCAAGAATGCAAAGCAACAACTACATTTCATGCAGTTAGGAATGCGGAGAACTTATTCAATTCTCGTCGCGCCTCACACGGAGAAGATACGATACCTGCGCGATTCGTCTGGTCGCACCAGCTTCAAATGAACCGTATATACAATATCGTGCCTGCAAAAGAAAGACATTCAACAAGCACAACATGGTTAGCAACACGTGTTCAGTGTGATATCAAGCGCAGACAAAACACGGTGCCGACGGGTGAGTGCATCGCAATACGAGAAGCAACGTGCGTGACAGCGCAGGTTTAAGCATGCAGGCATGACGATATCAAGGAGATGTGCATAACAGTGCAAGTATGTGCATGAAAATGCAAGTTATGTGCACAACAATGCAGAACAAGTGTAAACTAGAATGCACGTTTGTCACAAAACAACGAGCAAGGAAACGCGCGTTTCGGCGAAGGCGACTCGATCGCGGCCTCCGGTTCATCTCCCGGAGGGGTCACAACATGTTCAAAGAGGATACACTTCACTTTTGACGAGTAATGATGAGACTCGCATTGCAAGTTGAAGCTGAAGTTCCGGCGGAGCGATTTTCGCGACGGAAAGTGCACTTCTCTTGTACTTTTTCAGGTCTCGGGGACTCCAATCATCACCAAAATTTGCAGAGGCCTTGGGGCCCACCTTGGGAACACCAGCGGCCAGTTTTCTTTCCAGGGGGAGGCCACCGGCCAGTTTTTGAAAAGGAAATGGCCGGCCTGCCAGAAAAGGGGGCCGGCCGGCCACTTTGCCAAATCCGTGGGCAGTTGTCTTTTCACCCTCTTTTCTTTAAATATACTCATCCAAACACTTTGTGCTCACAAGTGCAGCTCCGAAAACAACTCCCCTACCTTCCCAAACCATTTTCTCTCTCAGATCTGTGCTCTATACACGTTTTCCAACGCCCCACGCAAGTTGTTTTCGCGAAAACTTTCAGTTCTCTTCACTTTGAACTGATTAAATTTTGATTTCGAGGCTTCTTTTCTCATTTTCGCCACTTGAGGTGAGTTTGTCTCAATATTTGGAAGATTTTCTCGGGAGTTGACTTTTGTTGACTTTTTCATTACCCGAGAGTTGACTTTTGTTGACTTTTTCCAATTTCGGCTCATTTTGCTCATTTTTGCTCCTTTTTGCAGATTTTCTGAAATGGCTGGTCATTTCCTTCACGGTGGAGGTCCTCCGGGCGCCGGGGATGATCCTGACATTATGGCTCTGCCCCCGAGGGTTCGACCCTTCATACCCGAGAGGTACGACCCTCCAGCACATATTCTTCCACGGGCTGTTTTCTATCACTTTACTGATTTTGACGATCGAGCGCCCGAGGATCTACTTTTGCGAGAGCCAGAGTCTCACCTTTCCCATGAGGCACGAGAGGTATTTACTCTGCTTTTACATTTTCTGCAATATATTCTGCATTTTTCGTGCATTTCGTGCTTTCGCTATGTTTATCTGTTCATTCGAGTACACAGTTCAATCACTTTGAACTTCTGAACACGCAACCCGTAAATTGATTGTGAACACCCGGCACACACTGGTTGAGAATAGAACACGCAGCCCAAACTCTGATTTTCTGAACACACAGCCCGAATTGGAGGTGAACACGCAGCACATACTGATTGAGAGTTGAACACGCAGCCCAAACTCTAATTTTCTGAACACACAGCCCATTGTTGAGGTGAACACGCAGCACACACTGATTGAGACTAGAACACGCAGCCCAAACTCTGATTTTCTGAACACACAGCCCGAATTGAAGGTGAACACGCAGTACACACTGATTGAGAGTAGAACACGCGGCCCAAACTCTGATTTTCTGAACACACAGCCTGAATTGAAGGTGAACACGCAGCACACACTGATTGAGAGTAGAACACGTAGCCCAAACTCTGATTTTCTGAACACACAGCCCGAATTGAAGGTGAACACGCAGTACACACTGATTGAGAGTAGAACACACAACCCAAACTTCGGTTCTCTGAACACGCAGCCCAAATTAAAGGTGAACACGCAGCACACACTGATTGAGAGTAGAACACACAGCCCAAACTCTAATTTTCTGAACACACGGCCCATTATTGAGGTGAACACGCAGCACACACTGATTGAGAGTAGAACACACAGCCCAAACTTTAATTTTCTGAACACACGGCCCATTATTGAGGTGAACACGCAGCACACACTGATTGAGAGTAGAACGCACAGCCCAAACTCTGGTTTTCTAAACACGCAGCTCGAATTGAAGGTGAACACGCAGCACACACTGATTGAGAGTAGAACACGCAGCCCAAACTTCGATTTTCTGAACACGCAGCCCAAATTGAAGGTGAATACGCAGCACACACTGATTGAGAGTAGAACACACTGCCCAAACTCTGATTTTCTGAACACGCAGCTCGAATTGAAGGTGAACACGCAGCACACACTGATTGAGAGTAGAACACACAGCCCAAACTCTAATTTTCTGAACACACGGCCCATTATTGAGGTGAACACGCAGCACACACTGATTGAGAGTAGAACACACAGCTCAAACTCTGGTTTTCTGAACACGCAGCTCGAATTGAAGGTGAACACGTAGCACACACTGATTGAGAGTAGAACACACAGCCCAAACTCCAGGTTTTCCGAACACGCAGCTCGAGTTGAAGGTGAACACGCAGCACACACTGATTGAGAGTAGAACACACAGCCCAAACTCCAGGTTTCCGAACACGCAGCCTGAGTTGAAGGTGAACACGCAGCACACACTGATTGAGAGTAGAACACACAGCCCAAACTCTGATTTTCTGAACACGCAGCCCATATTCTGTTTCTAATTTGATTTCGCACACAGCTCATTCATTTCGTTTGCACGCAGCTTATTCATTTCATTTGCACGCAGCTTACTTCTTTCATTTGCACGCAGCTTGTTCATTTTATTCTAAAATGCTGAAGTATGTATTCATTCTGAATGCAGGTGACTTCTCGCACTGTGCGGGGATATGGCTCTACCGCGGCGAGAGACTGGTATGCCGAGCTTCCGGAGGCTGTCCAGGATCTGGTTGACTTGGCAAGGTTTGGGCCCTTCTGTACTGGACTATCTCGTTGTCCTGCCAGGAGGACGTTGATGGGCGCCTTGGTGGAGAGATGGTGGGACACCACCAACTCCTTCCATTTCTCTGCCACGGGGGACTTGACTATGACCCCTTTTGATTTTGCTGTATTGATCGGCCTTGACGTAGGAGGTTGGGCCATTCCCTACGACGAGGACATGGGCCAGTGGGAGGCTGCTTGGATATATTTATTGGGGGCTCGCCCGCCTGTCGATAGGTCTTCAGGCAGAGTCCGATACACTTGGTTCTCTTCCCATTTCCGAAGGGTGGAGATGGAGCCCGCGACTCCTGAGGAGGCAGCACAGTATGCCCGCGGCTTTCTGATTTTCGTCTTCGGGACCACTTTGTTTGCCGATAGGGGGAACACCGTCGGGCTTTATCTGCTGAGTGCTTTGGTGGACCTATCACAGGTCAGACGGTATGACTGGGGCGGCGCTGGCTTGGCTACCCTTTATTGCTACATGAGCGCGACCTCCCGCGGACGAGGGGACTTACTTGGCGGCTATTGGAGAGCCTGGGAGGTACTTTCTGCCCCCTCGATTTACATTTCTGCTATACATTACTTGTACATTGCACACATGGCGCACTTTACACTCTATATTTTGCACTTTTGCCCTCAGCATTTTGTATTTACATTCTGCACTGTTTTCCGCAGTTATAGGTCTATGTGTACTTCCCGACATTAGCCCCAGAGTTGGTGGTGGAGGGGCCCCTCATGACCCCGTATTCACTCGTATTCGAGGGTCAGCATCGGCCTAGACCTCGAGAGTCTCTCCTTTATCTTCGGCAGTACTTTGATACGGTGCGGTCGACGGAGGTATTTCAGAACCCACAGTTCTTTCTGCCTTCATTCTTGAGTTACCTTGCACATTCCTGATTTCTGATTGGTTTATGCATTGATTATCCGCAGATCACATGGCAGCCCTGAGCGCCTTTAGAGGAAGATCTCCGATTCCAGTTTGCCGGGGGAAGCATGGGGTGCCTCCCGATATAGGATCCTATTTGAGGGGCCAGTTGGTAGGGCCTGGTTTTTGGGGGACCGCTTCCTACGGCAGGTATGGGGCTACACTTCTCAGGACCCTCCCTCAGCACCACCGCTCGATATGCGAATCGCTGACAGACTCCCTTCCCGGGATGTTGCTAGTGCCATGCTGGGTACTGATGCTTTACTACATCTTGTGGAGGGGGATTACACGACCTACCGTCACACCTACTTGATGCCTCCATTGACTGGAGTCCATGCTCCAGTGATGAGGCTTGTCAGTATGCCATCTTCGAGCCGGGCCCGGCCTCGGGCTGCAGACGCCCCTTCTACCAGCAGGGCTGGTACATCTAGAGGTGGAGGTGGATTGGTTCCCCCGATTCCTCCGACTCACCATTATGCTGGGTGGCCAGACATGCCGACCGAGTTAACGGGATGGCGATTCGGGACTCCCTACCCGATTCCGATAGAGCCTCCCCTTCCTGACCATAGATACATCAGAGATCCTGATTCACCACCGGTATGCTTTACAGCTTTGATTCATCAGTCGGATACTTGGATATTCATTCCTTTACTGATAGTTTTGCATTTGTGTCTACAGCCTCCTGTCGAGTACGTGGATGAGATGCTCGGGATGATGGCCGCACTCGAGGGCATGGTCCTGCGGAGGGAGGCACAGTTGGCCATTATGGGTGTCTAGGTACTGTTCAGTTTTCTTGCATTTATCATATTTCCGATGACATGCTGATCTTGGACATTCTACTGTACTGATAGGCTGCTTGTGTAGAGCACATCTGACACACACCCCACTTACATACTGTATTTACATGCACCCACTTCATGTGATCTTCTTGTATCTGCATCTGATATACATGTTTGAGCTGATATATTCAAATTGAACTCTTTATTTTCAGATGCCTCTGGTATATGCTCAGCCGCAGACCGGGCCACCTAGGCCTTCTCGGGGAGGCGGATCATCTGGGCCTTTTCGAGGAGCTGGGCCATCTAGGCCTTTTCGAGGATCCTGGGGAGGGGGGTCGTCTCGCAGACGCAGAGCACACATTATAGAGGAGGAGCCCGGTGAGGATGAGGAGGAGGAGGCTGCAGATCGTCAGTCAGAGACATCTGCTGACAGAGATGAGGGTTCCGGTCCCGGTTCCGGGAGTGGAGGTGAGGCCGAGGGGGATCCCGAGGACGACAGCTCTGACTCAGATGGTGCTGGTGGTGCAGAGGCTGTCCCACAGAAGAGGACGAAGAGGGCCTCTTATTCCTGCTCTTGAGAGCATTGACGCAGCTGTTCCCTGCTTTATTTTCCTTTTTACTAGTAGTTTGTAGCACAATGTACATTATTAGGCAGCTTCACTTTCTGTAAAACTTGTACCCTCGTTTGTAAAATGTTGTAACAAAGGAAGCATGATGGAATGAAACAGCTTTTGAAAAAGTGTTATATTTTTATGCCCTCAGCATCGTATCGCATCATTTTGCACAAAAATGAGATTTGAATGGAAATGTGCACTGTGTATTCACCAAGTCAGGTAGTGAACCGACACAACAAACTAAACAACTTAACTCACTAAGGAAAGACAAGATCTTAGCAAGTTTACAACTCGATAAGCAAAACAAAACAAAATTGATAAGTAAAGAGTAACAACTCAAAACACGAAACACGACAGCTCGACAAAAAAAACTTACAACTCGATAAACAAAACAATTCGACAACCAAAACAACAGCAAAACGACAACTCGATAAGCAAAACTACAACTCGATAAGCAAAACTTAACAACAATTCAATGAACAAAGTGTATTTCGGACGATCTGGGCAGCGGAACGCATCCGAAACAGAGGGAAATGGAGACCTTCGACACACCCGGTGCATGGAAATGCCTGGAACTTTCTCCTGGAGGGTAAAACAGGACCATTGGCACACTTTGCAGCATGGCCGGCCACTTTTGGGAGTTGGCCGGCCAGCTTTTTGCATCTGAGGGGAGAAAGGTGGCCGGCCTACTAGAAAAGGTGGCCGGCCGGCCACTTAGCTCAGCAGCCACCAAATTTTTGACACGTGTCCCCCGAAAAGTGCCCTATCCTCTTTAAAAGTCCAAACTTCGGGGCTCATTCATTTCATCTTAGTTTTACACCAAAATGGAGGCATTTCTCGCCGAAAATCTCACAGTTTGGATATCTTCTTTAGATGGCTCGGAAAGTTGAATTTCTGGGGTTTCAGCTTGAATGCACTATTCACGCTGAGCCGCACTCCGCTGCACTTCCCCTTCCTCCATGCCGCGGCGAGGTTTTGGAACCCGGTAACACATGTTTTCAGCTTCGGCGGGCAAGAGATATGTCCAACTTTCGAAGATTTTCAAGTTTTGATGGAATCTGAACGTTGTGAAGAGATTTTGCCTCAGTTTCGCTTCGGCCACGACCAAGCTTTAGGGCAGATGTGTGGGCTCACCATGCATGATGCTCGGTCTCTGATCTGCAACGGGGAACTGGACATCCTCGGCTTAATCCATCGCTTTTCTGATGTTGGTGACCGCGGCAACCATTATTGGCAAGGTTTTTGGCAACATGCCCTTTGCTTGTGTATGCTATCTCACTTTTTGCTCACTCCAGGCTTTGGTGGATCTAGCATTCGTCTGATTGAAGTTGCTCAAGGCTTGAAAGAAGGAAAGAGTTGTATCGCCGTGACATTGGCCGAGACGCTGATGGGCTTGGACGCTTTCTATCGTCGGGAGACGACCAGATTTGCGGGGAGTCCACTACTGCTGTAGGTAATGTTTCCCACCCAATCTCACATATATATGGCTCACATCACTCGGCCCTCAAGCTCGATTTTTTCTCACAAAACCCTTTTCTCACTTTTCTCTCATCGTACATCTCTCTATTCTTTATTCTCTCATTTTTCATCCCTCCCCAGGTATGGTTGATGGATAAATTGCAAGTTGTGGACTCTTGCCCAGCCTATTCAGCTCGCGGCTACTTCTTTCGTCAACGCTTAGTCGACACCCTTGATGAGGGGTGGTGGTTCGACTGGATGTGCAATTTGTCTGCAGATCGCATTGCTTGGCGCTGTCCTTGGCTCAATCTCCCGGCGATGAGCTACAGCATGTCTCGGCTGATCGGGATTCAGTTGATTGGTCTGACCCACTGTGTGTTCTACTTTCCGTTCCGATTCCAACGCAAGTTTGGTCATGATCAGACTTGCCCGCCAGAGGGGATAGAGTACCCGGCTGCTTTCCTGGTCCGAGGCGCACAGCTTGCCCGATATGCCACAGCATGGAGGACTAGAGAGCTCCTGGCCCCCGCTCCTACTTTCAGTTGCACTTTGTCTGACGAATGCTGGGATTGGCTCAATGAGGAGGCACAGATTGGGCCCAACTTGGCATCAGAGGCTTCGACTAGCTCTGGGAGGGGACGCGGGGACACCTGACTTGACTATGCCCCGGATTTATTGCTTTACTAGTACTTTCAAGTTTTCTTTATGAATGTAATAAAAAGCAACTTCAATTTGTATGCAAGAGTAGGAGAACTCTGTTTTGAAATCAATGAAATTGAAGGTTGTGGGTACTGAAAATTTTTCGCTTTGGTCCAAAAATGGTCTTAGTTGTAAAAAGATTAATTTGAACAAAGTCAACTTTTATTAAAACTCTTCAAAACTATTTTCGATATGGATCAGAACTGGACACGCCTGAGATCTGTCACTGAGATGCACAACCCCGGATTCCAGCAACTGGAAAGTTGCCCCTAGTCTGGATGATATCGTGGCATTTTCTGGCAACGGAAAGTTGCCTCTAGTCTGAAAAGCACTGCACCGAAGATCACGATGAATGCTGGTGGACAAAGATGACTGAGATGATCAAATGGACAGAGTTGATCGGGGAAAAGTTTATGGCTGAACTTCAGGATGAAGTTGCCTACGTATCCCAAAGATGGGAATCAAGCCTTACATAGTTCAGGCTTAGGTTCGCTCGGGTATTTTCACTCTCCTTTTACGCTCTAACTTTTGCCAAGGCTGCCCTTTGCGGGTTTTCAACCTTGCGAGCTCAGTTTTTATAATTTCAAATTTTTTGTGCTCTGAGTTTTGCCTAGGTCGCCCTTTCGGGTTTTCGGCCTAGCGAGCCTCTCAAGGGTAATATTTCTTCAACTTGTCCATGTTGATCGGTTGAGAGAACTCTAAGCCATCTAGATCCATCAGAACCACAGCTCCACCTGACCAGATTGACTTGATGATGTAGGGACCAGTCCAATTGGGTCTGAACTTGCCCCTTGGGTCGTGGATGGGAGCTCGGTTGTCCTTGAGCACCAAATCTCCTTCCTTTAGATTCCTGGACTTAACTTTCTTGTTGAAAGCCCGGGCAATTCTGCGCTGATAACCCTGAACATGGTACAGTGCTTTCAGTCTTCTCTCATCAAAGAGCATGAGTTCCTCAAATCTGCTCTGCTGCCAATCTGCCTCGGTTATTCGACATTCAGCCAATACTCGTAATGACGGAACCTCAATCTCAATAGGTAGAACGGCCTCCATCCCATAAACCAATGAATACGGAGTCGCCCCAGTAGAAGTTCTGATTGAAGTCCGGTAGCCCCACAGAGCAAACGGCAGCTTATCTGGCCAGTCCCGGTAGGTTTCCACCATCTTCTGCAGTATGTGCTTGATATTCTTGTTGGCGGCCTCAACCGCTCCATTGGTTTGCGGCCGGTATGTGGATGACTTATGAAAAGCCACGTTGTATTTCTCCAACAAGTCAACCACTTCCTTCTTGAAGTGGGAACCGTTATCTGAAATTATCTCGTTTGGGACCCCGTAGCGACAGATGATGTTGTTTCTGATAAACTTCGCAACATGTGAAGCCTTCAACACCGCATAAGATTGGGCCTCAACCCACTTCGTAAAATAATCTATCGCGACCAGGATGAACTCATGCCCATTTGACCCCTTTGGAGTGACAGCCCCGATCACATCAATTCCCCAGACTGAAAACGGCCATGGCGAAGTCATGTTGTACAGTTTTGATGGCGGGATGTTCATGCAATTTGCATGAATTTGACACTTGTGGCATCGTCGAACAAAACCGATACAATCCTCCTCCATGGTGGACCAATAGTAACCCTGTCTGAGGATCTTCCTTGCTAGCATTACTCCATTCATGTGCGCACCGCATTCCCCCCCATGGATGGCTTCCATAAGACGCTTCGACTCTTCGGCATCAACACGCAGTTTATGCATTCCCAGATGGCCTCTCTTATACAGCTTACCCCCACAGATGATGAACTGAACGGCCATTCTTCTGATCGCCCTTTTATCCTTGGCATTTACCCCTGGCGGGTATGTTCCTTCTCTAGGAAATTCCAAATGTCATGATACCAGGGGTTTTCATCCTGAACCTCATCTATAGCAGCAATTGACTCGTAGGCTGGCGCAAACTTCTAGTCAATGATGACTTGACGCATCCGGACTCCGAATGGGATGTCTATCATGGAAGATAGAGTTGCTAAAGAATCTGCGAACCTGTTGTTCTCTCTTAGTAGATGAGCAAAGTTTAGCTTCTCAAACCGAGGAATTAACAAATCCAAGGCTTGGTGATACATCATCATCTTTTCTTCTTTGACTTTCCAGTCTCCTTTTGCTTGAGACACAATAAGGTTCGAGTCCCCGATGACGTCCAACCGTCTTGCCCCTAGTTCCAGGGCTGCTTCCAAACTGGCAATGCATGCTTCATATTTAGCTTCATTGTTCGAGACTTTGAATCGGAGTTTGAAGGCTAGAGGGATACGGGATTTGTCGGGCGCTATCAGCAACACTCCTATCCCGTACCCGTACTGATTTGATGCTCCGTCAAAGTACATCGTCCAAGTTTCATCGTCGATGTGCAAAATGGCCTCATCTGGGAATAAGCACTCAACTGCTTCACCCCCTTCTACCGGATGATCGGCTAGGAACTCTGCTACTGCCCTTCCCTTGACTGACTTGCGTGTTACATACTTCAAATCAAATTCGAAGAGCAACAGCAACCAACGAGCTAGCCTACCCGTAAGTGCCGGTTTCTCGAAAAGATATTTGATGGGATCGAGTCGTGAAACCAACATTACAGAGTGAGCTAACAGGTAGTGTCGCAGCTTCTTGGTAGCCCATACCAAAGCCAAGCAAGCCTTCTCCAGTGGTGTGTAGCGAGTCTCATACTCTAGCATCTTCTTGCTCAGATAGTAGATAGCTCTTTCCACTTTGTCTTCAGATTCTTGTGCGAGCATGCAGCCCATAGTGGTCTCAGTCACTGAAAGGTACAATATCAACGGTCTCCCCGGCTCTGGCGGTGACAACACGGGCAGGTTCTGTAAGTATTCTTTGATCTGTTCAAACGCAGCTTGGCATCGGCCGTCCCATTGGAAGTTCTTGCCTTTCTTCAGAAGACCAAAAAGTGGTTCACAAGTCAAGGTTAATTTTGAGATAAACCGTCTTATGAATTGCACTTTACCCAGAAAGCCTCGCACCTCCTTTTCAGTCCTTGGTGGTGGCATTTCTAAGATGGCCTTGATTTTGGAAAGGTCGACTTCGATGCCTCTTTGTGTAATCAGAAACCCCAGCATTTTTCCCGCTATAACACCGAATGTACATTTCTGAGGATTCAGCCGCAATCGAAATTCTCTGATCCTTTGAAAAAACTTGTGCAAGGCGGTGTAGTGGCCCTCTCTATCTTTGGACTTGACAATCATGTCATCCACGTACACCTCAACCTCTTTGTGGATCATGTCGTGCAATATTGTGGTTGCGGCCCGTTAATAAGTAGCTCCAGCATTCTTCAGCCCAAACGGCATGACTCTATAGCAGTATGTCCCCCACAGGGTGGTGAATGCAGTCTTTTCCCGGTCTTCGGGTGCCATCACTATCTGGTTGTAGCCTAAGAAGCCATCCATAAATGAAAGCAACGCGTGCCCTGCTGTGAAATCCACCAACTCATCAATATGCGGTAAGGGAAAGTTGTCCTTCGGACTAGCTCTGTTCAAATCCCTGAAATCTACGCATACTCGGATCCTGCCATCCTTCTTTGGCACCGGAACGATGTTGGCCAACCAAGTCGGGTATTCTGATACCAGCAGGAAGCCTGCGTCGATTTGCTTGGTGACCTCTTCCTTAATCTTGAGAGCCCAATCCGGGCGGATCCTCCTGAACTTCTGCTTGACGGGTCGGGCCTCGAGGTCGAGAGGGATCCGATGCTGTACAATCTCGGGATCGATTCCAGGCATGTCTTCGTAGGACCACGCAAAAACATCTTTGAAATCTTTCAATAAAGCGACTAAGCGCTCGCGTTCCTCCGAAGACAACGTGGACCCGATCTGGACCAGCCGCGGGTCCTCCTCAGTACCAATATTCACGGTAATGATTTCATCCGTTAGGGGTTTGACAAATCTCTCATGCTTTTGTTCAATTAAGCGTTGCAAAACCGGAGGAATTTCGTCCTCGTCGTTTTCATCAAAATTTTGAAAGTCTGAGTTAATGCAATAAATCAAGGGCACAGAAAAGTACTCAGAAACCACAGCTACTTGATTCTCATTAAGTTCATCCAAATCGTCCGATCCCTCGGTTACAACAGACTCAAATGAGAAAGAAAAAGACGACCTGGACAAGACTGTGGTATCCGAGTTATCATCCCCAGGATTACTAGACTCAGACTCAGTCGAGCTGGAACCTGATTCCGACTCACAAGACTCGGTGGAATCAGATTCCGGCTCACTACCTGACCCGGTACTGCTGGACAAAAATCCCTCTTCAAATTGCCAAGTGAGAGAGGGTGCGATAGATGCATCCAAGATAGCTACTGGTAGGCTCGCAGCCGTTTCATCCCCAATCATGGAAACCGAGAAGCTATCCCCTAAGCACATTTGGTCGATCGGAGGATCTGAAAGTAGACATGCCAGTGCTACCCCCATTTCAATTTCAGTGCCTTCGGAGTCCACTGCCTTACACTGCTCAACCTCAGCTGATGGGTCCGTCTGCTTTTCGACAACATCCTCCCCGGGTAATTGCAGGTCGAAAAAGATCTCGAAACCTGGCACGCGCTTCTTCTCCGCGTTCAGCCATGGCTCTGGGAAGCCGCAAAACGGAAAGTCCTCCCCCTCCCGGACGAAGCGTCCGTTCAGGGTACCCTGAATGGGCCTATGCATCAGTTCAAAAGGCTTCCCAGCCTGCTTTGCTCTGGCTCTTCCAGCCATTTCCTTTCCCTTCCTTACCCAGTCCTCTTTGGTGGGCAGATAACCCAGTCCAAAGGTATGAGGGTTGTGTGGCACTTCGGCCAATGCTGCGACGCCCTTCCGGCCACTCCTTCCTAATCCCATCCCGGGGATGTGTTGTAACTTGTTCATGAGGTATACAGATTGAGCACTGACGTACACTCCCTCATTAACAGCCATGATATTCTGCACAACTCGAGCCTCAGCCAGAGTAAACCCTGATAAAAACACATCCTCCATGCCGTGCTCGATTTCCAAGACTGGTGTAGACACTTCTGGCGGTGGATGGATTGACGAATTCCCAAAAACAATGGCCACCCCCTTCCCGTGAGGGTACTTCAACATCTGATGCAAAGTAGAAGAGACTGCCTTCACTTGGTGCAACCACGGCCGCCCCAAGAGTAGATTGAAGGTTGCGGGAACGTCCAAGACGTGGAATTCAATATTGTGTTGTCCTGGACCAACCTGGGTCTGAATTTTGACAGTCCCCATCACCTCTCTGCTAGTATTATCATAGGCCCTGATCACTTGAGTAGTCGGCACGAAGTCCGCGGCTTCAACCCAATTGCATATGCCATCCTTGACGGGCACACATTAATGGCGGATCCCGTGTCGACAAGAACCACTGGCACCCACTTGTCTTTACATTCCACAGAGATGTAAAGGGGTTTGTTATGATTTGCGCCCTCAGGCGATAGTTCTTTGTCTGAAAAGGTTATCGTCGAGGAACCTCCTCCCGGAAAAACCAATCCAACCAGCTGCTCTGGTGTGGTATCTATAGAGAGTTTGGCCTTGTCCATAGCAGATAGGACAGCCTGTCTGTGCACTCGTGACGCCATGAGCAGTCCCCAGATAGAGATGTCTGCTTGTATCTTCTTTAATTGCTTCAGCACAGCTTCTTCTTCAATCTGTTTCTCCTTCTGTTTCTCGGCTTCTTTATCTTTCCCAGATGCCTCTGGCTGGTCTAGGTGCGAGGGCTTGAAATACCGCCGCTTCTTGTCATGTGATCAACCTCATCGAGATACCAGGTGTCATCTGGTTGATTGCTTCCCCAATCCTCGTCTGTGTGGGCAAGATATAAATCGTCGTTTTCCCACCACATCCCATGAGTAGCCAACAAACATCTGTCTGGCTCTGGCGTGATTGTACCCGTAGTACTTCCAGCCCACATGCTCGCAGCATCTTCTGTCTTTGTGCCCACAGCACTCTCAATCCCTTCATGGGCTTTGGCTTTCCAGATCCTCTCAGAATCCCAAAACTTTTCTTGTTCTGCCTGTGTTAGCGCAGTTTGTTGTTCAGCTTTCCCTGCATTTACACTATCCCAGTTCCGAGCGAAATTCTTCGTACCGGCGCTCTCCAGCAATGTACTCTGACTCTCGGCCCTTCCGGCCACAGCTAATATCCCTGCCCCTGCTGGGCTCTGTTCTGGTTGGAACTCTTCCACAACATCGGGTTGGTCATCCAGCCATCCAGTGGCCTCTGCCGATTCCTCATAATCAAACCAGTTGACTGCCGTGTCCCCTGATTCTTGGTCATCGAAAAATTTTAGGTTGGCAAAGTCCTCCTCCATAGCTGTCAAACCACTTGCCCCTTGCTCAAATCCATCCCCCCGGATCACACACAGCTCTTCCTTCTCTGGCAATTCTATACCCAACCTAATCTGGCCTGCTGACAGAATGTGCCTACTCGGATCATAGGCTTCCCCAGCGAAACTCCCAGACTGTTCAATCCCAGACTCCACAATTCCACTCTGCTCTGAAATCTGCTCTGCCCCATCTTCGATGGTCACCACCGTTGGCTCTGGTTGGGTTGTGGAGATGTCCAACATGCTCAAAGAGTCAGTGCAGTTAGGAAGGAGCACCTCCGGCTTAGGTAGGTAGGATGGGGTGATATAGATACTAGGATCATAAGATGCGACCCCAGTTTGGATGAAGTTGACTCTGTTGGGAGGGGGAGCTTGGTTATGTGGTGGGAGAGGATTTGTTGTGACATTGGGTTTGTCGGGAGGCGCAATCACCTGTTTGTCAATAAGATCCTGGATCTCGTGACGCAGTCTAAAACAACGGTCGGTGTCGTGACCGTGCTGTTGGTGATACGCGCAGTATTTTGCTGGGTCATGAGAGGGAGGGAGTGGATTTGGTAGTGGCCTTGGCTCTAGAGGTTTCAAATGCTTTTTTCTGATTAAGACCCCTAGAGCCTTGGACAAAGGCATGTACAGCGGGGTGAAGGTTCTTTGGCCTCTGGGTTGGTATTTAGTGGTCTGTGTATTGCTTCCGGATGCACCGGAGAAGGGCGTGGCTGCCATGGGTCTCGGAAGGGGAGGGGGAATGGTGGTGACCATGCTCACCTCTGAAGTTCTTGCAGTTGCAGCGCCACTCGGGCCTGCATTGTTGTTACGGTTGAAAGTCCTCCTGGGCTGTTCCCTGTCTTGGTCAATCAGACCCTGTTTCATTGCATCTTCAATTTGTACCCCCATCTCATGCAGATCTGAAAAAGTGGGGAAGGGGAGTACAATCATCTTTTGCATCAGTTTTGGCTGGAGATTGCGTACAATCATCCGAATCTGGTCCTTATCGGTAGGCCTTAAAGTCATCATCGAGGCCTTCGCCCTCCACCGGGTCACGAAATCCGAGAAACTCTCTTTGGGCTCCTACCTTGTCGTTTCGAGATCTCGGGTTGTAATCTCGATCTGGTTGTAAGAGTATTGCGCAACAAAGGCTTCAGCCATTTCATCCCAACTCCGCTTGATGTCATCCTCCAATTTAGCATACCAGATGGCGGCCACACCCGACAGGGTCCGACCGAATAGCGAAAGCTTCTGTGGTCTGGTTAGGCCCATCGGCCGTAGTATATCTGAGAATAGTCAAAGGTGGACCATGGGATCCCCGGATCCATCGAAGCGATCGATCTGTGGCATTTTGAATCTATCTGGCAATGTCACGGCCACATCGGTATATCCGTCCTCGATATCCGGAATAGCCTTCACCCCTTGTGATTTTTTGAAAAGCTTCTCGAGCTTGCTCAGTTTGAGTGCTGTGGGGTCTATTTCAAACTCGAAGGGAGAGTCCGGGTGGTTGATGGGTGTAGGTGCTTTGGACAGTTGAGGCGGAAGTGGGGGCGGAGCCAGCCCCGTTGGAAGGTCCGTGTCCTCCCGGATGTTTTGGACATTTGGCAAGGTGTTCTGGGTGTTCGGCAAGGCATTCTGAACAGTGGGTGCCTACTCGGGTAACGGGACCCCCGGCGGAGGAGGAGCTGGGTGTGAGGTTGATGTTCCGGCTTGCTGCTGGAGTCTAGTGATGAGCTCGGCCTGCTGGGCCATGATTGTGGCCTGCTGTTTAGAGAACTCCGCTTGGCGGACAGCGTCCTCCTGCATTTGTCTCATGCTCTCCTGCATTTGGCGTATCATTTCTTCTATCCCGGCCATATTCTGTTGGTCTTGCCGACTGACTGGTATGTATATTTCTATGGCGGAAACTGAAACCTCAACCTGACTGTTCACTGCTAGGGTAGACCACTGTTCTGGTAACCTCTGCTCAAACACACTGCGCTTTCTTGGCCTTCTTCTAACAACCGGGGGTAGAGAATGGAACACTGGCTGTCCGTAAACCAGATCCTCAGATCGATTGAGCCAACGACCTCTTGTCCAAAGTGCTTGGGGAATATCTACTAGGTCGGAAGCAATTGTGCTAAAACTGTCTTAGCAAAAAGATAAATAAAGCAATAAAGAAATAAATAACCAGATAAACGAACAGCATAACAGCTTAAAATAAACACACAACACACAACTGGGCATAACAACACACGGTCGATAAGCTGGATACACACTGTCCTCAAACACTGATCATTATCCCGGAATCACTGTTCCCCAATACTGAATCTGATACCCGCAGATAGCTGATTCCCAAAAGAACTGAACTGATACCCGCAGGCCTGATGCCCAAACTTATAAACTGATACATGCATTCTTGTAGAGACGCACTCTAAAAGCACATAGCAGATAAGTGAGAGCCAAAACACCCCTATGTTGGGGTAGGGTTTCCCTGTCCTATTTTGTCAGGAGCTAGGGTTTCACTATGCACGCAGCAGTTTCAAACAACCTATATCGGGTAAGCAACCTGTCCTAGTTTGGAATGGTCACTACGGTTCCGAATATGCACTAGGTCGAATGGTCAAAAGGGTGCCCCGGTAAAACCGGGGTTTGTGTTCCCATACTGGCAGAGCCCACAACCGGTCAGCCTTATGGTCATGCCTTGACAAGACAAGCCTCCGGCAAACTGTTCAGGAATAGCAGATGGCAAACACGGTGTCCTAGGCGCACCAATGCACATGCAATGCAAAGAAACACATAAGTGTAAACAAAACAAGATATCATGAGTTCGAGTCAAGTTCTCTAACTCTGCAGCGGAGTCGCCAGAAACTGTAACAAGCCCGCGGGGGACCTCGCTACAGCTCGGACTCGATTTTGTGTCACGGTTCTTAATCTCGAACCAAAGAGTCCAAATCCGGCAAATCGTTTTGAGAAAACAGATTTTTGAAAGAAGTGCCAAACATGGACTGCTTTGCCAGATACAGAGTCGCCACCTAAATATTTTATTTTGGAAAATTTAGGAAACCCTGACTCGTTGCCTAAGGCCACGTGTCCGTCATCACCAAAGTTGCCTCGGCTCGGGAACTTGGGTACGATTGGGGAAGGTCACTTCGTGAGCACCCCCGCTCGCCCGATCAAAGATCGGCCTCTACTAACCATGATATCGAGTTTTGAAAACATTATGTGTTCTTATTCCGGTTATTAGCCTAGATTTACTATGTGATGCACACAGCATACAAGTATAGACTGGATCGCCTGAATTGGAACAAAACATTTCATGTTTGTTTATTTGAAAATGGTTTGATGGTGTTACTGGCAAGTAGGCTAAGACATGGATTTGCCACCCTCGGGTGGGCTTAGAAAACATGATTTTGCCACTATCTAGTGGGCTTTAAAACACACATTTTAACGAATTGTTCCAATCCAAATAACCCAACCTTCACCCACAGGCATTCAGGCAGTTATATCACATAAGCACATAGCCTCATGGTAAACATGCTATCATGGCAGTCACTCACACGCATGCAAGTATGCTAAAGCATAACACTTACCGAGTACTCCAAGCCAAAACAGAAGCTAATTAGAAATCCATGCATGATCCTAATTATACAGAAATGCCTAATGCAACACATGCAATAATGCAACTACGATAGGCTCGGCTATTCTAAACATGGCGTATGGAATGCTACAGCTAGCAAGTATTCAACTCGAAATTGAAATACAATGCAGTTAGTATGATGCGCCGAGCTCGATGCATGCAAAACAGATGAATGAATGCAAACATGCTATCATACTGTATGCTAATTGAAATATGCCCTAATCTAACCATCATAAGCTGATAAATAAAAGGGAGAAAGACGTGAGGTTGGAAGACATACATCACGCACACTCACACTTATTACAGTTATGCCCTTGCGCAGAGGGTCCGAATAAATAATATAGTCCCAAATAAATTATTACAGTTCGAATAAATACGAAACCCTAATTAATTAACAAATTAATTCTAGGAAAGCAATAAACTAGCATGCAAGCTAGGGACTGCCTCGACTCTGCTCCGGATGATGGATGATGCATGTTTTGAGTTGCCTTGCGCGGAAATCCACTGCGATGCCCCGATTAGCCTCTGTTTGCAATTGTTCTTGGAATGCATGCCAAGCTTCGGAAGCCTGCTGATTCTTGATTTGTTGCAACAGAGAGCAAGAGAGGGGCATAGCAATGTATTTTCACGTATGTATGCATGCCTCGATCCTCGTGCCACCAATCACGCATCTCGATGCATGATGGCCGAGGAGTCGAATTGCACAACTCAATATGGAATGAATGCACATGAAAACACAACGAGACCAAGACTCCATCATGGGTAATCCGGAGTGTCGGTGACTGGGAATCGAGACACGTTCCGTCACTCGAAGTACGAAACGTCCCTCGTTTCCCGTGCTCGGGCTAACTCCTATCCCAAACACAATGCAATATGCATGACATGCATGAATGCAACTAAGATACAACCTAACATGCACAATGCTATGAAATGGCATACACGATGCACGAGGTAACATGGCATACACAATGCGCTAACATACAACCTAGCATACACAATGCTATGAAATGAAATGGCATACACAATGCATAATGGACTTACACTAACATGAGTGGACCTCAGCCACACCCACATCAGTGGCCATTAGATGAAAAATGAGACTCTCGAGATGCGTGCACGCATGCACGCAAACCGAGGACCGAACCTAAGGCACGAATGCCACTCTACCGAAGCATGGTAAGGCATGGAACATGGTATGCAAACAAGCAAATTTCAGTACCAAAATATGATGCAAAACAGCCCCGAAACATGGAAACATGGCACCCGTGTATGAGATGAGACTTGAAACTCGAAACTAGGCGCATGGAATGACTTATAGCTATACAAAACATGCATTATTTGAACATGAAGTATGAAGACAGAATCAAGAAAGTCCCAAAACAAGCATATTTCCAGTTTTAAGCAAGGCCAAAAGGTGAACACAAGTAGGGCTAAGCTAACATGCAAAAATGGCCTCGAAAGAGAGATAAAGAAGCAAGTAACAGCTTCTGGCCCTAAATGGCAAAGAACCCTTCAACAAAGTTGAAGAGGGGATCAAAATTAAGCACTTTACAGTTTACACCAAGCCACGAAAATAAATACAAGCAGGCTTAAAACATTATGCAAGAAAAAGGCCAAAAGAGGGACAAAGAAGCAAGTGATGGCTGCTGGCCTCAAACAGAGGAGTTCCCTTCAACAATGTTTAAGAGGGGCCCAAAACATGATATTTTACAGTTTATGACCAAGCCCAAAACAGTGCACAAGCAAGCTTAAAATACTATACAAAATAAGGCATAAAAGAGAGCTTTAACACAAAGAGCAAAAAGGAAGCCTCAAACAGTGAAAGATCCTTGATCAAACATGAATATTGGGTCAAAATATGACTATTTACAGTTTGGACCAGAGCCCAAAAATACAAGCACAAGGAGCTAAAAAAAGCATGCAAAAATAGGGCCAAAAGAGAGATAAAGAGGCAAGTGACAGATGGAAGCCTCAAACAGTGAAGAGCTGTTCAACAATGTTGAATAAGGGCTCAAAACAAGCCTCTTTTCAGTTTATGACCAAGCTCAAAACAGTTTAAAAATAGGCCTAAAATACTATGCAAGAAAGAGACATAAATGAGAGCTAAAGAGGCAAGTGGTAGTATGAAGCCTCAAACAAGGAAGAACCCTTAATCAAACATGAAAAAGACCTCAAAAAATGACTATTTTCAGTTAGGGTTGGAGCCCGAAAATGTAAGCAAGTATGGCTTAGATATAGAACAAAATAAAGCACAAAAGAGAGAGAATAGGGACTCACCCTTGTAGACCAATGAACCAACAACTCTTGGCTTGAGAAGTTGTGCTCCTAGCCTCTGGAAAGAGCCTCCAAGCTTCTGGAATGGAGTGTGGATTGGTTGGCTTGGAGATGGAGTAGAATGGGTGTAGGATTTGAGAGGTTTTGAAGGTTGGAGTGTAGAGAGAGAGAGATACAATGTAGGGGACTTAAACCAAACTTTTCTAACCCTACTGGGGAGCTGGAGGGCCTGATTATATAGGCAAAAGAGTGGGGGAAAAGGGGGGGAAATGAAATTCAAATTTCCCCCAAAAAAGTTAGCCCCTCGGATACAAAATCTGGAGGGAAACAGAGAGCATTTTTGTAAAGTACCTAGAGAGAGGATCATGGCCGGCTGGTTTTCTAGGGTTTAGGTGGCTGGCCGGCCCTCCCCATGGCCGGTCGGCCAAGGGTCAAAAGGGTCAAGACTGATTAGTGGCCGGCCATGCCAAAAAGCTGGCCTCCCATGTGTGCACAACACAACCATGTGGTCAAAAACTGGAGAAGGTGAACCAGGAGAGAGAAAAACCCATTTTTTAGAGGGGTTCAAAAGGGTCAAGATGAATTGCTGGCCGGCCATGACATATTGGTGGCCTCCCAGGTGTGTACAACACAAATATGGGGTTTAGGGTTCAAGAAAGTGGTCTCGGGGTGGTCAACATTGGCTTTCAAGTGAGGAAAACGGGCGACGGAGGGCGATGAAGGAATAAAAATGGTCCTCAGAACAATTGCTGGCCTCCCACCCTTCTACGACCTTCCTAATAATGAAACAGACGTCCCTGCCAAAAATGAACCAAAACCGATGCAAAATGAAGGTTCGGGGGCCAAAACGCGCAGCCCGAGGCCCCGAAAACTGACTGTTAAGCACCGGAGGTGGCATTCGACCACGAAGTTGGTCTCTCGAGCCACAGTGTCCCTCAAAAGGGGGTAAATGAGATGTATGCCAAAAACCGGAGCAAATGGAGGTGGTTGAGCGGTCCCGAACCGAGGCACACGGCCGACGGCTCCGAAAACCGGGAACCGGGCTCCGAAATGGGAAAAATGGCCTACGACCACGAAACGTAGCCTACGGCCACTGAGAGATGATCCATGAGACCTCTCCCTCCCTTTGGGAAGAGAAAACAAAGAAAACAGAGCCTGGTTCGCAAGCCGAGACAAAGCACAGAAAAGCCCAGAAGTTTGGAGGTTCGGAGGCAAGGCTCGCAGCCGAGACTCTGAGACTTCTGAACGAGCACAAAATGCAACATCACCAAGCGCTCAATCGGTGACGTCTGAGTCTTAAGATCGGTCAAAAATGGGGTGTCTACAGTAGTGCTTTATTAGCATTGGCCTCTGTGGAAGTATTGGAGATCCTTCATGGATCATTATTGGAAGATCTGCATCTAGTGAAGCCTTGGTGTCTACATTTGTCGATTTGAAGAAAAAGTTGTGGCAATCTACTTCAAATCTTAGTGGAGCTTGGCATTTTTTTTTTTTTCTTCAATGTCTATTGGAGACATTGTTTTTGGTGATCTTTCACAGATTATTGGCAACTTTTTCAGAGTCATGATTTGTTGAGATTCACTATCACAGTTGGGATCTATGATCGTGTTTGATTTGATCCAGTGGTGTCTCTGATGGTGAGACCTGATCATTTTTTCCTCTTGTGGATTTTCTTTTTTGCAATCTGTACCATATTCGAAGACATCAGGTATTGGTAGTCTGGGTGACGATTCAAACTCCGAGTGTTTGCTTCTGTAGAAGCGGTGTGATCGTTGGTGTCCATTGGAGATTGAAGGAGATTATTGAGGAGAAACGTGAAGATAATGATTTTGAATCTCATGTTTTGGGATCTATCCCTCAATTTACCGTTGGATTTAGAAAGGATAGATCGTGTGTTGACTCGGTGGAGTCAGCAGGGACTGTTAGAGTTATGTACCTATGGTGCATGCGCCTTTGGGTGGTTTTGGCAGTTGCGAAGATGGTGCATCATCTTGTGTCTGCCAGTTGGAATTGCAGTTGGAGGAATCTGGAGTTTGCTCAACACTTCAGAAGTTTTTGGCTCTTAGTATTTTGTTAGTTTGTCTGAAGTTTGTTCCGATACTTCAGAACTGGTTAAAGCCTAACTACATTCATAGTCCAGTTTTGTTTGGTGGAGACCTTGCCTCGATTCTCAGAGTATTTGTTTGGCTCTCGTGATTAGTTCGAGCTAAAAGAAAGCAGATTTAAGTTCGACGGATGATCGAATTAGAAGTTTATGGTACCGCTTTTGAAGTTGTTTTGACGGAGAATTTGAAGCCTTTCTTAATTAGTCTCCTTAGCATTAGTTCAAGTGGGGTTGCTCACCATGATTTCTTTGGAGTTGTCAAGGACTACTTGTTTGGCACCTATGGAAATCAGAACATGGAACCATGGCAGAACTCGAGTTGTAGAAAATCGAAGACCTAGCTCGATTGGTTCTGCATGTTTGTCCATTGGCTCAATGTGATTTTGAGCAATGGAGTCTGTTGTGTTTTTTAAGAGCGCTCGTGTTTTGTACAGCAGATGGGATTCAGTTTTCACTGGATGGTTTTGGTTCTGTGGCTATAAACGCACCTCTTGATGAGACAAAATAGTTGTAGATCTCTGAGGCAAGCTCTAACGCGGGAGGAGAGATCGAGCCACGATGAGCACTCAAGGAGTATGGATGTGGGTACTATGCTAGGTACTACATAGTTGGTGACTTGTAAAGACTTGTTGAAGCTGCTTTGGCAGAAAGAGCTACTATCAACCGTCAATCTGCTAGTATAAGTGAGAGATGTGCAGGTGAAGCGTATCACTAAACTGGAGATTAGGGATTGTAAAGGGCAGATACAACAAGCATGTGGAAACGTTAGGAAGTTGTTCAAGAGTGCAAAAGGCAAATGCTGATAGTTCAAAGGAAGCTCTGAGCAAAAACAATAGGGAACGTTGACCAGGTAAACGAAGAGTTTTCTATTGCTTCAGTATTGACCGTGCAAGGTGATGCATGGGCAGGATAGTGACATTTCAGTGTCACAGAGCACTCGAGGGAGTGCAAGGCACGCCGGACAAGTGGTGCAGGGCATCCAATCAGGGTTTGCCAGATATCTTGGTTACGCAAGTTCAAGCATGGTAGGTGAAGACATCCGTGTCATGGAAGCATGGAAGAGATGTGTATGAGATAGAGCAGGGCTTTCTCTATGAGAGAATCAAAGAGTGGTATGAGTTGAGTTGAGGATGTTGGATTCCCTCTTCCTCTTGTATCTTTGTATTTCTCTGATATTTATCTCTAGCTTCTACTATGGACACTCGAATGAGGGGGTGTCAGGTATTTTGTCAGGAGGTGCAAGTGTCTCGGTGTAAAGATGCAAACTATGCCAATTTTGGGTGCAATGGGTTTGGCAGCAAGTTTTGTTGCGGATCACCTCACATGGGTTGAGGAGGTGATTGTTGAGAGTCACCCCATGTGAAAGGGGTGATCCTCTTTCTTCCTTCTTCCTCCATTGCTCCATGTGAAAGCAGTAGAGAAAGGTTAAGAATGAAGGCTTACCATGTGTTGAAATGGAAGCTTCAAGATGGTTCAACAATGGCGACCATCATCTAGTCGAAAAAAGAGACAGCTACCAACCAAGCTTTCACACTTCTCATAGAGGTGTATAAATGAAAGGAAGGAGAGTCAAAGAAAGTGTGAGAAAACTAGTGGGAAAATGTAGAGAGAGAAAAAAAAAAAAAAAAAAAAAAAAGACCCTCTGTGGTAGAGAGGGAGCTTCCTCTGTGTGAGAGGGGGGGCTAAATGTTGAGTAGAGAGAAAGAGAGTCTCCTCCTCCATTGTAATCTGTATTCTTTCCATTGATATAGTAAAAATTGATTTCTCTCCGGTGGACGTAGGCATCGGGCCGAACCACGTTAAATTTGTTTGTGTTCTTTGTGTGTGGTTTATTCTGGACATCCTCGGAGGGATCCCCGGATCCCAACACAACAATGGCTGCTTCAACCTCATTCAACAAGCCAACAATCTCCAAAGTTTTGCAGTCTTTGTCAGAGGCCAAATCCTTCAAAGACTTTTGTATTGCCTTCTTTCTAGAGGCTAAGTACCCTAAAAAGTCATTTGTATTCCTTCTTCGGCACAAGATTGAAAGAAGGCCTTATACATCTCATCTTGTTTGTGAGGAGACATCTTTAGCAATGGCGCACACATCCAACAGCCTTAGATACCCGTCTAGTGTCTCTTCAACCCATTTTTCACGTTGTTGGGCAAAGACTTGTTGAGTGTGGCAATAGAAGCAAATCATCCAAACAACTGTGCATATCTTCAAGGCCACTTAGCATGTCGCCTACTGATAACAAATGCTCATTGACTTGAGGAATGAGCGGATCAGGCCAAGAGGGCAAGCTTACAGAACAAGCATGGTGGATTGATTTTGGTCTCAATGGAGAGGAAGCCATTGTTCTTTCCAATTGGGAGGATTAGCACTGGTATGTGCAAAGCAATATTGTCAAAGTTGTGGTTTGGGTTGTGTTCTTTCCTTGTCATAGGCTCAATATATATTTAACAAGGGTGAAGGAAACAAGGAATCGCATCCTCAACAACCATCACCACCTGTCTAACAATGTGATCTTGATTTGGATCTATATGTTCTCATGGAGATGTTCACGTCATGTCTCCCCCAGATAGGTCCCAAACTTCGCAGAAAATTGTTTTTAATTTGGATAGTCACTGGCATATCTTATCAATTGATATAGTTTCTGTGCAATGTTTTACATAGAAAATGCAATGCACAAGTAGGATTGACACCGGCTGTCTCCTCTAGCAAGAAAACTATTGTCAGCACCATCTCTTATGTATATATATATTTCATGTTTTGAAGGCACTATTTGGGTAATTTTGAACAGATCTAGAGCTAGACTTGAGGACCAATTTAATTTCCTATTCATTAGCATCATATAAAAGTTGAGATTCAACCACTGATACAACAATGATATATGGCAAAGTGTATATATACCTCTCTCTCGCTGATAAACTATTGATAATCAACTTAACTAAAATTTTAACTTATGATATTTGTTCTCTTATCTCCTGAAAAAATATAAAAGTGAAGTGTCATACTATTTCAACCAATAAAAATCTAGTTAGGTACTACAAATTCTCATCTTGGTAGCACTAAATAAATTTTCCATTGCCATTAGTTTTCAAACAAAAGCCCGCCGCCAGCACACTCGTCAATTTTTTAAGAATAATTCTATGCAAACAAAAAATTCATACATAATGATTTGGGTCATTGTGCACTTTGCACTTCAAAACAAAACACGATAATTTATTTATAATAATGATATTACCACATTATTCTTGTGAGTTTGCTGTATGACTTTTATATAAGAATAGAATTTTCATTTTTTGAAGCATGTGAAAGATTCTCAATTTGCATGTGAATCTCATAATTTTTATTGAATCATTGGACATTTGGAATCTTGACAGCCTTGTATGATGATAACACAAACTCTTCGTTTGCCTCCACATATTTTATCATATTAAGATACATTCATTTAAATTTGAAAGGAAAATGTTTGGTGGCTCGAATTTTTGTGGCTCGAATGTGTCAAAACGATGTCGTTTTACACTCAAAACGATATCATTTTAGGTGTTTCGAGCCATTCGCGCCATAATTTTTCGGGACACTTAGGGTGTGTTTGGTAACGTTTACGTTTTCAGTTTATGTTTATAAAAATTTTATAAATTGGTTTTTGTTTATTTTTTGTTTATTTTTAGAAAAACATAAACTACAAATGCGTTTGGTAATTGACAAAATATTTAAAAAAATTTAAAAATATAAATAAGAGTGAGAAATGGCAAGTAGTGGCAAGTGGCGGCGGAAGACGGTGGTGGAAAGTGGTGACGGTGGGTGGTGGGTAGCTGGTGGCGGGTGCGTGGTGGTGGTGGGTGGGTGGGTGGGTGACAGTGGCGGGTGGTGGGTGGTAGCGAGTGGGTGGTGGTGGTGGTGGCAGGTGGTGGGTGGCGGTGGCAAATGGGTGGCGGATAGCGGGTGGTGGTGGGTGGTGGTGGCGGGTGGGTGGGTAACGGTGGCGGGAGGTGGGTGGTGGTGGTGGCAGGTGGGTGGCGGATGGCGGGTGGTGGTGGCGGGTGGGTGGGTGATGGTGACGGGTGGTAGGTGGTAGCGAGTGGGTGGTGGTGGTGGTCGCAGTGGCTGGTGATGGCTAGTGGTGGCAGGTGGGTGGCGGGTGGTGGTGGGTGGGTGGTGGGTGGTGATGGTGGCTGGATGGGTAACGATAGCGGGTGGTGGGTGGTGGCGAGTGGTGGTGGTGGTGGGTGGGTGGGTGACGATGGCGGGTGGTAGGTGGTAGCGAGTGGGCGGTGGTAGTAGTGGTGGTGGGTGGTGGTGGGTGGTGGGTGATGGTGGTAGTGATGGTGGTGATTGTAGTGGGTGGTGGTAGAGGGTGGGTGGCAGGTGGATGGTGGTGGCAAGTGGTGGATAGTGGTGGCAGGTGGGTGATGAGTGGTGGTGGCAAGTAGGTGGCGGGTGGTGGTGGCGGGTGGATGGCAGGTGGGTGGTGGCGGGTGGATGGCAGGTGTGTGGTGGTGGTGGTGGTGGCGGTGGCGGCGAGGGGTGGGTGGTGGTGGTGATGGTAGGTGGGTAGTTGGTGGGTGGTGGTGGCGCGTGGTGGGTGGTGGTGGTAGGTGGGTGGTGAGTAGTGGTGTCAGGTGGTGGTGGTGGTGGGGGGTGGGGGGTGGTGGCGGAAGACGGTGGTAGAAAATGGTGGCGGGTGATGGTTAATGTTGGGTGGTAAAAATAAAAAATAAAAAACTCAAAACTCAAAACTCAAAACGGAAACACATTTTTTGTGTTTTCATTTTTTGGCCAAATTTATAAACTGAAACCACTGATTTATAAATCAAAAATTTTACCAAAAAAATTTTTATTTGAGTTTTTAAAATTTTTATAAATATAAACAGAAAAATGAAAACGTAAGTGTTATCAAACGGCACCTTAACATTGTTGAATTTGAAAATAAACAAATAAAGGAGTTCAATTTTTCGAGAAATGGAAAAGAAAATAAGATATCCTTATGTAGCAAGCACGAAATCCCATGTATACATAGTTAACTCAACGACTCATCACCTAAGAAATTTGCAGGTCTGGCCCTGGGATTTCCGGGGTCTAAAGTCAATAATCAACTAATAAATTTATAGGACCTTTCATATTTTTTTTTCATTGAATGAAAAAAAGAATTTGAAAGTAAAGAACAAAAGATTTGTGTCAAAATCACAAAAAATACTTAGCATTGCATTACAATAACTAATAAGTATCGCTTGATCCTCACTCTTCTTGTATTTTTAGAAGTAAATAAATCAATCATACTTGCATAATATAATTTTTTTGAAAAATCATTTTCAATGAATAACAATGCTAATTATTTTAAATGGGCCTTTCAATTTTTTAATGGATTAATTTATTTTAAGTTAATTTGGGTCTTCCTTAATTTTTTTTTTTTTTTTGACTTAAAATATACTTAATATATTATACTAAACTATAATAAGAGAGACCCTTTTTGGGGGTTTATTTTCAATGGATAACAATACTAATTTTTTTGAATGGCCTTTTAATTTTTTAATGGGTTAATTTATTTTAAGTTAGTTTGGACCTTTTTTAGTTTTTTTAGACTTAAAATATACCTAATATATTATACTAAATTATAATGGGAAGGGGCCCTTTTTTTAGTCTATTTTGAGGGGCCCTAGGCCATGGCCTTGTGGCCTATGCCTCAAGGCCGGCCCTGGAAATTTGGCAAGCTACTCAAATTATTGATTTTTCAGAGGCCAGCCGAAACTTGTAAACTATTCCCTTGAAACTCAGATAGATTTACTTAAAAATATTTACTTTTCTTGCAAGAAAGAAAGAGGGGAAAAAAAAAAAAAAAAGAGAGGGAAACAACCTACTATATATTTAGAATAATACTATATGTATCAATTAGTATACTAACTAGTATACGTGACATAATTTTAAAGGTTTTGGGTATTTGTAATTTGTATAATAGGTGAGGTTAATAATAAGTATAACACTAGTTGGTACACTAGTGTGTACATTAATTAGTGTATGTAGCACCACCAATATATTTACACTATCTATTTTGTACACTATAAATTGTTGTAATTGATGGAGTATATAATGAAGGAGTTGAAAGCAAACCATTTAAATCTTCTAGCATGAGAATTTTCTTTATTGGGATAATTCATTTCATTTTCAAGTGAATTGAACGAAAGATAAAGAGGAAAGAAGTAAATTTTGTACCAAAAATTGTCATAGATCATTAGTATCTTGATTAATATTCAAAGTATAAGCAAAAGTGTCTATTTCATGTACAAGTATGAACAACAAATCAAAAGGCTTTTCACTAAGTAACAAAATCTTGGTGTAGTGGTTGAGAATGTTTAGGAGGTAAACTCTAGTTTTGATTAAATGCCTGAACAAAGACTCTAATCCTTTTTCGAGCTCTTGAATGCTTAACTCCATCTCCCCCAATTGATTTTGCAAATTCTCAATATGTATTATACTATCAGTTTTGCTTGTCCTGTGACCGGTGAGTGTTTGCAATGCGTCATCAAATTTCTCAAACTCATTTGTGTTTGTTTCGTAATCTACACCCTTACAGTGCATCAATTTGGAAACCAAAGAAAAGCCACCCAGTCTTGATTGCATTTTTGTCCCTGCAACATAGGACAACAAAGACTCAAACACACCAACAGTGGTTGCTTCGACCTCATTCAACAAGACAACAATCTCCAAAGTTTTGCAGTCTTTGTCAGAGGCCAAACCGGTGTTCTTGCTTTTGATACTCTTCAAATCCTTCAAAGACTTTTGGATTGCCTTCTTTGCCTTCATTCTAGAGGCCAAGTACCCTGAAAAGTAATTTGTTTCCCTTCTTCGTCGCAAGACTGAAAGTAGACCTTGTACATCTTGCTTTGTTTGAGAGGAGACATCTTTAGCAGCGGCACATACATCCAAGAGCCTTAGATACCCATCCAACGCCTTTTCAACCCATTTTTCATGGCATAGTTGGGCAAAGACTTTTTGAGTGCGTGGCAATAGAAGCAAATCATCCAAACAATTGTACATATCTTTAAGACTACTTAGTTTGTTGCTTACTGATGACAAATGTAGGGGATCGGGGATCCCGCCCAAGACCTTGTAGAAATCATACCAAGCAGAAACACACACCCACACAGAAGGAGACACCATATTTAACGTGGTTTGGCCATAATGCCTACGTCCACGGGAGAGTACCCGTTTATCACTTATAACAATGGAGAGATTACAGAAATATTACAATAGAGGAGAAGCTCACACTATTCTCACTCACCCATTCACCCGTCTCCCTCGCTCACACCGAGGGAGACGGTTTCTCTACCTCACATCTCTCACTCTCTTGGTTTACTCGGTTTGCTCACTCTCTTGCCTATCCAACACCTCCCCCATTTATACACAAATGAGGGAGAACCTCATTGGTTACCACCTACCTCCTTCCACTCTCTAGTGGGTTGGAGTTGGTGAGCCACCCCCACCATTATCTAGCGGGTGCTCCATTGTTGGGGATCTTCAAGTGGTGCATTATCACCCCCTCAACATGGGGTGATATATCTAACATATCACCCCCTCAACCCATGTGAGGTGATCCACTGCACACACTGCTGCTAATCTTGTCACGCCCAAAGAAAACCAACAGAATCTTCATCTCCTCACTGAGACGCTGCATCCGCTGAAGCTAGAGATAATACACCAGAGATACAAGAGGAGGAAGGAATCCTACATCCTCAACTCAACTCACACCACTCTCTGATTTGGAGAGAGCCTCTGCTCCTATCTCCCACAGATCTCTTCCACGCTTCATGTCTCGGATGTCTTCACCTGCTATTCTTGAACTTGCGTAACCAAGATATCCGACACCCCCTGATTGGATGTCCTGCACCCCTTGATTGAGATGCCCAGCACCCTCTGCCCGAGATGCCTTGCATTCCTTTGAGTGCTCTGTGACACTACAGCTTTTCCCTGAAATACCACTATCTTGCCATGTATCTCTTTGCACGGCCAAAACTGGAGCAACAGAAAACTCTTCATTTGTCTGGTCAACGTTCCTGGTTTTCTTTGCTCAGAGTTTCTCTTGAACTATCCTGAACTATCAGCATTTGCCCTTTACACTCTTGAACAACTTCCCAGTGTTTCCACACACTTGTTGTTCATGCCTTTTGCAATCCCTGATCTCCAGTTCAGTGATACGCATTACCTGCGTATCTATCACTTGTACTACCAGATGATGGTTGACAGTAGCTCTTTCTTCCAAAGTAACTTCAACAGATCTGTACAAGTCACCAACTATGCAACACCTAGTATAGTACCCACACCCATATTCTTGAGTGCTCATCGTGGCTCCATCTCTCCTCCTGCGCTCGAGCTCGCCTGAGAAATCCGTAACTACTCTGTTTTATCAAGAGGTGCGTTCGCCGCCACAGAATCAAAAAACCGATACCATAACCCAGGTATCCAACCATTCAGTCAAAACTGAATGCCATTTGCTATACAAAACACAAGCGCTTTTCCAAAAATACAGTAGATTTCATTGCTCAAAATCACATTGAGCCAATGTAAAGAACATGCAGAACCAATCGAGCTAGCTCTTCGATTTTCTGCAACTCAAGCTCCACCATAATGCCAAGTTCTGAATTTCCATAGGCACCAAACAAGTTGTCCTTGACAAATCCAAACAAAACATGGTGAGCAACCCGCTTGAACCAATGTTGAGGAGACTAAACAAAAGAGGCTTCAAATTCTCCATCAAAGCAACTTCGAAAGCGGTACCAAAAACATCATGTACGATCAACCATCGAACACAATACTGTTCTCTTCAAGCTCGAATTAATCAAGAGAGCCAAACAAATTCTCCGAGAACTGAGGCAAGTTCTCCACCAAACAAAACTGGACTGTGGATGCAGTTAGGCTCTAACCAATTCGGAAGTATCGGAACAAACTTCAAACGAACTAACAAAATACCAAGAGCCAAAAAATTTTGAAATGTCGAGCAAACTCCAGATTCCTCCAACTGCAATTCCAACCGGCAGACACAAGATGATGCACCATCTTCACAGCTGCCAAAAATTGCTCAAAGGCGCGTGCACCGTAAATGCACAACTCCAACAGTCCCCGCTGACTCCACTGAGTCTGCAAATGATCTATCCCCTCCAAATCCAACAGCAGATTAAGGGATGGATCCCAACACATGAGATTCACAAAATCACCATCTTCACGTTTCTCCGCAACAATCTCTTCCAATCTTCAATGAACACCAATGGTCAGACCGCTTCCAGAGAAGCAAACACCCGAAGTCTGAATCGTCACCCAGACTACCAATTGCTGATATCTTCAAATATGGAACAGATTGCGAAAATGAAAATCCACAAGAAGAAGAAACAATCAAGTCTCACAAACCGGAGACACCCCTGGATCTAATCAGACACGATCATAGATCCCAACTGTGATGATGAATCTCAATAAACCACGACTCTGAAAATCGTTAGTAATTCGTGAAAGATTGCCAACAATAATGCCTCCAATAGACATTGAACAAAAAATGCCAAAGCTCCACCAAGATCTGAAGTAGATTGTCACACCTTCTTCAAATCGACAAATGCGGAAACCAAAGCTTCACCAGATGCGAGTCTTCCAACAACGATCCATGAAGGATCTTCAACGCCTCCACAGAGGCCAATGCCAATAAAGTACTACTATTTGGACTTATTACATATGCTGAATCTCCGTAGTACACTCTGCCAATGCTTGTTCTCTCTATCCCCTAGAGAAAAACCCAATGAACTCTGAAGTTCTGCAACTAACCCGAGAGTCTCCAAATGAACTGATAACTTTTGCAACTGACTCTGAAGGGTCTTCAATTGGCTTCCAATTGGCTTCAACCAGGTGAACAAAAATTTTTTCACCCTCATCACCCACATGGATGATAAAACACCGTTGTACAAATATTCCACCGAGCATCCAGAGTGAATCTGCACCTCCTACTTGGAATGTCTTCAACCGCCACACATCATTCTGTATGGCTCGCATCTCTATCATCAGGAATGCTTATACTTTCCTTGTTGAGGTGACTCCACCCAAACTCTCTGGGTGCCCGTCGCGACTTCACTGCCACGAACCAGATTCAAGACAAAGAAAGAGATTTGCCTCTCCCTGGGTGCGCACTGCAGCGTCTTATCCCTTTAAATTTCTTTGTCTGGAGCTTTCTTCTGTGAACTAGTTGCTGCTGCTAGGCCGAAATCCGGCACACTGCATCTTTGTATGACTCTGCTGTGTACTCTTGCACTTTTGTACGCCTGCACCTTGTATCACATTCCTGTGTACTCATCTGTGCTATTGTGGCTACGTGCTCCTACACCTTATGTGTGCACTACTGCAGTTGTTGCCCTTCCACGTTCACATACTACCAGTACTTCGTATATTATGTTTGACATTAGCTCCACCTGCCACAACATTTCCCTAAGCCTGTACTGGTTGCCAAATTATCTATCTCCCGATGAAATGGTCTTCTTCCGATTGAACTAGATCTCTCGATTGCCTAAACTCAACAACCAGGAAAGTTCCCAGGAAAGATTGGTGGGGTCACAACCGGTCCCACTTAAGAACCAGTCTCCTTAGACAGTGTCTTTTTGACAGAACTTTCCTAGATATTGTTGATCTTGAGATAATCATGTGCAATTCTCCTGATCACGCCCTGACCAATCCTGATCTCCATTGATTTGCCACTTGATCAAGCCTGATCTCCTTTGGTCTTCAATGATCTATCTCGATCTATATCTGGTTGTCCAATCTGGTCAGAATCTGCCCATTCTAACCTCTTTAATGAATCCGCAGCGTTCCACAATATCTGGCAACCTTCCTTCGACTATTAAAGATGACAAACTCCCATGTTTTAACAGTCTTTAAAAAATCATTCAGAATTTCACCATTCTGACCTCGCGGTTGCGTCCGGAACGGTCCGATTAGCTAGGACCAACCATCGCTGCACTTCCGGGGACCTCACTGAAAACTTTCTCCAAAACTGGGGCAAAATTGCAAATTTCCCAAACACCGGGACCAAACTGTAATTTCACAAACTACAGGGGCCAAAATGGAATTTTCCATAACCAAATTATAATTTCTGAAAACTTCAGGGACTAATTTGCAATTTACCAAACTTCCAGGGGCCAATATGCAATTTCTTAAAACCTCTGGCCAAATTGTAATTTCCAGAAGCGTCGATTTAAACATCTGACCGTGCAGATGGGTCCGAAATACTCCAAATAGTTGGAAACCACTATTGGATCGTCAGAAACGGACTCTAAATGGCTCAGATCAAGCCAAAAAAGTTTAGATGCTTCAAATCTGCGGCTGCACCATAGCCGCAGCGCACTGGATCTTTCCTCTGCCTCTGGTTGACTGGTCAACAAAGGCGCTGATGTGGCAAACACGTGGCACTGAGTGATGACGTGGCAGATGACGTGGACACCACGTGGTGATGACGTGGCAGATGACTGGTTTGACACGTGTCGATGATTGGGCAGATGACACGGCAGCCACGTGGCCATAGCTGCTGACGTGGCTGATGACTCAGCGCCACGTGGTGTACGCATGGTGCACATGCGCGCGCGCCACTCACCTTGTTCCTTCCGCCGTGCGTGGGGCGCGTGCGCGCGACTGGACCGACGCGCCGGCTGTTGCACGGCGCGTGAGGGCGCGTCTGGACTTGTCTGGGGCTCTGCTTTGCATATTTGGACTCCTTTCGTCGAGACCTTGCTCCTGGTATGCTCAAAACCGATTTTGAGCAATTTGATTTCTGGACAGTTTCGAACAACACACTGTTTTTGTTCCGAAACGGCACCGACGAGGCTCTGATACCACTTGTAGGGGATCGGGGATCCCACCCAAGACCTTATAGAAATCATACCAAGCAGAAACACACACTCACACAGAAGGAGACACCATATTTAATGTGGTTCGGCCATAATGCCTACGTCCACGGGAGAGTAACCATTTATCACTTATAACAATGGAGAGATTACAGAAATATTACAATAGAGGAGAAACTCACACTATTCTCACTCACCCATTCACCCGTCTCCCTCACTCACACTGAGGGAGACGGTTTCTCTACCTCACATCTCTCACTCTCTTGGTTTACTCGGTTTGCTCACTCTCTTGCCTATCCAACACCTCCCCCATTTATACACAAATGAGGGAGAATCTCATTGGTTGCCACCTACCTCCTTCCACTCTCTAGTGGGTTGGAGTTGGCAAGCCACCCCCACCATTATCTAGTGGGTGCTCCATTGTTGGGGATGTTCAAGTGGTGCATTATCACCCCCTCAACATGGGGGGATATATCTAACAACAAATGCTCATTCACTTGAGGAATGAGCGGGTGTGGCCTAGAGGGCAAGCTAACAGAACGAGCATGGTAGATCAATTTTGATCTCAATGGAGAGGAAGCCATTTTTCTTTCCAATTCAAAGGATTAGCACTGGTATGTGCAATATAATCGAAGTTGCGGGTTTGGGTTGTTTTCTTTCCTTGTCATAGGCTCTATATATATTAAGAGGGTGAAGGAGACAAGGAATCTCATCCTCATCAACTATCACCTGGCTACAACGTGATCTTGATTTGGATCTGTATGCTCTCACAGAGATGTTCACTCAATGTCTCCCCCAAATAGACCCCAAACTGACCACATAATTAATTGTTTGTATCTTGGATAATCAATGGCAGATCTTATCATCTAATATGGTTTGAATGCAATAATTTAAAGGTTGGTTTATAAAAAATGGAATGCACGAATGGCATTGACGGCCCTGCTGTTTCCTCTTGCAAGAAAATTAATGTCAACAACATTTTGCGTAGTTACGATTGGATAATGATGCCCACATGATTGTTGCACAAGAGGCTGGCAAGATCTGCACACAACTTTGCCAATTAGTAGTATCACATGAACCAAACGGGAGGATCCCCAAACAGAAAGACAAGCCAGCACACTTCAAATTGTTTGCAAGTCATGTGAATCTCATAATTTTTGTTGAATCATTAGGTTTGAGACAATGGGAACCTCAACAGCTTTGATACCATAAATAATATAAACTCCTCGTGTGGCCTCGATGTATCACATTATATTATGATATATCAGTTTAAATCTGCAAAAAAGTAAGTAGATAAATGAAGGACTTCAATTTGTTTTTTTGAGAAATGGAAAAGAAAATAAGACATTCTTATGTAGAGCACTAAATATCATGCCTTGTTAACTCAACAAGTCACTACCTAAGAAAAGTTGAATATACAGACGTAATTACTAATTTTGCATCTCAAAAAGCAAGAAGACATTTTTTTTTTTTTTTTTTTTTTTTTTAAAGGGTGTCCCACTTAGAGTTTTCATTTTAGGCCTGAAATAGGATTGAGCTACCTCTGATCTTGAAGATATGATCTAGATGGCAAGCTGACCGATTGAGAATGGTAAAGGGCGTTTGATCTCAAAGTAGATGAAGCTATTTTTCTCTCTAATCAGGAAATAGCTTAGCAATAGCAAAATGTACAATTCAATCTCGCAGGTTGTGTTAGTCCAGCATACATATCATGGAGTGAATTGAAGGAGACATAAGGAATCCTTCTAGTTCATTTATAGATGAGCAGCAATGTGATTTTGATCTGGATCTAAGTGCTATCGTTGGACTTCTATCTAAACACTTATAAAATTATTCATAAAATATGCAATGCACGAGTGTCATTGACACACTGTCTCCTCTTGCAAGAAAATCCCAGCACCATTCTCTCTATTCTGCTCCCATCTTCTCAACATGCAAGTGTGTGTGTGTGTGTGTGTGTGTGTGTGTGTTTGCATGTGTATGTGTACAGCTAATAAATGCTGTCATGGTACATTTATTTACGATGCAATCATGTATACGGGCTTGTCATTTTGCGAAACCTACTCAAATGTCTCATAAATTATCTATGTGGTGTAGAATTTAGGGTAAACATATATAGAAGCACATGTAATAATTGGGTGGTAAAAATTGGAACAAATTGAAGCTTATGAGTGCTGATAGAAATTAAATAACCGTGCTTCCAAATGCAGAAATCCTCACTATGATTTATGCATTTATGAATAAATAAAAACTTCAATCAATGTTAATATGAATTATGTTTAGTCAAACTAGCTACGTGATTGTTGCACACGAGAAGCCAGCAAGATCCACATGGTGACAAACATTGTAGAACTAGAACAGGGAGTCATGTTGGGATAATTCATTTCATTTCCAAGTGAATTGCACAAAATATCAGAGGAAAGAAGTAAATTTGTACCAGAAATTGTCACAAATCATAAGTTTCTTGATTATTATTCAAAGTAAAAACACAAGTGTATATCTCATGTACAAGTATGAACAGCTAATCAAATGGCTTTTCTCTGAGTAACAAAATTTTGGATGCCCAAGATTTTGCATCACGATTTTCTCAACTAGTGGTTGAGAATATTGAGGAGGGAAACTCTAGTTTTGATTAAACGCCGGAACAAGCACTCTAGTCCTTCTTCGAGCTCTTGAATGCTCATCTCCATCTTCCCCAATTGATTTTGGAAATTTTCAACATGCGTTGCACTATCAGTTTTGCTTGTCCTGCAACCGACGAGTGATTGCAATGCACCATCAAATTTCTCAAAATCATTTGTACTTTCTTCATCTTGGGATGCTATACTCTTGTTGTGCATCAATTTAGAACTCAAAGAAAAGCCACCCAGCCTTGATTGCACCTTTGTCCCTGCAACATAAGACAACAAAGACTCAAACACACCAACGGTGGCTGCTTCAACCTCATTCAACAAGCCAACAATCACCAAAGTTTTGCAGTCTTTGTCAGAGGCCAAACCCTTGCTTTTGATACCCTTCAAATCCTTCAAAGACTTTTGGATCGCCTTCTTTGCCTTCTTTCTAGAGGCTACGTACCCAGAAAAGTCCTTTGTTTCCCTTCTTCGGCGTAAGACTGAAAGAAGGCCTTGTACATCTTGCTTTGTTTGTGAGGACACATCTTTAGTAGCGCACACATCCAAGAGCCTCAGGTACCCGTCTAGCACCTCTTCAACCCATTTCTCATGGCGTTGTTGGGCAATGACTTGTTGAGTGTGTGACAATACAAGCAAATCATCCAAACAATCATACATATCTTCAAGACCGCTTAGCCTGTCACCTACTGATGACAAATGATCATTGACTTGAGGAATGGGCGGGTGAGGCCTAGAGGGCAAGCTAACAGAACGAGCATGGCAGGCTGATTTTGATCTCAATGGAGAGGAAACCATTTTTTTTACTTTCAAATTAGGAATAACGCCTAGCTCTGGAATTTGCAATGTCAAAGTTGTGGGTTGTGTTCTTTCCTTGTCATGGGCTCAATATATATAACAAGGGTGAAGGAGACAAGGAATCTCATCCTCATCAACCATCACCACCTGTCTGTGATCTTGATTTGGATCTATATGTTTTCACAGAGATGCTCACGCAATGTCTCCCCCAAATAGATCCCAAACTTACCACACGCTTAATTGGTCATATCTTATCATATAATATGGTCTGTATGTAATATTTTTCTGGTGGTTCATAAAAAATGAAACGCACGAGTGGCATTGACACCCGGTTGTCTCCTCTAGAAATTTAATGTAAGCTCTATCCATTTCAGATCAAAACTGAACACACAATTTGCATAGTTAGGTAATGATGCTCACATGATTGTTGCAGGAGTGTAGCAAGATCTGCACACAGCTTTGCCAACTAGTTTTATAATGCTGGAAAATGGAGCCATGCTTGCCTTGTTAGTAGTATTATATTAATCAAATGGGAGTGTGTGTCCCCAAACAAAAAGACAGCCAACCACTTCAAAAAAAAAAATTTCCAAGCATGTGAAAGATTCTAAATTTCCATGTGAACCTCATAATTTCTGTTGAATCATTAGTCTTGAGACAATAGGAATCTTGACAGCTTTGGTACCATAAATAATATTAGCTCCTCGTGTGGCCTCAATATATCATATGTATCAGTTCAAATTTGCAAAAACAGTAAGTAGATAAATAAAAGACTTAAATTTTTTGAGAAATAGAAAAGAAATTAAGATATACATATTTAGCACTAAATATCATGCCTAGTTAACTCAACAAGTCACCACCTAACAAAACTTGAATATAAAGACTTGTTAATTTTGCATCTCAAAAATCAAGAAAACATATATATACTTTTTACTAATTTAGAGTTTCATTTTAGACCTCAAATAGGATTGAGCCTGTCACGTCCCAAGTTCCGTGACAACGCCGCACACTCATTTAAGTGAGCATGCAAGGCTAAGAGTCCAATCACATAACCCACAATGTAAAATAATCAAATTAAATCCTTAATTATCATAATGCTAAAATCTATAAAAATAAATAATTCTTATCATATGAAATTGTCCACCAAGTCTACTAATATAATCCACTAACAAAATAATAATCCAAGTACTTAAATCATAGTCCTACTCTCAGCACTCTCACAAATAAAAATCCCGCGCAGCTCTACTCCTCAGAATCTGAAAAAAAATAAAATAAAATAAGGGAAACTAAATTGCCCAGTAAATAACAAACCATCATTGCTAGCTGGATTAAGTATACCAAAACAAAATAGTCAATAACCAATAAATATATTTTTTGCTACCATTCAATAAATGAACAATTATTTTCTAAGATGGTTTCATAGCTGAAAATAAACAGTATAGCAATCTATACTATATATTAAGCAAAAGGGGGTTTTTAGCCCCAAGCCTTGTGGGAGCTTCAATCTCCCAATCTAAATTTCTTGATTTTTTTATTTAAAAAAAAAAAAACCTTAGCATTTATTAACTTCTGCCAACCCCCAAGTCTTACCCTCATAATAACACTTTAATGCATTAAGAACAAGCATAAAAAAAATTATTTAAAATCCAACACATATGAATTCCTTGAAAAGTCCCAACACATATGATTATTATCCCTCATAATACCACTTTAATGCATTAAGAACAAGTATAAAAAAAAATTTCTTGAAAAGTCCAACACATATGATTATTATCAAAATATTAAACTTTAATATAATATAATTAAAAAAAAAAGACATTTAATTCTTTGAAAAGTCTAACACATATGATTATTATCAAAATATTAAACTTTAATATAATATAAAAAAAAGGAAAAAAAAGAAGACATTTAAAAAAAAAAAAAAAAAAAAAAGACATTTAAAAATCGCAATTCGCATATATAGATAATTATAAACACAATTATCTAAGGAAAATGGGGTTTTTAACCAACAAGTCTTGTGGGAGCTCCAATATCCTAATCCTAATTTTCTAATTTTTTGATTTTAAAAAAAAAAAAAAAAAAAAAAAAAAAAAAAAAAACTCAGCATTTGTTAATTTCTCTCAATCCCCATGCCTTTTGAGAGATTTGGTTAAAACCCCCTCATAATTAAACTTTAATGCATTAAAGACCAGCATAAACAAAATTCCTTGAAAATTTCAACACATCTATCTATTTATATTATATTATCTATATCTATATCTACATCTATCTATCTATATCTATATCTATACTATATATTAAGCAAAATGGGGTTTTTAACCCCAAGGCCTGTGGGAGCTTCAATATCCCAATCTGAATTTTCTAAATTTTTTATTTAAAAAAAAAAAAAACTCAACATTTATTAATTTGGTCAAAATTCCCTAATCAGCATCTATTAACTTTTTTTAATTCACATGTCTTTCCACATACCTGCATTTATTGATTTGGTCAAAATCATCTGATCAGCATTTAAAATTCCCTTATACAAATAATTATAGATACAATCTGTGTATAGTTACTGCAGTACCATTTTCAACTTCTCTCATACACTATGATTTAGTGATAAGATTGTTAAATTATTTTTATAAAAAATCTTTAAAAACATAATTTATATATTAAAAAAAAATCTAAAACAAATATAAATATCTATAATTATCCCGTGCATAGCACGGGTAATAGGCTAGTACATTTTAATTGAAAAGACAATGAGGTAATTCGACGAAATTTTGTTGTTCAAAATTGATGGTTCGATATTCAATGGTTCAATGATGCAATTTACAAAACCCAAGTCTTGGTGACTACGGTCACTTAGCCCGTGACAAGGCCCAAAACCACATATAGGCCGGTGGTAAAGCCCCAAAAGAGACTAGTTTATGTGCCAATAAATAACTCCCATTGGCTAAGGTCCAAATCATAGTCAGACTAGAGTGATGTTCCGCATTCAAACAATACACAACTTTTAAATAAAATATTCGATATTTTCAGAATAAACATTTGGTACAATTTTCAGAATAATTTCACCAAATATTCAAATAATTTTCATAATAATATTCGATGTTGTTTTATATTTATTTGGTACAATTTTCAGAATAATTTCACCAAATATTCAAATAATTTTCATAATAATATTCGATATTGTTTTATACTTGACCTATATTTTATTTTAAGAGAACATGAAGGCTATAAATAAATATTTATGATTTTAAATGATTCGATAGGAATAAAAATGAACCAACAGTGATAGAGGGTTACTTACACAAACGCTTAGAAATAATATTCCAACACCAACTCCAAACACCCAGCTCCACCACTTCAATCACACAAACCTAATAACAAAACCTCAAATGAATTAATATTTTTACGTGTTACATACACCCACAAAAACCCCACCATAATAGATTAATGTATTACTTTAATATCTAAGTGATCAAACCATTCAACCCAACTTTATAGCCAAACACACCCTTACCCATAATACAAAACTCCATTGTTTCTATTACCCACCCAAAGTTACACTTACACATTGCACCCAATTCTTAAAAACCTAAGTAGGCACCTATAGATCTTCCAAATCCCCTTAATGCATTGCTTGTTAAATTCCTCAATATAAACTTAATAATTAACAGTAAAGATAGATTTTACCTTAACCAATGGGTGTCCAAAAATCACCAATGTGCTGCCTCCAATCCCTATTGCAGTCTCACTTGAACCTCTCTTCTCTTTTTCTTTTCTTTTTTTTCTTTTACCCCCTCAAACCCTAGCCGCCTATGGAGCAATTCCCAGCCTCTGTTTTGTTTGTTTTCCAAGATTTAAAGCCACAATAGGTGAGCTTATTAGCCTAATTTCTCAAAGTTACAAAATTACCCATCTAAGTAATAGGAAATATAATGTCATCTCATAACTAATTCTTTGATATTAATAAATGACCCATATAAATTAATTTAATTACTAATCTATTCAATAAAATGATCCTACACACAACTTGGGTTTTACAGAGCCGCCACTGATCTTGAAGATATGATCTAGAGGGCAAGCTGACAGCTCAAGAATGGTAAAGAGCTTTTGACCTCAAGATGAAGCCAGTTTTCTCTTTAATTGGGAAATCACGCATAGCAATAGCGAAATGTACATTTCAATCTTGCAGGCTGTGTTACCTCTGCATAAATATCATGGTGCTAGAAGGAGACAAAAGGAATCCTTCCACTTCATTTATAGATGAGTGACAATGTGATTTCGATCTAGATCTAATTAAGTACTATCATGAGAGATGTTTATTCGATGTCTGCTCCTAAACTCACCAGCCAATTCTTGTTTATGCATAGGCTTCTATCTAAAAACTCATAAAATGTTTCATAAAATATGCAATACACGAGTGCAATTGACAGACTGTCTCCTCTTGCAAGAAAATCCCAGCCCCATTCTCTCTATTCTGCTCACATCTTCTCAGCATAGCGTGTATGTTTGAGTGTGCATGTGAATGATTTTGAGTCAAATTAGCTACATGATTGTTGCACACGAGAAGCCAGCAAGATCCACGTGGCTTCCCACGTCGTTCCATAATTTACAAATTTAGATAGAGTGATGCTCTGATACATATAAATTAGACTGTCCCAGGATCAGAAAGACAGCACATTTTTGTTTTTTAAACGGTATCAAATCTGAAACTACCATGTGAATCACATAATATATTTTTTTATATATATTCATCCCCTTTAGACTGCTGGAATCTTGACATTTTTTTTAAATAATTAATTGCTAAAATTACATAAAATGTTCATGTGGCTTCAATTATGATACATGCATATTGCTTATATGTTGAATAAAATGAAGGGGAAAAATAAGGTTTTGTGATCATATTGCTGACCTCAATTTTTTCAACTTTTACAAGAACATAATTTTGAATCTTGATATCATTCAACATGTCATGCTTCTTCTTTACCCTCTAAATATTTTTCTTTCAATTTCATGCTTATTAATTACTTAACAGGATTAGAGAACTGACAAAGATGGAACATAGTATGTTACTTTCATCCTCAAGTGATTAATGATTTGAGCTAGCAAATGATGTGAGAACAACAAAGAAGTACTGCACATATAAGCAAGAATTTTGAGCAGAATATATGTCGATTTATGGTTGGATGACAAATTACAAGTATATTTCTCAATTACATTTCAAGTATAATTGTTAGGATTTTCTTGGCTAGGGGTTTAGAATGTTGAGGAGGGAAACTCTGGTTTTAATCAAATGCCTAAGCAAGCGCTCTAAAACTTCTTCGAGACCTTCAATGCTCAACTCTAACTTTCCTAGCTGGTTTTGCAGAGTCTCAATGTTCTTGTTGTCATCAAATTTGCTTGGCTTGTGACCAGCGACAGTGAGCGAGTGCAATGCAGCATCAACGGTCTCAAACTGGCTCATGTTGGTTTGTTTGGCTTGACATCCTGAATTACTCTTGGGGTGCATCAATTTGGAAACCAAAGACCACCCACCTCGCCTTGATTGGACCTTTGTTCCCGCAGCATAGCACAATAAGGACTCCAATACTTCAAGAGTGATTACTTCAACCTCTCTTAATGTACTAACAATGGGAACTATATCACGGTCTTTGTTTTCAACGCTTTTAAAATCCTTCAATAACTTTTGGATCGCCTTCCTCACCTTCTTTCTAGAGGCTAAGTATCTGTCGAAGTTACTTGCATTTGCATCCCTTTTTCGGCGCAGGACTGAGAGTTGTTCTTTCACGTCTTCCTTTGTCTTTGAGAATATGTCCTTAGTGGCTGCACAAGCATCCAAGAGCCTAAGAAATCCATCTAACACTTCATGAGCCCATTTCGTGTGGCCTTCTTGGGAAAATGTTTGTTGGGTGTGTGGTTGTAGAAGTAAATCATCAACACAATCATACAAATCTTCAAGGCCACTTAGTCTATTGCTGATTGATGGCAATGAGGAACAGGTGGCTTCAGAAAAAGCACGCAGTCGACACAAATGGTCACTGAATTGAGGGATGTGTGGATGAGATGTAGAGGGAAAGCTGACAGAGCGAGCGTGGTGTGATTTTGATCTCAAATGAGAGGAAGCCATTTTTAGCACCGGAATTAATGCACAATTTGAACTTGTGAGTTGTGAGCTTTCCCTTTGGCATATTGTGCTCAATATATACATATCATGGTTTGAACTTTGAAGGGGACATGAGGAATCTCATCTTCAATGATCAGTGAGTGGTAATGTGATTGTGATTTGGATCTAAAAGTTCTGTCTTGGCGATGTTTGCGGATTGTATCCCCAACCACCGTGTTCCACAATACTACCCAATTGATATTTGTTTGTTTTACTTTGAAATTCAGAAGCATGTCATAGATTCATAGCATAAATGGTAATGAATAATCAGTAAAATATAGTAATGCACGAGTGGCATGACACACTGTTACCTTCACTAGGAAAGACCAGCACCAGCACCAGCATCATTTTTTCCCTATTGTATTCAATTTGTCGATCTGTCACTGTTTGGCCAATATAATTGTTTGATAATTACCATCAAACAAATTTGACTATTTGGGATTTGTTGGATTTTTGAAATTTTAAGTATTCTAGAATAATATGCAAATAATGTTACCAACTTACCCTCACTACAACAAAATACACCTTTGGCGACTAAAATCGGCGACTAAACCAAATTTAGTCGCCAAAAGTATTGGAATTGGCGACTAAAACTATTTTTTGGTCGCTAAAAGTATAAAATTTAGCTACTAAATTGTTTTAGTCGGAATATATTGATTATTGGCGACTAAAAAATAATTTAGTCGCTAAAAATACTAGAATTGGCGACAAAAAAAATTTTAGTCGCCGTATGTTGAGTTTTGGCTACTAAAATATTTAGTCGCCGAATGTAAAATTAAAAATTTATTTTTTATCTTTTGGCGACCAAAATTTTAGTCGCCAAAACATACTTTCAGCGACCAAAAATTAGTTTAGTCACCATATATTATGTATTGGCTACTAAAATATTTAGTCGCCAAATGTAAAATTAAAAAAAAAAAACCATATTTGGCGACCAAAAGTTTAGTCACCAAAACATATTTTCAGCGACCAAAATTTAGTTTAGTCGCCAAAAAATAAAAAATTGGAGAGAGGCATTTCTGATTTAAATTTGAGGGATTTATAAAAGTAATTGGCAACTAAAGTTTTTAGTCGCTAATGGTGTAACATATCAGTAATTGGCGACCATTAGGACTTTTAGTCGTCAATTGTATAAAATGGTATATATATATTGTACCAAACCAAACCCTAAAATAATCTGCACCTCTCCCTCGCCCTCTCCCTCTCCCTCCCCGTCTCCGCGACTCCTCTCTCCTCCTCTCTCACTGTCACTCTTCTTCGCCTTCGACAGAAACCGGAGCACCTCCTCCTCCTCTGCCATCGCCATCGTCATCGTGAGTACCGCCGATCTTTTCACGCCGCCGCCTCCTCCTCCACCGCCGATCTTCACAGATTCGTTTCTTCGTTTCTTTGAGATTTCACATCAGTGGGTTTCTATGGTTTTGGAAGATTGAAGGTTTGGACCTAATAAGAAAGTCTAAAAATCAATGGGCCTATTGCTGCTTCTTCTTCTTTTATCAGTCTTTACTGCTTCTTCTGGTGAAGGTGAGCTCTTTTCTCTTTCTCCTATTTGCTTCTATTATTTCTTTATTCTTCAGGGTTTGATCATATTCCATCTGGGTATCTCTCTCTGTACTCTCTTCTCATTGATAGATAGGTACACACACACAATTGTTTGGTTCTCTGTTGATTATCTCTGCTTTTTTCCCTTTCCCTTGTATGTTTTTTTTTATAAAAAAAAATTGGGTTTTTTTGTATCTTTGTTAAAGCCCTGTGCTTGAAGATTTGAATGTAGATGTCAATGAGATTTGATTGAAAATTTTGTAAGAAATTTGGGTCTGATTACATTTGAGTTACTGATTTCATTTACACTATGTTTGGATTGGGTGATTTGGAGAGAAAAGAAAAGAAATGGAGTGATATGTATTTCTCTTATTTGTTTGGATAATCTAAGTAGAGAGAAATGGGAAGAAATAGAAAGAAATTGAGAGAAACTCATTTCTCTTATGAGCCTCATTTTCAGTCTTCCCAAAAGTGGAGAGATTGGGAGAGAAAAGAAATCACTATTTTCATAATACCTATTTTGTCCCTATAAAAATAAAAAAAAATAAAATGATTGAAAATATAAAAAGGTTATTTTGGTAATATAACATAAAATAATTTCTTTTCTTTTCTCTTAATGAAACCTAACCAAACAAGAATGAGAGAAATCACAATCATTTCTTTTCTTTTATTTCTTCCTTATCCAAACAAAAAGGAGAGAAATCACAATCATTTCTTTTCTTTTATTTTCTCTTATTACTTAAGTAATCATTTCTTTTCTTTTTTCTCCTAAGTTCCCAAACATAGTGTTAATACTAAATCTCCCTTTTACATTATTCATGGTTTCCAAATATGCTTTGCCATTCTTACTACTTTGGACCTTTATTGAGTGCTTCTGGGACTGTAGAGTAAAGTTTAGAAGAAAGCAAGTTGGGCATTTTCAAAGTGCATAAACAAAATTTGTATACTGTTTGAAGTCATTGTCCTTGCCATAAACCCTATTTACACTGATAGTGGGGGGAGAGAAAGAGTCTTATTTAATTTTGGGTGAATTACAGTTTGACCCTCTGACTTTCCTTGAATTCACTTGGTTTCAATTACATAAACGTGGTGGTGATTAAAATTAATGGGTAAAATTTATCTTGTGCCATAAATAATTTAGGTAAGTAAAATACGTTATATACTTTCATCTACACCAACTAAAGTGTTATAATAAATAAATAAACATATATATATATATATTATCATTTTTAACTATACAAAACAAGAGGTGAGGTTGGGTTCCATATTGCCAGTGAAGTCAAGAAGGAGACAAAGCTACAAGCATGAGAGTTAGCTATCATTTACATCATTATCAGTCCCAATGTGACAAATCTGTGTGAAACATAGCCTGTGGGGAGTTTTATAACCCTTTGTTTATAAAAGGAAATCTATATCCACTTTTGTTCTCCTATTTTCATTGATAATATTAATCACAATAAAGCTATAGAGATAATGGCAATACCATGATACTTCACATTTTCAGCACGAAGTTACTTGGGATGTTACAATGAAACTAACATACATGGTACTGTATTGTCACTATAATATATACACACTTAATGTTTTTGTACAAGTAGGTCTACTACTTGATCATGCTGATTTAATTATTGGTTTGTCAACAGTACTTGCTTAATTTTTTAAGTTGTGTTTAAATTTTAAATTTTAAATTTTAAAAAAAAAATTTATAGAGGATAAAAGGAAAAGAAACAAATATATATATATATGACGTAAATCCAAATACTCTTGGTTTCAATTACAAAATTTCTTGGGTTCGTTGGTTTGTTATGTAGTTTTGATATGTAGGCTATAACTTGGTGTGTTTTTGGGGGGTATGTGAATGTCATTTGTTTTTATAGGTACTCAATCAATGCTATATTAGATGCACTGCTAATGAAGAAGCTGGCTACTGGGCAATTGTTTGTGGGACAGAAACTTAGGGTACTTCTTTGGTTTCACTATTTTCCATTTCTTCTTTTGACTAGATATCCTTGGTTAGAACTTCCTATTGCTTACAGTTTATGTTGTCATCTGAAGATCTAGGGAGCTAGATTAAGTGGCTGGGCATGGGAGGTCCAGTTCCTAGCACATTAATTGGAATCACACGGATATACCCTGTTCTCTACAGGGAAAGGTAATCTGAAGTTGATTTTGCTTTTACTTGAAGCTTGTTCAATGCTTTTAATATGATAGAAACTGTGTTTGTTTCTCCCATCCAGGTTAAGTAATGGGGGATTTATTGTGAGATCAGAGAGAATGGAAGCTAAAATGATACAATGATACAACCAGAGGTGATTCTGTCTTACCTTAGGAAGCAAACTGCAAATGCTAAATTGTTTGCCTTCTGAATATTTATTTCTGGCCTTTACTATGTTCATCATTACCAGCTTGAATATTTTTTTCCCTTGTTTGTCATGATAAATTAATCACTAAAGCTATGCTTCAATTATGTCAATTGTTACTTGTCCAAATCCTCGTATATCTATGTCATTCAATGCCTGAATGGAATCTTAGTTCATTTGATGTCTGGCTTCTTTCTTTCTTGTAGGCGCTCTGTCATTGCAGAGGGCATTATTTCTTTTCACATAGAATTTAAGTTTCATCTAGGTTATGTATAATTAATGCAGTGTTCTATTTTTGAATATTTACTACAGCCTGAACAATTGAACAAGATATTTGAGCTGTGCGGATCTCCAGATGAGATTATTTGGCCTGGGGTTTCCAAGATTCCCTGGTATAAAAAGTTCAAGCCAACAAGGCCGATGTTTTTCAGTTTTGCAGTTTTGATATCCATAATTCTTATATTGCTTTGCAGTTTTGACCGTCATGAACTGGATTTACTAGAGAAAATGCTAACCCTTGATCCATCTCAGGTACTCATAAATCTCAGGCTTAGTGAACTTGTTATTATAGACTATCAGACACTTCATAGCCATAGCATTTTTATTTAGGTGTGCCAGTGAACACAATTATGCGATAATGTGATGCACCAAAATTTGTTAGTTTGTTTTAGGTCTAGCAACAGGGAGTGGAAGGATTTTAGTTTGTCTATAAATTTCAAACTAAAATGATTAGTTTATTGACAAACTAAATGATGATTTTTTTACTTCATTAGTTTGGAGAAACTGACACTACAATGTCAATAAAATGACTTACCTTATTAGTTTGGAAAATGACTATAAATCTAAGTTTTGACTTATTGCAAAAAGGGTGTGGAGAAAATGCTAACCCTTTATTAGTTGTTATAGGTCTACCAAAATTCAATCTTTTAAAAATTAAAACCGAGATCCATTTTTTGACTGACTTTGTGATTAAGTACATTAAATATATATTTCATTAACTTAAATGGAACATAATGATTTTGGATGCTTTTCATGCCCTAATTGTTTCTTCAGAAAATAAATAGATAGTCTAATTCCAATATCCCATCAAAACACATTCATCCTAAATCATCTAATTAATGACACATTTTTATATACAGTTAAGGATCATGATGGTTTCATCTCTGTGTCGTCAGGGATTGTTGATTTTTGGTAACTTATGGATTGTTTTGGTGACTGCATTTTGCATTTCTGTTTCCAAAAACTCGATTAGAAAGGCCATGAACATATCTGCACAGATTATCAGATTTGGTGCTGTTCTATGTATACATTTTTCATTTTTGTTCAACAACTTTCAATTCCTTGAATTTTTTTTTCCCCTTTTCCCTTTTCCAATTTCACACAGAGAATATCTGCAAAGGATGCCCTTGATGCTGAATATTTTTGGACTGACCCCTTACCTTGCGATCCTAGAAGGTATGTCTCACATCTTTTTTCTTAGCTATGCTACATGAATTTTACTTACTGATTCATTGTACTGAGGAAAAGATTTGGTAATAATCATATACCTTCAACGAGACTTGGAAAATTCAGGCATAATGTGCCAAACCTTCTGCATTTCATATGTTTACACCACCAATTGAGGTTTCCTGAAGCCTCTCTATTAATATTTTGACTGATCTCCGCTTGTCAAATAAAGGTGTCTCAGTTTTGTTTATATTAAATTAATTTCCACCTGTTCTTTGATTGCATAGTTTCCTAAATATGAATCATCGCACGAGTTCCAGACAAAGAAAAAAAGGCAACAGCAGCGACAAAACGAAGAGATGGCAAAGAGACAAAAATTGCAGCACCCACAACAATATGCTCGTCTGATTGCTTGCTTTTGCTTAATGATAAAGAAGGGAATGCTGGATTTGTAGTTTTTGAGTTTGTGGATTATGCTTTGCATCCTTGTCCAACTGTGTGGCTCAGGAACACAAGTTTTCTGATGAGAGCAACATCTTGAGAATGAAAGTGGTTCAGATTTGGACACTAAGGATGTTGTAACCACTGTTTTTTTAGGTAGCTATCATTTTAATCTTTTGACAAATGGCTTTACAGTGTAGGCCAATCTGCAGAAGTTCACCTGGATTTGGGATAAAGGTTAATTGAGATCTGGGATGGAATCTCACCCACAACTTGATTATAAATGTTCTGAGTTATATTTTTTTACTATATTTTGTTTTCCACCTGATGTATTACATTGACGTTGGAGCAAAGAGAGAACAGAATTGAATGGTTGGAAAGTAGACAATCATGATGCTGAGGCTAGGCCTGTGTTGTGTTTTTTAGTTAAAATAATTGGTGATGAGCTGCTGGGGTAGGGACTTATTGGTGGGAGGGAAACATTGCACAAACGTTGCTGATATGAAAAATCTAAATAATTCTCGAGATATTGATTTGTAATTATATTTTAATTTTAAATAGTGAATACCAATCTCAATCAAACAATTAAGAACAAATCGAAAAAATGATTTAACGTGGAAAAAACCACAATTGGAGCGCTTCCAATTGTGATAAAAAATCATAAGCCAAAGCCACAAAATAATTCACTAAGAAGACAAAAATATGAATTACACAAAACTACTCTCAATTACTTAGTGAATTGAACCAAATCCGATGTGCCTCTTCCAACACCGTCTTCACCACGGAACTACTTTGCCCAACATTGAATCCACAACAATGATGTTGAATCCACGATGATGAGCCACTTCGGAATCCACCAAAGCTTCAGGCCCAAGTTCCTTAGAATCCATCGAAAAACACCTCTCTCTTGTGTGGACGTAACCGTAAAATCAACCCCTTGAATGAAGTCAATATGAAGCTCGTAGATTCATTGATCACTCTCAAATCAACAAAGAAACATTTATAAAACACCCTCCAATATGAGTACTGTTATTAACACCCCATCAATTATTTTGGACCCCCACTTATAAATTTTAAAACCATTAAAATTCATTTTCTCCCCTAAATAGTACCAAAATTATCCTTGTGAAAACATTACACCCATTCAATTGAATGCACACCCCCACAACCCAAAAAGCCTCTCTCTCAAAAATCCTAACAAAACACACAAAGGTAATTACTATTTCATCTCCACATACTTGTTCATGACCTGAGAAAATAAATCTAGGACTTTTTATTATTGATTCAAAATTCTCCTTTCGTGGGTTATGCAATCTCCACAAGTTTCGGTTATCTATTCCCGAACAAATAAGAAATGTTCGGATACCTATTCCCAAACAAATGAACAACGTTCGAGCCTATGTTCCCGAATTTTGATCATATGTTGGGGAGTTTAGTCTCGAAAAAATGACAAACAGTTTTTATTATTTTTGTCATTTTTTTCAAGAAACTTACCCTTATAAGGCCAATCTTCTCTGAGCTAAGAACACCATCAAAGTAATGAACCTCCTCTGAACTTTTATTGTTATACTACTCTCGTCTCATGGAGTTGTGGTTGACGAAAAAACTTCCACTCATTGTCATTGTCAGAAAAGTGTAGGTAATCAAATGGTTGCCGTTGTTACCACCGAAATATTGCCACCAAAGTGTTTTCAAGGTTTTGAAAGTAGGTAGATTTTGAAGGTGGAATTTGGGAAAGATGGATGGATGGTGATGGAGGTGGATCTTATAAAACCCTAACTCATGATGTAGTGGGTGCGTGGGCTTAATTATGAGATGGGATGTACCAAAATTATGGATGTCCTTTTTAGTAATTTCATTTGAGGTTATTATTGTAATAAAAAAAAATTTTAAAAGCTAAAAAAAACTAGAGGATCCAAAACAATTGATAGAGTGTTAATAGCAGCACTCCTCCAATATACGACACTTTGGTTTTTCTTTCTCTCTAAAAGTCTGGATGAGATAAACCCTAAAAACTGCAAACAGCGCATTTTATAATAAACAGGATCTCAAAGACCGCTCGAGCGGTCAAACAACTTTGGCTTTGGAGGTGCTGCCCCTCAACTCTGCCTGGGCGTTGCCTTGAACCCGTCATGGGACGCTACCGCCTAAACCCCTGCGAGTTGACCGAGCAGCTCGATCCCTGTACATAATCAACGAAGTGGCAAACATGAAATGTTCAAGATCACAAACTTCTCTGCATTGGTACAATTCGGATTGAATTTGTATCTAAACACTCACATCTTCACTAAAACAAAGAACGAATAAAATTATAACTGAAAAGAGTTTTGTCAAACAGGATTACTAATTATAAAAACCTAACATGATATATATATATATGATTTTGATTTTGATTTTGATTTTGATAATCTGTTTATGATTTGGATCAAATGCTCTCTCTCTACATATAAAATGTCTTGTTAATAAGTGTCTTAAGACACAGTAAAAAGACAAAAAATTTATAGAATACGAAATATTTTTTTATTAAATTTAATATATTTTTTAATATTTTTGTCTATTTTTAAGATATTTTAATCTTAATCCCAATATTAAACAACAGGTGAGGAGCACTCTCCCAACGTGCATATGTTATATTATGTGGCCTGCAGGACAATTATTGCATAGACGAAATGAAACAGAATCAAAAGGGAGGGTCTTTTTGAGGAATGTTAGAAATTTTAAAAATTTTACTAAAAGTTTTATCAAATATTTTACATGAATGTGGGGTCCACACGATATGAATTTCCACATCTATATGAGACATTTAGTAAAATTTTTAAAATTTCTACCATTTTTTAACCTTTTTTCATCTTTGCATTGGTGGAACCACTCGTGTGTTGCACTAAATATCCACCCAAAAATTATAAGACATTTTGTATTTCACATGAATTGTCCCATCAAACTATTCGAGTGTATTCTATTTTAAATTCAAAAAATTTACCCTTTATGCCTAATTTAAAAGAGTAATTTAGTATACAAGACTTTGGTTAAAAGGAGATTTTTTTTTTTTTTTAAATGCACACATTTTCATTTTTAATTCTAGTGCGACTGTTTTTTTTATTCAAAGTTGCATTACTAAAACTTTTAATTCTAGTGAGGCTATTTCGTAACTCGAAATTGCACTACTAGAATCACTACCAACAAGTCTTACAGTTAGGCTAAATCGCCATTTTCCTTCTATGGCATATCCGTTAGTTGAATATATATATATATTATATAAAATTGATTAATTTGAATAACATTTTCCTTTTCTTTTTTTTTGAACAATACATTTTCCTATTCGAAACAGTGATTTTGAGTAGAAGGAATTGGAGATGAATTGGGGAAATGGTGGGAGGCAGACATTCCATAAATACAGCTAAGATGGCAATTGGATTCAATACGTGATCATGTTAACACTTTCTCACACAGCTAAAGAGATTTAGGCCATGTTTGTTTGGGCAGACTGGATTAGCATTCCCATGACTAATAGTCCTAGGACTACGAATCCGTTGGATTATGTATCCTATCTTAACTAATAATCAAGTTTAAAATAATTAGTCCGTACTTTAATTGTTTAACCAAACATCGGATTAATAATTTTATTGGACTATTAGTCCAATCCCAAGCTCATATCCACCCAAACAAACATGGCCTTAGGTTCTATATGTCTCCTTCACTCAATAAATTTTAAGAAAAATTATTAAGATTTTGAAATTTACAGTATAGATGCAAACTTGCTGTAATCACACTGAGTTTGAATCCGCTCAGTAATTTTTAAATTCCAGACAATTTTCTGGCAAGTTTTTTTAGGTATCTCCGATGATGAGCGAAGATTACATGTTTGCTCTGTAATTTCACTGGCATTATCGGTTTAGAATGCCAGTGATGCTTTGCTCTGTAACAAATCACATTCAAGAGAGACCTGCAATGATATATTTATTTTGCATAGGTACAAAAACAAACTTGTGTTAAATGCTAAAGATTACTACATGTTTCTCTATAAACACATTTGCAACCGAGAAGACAACTTCAATTCCCTACTCAAATTTTACAATCGTGGATGCGTTAGAAAATAAAAATAAAAATAAAAATAAAATAAGAATAGGTGTGGTGAATTGCTTTATTCATGATTACATAGGTTGATTCTCATGATAGTCCCCCACTCTTTTGCTTCTTCTCTTCAAGTCCAGCAGCTTCATTCAACATGTCAGCGGCATCCTGATGCATGTCCAGCTTGGCAAGGGCAACTGATTGCATGTAAAAGGCCACTGGCCAGTCAGGGTACACAATTTGCGCTTGCATTGCATCTCGAAGAGCAGCATCAGGCTGATCACATAGCAAATAACACAGGCTTCGCCGCGCATAAACAGTTGGGGAGACCATGGTTCCCACATTGATGAACTGCACACGCAACCAAAACAAAAGGAACCATAGAGAACATCACATCCCCAGTTGTAACAGTGGTTTGTTCATTCAAGAGTTGATTTTGTGCTGAGGGCTTCCGGCCCATTGGCACTTCCTCAACCCTCACGTATGAGAGGTTGGGGTTGGAGAGATTCATTAGTCTCTATATGTACCACTTGCCACCCATTGTAGGTTTGCCCGCCCCCTGCTTAGTGGCTCCCCTTCTCCACGCCACCCTTAAGAGTAGGCTACAGATATATAACATGCATTTTGGATTCTCAAAAGATAATAATAATAAATATAAGAGTTCAGTTTGTTAATCCCCTCAACAACAGTACATAAATATGGGTGTGCTAGGGAGGGAAGCGCCATGGGCAAGGGAAAAAAAACAAACAAACAAACAAAAAAACAAATGAAAAATAATTTTAAAAAAAATAATTTGGGTGAATTACAACCATAGTCCTTGGAGTTTGGCTCATGTCAATTTGATTCTTGTAGTTAATTACATCAATTTTACCCTTGAATTTTTCACATTACGACAAATTATTCCAATTTATAACGCCCTTTGAGAAATTAGATTGAAACTAGGCAAAATAGTCCATTCACTCTCTCGAAACTAACTGAAGTGTTAGCATCCAATTTGAAATGATTCATTCCCTTTTGAATTAATCATTTTGCCCTTGATTTCTATCCAATTTCTTAATGGATGTTATCAATTGGACTAAATTGGCACAATATCAAAAATTAAAAGGCAAAATCAATAAAAATAAAACTGTAGGAATCAAAATTAGAACAAGAAGCAAATAACATGAACCACGTATATAATTTACCCTTGTAATTTTTAGGCAATCAACTATCTAAGGGAAGACCGCCAAGAACATTTATTCTCCTACAGAAATACAAGTCCTTACCTGAGAGTAAAAATTGATGGCAGTTTTAAAATCCTTGTCACGAAATGCAAAGTCCCCGCGCTTCCTTGCCTCGAGCAAATCTCTCATTTGTTGCGTCCACTCTTGGAAAGATAACTGAACCAGACCACAACCACATAAACCCAAGAGCATAAAATTTGAAGTGAGTGCATGTACATACGCAAGAGCCCTTTTGTACAAGCAATTACCTCATTGGTTCCTTCATCATCCCGGTAGTGTGCCATAACCAATATTTCATGGATTGCTGTGAGGTCCATCCGTGAGCAGGCATCACCTATTGGTGAAAGAGTCCGCTGAACGGTTGGAGGGGCTTCCTCATGCTTTGAAATCCCAAGCATGACATTTGAAGGAACCTGAGAACCAGAATTACAGTGATCAGATCTTTAAAGCAGTATCTATGCCAATTACACATTGGCGAGCAGACATATATATATATATATCAAATTTTCAAAAGTACAGTAATTATCACTGGGGAAATACAGCAATTACCTAGAAGTACTTGTATATGTTGATCTAATTACACAGCTCAGTACCAGTGAATCTAAGACCAAACAGATTGATCCTCACACAATATCTAGGTAAAATGGTTGTAAAGAAACTTTTTAACATAACACTGGCTATTGTATCTAATTAAAAATATATACATATATTTAAGGAATCAATCAAATATATATATATATATAATTACGGAAGAAACAACAAAAAATTGATCTGATCTTTCACTAATCGCAGGATAATTCAGTACATGGCTGAAAATATCGTGGCTACATATTTTCACTTCAGTGTTCAGCAATTTAAAAATCAAGAAGGGAAGAAAAATCCACCCATACATAACACGTGTTCCATTGCTGAAATAATTTACAATGACTTGAACAACAAAAAACCAATACGATAAGTAAAGGAAGATTAGTGCCTGAGCTGTTTAGCAACTTCAATGACAATGCAAAAGCTAACAGATCACATTCATTACAAAGACCATATGAAAATAAGAAAACATATTAGCAGTAATCTTGTATTAGGATAAAAAAAATAATTATTTGGTAACAAATTTTCATGTGAATAGGAAATCAAGCATGAAGAGTTTTAAATCCCATAATACCAAATCTCTTTGTATGGCCATAGTCACCAGACAAATCACAAACAATATGAAACGATCACATTCAGTTTATGTCAAAGGATACAATAGAAAGGCAATGAATTGCACCACAAACAACATTAAATCACAAAATGACAGGGCAAGAGGAGGACGTGGAGGAAGGGGGGTGTTGTTGTGAAGAGTTAAGAGAGTCTTTCCCTTGACCATGGCTTCTGTTGGAAAGCTAGCTTTTAGTAATATAAATAATTTAAATATTTTTGGTTTGAGAGTAACTATCCAGCTGATGAATAATCCACGTAACAATGGGTAATATCATATAGGAAAGCCATACATTAGAGAACATGTGAGATTGTGATTCCAGAAGAGCAATGTTCCTTACATCAGATTTTGTTTGCAGTGGAGTAAGTGTCGCAACAAGGTCCTTCGTACTAGGCCGCTTTCTAGGTTCATGTTGCAAACATTGTGAGGCAAGACCAACAACTGCTGTTGTTGCTTCCGTAGAAAATTTTCCCTCCATATGTGAATCCATTAACTGAATAATGTTATTGTTGCGTATCATATCAAGGGCCTGCATACATGCAGAGTAAAAATAATTAATACTTGAAATTGTATCTTATTTCAAAGTAGACAAACTACAAAGAGATGTCATCATCACCATAGTCAGAGGTGTGCAACAACAAAAACATAGTTACCAAGAAAACTTTCTTTGAGTGGGGAAATAAGCTTCTGATATGGGTATCATACTATTCTGAAAATTATGAGAAACATTTCACATAATTTTGGCAAAACCTATCCAACACGAGCTGGAAAATAAAGGGAAACTTCTTTCTTTTCTTTTTTTAAACTAGTGAGACTACTCCAATCCACAAGTGATTCTCATTAGTTTCCTTATTTTTTATCCTTTTAGTTTCAATTAAGACTCATCAAAAAAACCTTTTAAAAAAAAAAAAAAAGTTTCCATTGAGCTTCCAATATGTTATGTTAAAGAATCCACTGAAGTATTCATATAGGTTTCAAGTAAGTTTTTTTAAAAGTTTCCTTTCCATTTTACAAAAGTTTCTTGCTAGTATTGCTATTATTAGGTTTCCTATTTGATTCATAATTGTTTCCCCACTTCTTGTTTCCTATAGATTTTTTGGCTGCATTTCTTGCTTCTGTTTCCCTATCATTTCCCATGTCTGCTTCTGATTCCGGTAAATTATTAACAAAAATTGAAAAATAAAAACTACAAGAAATTTTTTGTTCTGCATTCTTGTGCCTGTTATTTTATGTATTTTTATTTTAAATTAAGATCATGTGTAAAATAAGATTAATTAGGAGATTAGTTCTTTTTTTTTCCCCCCTTTAATGTTAGATAAATATTTCTATGGTCATATGCTCCGCAATTTAACAATAATGACAAAAATCCTGACAAGTACAAAAAAGGTTTTGAAGGCTTGATGAAAATTGCAAGGCCAATCCGAACAACAAGTTCTTCAAATGGGGTGGAAGCAACTTAGGTTTAGTTTCCTCAGGAAGAGATTTCTCTAGAAAACCTTCAACTACTGCTTGTACAACCATTCAACCAACTACTCAATTTTCTCCTTTTCCCCTATTTTGGGTGTGTTCGGATCAAGGATTTGCGGAGGGATTTGTGGAGGGAAAGGAAATAGAAAGGAAAAAAAATGAATGAAATTTAATCTAAATTTTCTTTACTTTTCTCTACCTTCTTCATTTCCCTTTCTAAATCTCTCCTCAAATCCTTTAATCCAAACACAGCCTTGAGTGATCTCTTTATATGGCTGTATACATCAAATATACATTTTCCATATCAAGGTACATCAAGCTTCCCACAATACCCAAAAGACAGTTTTTGACACAAGTTATATGCACACACAACGGTCTTAAAAGATATAAGCAACTCACATGACTAGGAGGGATGTGATTTCCACTTAGTAGATCCAAAAGTACAGTGCCAAAGCTATATATTACACTTTCAGGGCTGATGCTTCCTACAATATTAGAAAATGTAATTTCAGTAAGTACACGGCAGAAATACAGGAAAAAGATTAAACAGAGTAGTGATGACAAAAGATAATTGTTTGAATCAAACCCATAAAACAAAGCGGCACACATGATTAACAATTGAATCTAGAGAAAAATCACCATTCCGTTGATATTCTGGAGGTGTGTAGGCAAGATTTGTGCTATAGCTTTTCCCATTGCTACTATTTTTCATTAAACCAAAACATGAAAGCCGTGGATCACCATCCTACAATGTCCATCTAACTATTAGATAATTAATGTTGCAAGAGTGATAATAAGGTTTAAAAATGTATTAGGAGATAATTTACGATACCTCATCAAAGAGAACCCTATAAGCATTCAGATCGTGGTACAATGGATGACCTTCAGAGCTGCAATAGTCTAAGGCTTCAGCAATATAAAGTGCTACTCTCAAGCGCAGTGCCCACTCAATTGTCTGATTTTCCCCTGTTAGAAGAAACGAATGGCCGAAATTAATCTAACACAAATGGAAAGACATCCACTATTCTCAAGAGTACAAATGGACCACCAAACACTTTTCCAGGGTACAAATGCAACCAATTCTCATCGTAGAGTAATTAAGATCCACCAAACCACTTGAGACAAATAAATGTAAACCTACCAGAAGCATCATCCAATTTTGAACCGAACAAAAAAGTAACTTAAGTTGGAGATGCAAATGTACCCACATTACAGATTAAGATCCTCTCCATTACAGACAAAAACTAGTGATCTCCGTTTACATGATCAATAAATTAATCTTTAAAAATTCAAAACAGCTAAGAGATATATTAGAACGGTAAATTTTGAATTTTGATGATTTGTTGCAATCCCATGCATCGAAATGAAGATCTCCATTAAAAGCTTTTAAAGAAGAGGATCTTAATCCCCACATTAGCACCCTTATCTCCATATATTTTCCTCTCTCATTGGACACACATGCAATCAACAATTACTTCATTTATGGGCAAGACAACCCAAATCAAATCAAATTTCGACATTCACTACAACAGCCTAGCTCAAAATATAGATAATATAGCAATCTAAGAACTAAATTAAATTATTGAAATCATTAATTAGCATTAGCATTAGCATTAGCATAGCATTAAAAAAAAATTAAAAAAAATAAAAAAAGAAGTACATACAGTGAAATAGATGCTTAGTAAGAGTATGGTTAGGCATGTACTCAGCAACAAGCAATCTCTGATCACCATCAGCGCAATAGCCAATCAAATTTGTAAGTCTTCGATGCCGCAACTTTCCAACACCCATGGCCTTTTCCTGAAAAAACTCAATAAAGTAATGTACTTTTAAAAATCGATTCAGAGAAAGAATGATTGAACAAATAAATAAATATAACAAAGATACCGCAAATTGCTTGGGATCAGGCCAGGCCAATTTCGTGAATTGCTTGACGGCGATCCACCGGCGGTTCTGTAGGCGGCCCTTGTAGACGATATTGGGTGCGTTTTCGCCACTTTCGGAGACGATGTAGTCGGTTCTGAAGTTGTTGGTGGCCGTTTTAAGGTCGGAGAAGGAGAACTCCGAGAAGGACAGAACTCCGCCGGCCGTCGTGGTGGGTCGGCTGAAGAGTGGTGGTGGGTTTGGGGTATGGTGGTGGTCCATGGCTTCTGCGTTTGTCTCTGCGGGCAACAACGATTGACAACAACCCATGTCTGAGTCACTGTCACAAAGTCTCAGACTAGTCGTTCCAGAGAGAGAGAAAACAAGTGTAGTGAATTGAATGCAGTCTTCAATTGAATTCGGGGGGGGGGGGGGTTATATGCTTGTTTGTTCTTTTTCACTACTATCAGACTCTCTCTCTCTCTCTCTCTCTCTCTCTCTGAAGAAATCAATGTATCTTCCTTCGTTCTCCTTCGCTTCAGTGTTCGACGGTTTGCTACAGCTTGAGGCTTTGTTTTGTATGTCCAATCTTTAAAGTTTTTTTCATTAAGTTCAATTTAATTTACTAATAAAAATGTATTTCAAAATCATCTCTCATCTTTTTATCAAATATTTATTAAATTAATAGAGAAATATTTTGAGATAATTTATAATTTAATTCTTATAACAAAATAAATTTTTATTTATCAATTTAAATTCTAATTTTTTTGATTTGTTTTTAATCTAAATTTAATATACTATTTTTTTCAAAGGTCAAGGTTTATTTTGTTACAAAGGTCAAACTTTGAAATTTTTTTTATAATCATCCCAATATTTTTTTTATCAAATTTGAATTTGATTAAAATTTTTAAAAATAAAACATTGAAAATGTTTTTTTTTTTTCATTAAATTTGATGAAAATGAAATTTTGGAGTAAAAGCATAATTTCTACAAATACTTTAATGAAAATTTGATGAAAAAATTAGAATAATTCATATCACATCAAGTTTTCATTATATTTAAATTTGATGAAAAAAATAATGAAAGATTGGAAATACTCAATCTTTTATCAAATTTAAATTTGATATTAAAAAAAAAATTGGTGAAAATGACATTCAATCCACTCATCAAAATTATATCAAATCAAGTTTTCATAAAATAAGAGATGAATTAAATCTTTGATTTAAATTGTTGAAAAAAATTGATGAAAAAAAAGAGAAAGATAAAGGATTGGAGACACTTTAATGATAGGTAAAAATATAAGCTCACATTTCATTTTTAAATTAAAACACTTATTATTATAATTCATAATTTTAAAAATGTCACTATCTTGTTTAATTAAACTTTTTTATATTAAAATTATGTTTATAAATTATTTTTCTCTCTAATATAGGACTTTGTTTGGTTGCAAAAGTAGAATGTTTGTTAATTAATAGATAGATTGATACCCTCTATAGATTCGAGCTTATAACCCCATACTAACACCTTAAATTATGTTTGATTCATAAATTTGGAAAGACATTTAAGAAGAAAAAAAAAAAAAAAATTGTGTAAACTATAAAATATAATTATATTTTATTTATATTTCATTCATCCTTTCTTTTTTAAATCTTTATTTTAAATTCATGAAATAAATACAGCTTTAATATATTTTCAAAACTATTTAAACTACCGTTCGAATCTTTTAATATATATGGTTTAGTTGGTGTGGTTTTGTTTAGTATTATCTTTTAATAAATTCAATTTTTAAAGCATTGAAGAATGACACAATAAATTTTTCAACAATGATTCATCCTCCCTTTTTAGGACCCCCTTTGGACCCCCTCTCTCTCTCATTGGTCACCTTTTCTTTTTCTTTTTCTTTTTTTTCCTGCTCCTCCAATCACCTCTTGCCACGTGGCAAAGGGGGGTAAAGGGGGTGACCCCAAAGGGGGTCCCAACCTTTATTCATTATTTTTATATTGAGGTGATTTGGAGAGCTGTTTACGTAGGCACCCTGTTTTAGGAGAAATTTTTGGATGTTAGTAGAGTAGCATGTAGCATTATCTTTTATTAATTATAAATATATATTTTTTTATTATTTTTTAAGCATTTAACATAAATATAATAAATTTTATTATCAAAATTAATTACAATAATAAAATATATCACGTAATATATACTCTATCGTATATAAAATTACCCATGTTAGTGAATCATGGAGTTGGCGGCGGATTGACTCCGTGTATTTCAATCAATTAAAAAATGTAAGAAATAATTGTAAAATAAATATTTTATTCAACTACACATCATCTATACTATTAAGCAAATGGGGGGGGGTTTAACCCCATGGTATGTGGGAGTTATAATATTTTAATTTTAATTTTTTAAATTTTTTATTAAAAAAAATTCAGTATTTATTGATTTAGTTAAAATTTTCTAATCAGTATTTATTAACTTTTTTCAATCCACATGTCTTTTCTCATGTCTACATTTATTAATTTGGTCAAAATCTTCTGATCAATATTTAAAATCCTCTCATACAAATCATTATAAATACAATCCGTACATAATTTATATATTAAAAAATTTAAAATAAATATAAATATCTATAATTATCCTGTACATAGCACGGGTGATAGATTAGTACAATTTTAAGATAGAATCACTAGTTAGTGGAAATTGGGAAAATTAATTTACAGGACTTTGGAATCTTTTAGGCCAAGTTTGGCATCCTTCAAAAAATTCAAAAAGTCAAAAAGTCACTATCCTATTTAAGTCACATCATCTTATTTAAGTCACATCACCTCTCTAACACATCACTTCAAACCCAACCAAAATCCAACCCATATTTCATAAAAAGTCAAAAAGTGCACTTATTTAGTCTTCCCAAACTTGGCCTTAGTGTTCTTTTCGGAACTTTAATAAGAAAAAGTTAGATTAGTTTTTTTCGGTAAGAGGTCATTTGGCAAATTTAAAAAAGTCACATAAGGGCTTTGATTTGTTGCACTAATTTGTTGAGCACTAATGGCATTAATTTCTATATCAGGTAAAGAAAAAAAAAAAAAACAAAGTTACCAAAACAGGAAATTAGTGCCATTAGTGCCAACAGTTTTAGTGCCACAAATCATTTTTCTAAAATTACAATTATGTTTTTTATACTTTTTCATATTTACATATGTGAAAATATAAATTTTCTACATTGGTTGGAGATAGTTTAATTATTTTATTATAATGTAACATTATAAACAAATATTAATCAAAAAATTTAAAAGTAATTTTTTACCAACCTCCATATCACTTTTCTAAAAAGTTAAATACTGAATTAAAAATCAAAAATCAACTTTTAACCATCTCTTCAAAATACCTCCTTAATAATTTTAATAAGCATGACAAGTAAATGGGCAATGGTTGGTGGCCCTAATTTCCTTGGCTAGAATGGCTCAAATTTCCTTATCAGGTAAAAAAAAAAAAAAAAAACAACAACAAAGTTACCAAAATTGACAAATTTGAGCCATTCTAGCCAAGGAAATTAGGGCCACCAACCATTTTTCCAAGTAAATTTCTATACAAACATATCATTCTTTTGTACTTGTTTTTTGTTTTTTTCCTCATCACTTCTTTGATCTTGTACTCTCTCTCTCTCTCCTCTAGGACACGCTCTTTCTCTTTCATTTTGACCTTCTCACATCATACATACAATCTCTCTTTCTTTTCCTTTTTTTTATTTTGTTTTATTTTAATAAACTCACTCTGTGTATAAATTTTAAAATATAACTCTGATTTTTTTAAAATTAATAGTACTGAATAAATATCAATAATATCTTTAAAATAATATTAACATTTAATATATTTAATTAAAATTTTAAAATAATAATTTAAAATAAGTAAAGATATATTATTTTAGAATTTTGTTAAATTAAAATGAAATGTATTGTTAACTAAAATTATAAAATGACTGATAAAATTAACTAAACTTCAACCAAATATTTTATATTTCAACTTTAAAAATAGTTTAAAAAATTAATCACATCGTATAAAAATTTAAATTAATAATTCAAACTTTATAAAAATTTATATAATTAAAATGATTTGTAGATTTAAGTTAATATAAATAATATATTTTCTCAAAGTACTTTTTAAATGAAAATATTATTTTTATTTGCTAAGAGAAAACGGAGAGACTAATAAAAATAATAATCATTTTAAGAATACCAAAACAACTATTAGAAAATCTATCAAACCCTCGTATAGGTGCGAACCCCACACCTATATGAGTGTTTAGTAATTTTTTTAGTAAAGCATTTAGTATCTCTAGTATTTTTGTAAAATTATACAATTAAAAATAAAAAACAAAATATTCAAACATTCAAAATTTAAATCAAATCCAATATAATAAAAATAATATTTAACCCGTACAAATATTAATTCAAATCATACAAATATATATATATATATTTAAACCATACAAATATTAACTCACATATTGGACTTGTATTGTACCCATCACAAATTAGACTTGCACTCCACACATATTAGACTTGCATTCAGGTACAGATTGAACGTACACCTCACCCAGACTAGATTTGCACCTCATACTAGGGGTGGGCAACGGTTTATCCGATCTGCAAAACCCACCCAATCACGCATACAAATGGGCGGTTTCGCAGACACAATTAAGGCAGATGCGGTTTGGAATATGGCATGTTTGTGGGTTACGGGTTAAACCCGCACCCGCAAGAACCTACCCGCACTTTTTATATTAATTTTTTTTTTAATTTTTAATCTTTAATCTTAACCGTTGATTTCATTCCTATATCCTACCTAAATATTTTTGTCCAAAACAAAACATCTTTTATTCTTTGAACTTACTCTAGCATTACATTTACTAATAGTATTATATCAACTGAAACTGAAAAAATATTGATTATATCATTATTGTTTCATAATTGAACTTGTCCGGGATGAAGTGTGATTTGGAATTTTAAATTCCTTAATGAATATGGAGTTCTAGTTTAGGATTTTGAAATATGTGTTCGTATAAACGTTTATGATTTAATTTAGGATTTTGAATGATTTGTTTGTGTTACGAATTGATTTTGTTGTGTTTTTAATTTTATAAGTTTTAATTCATTAATTATTAATGTTGGAGCATTTTAGAAAATAGGGAGAAAATGACTCAAAATAAATATTTACAAAATGGGAAGGAAAAAAAAAAAGGCTCAAAAATAAAATTTTAAAGAAAAAAGTCCAATCCACAAACCGCCCCAACCGCCTGCACATCCGTGAACCCTATTCGCATAAACTGCAAACCGCACTATTGGCAGTTGCGGGTTAACTTTTTCCTAAACCGCATAGATGTGAGCAGGTCCAAACCAATTCACAATCCGTCTAAATCCGATCCACGAATACCCCTACCTCATACAGACTAGAATTGCACCATATATGCATTCAACTTGCACCCCACACGTATTGGACTTGCACTCCGGCATAGATTGTGGGGTTGCAAGTCCACTCTGTGTAGGGTGCAAGTCTAATCTGTGTGATGGTGCAAGTCCAATATGTGTGGAATGCTAATTGAATGTATGTAGGGTACAATTCTAATATGTTTGGACTACAAGTTCAGTTTATGTATGATGCAAGTCAAATATATGTGGGAGTGCAAGTCTAATCCTTTCTGCCTTCTTTCTTTTTTCTTTTCTTTTAAACTATTATTTATTTTAATAAACTATATATAACCTTTAAATAAAAATAATCCCATTAAAAAGATATCGACGAAATCTTTAAAATAAGACTAATATTAAATATATAAATTTTAAATTTTAAAAATAATAACTTAAAATAGATATAAAAAATTACACAATTAAAATAAAATGTATGGCTGAAATTAATATGAACAAAAAAGATTATTTAAAATTACTTAAGTAAAAAGAAAAATTACCAATTAATCGTAATAAAAATGAAACAAACAATAAAATAGTCCAATATAAACAGACAATTAATGGTAATATTCAAACTGTACAAATTACAATATTAATTGAAACCATATGAATGAAAGCATTTAACCATACAAATAGTAACTCGAACCAAACAATAAAAATAATAATTAAATCATATAAATATTATTTTTATATTTATTAACTCAAATCAGACATTAAATTTAATACAAATATTAACTCAAACCATACAAATATAAAAGGTCACTAAAAAAATAGTCAATTTGTGTGGCGTGCAAGTCCAACTGGTTCATGGGAGCAAGTTAATTATTAAAATGATAAGTTTTTTTTCGGTTTATTCACCAAACTAGTTTTTAAATTTTTTTTTTAAAATTTGAAAATTAATCCAAATTGTGCCTAAAAAATTAAAAAAATTATATAAATTTAAAATAAAAATAATTAAGTGAGATACTAGAGATTATAAAAAGGAAAAAAAAAATCACTAAATTTTTTTGAAAAATCACTATAAATTAGACTTGTACCCCGCACAGAACAGACTTGCACCCCGCACAAGTCGGACTTGCACCCCACATATTTGGTTGAATTCTGTGTAGGGTGCAACTTTGACATGTATAAAGTGTAAGTTTGATTTGTGCAGAGTGTAAGTTTAATTTGTATAAGATGCAAGTCTAATTTATAGTGATTTTTATTTTTTTTTAAAATAGTGATGTAGTTGGTGTGGTTTTGTTTAGTATTTTCTTTTAATAAATTCAATTTTTAAAGCATTGAAGAATGATACACTAAGTTTTTATATGAAGTTATTGAGTTGTTTTTATATGAAGTTATTGAGTTGATTTGGACAACTGTATTAAGTAGGCACTCTATTTTACGAAAAAAATATTTGTATGTCAATACAGCATCACGTGATATTATCTTTCATCAATCACAAATATATATGTCTTTTATTTTTTCTCAAACACCTAGTAATATAAATATAGTAAACGCTACTGTCAAAATTAATCACAATAAAAAAAGATACTACCTAACATATATCCCATCCGTATATAAAAATTACTCCTCTCTTAGTGAATCATGTTGTTGGCGGCGGATTGACTCTGGGCACTTCAAGGGTTTGGGGTGGCTGCTGTGCGAAAGGCATAGCAATCATTGCTGTACAGCAAAATGGACCCATTTCAAGACCCATTTCGATAATCCGAATCGTTCACATTTTAGAATACATCAAGTAGAACATGCCTGCAAAAAATCAAGTTAATCGGATATCATTGATCCATTCATCCATCACATTCGTATTCATTTTAATACTTTAAATCACAATTATTATTTATTTTTGTAGATACAAATGTGAGTGGATGAATAGGTAAACGATATTCGATTAACTTAATTTTTTACAGACATGTTTTTTTTTATGTATTCTAAAATTTTAACGGTTCGGATAATCGAAATGAACCCCAAAATGAACCCATTTCGCTGCACAATAGCGACTGTTGTGCCCCACACAGTAACCACCCCAAACCCGTATTTTAATCAAATAAAAAATGTAAGAAATAATTGCAAAATAAATATTTTATTCAACTACATATAATACAATTTTGAAAGGGTTCCATAGAACTCAATTCTCACCTAGGAGAGGTTAAAGTCAGAATCTTTGATAATGAATTTCAACCACTTCGCTATTTTATTTTATTTTTATTTTTTAAATACCAAGGATCGCCTTTCGCCTGCTGGGAAAGTTATACGTATAAAGTTGGAGTTGTTATTTGTTTACATTATTGGATACAAAGATGTTTTAACTCAGAGGCATGTGGCGCATTCGATAAAGATTTGGAGGTTAAGATCTAGCTCTCAAGTTTAAAATTTTTTGAGTTAATTTTTGGACGTAATGCATTTGGTTAAGAGATTAGTCTCAGGTTATTTATACTATATATTAAATAAAATGAGATTTTTAATCTCAAGTCTTGTAGGAGCTCCAATCTCCTAATTTAAATTTCTTATTTTTTTATTTTAAAAAAAAAAATATTAACATTTATTAACTTCTCTCAACCTCCAAGTCTTACCCTCATAATAATACTTTAATGCATTAAGAACAAGTATAAAAAAAAATTCTTTGACATCCAACACATATAAATTTCTTAAAAAGTCCCAACACATATGATTATTATCCCTCATAATAATACTTTAATTGATTAAGAACAAGCATAAAAAAAAATTTCTTGAAAAATCCAATACATATGATTATTATCAAAATATTAAACTTTAGTATAATAAAAAAATGACATTTAATTCCTTGAAAAGTCTAACACATATAATTATTATCAAAATATTAAACTTTAATATAATATAAAAAAGAAAAAAAAAGAAGACATTTAAAAAAAAAAAAAAAAACATTTAAAAATCGCAATTCACATATATAGATAATTGTAAACACAATCTGTGCATAGCATGGGTGATGTGCTAGTTGTTATTATAGCAATTAGTGTGGATTCAATACTTTTCCGTTGCACGAGTCCTGACTTAAGCAGAACTTGGTAATCTCTGCAAAGATCGTTACCTTGGGAGATCAGGACAAATTCTCAAGTTCTAGTCTCTAACTCAGAACGAATAACAGAGCACATTGGTGATCTCTGCAAGGGGTGCTGCCTTAGACTTGCGGGAGAGGAGGAGGATTTTTCTGTACTACCCAAAAAAAAAATATATATATATATATGTTTTCAATACTAGAGATTAAAAAAAATTAAATATATAGAATAAAATAAGAAAAGAGTAGGTTATCTATTGGGATGTATTATTCAATGAGTTTGATTTTAGTTTTTTTAATTCAGTTTTTTAAAAATTAAGTTTTTTATTTTTCATTTTTTTTTATTTTTAGTGAATATTTTTAAAATTTTAAACAATTTTTTTTACTTTTTTAGATGTACATTACTTAGATGTATTTAAATAGTAAATTATTTGTGAAAAAATATTTTAAAAAATTAAGAAATATACAAAAATATGAAAAATGTACTGAATTTTTGTTGTTTTTTTTTTATATTTTTGATATTTAGTGAATTTTTTAAAGATTTTTTTTCACAAATATTATATTTTCAAAGTGTATTTATGTTAGATGTTTTTAAAAAATTTAAAAATTGTTTAAAATATTAAAAAAATTCAGTAAAAATAAAAAAAAAATACAAAAAACGAAAAAGTAGAAAGTAAAATTTTTTGAAAAGTAAATTCTGAAAACTAGAAATAAACAAAGTGATTATTATTATTATTATGTAAAATTATGTTTGTATCATAAATTTAAATAAAATTTTAAAAAGAAAAAAAAAATGTGACATTTCACTTAGTTTTTTTTTCTTCATATGTTTAAATTTCTATCAGGATTCATAAGTAAAACCCAACTTACATAATTGAAGGCATATTCTCATTTTGCTTTCCCAAAGATGATGGGTTCGCTCCCAATTCATCACACTAATCAAGACTTGCCAAGTCACACGGTCTAGGATTTCGAGATGAGCCAGCCCATCTAAGAAAGTAGATAATATTACGTGCATTAATTATTATATTAATTAATATATTAATAGATGATGTGATATAATTTTAAAAATTTTAAATTTTTATGATTTGTATAATAAATAAAATTATAATTTTAAAATGTTAATATCATAACATATATTGAGACACATCTATTTATGTTTGTTTGGTGTAATAAAAAATTAATAATAATTTAGTAAATATTTATTTAGATAAGTTAATATAAATCTCTACTGAAAATGTTAAATTTGTGAGTGTTGGTGTATATCAATTAAGAAAAGGAGATAAAAATGATATTGGTAACTATTTATCAATCTATGAACATTCTTATCAAACTAGTTAAATTTTCGTTATATTTTAATTTAAAAATTATTTTTTCTATTTTGGCTATCCAACAAACTCTCTATCATTTTGCCATACTATTTAAAAATTATTTTTATTTTTATTTTTATTAATTTTAATTTTAATTTCTTTTTATAAACTTTACACAACTAATATCAAAAATAATATTTTTTAATATTTGACTAGTCCAAACCACTGGCTACATTTGTTGAGCCAAATTAATCAAAATCAAAATAGCTAACATAGTAGCTAGTTTGAGGTACAATTTAATAATTTATTCACTATTTAAACTAACAAATAAATATAATTAATTTGATGGAAGTGAAAATGTGTTCCAATAAAAAGGTTAAAGATTGTGTCAAATATAAAAATGGAATCTCCATATATAAATTGAAAAAAATTTAGGAAAAATTACTTGTAAGTAGTGTTATCAAAAATTAATAACAAAATTATAAAAAAAAATTATAATTTTATATATTAATATTTATTATAACGGAAATTTAGTCAAAAAATTATAACAAAATCATTTCATTGGACGCTTGTTTAGTAAAAAAAACAACCCAATTTATTTTGCTTCATAAATTCCCTAAAAAAACAACCCAATTTATTTAAAATATCCTCTTTTTTTTAGACAATATTGTGAGAATAACATGTTACTGTCATGTTACTGTGAGATAGAGTAACATGTTACTATTTATATCAAACAAAGTAACTTTTTTTCTTTTTTTCTTTTTTTTTTTGTTAAGAATTTGATAGTCAATATGGATCTTATTTGATAGATCTATATAAGAAGATTCTTAAAAGAGTAATGTTAAAGATCTCAAAAAAATTAATAGAATTTTTAAGATCTCTAACATTTTTAATTCTCAAAATATTAATTGTATTAAAAACTAACATATAGATCAAAAATTATATTAGTTTAAAATTTAATATTTTAATAATAATAATAATATGTCTTGAATTTTTAAAAAAAAAATCTTATATTTATACTTAATGCATTATATTTTTATTATGAGATGACTTTGATCAAATTTCCTTATTTATAATGAATATCACGTATTTAAAAATAATTTTTTGAGAACACGGGTGTGATATTTTTCTTTAAAATTTAGAATGTGGGACCCACGTGTCATAGTCCTCGCCCAGCTCCTAACAGGCTTCAATTAGCAGCCGACTCCGATAAACTATTGAGGGCAAATTTCACTAGGCTACCTATACTTTGAGACTTGTATTATTTTATTTTTTATTTTGAATTTTAAATTTTGTTTTAAATAAATATAATTAAAGATATCAATATTTAATTTTAAGGATAAAATCGTTAATTTGATAAAATATAAACTAAATTTGATAAAAATAAATGTCAAAAAAATATTTTTGAATTTTTCAAAATTATTTTTACCCACTAAAGATAAAATTATATAAAATTAATAAATCTTTTAGACATTTATTTTTTTATCAAATTAATTTTTGTGATGTGTTTGGATGATGATCATATAATGGGTGGTTATTTTTATTTTTATTTTTATTTTCATTAAATTGTTTTTATTTTTTCAAAAGTCAAATGTGGCAACAATTTTGATATCATTATTAAACTAATCCATTAAATTAGAAAAATCCAAAACTAAAAATATTTTATATATTAAATATATCGATTACACATTAAAATCTTAACAACTATCTATTACATGATCATCATCCAGACACATAATAAAAATTAATTTGGTAAAATAAATAAATAAATAAATAAATTTCTAAAAGATTTATCAATTTCATATAATTTTATCTTTGGTGTGTAGAAATAATTTTTAAAAATTTAAAAATATTTTTTTGACATGTATTTTTGTCAAATTAGTTTATTTTTTATTAAATTGACGATTTTACTCTTGAAATTAAGCAATACTATCTTCAATTGTCCTTATTTGGAACAAAATTCAAAATACAGGGTCAAATGTGTCATAATTGAAAAGCCAGAGATCAAAGTGATACGAGCTCCAAACTATAGGGACTGTTAGTGTAATTTACCTAATTATTTAGCAGGAGAATTCCAGCCAACAAAAATTATTAATTATGTTTAATTAAAATTTTAAAATTTTTATTTTTATTATATTTTAATATAAATTTATTAGTAAGAATAATATATATTAAATTTTAAAATAAAATATTATTTTTTTTCATAATATACCCTAATCACATATACATATTCTTCATATTCTTCTCTAAATTTCAATTATTTTCTCTTCTTCTTTCTCGCACCAAAATTTCAAACCACTCTACTAAAACTCATCATTATCATTAATATCATTGTTTTTTTATTCTTGTGAATAAAAAAAAAAGTTTGAACAAAATCAACCATTACCATCAACATAATTATTTTTTATTCTTATGAATAAAAGTAAGTTTGAAAAAAATTAAATAATGAACGAGAATAATAATAGTAACTATTTTTTAAAACAACCCATAAAAAAGAAGTATTCACATAAATATTAAAGTATAATTATTGATTTTTGTGTTTTTTTCTTCATAAAAACGAATATTCAGTCTAGTTAATGTCATTGTTGTTCGGACTTTCAGATCTAAAAAAAATTATTTTATTCGGCAATATACTGCCAAAACAAAGTTAACATGTTCAGATATAAAAGCCCAAACACGATGACTTTGTTCGTCTATGTAAGTCCAAACATGGTGATTTTGTTCATTATTTATTATTTAAGTGTATCTTCAAGGATAATTTAAAAAAAAAATTATAGAGTGTATTAAGAGTAATATAAAATCTTAAATAATTTAATTGAGTGTACTGAGAAATTAAAAATATTTAATAATTTTTTAAATATAAATAAAATCCCCCTATTTAGCATCTCCACTACATACAGATTGTCTGATAACGTTTCATTCCATACGGTCCACATATGGTAGAGATTTTTACTAGTATAATTAATTGTATAAGTATCAACATCAACACCACCACCAAAAGAAAGAAAAAAAAAGAGGTATGTTGGATGATGACAGACAGTGAACCTTGAAACCCAAATCATCGCAATATCAATCTCGACTTAGATTATGAGACAACCCAAAATGTGCGAAAATATCAATGCTGCATTCTAAACCAATACACTAAATTTTAATGAGAAACTAAAGGTGTAGTAACACTCTCTCTACCCACAATACAACCTCCTCAGATCCCCTACACACCCGCGCACCAAAAAAAAAAATTATTATCTTTATATTATATAGGAAAATGAGATTTTAGTGAGAAAATTTATAAAAACTCTAAAATCTCATTCCACAATTACTAATTTTTGTGATTTTAAAAATATTTTAAAATAATTTTACTGGCTAACAAAGTAATTATAAATAAAAAATAATCATAAACCACTTAAAATTTTGAATTATATGGTCCTAAAATCTCTCTCCCCCCAATATTTCTCTCTCCTAAATCTCATCTCATAACAAAGTAACTATACATTAAAAAAACATTATACATTAAAAAAAAAAAACACAAATTACAAAAATAACATCATAGATTAAAAAAAACGTAAAACCACAATTGTTAATTTTTGTAATTTTAAAAATATTTAAAAATAGTACTATTGGCTAACAAAGTAACTATAGATTAAAAAAACTAAAATTGCTAATTTTTGTAATTTTAAAAATATTTTAAAATAATATTATTGGCTAACAAAGTAACTATAGAGTTAAAAATAAATAAATAAATTGAATTACAAGTTCTAAAAATCTCCTCCATAATATTTATCTTTCCTAAATCTCATAATCTATCTATGTATGTTATATATTATGAATAATACTATATGTACCAATTAGTGTACTAACTAATAGACTAACGGATGATGTGGCATAATTTTAAAGGTTTTGGGTATTTATAATTTAATTAATAGGTGGGGTCAGTGATAATAGTATAACACTAATTAGCACACTAGTTAGTACACTAATTAGTGCATGTAGAACCACCAATATATTATATCAAAGTGACTTTTCATCTTAGAGGCCTTAAGTGTTTCAAAACCTTAAATCTAATTTTTTGAATTTTTGATTTTTATAAAAAAAATTAAAACATCTATTGGCTATTCCAATGATACAAATATTAACCTTCAAAATTATTTAATACAAATATATTGCTGATAAAAAGAAATAAATAAATAAATAAGCACACAATTTTCAACTTCCCACTCATTCTCAAAATAAATCAAGTTTTTATTTAAAAATAATATAAAATTAAATCTTCTCTCTCCTAAAATAAATCTAATGAAAAGGAAACTCTCTCACCTCCCATAAAATGTATACTATTAATATATTTCACAACTGGTCTGATTTATATAAATATAAAATTAAACCTAACATAAAATAAAAATTAAACCTTATATCTAGATTCTCTCTTTATTCCATAATTAAATACAATTTTATTTCCAATAAATTTAAGCATATCTATACTACATATATATATATATTTTTTTTAAATCTCATAATATATTATTTTTTATAATGATTTCATGATTTATAATTTCGAAAATGAAAGTTGAAAAAAATTATTATTGTGCACTATTTCTCTAACCAATTCTTTCTTCTATCCAAAAATTCTAACCATCATCCATTATACTTTTTCCAAGTCATTCATGTCTTCCTTGCCCTTTAAATAGTACATTTATGGAACGATGAAATTCATTATTTTTTAACTTTCTTTTTACGAAACAATTTAGCGGTTAGTTTATGTTTAATCTATTATATTCTTTAAACAGACTATTTTATCTTTTAAGTACACAATTTTTTCTTTTTTTCTTTTTTTATCTATGACCATTTTTTTTTTTTTGTATTTTATATTTTGTGTGTCATTTCTCTCTCCTCTTTACCAACCATTATCTGTTTTTTGTTTATAACTATTTTTTTGTTAGTTAATATTATTTTACTAGAACTTTTATTCTAAAATGGTGTGATAGGATCATTTGTATAATAAAAAACATGTTATATAGTGATAAATCAAAATCCAAACAAAATCATTATCAATAAGTTTTTTGTATTAATTTTATATTTGCATATCATTACTTTTTTAAAAAAAAAAATTACTTTAATATTTTTTTGATATCATGATATGTGTTAATCGATAGTTGATGCACAACATTACTTCAAAGGCATATAATAGTTTTTCAAAGCTATAAAAAATATATATATTAATTTTAATCAATTTTTTCAAAACTATTAAAGGTATTAGTCAATTATTTAATTATTTATCTTTAATATGTGCAGCTCATCTCTTTCTTTATGGTACTTCTCTCTCTATTCCACTATGAGTTCATATGTTTTTAGAAAAAAAATCATATGTAATTTAAAATTTTGAATCTTTTTATATAGGAAGTTAAAAATTAAATTTTAGAATTTAAAATATAGCTATACAAAACCATATCCTTTAAAATATAGCTATATTTATAATTAATTTTAATCAATCTATTACCTATCCTTATTTATATTATTATATAAATAAAAATGTTGTACGATAATTGAAATTCAAAATCCTAATCTATTTTTTTTCAAAATTTAAAATTGTTAAAATGCATATGTTGCAATATCATTAATTTCTTCCTATTATAATTTTATTTTAAATCTTATAAGATTTGTTCAATGACTAATATTCAATTTTTGTAAAAATATTTCAATATATTCCTTCCAAAAGTTAATATAGCAAGTCTACAAAATTATATTTTAAAACTCAAAATTATTAATATTTTTATTTTGTTTTAAATAAGCATGTTAAAGTATAAATAAATATCCAAATAAAATTGTACTTATTAATAAATATGACATTAGTTTTAATTGTAATCACATATTTTTAAAGTCTTTATTCATTTTTAATTTTTTTTTTTGATATTTTAAATTACATGTTACGATAATTCTTTCTTACTCATTAAATTTTTTAAAATTTCTTTAATTATTTCCCTTTCAAAAACCAATATAACAATTTTTTAAAATTCATATTTTGTTATTCTAAAATAGTGAAGTATTAGAATTATGTACTTTTTTTTTATAACAAAGCATAATTTTAATTGTTAATTGTCAATACAACAATTTTAATTTTTCTATACTATATATTATAGTAAAGGAATATCTAAAATAAAACTCTTAAAGTTATATATAAAATTTTATTTACGAGAGATAAAATATAAAAAATTAAAATAACTATCTAAATAATATATTATTTTATCATGTGTATAGCACGGATGAAATGTTAGTAATAATATATATGAAAGAGAACAAGAGATATATAAAAGGAAGAATAAGTATTCTCTTCTTACAAGTTTCATTTAGTAACATACTTTGCTTTTATAAGCAAACATAGCAGACCGTACAAGCCGTCTAGCTATCATTTTTTACTGCTAAAAATTTCTTTTCAATGCTAGAAGTTTCACGGCCTTTGGTCATTCAAATATAATATATTATACAATACTCCCTCTTAAATGACCATATACTAAGAATATGCTTCGTTAAAACCTTATCAAGAAAAATCCAGTGGGAAAAACCTTTGGTGAAAGAAAAAGAGTATAATATTCTTGTATGCGATTGTTTAGATTTTCTCATTAACACCTTACTAAGAATAACCCAGTGGGAAAAAAACCTTAGACAAGGAAAAAAGAGTACAATCTACAAATTTGCTTAAATAGATGACTCCCCCTCAAAGCTGCATAATAGATCTTTATATCAACGCATCCCAATATTATGCACCAACTTCATAAATGTTGCAGTCAATAGTGCTTTAGTAAATAGATCAGCTAGATTATCACTTGAGCGTATCAGTTGAACATCAATATCACCATTCTTCTAGAGCCTATGTGTGTAAAAGAATTTTGTTGAAATATGTTTGGTCCCCACCTTTGATATAGCCTCATTTGATCTGCGTGATACACGCATCATTATTATCATATAATATGGTTGGACTTTTTTTGTTGAAGACAATTCGCATCTGTCTTGAATATGATGGATCATGGATCTAAGCTAAATACATTCTCAACTTGCTTTATGAATTGCAAGTATCTCTGAGTGATTTAAAAAAGTAGCAATCAATATTTGTTTTACTGATCGCCAAGATATATATTTTCATAGACAAAAATATATCCTATTTGTGATCTGTCTTTATGTGGATCAGAGAGATATCCAGTATCTACATATCCAATTAGCAACAGCTTTGATTTATTTGAATAAAATAAACCCATATCAGTTGTTTCACGAAGATAAGTAATATTTGTTTTACTCCATTCCAATGTCGGTGCAGAACTATCTTGCTAATAAATTGACAGCAAATGCAATTGCAATATTAGGCCTGATACAATTTGCAAGATACATAAGAGCACCAATTGCACTAAGATATGGTACTTCAGAACCAAGGAGTTCTTCATTATCTTCTCGAGATCGAAAATGATCTTTCTTTATATCAAGTGATCGAACAACCATAGGAGTACTCAAGGGATGAGCTTTATCCATATAAAAGTTCTTCAAGACCTTGTCTGTATATGTTGATTGATGTACAAAAATTCCATTTGGCAAGTGTTCGATCTGCAAGCCGAGATAAAATTTTGTTTTGCCAAGATCTTTCATTTCAAATTCATTCTTTAAATATTTTTGCAGTTTTTGTAAGCTCTTTTGGAATTCCTATAAGATTCAAATCATCAACATATACTGCAATAATTGCAAATCTAGATTATGATTTCTTAACAAAAATGCATGGACAAATTAGATCATTTTCATATCTCTCTTTCAACAGATATATATATTGAAGCGATTATACCATATGCATCTGAATTGTTTTAACCCCTATAGAGATCTTTGTAACTTGATTGAATAAACACTTATGGATTTTGAATTAGATACTTCTGGCATTTTAAATCCTTTAGGGACTTTCATATATATATATATATATATCACTATCTAGGGATCCATATAAATATGCTGTAACTACATCCATTAGACGCATATCTAAATTTTCTATGATTACTAAGCTAATAAAAAATTTGAATGTAATTGCATCAATTACTGGTAAATATGTTTCCTCATAGTCAATACCAAGTCTCTGCGAGAAACCTTGTGCAACAAGTCGTGCTTTATATTTTACAATTTCATTTTGCTTATTGCATTTTCAAACAAACACCTATTTATATCCCACAAGATATATCCCTTTAGGTGTTTAGACTACAGGTTCAAATACTTCACGTTTTGTAAGTGAGTTTAGCGCTGCTTGTATTGTTTCTTTTCACATTGGTCAATCACTTCTCTATCGACATTCCTCAACAGTTCGTGGTTCAATGTCATCATCACTTTTGATAATATTTTCAGCATTACTTTTAGTAATGTCAAAAACAACTTTAAATGAAAATATGTTGTCGACAACAATTTGATTTATATCCCAAATATCTCCTGTACTGATATAACGTATTAAGATCTCATTATTTTCAGATGCCTTTTCCACTTCAAGGGATAACTCTTCAAGAGGTTCCACTTCAGGGGATAACTCTTCAGGAGATTCCACTTCAGGGGATAATTCTGTAACAACCCCGATCTCTGATTAACGTTAATTCATGATTAATTATGTCTACTGAGTAATTAAGGAAAAACCCTAAGTTAATTATATGTGCAATTGCATTATTTTGTGTTTATATCTATTAGGCGTAGAAAGATCTGCTTATGTTTAGTTTCGGTTGTGAATTAAAGGCCTTATCGGCATTCGAATCAGAAATTGACTTGATTTATGTGGTAATTAGGATTTTTAGAATTTTATGGTAGGTTCAATTGAAAATCGATTCGGAACGAATAAATTAGAATAATTAGTGCCAATGTGATTAACTTAAGTCAATTTAATCAAGCCAATTTAAATAAGCCTATATAAGGCCACTTTAACTCCTTTAGTTGAGGATTACACTTTCTTTTCCTTCATTTGATGCTAAAAAACATGGGAGAGAAGGAGAGAGAGGAAAATTGAGATCAATGTTGAATTAGGGGAGAACTGCTTGAAATTGTGGACATTTGAAGAAGATTTGGGAGTTTTAACTTCAACTCTTGTGAATTCAAGACTTAAGGTAGGAATCCACCCTCTTAATTGTGTAATTGAGTTAATTCATCTATGAATTCAAGTGAATTGAGCTATGAGATGTAAGAATCAAGCTTAAGAAATAAATAGGAAGATCAATTTATGCATGCATGTACATTTCAATGCATTTAGAGGATGTTACTAGGAGATTCCCTCATGCATGTTTGAAATTTATCTTAATCTAGGGAAATCATCAAGTTTCAAGTTTTTTTATAGCATTTGATCATATTTTGAGAAGCTCAAGATCAAAAGAATTCATGCATGTTATGTTCATGAAACATTCAAAAAGATTAAGTTGAAATTGTGTACAATTGGCATACTTTTGGGCCATGATTTCTTGAAATAATCCTTTAAACATGTTGTTTTATGAGTTTCTAAGTGTTTTCCAAAATTTTGGCCCAAGAGGATGAGTTTTGAAATGTTTAGTTTGAGTTTGAAACTTGGAGATCAAATCTGGAAATTCCAGATTTTTGCATTCACGCTCGAGCGTAGGAGTTTACGCTTGAGCGAGCACTCTGAGTGCGTGCACTTCCGCTCGAGCGACCATAAGCTTGCTCGAGAGTAAAATGCATGTATCCAAAAGTTCATTTGTTTTGCAGCACGCTCGAGCGACATAAGTCACGCTCGAGCGAGGGTTTGAGTCTTAGGCTCGAGCGGAGATCGAGCATTCATCGAGCGCGAAAAACAAGTAACCAACACTTTTTCAAAGTTTACAACCCGCTCGATCTAGGGAAGTCACGCTCAAGCGAACCTTCATTTCTTGCATGTCCGCTCGAGCGAGGAAATCCACGCTCGAGCCTGGACTCTGTTTTCAGCAAAATTTGAAGGATGTTTTCAAGTGCATTCTAGCATCCTCATTCCATCCTAGGCACTCCTAGGCCATGTTTAAGACCCCATATAAGGTTAAAGGCTAGAAACACACTAAAAATAAATGAAATAAGTTATGTACAATCTGAGCGTGTATATTTAATGTATGAATCTGCCATGTTATGTAGGTCACGCACCTCAAGATACGTGAATTGCCCACTTTGCCGTCTATTCGGAGCTACCAGTTATTTGTGAGTAATAACTTTGTAAAGTTACATTCAATATTAAATATTTTCTGAACATTATGACATGAAACCATTAGTCTTCTGAAATGCTATGTTATGTTTTGAATGAATGAATGATTGTCCAAGATTCTGAAAGTTATTCGTGACATCCTTAGCATCATATCATATGCGTCCCTTTACGGGTCATCAAGTCCCTTTATGGGTCATCAGGTTCCTTTACGGGTCATCAGGTCCCTTATGGGTTATCGGAAACGTCTCTATACACATGAGTCATCAGAAAACCTTCATGGCAGTCCCTTGTGGGTCATCAGATTTGTTAATGCTAACGAATACGGCACGTTTTATGATATGATGTATGTATAAGTTTTGAATGCAAATGTAACTATGCCTATGAATCTACTCTATTATGACATCCAATTATGTACAAGACTTTGTTTCTGTATGGACATCATTCAGTAAAATCTTTACGCTGTTATTATTCACTAGGCTTTCGCTCACTATTTATATTATGTATGTAGGTGAGCAGGCACGTGACCAGACCCAGGGATGATGGCCTATGTTTCAGTTTTTGTCAGCCAACCTTTGTGCCTCCCGAGGAGGTTCCGAATGAAGTCAAGTTTTGTGGCTATTTTTGTAATCATATTAGATTATGTTTATACTATGTTGTATTTGGACAAGATTTCTGATAACATGTAGATTGAGTGATGTGTAAATATTGTATCTTTTGTTGCCACTCATAAGTCTATAAAAGGTTTTAAGTTAACTGTCCCATGTATGTCTTCACAGCTCAATGGACTTCGTATATGTTGTATATTTGCTTCCGCAGCCCCTACTATATGTTATTATGTCAAGAGGCCTTTGGTAATCCAAGGATTACTGGCCGGTTACGATGCTAAACCCATAAGGGCGGGTTCGGGCCATGACAGAGTGGTATCAGAGCACAAGTTATACTGCACACATGAGTCCATATGAGCTATAGGATGTTCTAGTAAGAAATAGGAGCATCTCATCAACATGTATGTGAGTGAGTTCAAAAAAAAAGGGGAATGAAAACTGGAATTGATCATGCACACATGACACTAAAATAAATGTTTGAACATTATGGTAAGGATTATTTGCCTATGTTTATTGCCCTTCTGTTTCCCTATAGCAACATGGAGAATGCAAGGGGAAACGATGTAAGTGAATCTTCAGAGACTCGCATGAACAGAATAGAACAAAGGCTTACAGCTTTAACTGAGGTGGTAATGCAACAGCGGAGACAGCAACCTCTACCTCCTCCACCTCCACCTCCACCTCCACCGACCCAAATTGAACTTAACGACATTATTAATTTGACTCAGAAGTTCATGAAAATGAAACCGCCAACCTTTCTTGGAGGAATTGAACCATTAAAGGCTGAAACATGGTTGTTAGAGTTGGAGAAATTGTTTGAAGTATTTCCCTGTTCCGAGATTCAAAAAGTCTTATTGGCTACCTACACTCTGAAGGACAAAGCTCGGAGATGGTGGTTGCTAGTTCGGAATGGCAATGAGAACATGATATGGGTTCAATTTAATACAATTTTCTACGACAAGTACTTTCCCCAGTGCTTTTGAGACAGGAAGGTTACAGAGTTTCGGGAACTAAAACAAGGCAGAATGTCCGTAGCTGAGTACGAAGCTAAATTTACTGAGTTAGCCAGGTTTGCTCCTCATATGGTGGACACGGACTACAAGAAGGCTCGCAAATTTGAGAGTGGGCTGGATTTAGATATACTGGATCGGGTGGAAGTTCTGAACCTGCCCACGTATGTGAATGTATTGGACAGGGCATTAATGGCGGAAGCCATTTTGGCAGCAAAGAAACAAACTCTCATCCCATGAACTGATTGGATGGGAAAAAAGGTCTAGAAACAGTTTCAAAAAGGGTCGTTCATTTACCGGGAATAAGAGACAAAATACGGGATCTTACAGTGGCTCAAGCCAAAGTAGTGGTACTACACCGACTTGCCCAGAATGTGGTAGAAAACACAAGGGGGTTTGCTATCGGGCTTCAAGTGCCTGTTTCAGGTGTGAAAAAATCGGTCATGTGATGAAGGATTGCCCTATTAGGTTCGAAAATGTCAACCGTCCAGCGACAAGTTCAGCCGGATCCGCTTCTGCATCCAAGATGAATATGAAAGCTAACACCGGGAAAGAGACCTTGATGCAGGGTCGAGTATTTGCACTTGTGCCTGGTGATGTGCAGAACACTGAGTTTGTGGTGTCAAGTACAATTTCTATCTGTGCTCAGAATGCTTATGTGTTGATTGATTCTAGCTCCACGCATTCATTTGTATCACATGCTTTCTCTCGGAAATTAACTAGGCCATTAGAACCTATGAACTGTCTATTATCTGTATCTGTCCCATCTAGGGGTTCCATGATATGTGCTTATATATACCCGGCATGTGATGTTTTGATTGGTGGTATGACATTATATGTTGATTTGTTGCCCTTAAGCATCGATCATTTTGATTGTATTCTGGGTATGGATTGACTGACTAAATATTGTGCTACTATTGATTGTGTGAACAAAACCGTCACGTTTAAACCACCTGGTGTGCCTAAGTTTACTTTCACTGGAAATGGGGTAGTTCCTCCACCATACTTGATTTCGTTTATGAAAGCTAAGAAATTGTTAAGGAAAGGTTGTCGAGGCTACTTGTGTTGCGTATTGACTGAATCCTTAGATTGCACCGGTGTAGAAACCATTCCTATGGTTTGTGACGTTTCTGATATGTTTCCCAATGATCTACCTGGGGATCTAGTTGATAGGGAAATTGAATTTACCAACGACATAATACCTGGAACACAACCCATCTCCAAGGCTCCATATAGGATGTCGACTTCTGAATTGAAAGAACTGAAAGTCCAACTCCAAGAATTTTTTTACAAGAAATTCATCCATCCGAGTATCTCACCTTGGGGTGCTCCGATTTTATTTGTTAAAAAGAAAGATAGATCTTTGAGACTATGTATTAACTACCGTGAGTTGAACAAAGTGACCGTCAAGAACAAGTCCCCACTACCCCGAATTAATGACCTGTTCAATCAACTTCAGGGAGCCCAAGTGTTTTCTAAGATTGACCTTAGATCCGGGTACCACCAGTTAAAGGTCAAGGCAGAAGACGTAGAGAAAACCGCATTCAAAACTAGATATGGGCATCATGAATTCTTACTCATGCCATTTGGGGCAACCAATGCACCTGCTACTTTTATGGACCTTATGAATAGGGTGTTCAAACGGTTTCTGGATGAATTCGTTGTTATATTTATTGATGCTATTTTGATTTACTCCAAAAGTAAGAAAGAACATAAGAACCATTTGAGAACTGCCTTGCAGATTTTAAAAGAAAAGAAATTGTATGCAAAACTATCCACGTGTGAATTCTGGCTTGACAGTGTAGCATTTCTAGGGCATGTAATTAATAAGGATGGCATCTCTGTTGACCTACAGAAAATTGAAGCTATTGTGGACTGGCCTATACCGACAAATATGACAGAAGTTAGAAGTTTTCTGGGACTTGCAGGTTACCACATAAGGTTTGTGAAAGATTTTTCAAAACTTGCCATGCCATTGACCTAGTTAACTCAGAGAAACGTATCGTTTGATTAGAATGAACAGCGAGAGTCAGCCTTTCAGGAGCTGAAAACCAGACTAGTGGCTGCACCCATTTTGACCTTACCCAATGATTCAGTTGGGTTTCAAATTTACAGTGATGCATCTTACAAAGGTTTGGGCTGTGTACTAATGCAAAATTGAAGGGTAATTGCCTATGCATCTCGACAACTTCGTCCTCATGAAAAGAATTACCCGACCTATGATCTTGAATTGGCAGTCGTGGTATCTGCCTTGAAAATTTGGCGTCATTACTTGTATGGGTTAACCTGTGAAGTGTATACTGATCATAAAAGTTTGAAATATCTCTTCACCCAAAAAGAATTGAACATGAGACAGAGGAGATAGTTGGAGCTGATCAAAGATTATGATTTACAGATTTTGTATCACCCAGGGAAAACTAATACTGTAGGAGATGCCTTGAGCCAAAAATCAATGGGAAATCTATCATGTTTGCTTACCAGCCAGAGGGAATTGTTATACGACTTGGAGAAGAATGAGATTGAGATTGTGATACATGAACAAGGTGGGGTTGTAGCTACCATTTCCGCTCAACCTGCAATCATTGAAGAAATCAAACAGAAGCTACTTGAAGATGAGTACTTGAAAAGGATTGTGGAAGAATTTGACTTAAAGCCGAGGCCGGGATTTGTGTTTGAAAATAATGTTTTGAAATTTCAGAATAGACTCTGTGTACCAGATTCCTCTGATTTAAGGAAGGGTATTATGACCGAAGCTCACAGCACCAAATTTGCCATGCATTCGGGGAACACAAAGATGTATTATGATTTGAGACAGAATTTTTAGTGGCCTGGAATGAAAAAAGTGCATTGCAGATTTTGTGGCTAAATGTTTACATTGCCAACAAGTTAAAGCCGAACATCAACAACTCGCTAGTTTGCTACAACCACTTCCAATACTGGAATGGAAATGGGAGCACATTACCATGGACTTCATTGTGGGATTGTCTCGCTCCTCTCGAGGTATGGATTCTATTTGGGTCATTGTGGATCGTTTAACTAAGTCTGCTTATTTCCTACCTATTAAATCTATTTACAATGCTGACAAATTGGCCAATATCTATATGAATGAGATTGTGAGATTACATGGGGTGCTAGTATCTATTGTATCTGACAAGGACTCAAAGTTTGTGTCAAGATTTTGGCAGAGTTGCAACAGGCTTTGGGGACAGAACTGAGATTAAGTAGCGCCTACCACCCACAGACAGATGATCAAACTGAACGAACCAATCAAACCTTGGAAGATATGCTCAGAATGTGTGTGTTAGATTTTCAAGGAAATTGGGAGACCTATTTGCCATTAGCTGAGTTTGTTTATAACAATAGCTACCATTCAAGCATCGGAATGGCTCCTTACGAAGCTTTGTATGGTAGAAAATGTCGATCTCTAATATGTTGGACCGAAGTAGGTGATAGACCTTTGTTGGGACCGGAACTTGTGCAAGAAACAACTGAGAAAGTAAAACTAATCCAACAGCGCCTGAAAACTGCACAGAGCCGGCAAAAGAGCTATGCTGATGTCCGAAGAAGAGACAAAGAATATAAAGTCGGGGATCACATGTTTATTAAAGTAACTCCAATGAAAGGGCAAACGCGGTTTGGTGTTAAGGGCAAATTAGCACCAAGATATGTTGGACCATATGAAGTTTTGGAGAAAATCAACCCAATGACGTATCGGGTAGTCTTACCTCCGGTAATGGAGCATATGCACAACGTTTTTCATGTCTCTATGTTTCGGGAGTATTTGAGAGATCCGTTACATATAATTGAGCCAACACATGTGCTTTTAAAAGATGATTACACATATGAAGAACGGCCAATTCAAATTGTTAACCGAAGAATCAAAAGACTAAGGAACAAAGAAATCCCTTTGGTGAAGGTTGATTGGCAGAATCATGGGGGAACCTATGCAACCTGGGAAACGGAAGAAGACATGGTGAAAAGATATCCTGAGTTGTTCCCTTTGAATCCGGTGTTCTTCCAGAACGAAGGTAACTCGAGTTTGGAGGACCAAACTCTTTAAAGGGCGAAGACTGTAACAACCCTGATCTCTGATTAACATTAATTCATGATTAATTATGTCTACTGAGTAATTAAGGAAAAACCCTGAGTTAATTATATGTGCAATTGCATTATTTTGTGTTAATATCTGTTAGGCACAGAAAGATCTATTTATGTTTAGTTTCGGTTGTGAATTAAAGGCCTTATCGGCATCCGAATCAGAAATTGACTTGATTTATGTGCTAATTAGAATATTTAGAATTTTATGGTAGGTTCAATTGAAAATCGATTTGGAACAAATAAATTAGAATAATTAGTGCCAATGTGATTAACTTAAGTCAATTTAATCAAGCCAATTTAAATAAGCCTATATAAGGCCACTTTAACTTCTTTAGTTGAGGATTACACTTTCTTTTCCTTCATTTGATGCTCAAAAACGTGGGAGAGAAGGAGATGGAGGAAAATTGAGATCAAAGTTGAATTAAAGGAGAATTGCTTGAAATTGTGGGCATTTGAGGAAGATTTGGGAGTTTCAACTTCAACTCTTGTGAATTCAAGACTTAAGGTAGGAATCCACCCTCTTAATTGTGTAATTGAGTTAATTCATCTATGAATTCAAGTGAATTGAGCTATGAGATGTAAGAATCAAGCTTAAGAAGTAAATAGGAAGATCAATTTATGCATGCATGTACATTTCAATGCATTTAGAGCATGTTACTAGGAGATTCCCTCATACATGTTTGAAATTCATCTTAATCTAGGGAAATCATCAAGTTTCAAGTTGTTTTATAGCATTTGATCATGTTTTGAGAAGCTCAAGATCAAAAGAATTCATGCATGTTATGTTCATGAAACATTCAAAAAGATTAAGTTGAAATTGTGTACAATTGGCATACTTTTGGGCCATGATTTCTTGAAATGATCCTTTAAATATGTTGTTTTATGAGTTTCTAAGTGTTTTCCAAAATTTTGGCCCAAGAGGATAAGTTTTGAAGTGTTTAGTTTGAGTTTGAAGCTTGGAGATCAAATCTGAAAATTCCAGATTTTTGCATTCATGCTCGAGCGTAGGAGTTCACGCTCGAGCGAGCACTCTGAGTGCGTGCGCTTCCACTCGAGCGACCATAAGCTCGCTCGAGAGTAAAATGCATGTATCCAGAAGTTCATTTGTTTTGCAGCACGCTCGAGCGACATAAGTCACGCTCGAGCGAGGGCCTGAGTCTTACGCTCGAGCGGAGATCGAGCATTTGTCAAGCGTGAAAAACAAGTAACCAGCACTTTTTCAAAGTTTACAACCCGCTCGAGTTAGGGAAGTCACGCTCTAGCGAACCTTCATTTCTTGCATGTCCGCTCGAGCGAGGAAATCCACGCTCGAGCGTGAACTCTGTTTTCAACAAAATTTGAAAGATGTTTTCAAGTGCATTCTAGCATCCTCATTCCATCCTAGGCACTCTTAGGCCATGTTTAAGACCCTATATAAGGTTAAAGGCTAGAAACACACTAAGAATAAATGAAATAAGTAATGTACAATCTGAGCGTGTGTATTCAATGTATGAATCTACCATGTTATGTAGGTCACGCACCTCAGGATACGTGAATTGCCCACTTTGCCGTCTATTCGGAGCTACCGATTATTTGTAAGTAATAACTTTGTAAAGTTACGTTCAATATTAAATATTTTCTGAACATTATGACATGAAACGATTAGTCTTCTGAAATACTACGCTATGTTTTGAATGAATGAACGATTGTCCAAGATTCTGAAAGTTATTCGTGACATCCTTAGCATCATATGATATGCGTCCCTTTACGGGTCATCAAGTCCCTTATGGGTCATCGGAAACGTCTCTGTGCACATGAGTCATCAGAAATCCTTTATGGCAGTCCCTCATGGGTCATCAGATTTGTTAATGCTAACGGATACGCCACGTATTATGATATAATGTATGTATAAGTTTTGAATGCAAATGTAACTATGCTTGTGAATCTACTTTGTTATGACATCCAATTATGTACAAGACTTTGTTTCTATATAGACATCATTCAGTAAAATCTTTACTCTGTTATTATTCACTGGGCTTTCACTCACTATTTATATTATGTATGTAGGTAAGCAGGCACGTGACCAGGCCCAGGGATGACGGCCTATGTTTCAGTTTTTGTCAACTAACCTTTGTGCCTCCCGAGGAGGTTCCGAATGAAGTCAAGTTTTGTGGCTGTTTTTGTAATCATATTAGACTATGTTTATACTATGTTGTATTTGGACAAGATTTCTGATAACATGTAGATGGAGTGATGTGTAAATATTGTATCTTTTGTCACCACTCACAAGTCTATAAAAGGTTTTAAGTTAACTGTCCCATGTATGTCTTCACAGCTCAATGGATTTCGTATATGTTGTATATTTGCTTCCGCAGCCTCTACTACATTTTATTATGTCAAGAGGCCTTTGGTAATCCAAGGATTACTGGCCGGTTACGATGCTAAACCCAGAAGGGCCGGTTCGGGTCGTGACAAATTCTTTAGGAGATTCCTCTTCTGGAGGTTATGCTTTAGGAGATTTATAAGTAGATAGATTTATAATAGTCTATTTTGTGGGTCTAGCTTCTTCACGAGTGCTAGATATAGTCTCTTCTGGAACATCCCTTCAGGAGCGTGGATATAGCCTTTTCAGAAGCACTAGATATGGTCTTTTCAAGAGTATTAATTGTCTTCTTCTTTCAAGAAATTTTGTCTTTTGCACCGGCAAGTCTACCATGCTTCTGGTGTGACTTCGACACATTTACAGCTGTACTAGCAGATTGCCCTTCAAGAACATCAATTCTTCCTAGAGCATTAGCAGTTAGAATATAAGATTTTATTATGTTTTTAGTGTCGATGAAGGCATCCGGTAATTGATTTGCTTAAACTTAACAAATAAATAATCATTTGAACTTCTAGTTCACATTGATTAATACAAGGATCAAGATAAGATAACATTGAATTATTTCAAGTGATTTCACGTCGAGTTTCAAGCTACGACTTTTCTCCCCTTGATGATTGGAAGACCGTTTCATCAAAATGACAATCCACAGAGCATGCTCTAAATCCATCACATATTAAGGGTTCAAGATATCTAATAATAGATGGAGAATCAACACTAACATAAACTTCAAATTTACGTTGAGGACCCATTTTATTCTGCTAAAAGAGTGCAATAGGAACATGTACAACATAACCAAATATTCTAAATAAATAACATTTGATAGGTGACCAAATACAAGTTATAATGGTGAGTACTCATGCATACAGTTGGACCACATAACCCCATGTTGAAACAAATAATTTATTTTTCATAATCAAAGGTTGAGCCATCAATTGAGATTATTTAATTAAATTTTAAACTACACTATTTTGAGTATGAACAGGATACTTGACATTAATACTAATAGCAATGCAATAATCATTAAAAGTTGCATTATGAATGAGACTATCTAGTTAATGTATCTATCAAAATCATGAAATAACGAATAGTCCATATTGATATGAATGGGATAGTCTAACAATTAATCTTCCTAGTGAATAGGCAGAGCGTAGATAATCACTTAATGGATAATCACTTAGTAAAAGAATCTTTTGATTCTTTAATAGATGTCCCATTTGAATTTTCAATAGTTCAATGGATCATTATAGATCCTAGATGCTCAGGATAATCATCCCCTAACATGAAAGCTTTGTGGATTATAACACTTCTGGTGCATTAAGTTGGAGCAATTCTAGTGTATCTCAACATTTGATTCAATTGTTTTCATTGTCGTATAAGACAACCCATATAGATATCTAGGAACTTTCCAAGACCAGCTTCTGGCTGAAAATAGTAGAAGTAATATATAAATATTCTTCTTCACCTTTATTTATGGTTTCAATAACCAATACGACACATATCTTTAAAACTTAACAAATGTCTTCTGGATCTGGTAGAATATATTTTATTAATATCAAATTTTGTTTCGTTTGACAATTATAATATTGGCTCTTCCAGAGCTTTCAATCAAGTTTGCAGAACCTGGGATTTTACATTAGCTTTTGTCATCATCAAATATTTTTCATTACAAAGAATTGTGTCTGTCTTTATACTGTCTACTAAATATAGTATTGAAACTTGTAACCCAAAAGGCAGACACTCCAAGTGAAAAAGATTTCAATAGTAAAATACTATTGATGAATAGTATTTTTTGAGAAAATTGCCAAAAAGAATGCACAATGCTGAATAGTGAATTACCCAATAAAACTTGTCAAAAGATGAATATTGATTATTTATGCACAGTAATTACTCTCTTTTCTAGCATATTTGTTTGCCATGCAATATGCAATATGAATACATGCATACATATATGCATCACTCTTGGGAGGTTCTATTATGTAAATTTTTTTCTTTTTCTTGTGATATCTTAGGATTATTCCACTTCAAGTCAAATGGCATGATACTTTTGCTCAAATGTTTTTGAATATATCTCTTACGAATTCTGTATTTTACCTCAGCCATGTCCAAAACCATGACTTCTGCTTCATTCACGACCATGAAATACAACCTCATTCATTTCAGGAAATAGAGCAGAGCCAGTAAGGTGGGTTGATGATTTTTCAATAAAAGTTGCTTAGTTTGTTCAGTCACAAAAAAACATGAAATCAGTTCAAAATACTTTGTAGATCAACACTTTTTATATTGCTACTACAGGAGCATATTATCAGTGTGAAAATTTCAACACATATTCTGGGCTCGTTTGGGAATGGAGGGTTTGGGCTTTTTTGGCTAAAATAGCCACAAAAAAACAAAATAAGTTTTTTAGCTCAATAAGACAAAACATCACATTCAACCCATTATCATTACATTATTTTTCTCACAAAAAAATCAAAAAAGCCAAAAGCCCTTTCCAAACGAGGCTTTTTAGCCCTAAGCTAAAAAAGTCAAAAAGCCAAAAAGCTAACCCATTTCCCAAATGAACCCTATATAGATTGTACTCAGTAACTGATTCATAATTTTACAACTTCAAGTGCAATCAATTATAGGGAGCTTTTTGAGAGGATTACGATCTTCTAATGCTCATATATCTCCTTTAAATTATTCCACAAAATAAGTGAATCTATTATCATGAGGTGCTCAATTTTAATTCTTCTTGGAGATGGTGGCAAATGAATATCATTGTATTTGCACAATTTCTTTTCAGTGCCAGAAGTTTCAGTCTTTGGTCATTCAAATATAATATATTATATTATACAATAAAAATCAACTTTTCACTTACAACTTTCAGCCAAAAGGCCCACACCTACAAGCAAAAAAGGACAAGCCACTGGGATTGGATATGATGTCAAGAAATATGATATGCACCTAATACCAGAGCTAGCCCTTCAAAGTGGACATTTTTCTTCACATTCACACTTGCTGCTGGTGTACCCAATTTAGTTTTAGTGCTGACAATCGCAAATCACAGATTTCATCTCATTTACGGAACTCCCAACAATGTCGACAAAACACATCAAACACCTTTTTTTGTCTTTTTAGATCACAAGATTTCTTAGAATTGAGAGTGTGTTAAGGATAAGATGTATATCTCAATTATTCCAAGAAAATCCCCTCATATCCCAGAAGAGAACAAAATTTGTTTGAAGAAAATAGCCCACACACATGATGTTGCCGACCAACCAAACCCCACAAAAGAAACGGATGGTGCTAACCTACACACCCAAAAAGAGATTTATATAGTTCGACACAAACTTACTTATGTTTAGAGTTGAGAGAGAAAACCACAATATATGGTAAAGAGAGTACAAACTTCAGACAAAACACACCTCGCAAATGACACAAACCTACGTCCGGTTCGAGTTGAGACAAATCCACCATATACAGTAGAGTACAAACTGAGACACACAAAACTCCACCAATGCCCTAGTCCGAAATAATTCCAATTTCCTTAAGGGTAATTAAGCCTCAAAGCCACACTTGGTTCCCTGCTTCACACACAATATCCCGGGTATCTTTTGGTCTCTCCTACACCTCTATAAACCTTCTCAATCTCACTCTTAAACTCATGTGAATTTCAAACTCCACAACTTAATCCAAAAAATGAAAAATAAAAAAATAACCAATAATTATATAGATCTTGCAGAATGCAAAGCACCCCAACATTGTTGGTGTTGAGTTGGTGCTCCTGTTTTAGGGCACGAAGGATATAAATTGGCATGTCCGTGTAAATACCAGCTCCACTGGCTCCAAAGTAGGCACTCACTTCAATTGAAAAAATTTAATTTCACACGTCTAACGCCACTCTATTGAGGGTATCTACAATATGTTTCTGTAACAAAAAGAATTCTGTACAATAATAATTTAACAAAATTATTGAGAAAGAAGAATGTTTCTATCCTATTTTACAAGATCTGATGTTTGGGCAATTCCATGACTTGCGTCACTAAACAGCCCATATGCCTCAAACTTATACCTCATCTATTAGTCATCCTAACGCAAAGTTTGAAGTAAAATCTACCTGGCCAAAGGAATCCATGCCACGTGCACAAAGGACCACTTTCCATGCAAAGCTCATTTCAGTGCCAGATCTCCAAAAAAATGGACGGTTGATTCTACAGCAAGCCTGCATCAATGTTTCACACAGCAGCAACAGCAGCTTGAAGATTAGCAAGCAATGCCCCAATATGGCAAGCTATCTCTGAATCCTCTCCTCTCATCATCATCAAGTATGGCATGTCAAGGCCACTTCTTACTGCGTACAACTTCAACCGAGCCATTCACCACAGGTACAAGACACCAATGCAGATCAGATATTAGTTACACTGCCATAACTTCAACACCCAACTCTCCCCTTGGCCAATGATGGTGAGAATTGATTGAAGCAGCAGGCATCCATTCTATTGCAGAATCAAAGCAATAGGAGCACATATTGTCCAACAAGAGTGTAGCTTTTTTTAACTTCAATGATTTGTGCCTCAATGATCTCAAGCTTCAAATGATCTTTCAATGGGACTGCACATACTGAACCAAATCACCTACTCAAAATAGATGCAGCAATTTTAGTTCAGAATGCAACGCTATGAAACATTCTCATTCTCCTGATCAACAGTATCTCGACTATCCTTAATATCCTCAATGCGTTTCAACAAGTCCTCGCATACTTTCAAGGAGTCAGCAGTGAACTTCTCCATGGCCTCAAAAATACGTTGCAGACTCAGCTGTAGACTACCAGTTTTGCTAGTGTCGCTCTGATACACATGCCCACTCACGGGAAGACCATTATTGCCAGAAGAGACCAGAATTATCGTTTTGTCCAATGCCTGAATCTCCTTCTGAATCTTTTGGCCCTCCCTGTCCAAGATCTTAACTTTCTTCTCTGTATCCTTGTTCACCATCATCTTCTGGCGCATCAATAACTTATCCCGCTCCCAGAGCTGAAGCACGCTTGTGGCAAAATCTCGCATAGAATCGACCACTTCTTTCTCAGAAATTCCCTCCAATGCTTGTGACCACTGATTACAGATCACAAAAACAGGAGGCGCACCTATTCTACTGGGAGAGAAGGGAGCAACTCCATCATCTGTTTCTTCAGGTTCATAAATTAGACATTTCAGAAGCCAGTTATTCAGTGCTTTGACATAACCCTTCTGGGCACCAACCCAACAAGAGAATCTTAATGTCCAACTAAGAAGTTCGTGTTCAAGCTGCGACGTGGCTTCAAAATGCGCATCACTGAAGTGTTTGAGGGATGTAACGGCATCTAATCGTCTAGCTTGTACAATAGCTTGGCATTGACTACGATGGCATTCAAGCATGGATTTCCACATTCTGGTTAACCTATTAATAGCCAAAATCCACATACTCAACCATCAAAACAAGATAGCATAAACAAATAAAAGAACCTAAGCATAAAGGACAACATGGCCTTTATAGATCCCACGGTGATGTACTTACTAGTTTGAAGTGTCAAATAAGGAAGATGAAACAGAAAATAGTAATAATAACCTATATATAATATTAAAAAAATGTAATTGCAGAGTGATCAAACAGCTCTTTCTCCTAGTCAACTCAGCCCTCCCCATCCCTACAACCTTTTCTCCGACAACGAAAAGAGAAGGATCACTCCTCAAGTTACTGAAGTTGATTGTGGAGTATATATACAGATACACAAATATGACTGCCAGGCCCCATAAAAACGGGGAAAACAAAAAAGAAAATGACTAAAATGAAGATGCAATATACACTCATGAAAAGCGGGTTGCGTTAAAACAAAGACCTTCCTTGCAAACATCCAATCAACAAAAGCAAGTAATCAAGAAACTGGCCCGGGCGAGAAGTAAATGGACTAAATAAAATAAACTTCACAAACTAGTGCTAGCCGAATTACCCGTAATCATACATATCCCAAGTATTTGAAGTGTCCCAAGAATGAAATACACCAAATTATGAAGACATAATTCAGTCATAACTGAAATCACGTATAAGATTTTTATAATTCTTCATAAGCCCAAAAATAAGCCACATCCAAAGATATTGAGTTCATTTCTTCAAGAAATTCACACATACATACACATAAACACATATACAAGTTGAACCCCAAATAACTTGTTATTAAACAACTTAAGAAAAAATCCCAAGTTGCTGTTTACCGACATCCATTGCTGCCAATGCAATTATATGATTGCCTGCAAACCATACAATTTCAAATTAGCTGCCAGTCATCCCCAAGGTGACTAGCAGTCGTAAAAGGGAAATTGTTGATAACACTGATTCTATGGTCAGATAATGTGTTCCCCCTTCATCTATCAAATGAAAACTGATAAAAGTAGAACATTTGGCAATTTCTTCCTCCATAGCATATCCATCTAAAACCAATATTTTCTCAGTCAAGGCTCCCAAAAACATATCACATTACAATTTCCACTTATAACTAGCTTTAGTAATTGCACTTGTCATCCCGAAAAAAAAAAAAAAAAAAAAAAAAAACTCTAGCATTTGCTGCCATTATTCCACGAGGAACTTCTAATCTCTGACATAATAATTTTTCAGACTCATCTAAACAAAATGTACATTTTTTATGTAATCAACTTAATTTCAATTTGAATAGCTAGCCATGCTACTAAAAACTAATTAATAACATGACATCTAGGAAAATATATACTGTAACTAGTTAATTGAACAGAATTATACAAGTCACAGTATAAATACATTTAAGAAATATTTGAAAAGTTTGCAAGTAATAATATAATTGCAAGTATGTAGAGCAGAGAAAATGCATTTAAAACAAGAAAGTGCTGTTAGGCTTAGAAAGATGAAAAATAAGGGTAAACCAAGCATCTAAGATGTATTTCGGGAAACACGTGAGAAATTTGGAAAGACATGAAATGTTGTGCAAAAATTTATGCCTGATAATCTTGTTACTAAATAAATTGTCTCCTACTTGTGGTCACAAGAATGTAAAATTTATGATCTAATTACAGAGAGTAAAGCAGGATACTTCTAAAAAAATATTGACTAGGCAACACGACGATCATGTAGCATGAACTAACACAGGTTCGTCAAACAATTGTCGTCACTAGAGGCTATGAGTGGACAGACGTTTAGTTATTTGTGTCAACCACCCAAAAAAATATATATATTTTGCAGCATAGAGATCAACAGTTCAACCTCACCCTTATATACCTCACCAGAAAGTGTAACAGAGAGTATTATGACCTTAAGAACGGATATAAAGTGCTGTGGCATGCCTTTCTTGGATAGCTGCCAAGACATTTATAACGCCTATTACGCCCTCCAACCAGAGACATATAATTCTTGTTAGCTCGCAGACCAATGCTAGTGAAGCCAGTGGGATCCCAGTGCCTTGGCAAGCTAGAAGGATGCGATCACAAGAGAATTTACAGCTTGCTCTGGATGAAGAGGACTTGATAAACATTATCTTCCACATCTTCTATATTCTTATTGTTTTTCCTCTATTTTACTTCTTTTTTTTTTCTTCTTCTTCTTTGCTTATAGTTCTACCACAAAGTAGACAAAGAATCATTGATTCATTCTTTGAAGAACAGTAGTCAAGTAAGACCATAAATGGAGATGCCTCCACTTGATTGGGACAAAAGGCTTAATTTAGTTTGGTTTGGTTTAGTAGTCAAGTTTTAGAAATAAGTTCCCAGCTTCCCCACAGCTAACTTTTTCTGAACAAAATAATTCTCTGAAATCAGAGGGGGATAACACATACATGTTATAACACAAACCAGTAAAAGACTCTGAAGCAAGCAAGAGAATTTTATTTGTTGACAACTTTATTGGGCAAATTTCACTTTACCCCCTATGGTTTAGGTCATGTTCGGTTTAAAATTTGGAAATGACCACATAACCCCCACGTGGTTTGTGAACTGAAATGCACCGTTAAACATTCCGTCAAACTTAACAACAAGTGTTCACGAAGCAGACATAAGGGGTTATATGCTCATTTTCAAACTTCAATGCGGTAAATCACACATGGAATAAAGCATAAGGGGTTAAAATGCACATTGCCTTCCAAACATATGAAGAAAATATCTTTGGTTCACACACTAAGCAACTTATATATAGGGATATTTTAGTCTTTTTCATTAAATCGTTAACGGACTTAATGGTGCACTGCAGTTCACAAACCACGTAGGGATTATGTGGTCATTTCCAAACATTAAGGGGGTAAACTGCACATGACCCAAAACACAAGAGAGTTTGCCCAACTTTATTTTATATATACATATATATCAAATGAAAGGGCATGGCCACTTTTGTGCTAACAAGTACTTCCTAAAGAGAAAAAATTAGAGGGGTCATCTGAATTACAAATTCTGGTGATTTAAACTATAGTTGTCAAATCGTGAATCATAAAGATTCGGTCACTTTTCTAAATTACTTAGAAAAATATATCTACACACTTAGAGATTCATGTCAACTACAAATTGTCTTTATATAGATAAATACTATATAAATAGAGACTATTAGAATAAGTCTGAATTATTTTTTGTGTTGTTTCTATGAGATCTACATGTCTGAGAGATTTCTATCTCAGTTGGGAACAAGTTTCTTTCTTGACAGAAGCAAGTTTCTTACTTGGGAGCACGGAATCGCGTTTCTTAGTAAGAAACGCCACTCAAATAGAAAGTTCCTGCTACTAAGTGAAAGACAATTCACGTCCCAAAGAACCAAACAAAAGCCAAAAAAACCACAAAACAAAATCAAACAAATGGTAAGGCTCACAACTCTATCCACCAACGCTCAAAACACCATTCAAGAACCTGATTGTTAAAGGTAATATGACACAGAACAAGAAGAAATGCAGAATGCTTGAAAAGAGCTTGTATAAAACTCATAAAATCACATACCCTTGAATAAAATCATTCAATTGTGGCCACAACTCTTCATCTCTCAATTTATTTATCTTCACAGAAATCTTATCAACAACTTGAATTGCAATTCTTATTTTTGTGGAAAGATTCCTGACAAGTGTTCTTGTCATATCAACTTTGTGAGCCTCAGCACCTCTTTCATCTAAACGCTTTAGCTTACGGGACTTCCTATCATGGAGTACCCTCATTTTCTCCTCAACCTGAAAAGCAAGAAAAATCATTTAACAGAGATGCAAGGGAAGCAAGAATGATGAACGAGGCATATTTACAAGCTTCCACCTCCACATGTTCAGGACATCACATTTTGCTGCATGAATATGGCTATGGTTATCCACATATACTGTTACTCTAGGGACAATCTTTGTTTTGGCTGCATTAGTGTGGATATACACATGTATATAGGCCATTAATGTATGGCAGGTCCTGCCAAAGCAGGGTGTGGGGAGGAGTGGACGAGACACAAACCTAACAACTGGGATTTTGCGTTGTTTGCATAGATTGTCATTTTTGGCATTACCATATATGTGTCTCCACATGAGTAGAAAGAGTGTATATAAGCATACTTAGTTGGAGTAAATCTCTTTATCCTTGACTAAAAAAATTGCATATCAAAACCCTTGAGAACATGGATTGTGATTTTTTCCCCAACAATCAAACAAATCAATGACCTATAAATATGGAATTGACACGTATCGGTGTCTTAAAATCAGCAAACAAGAAAAGAGGGAAAAAAAATTAAATTAAATAAATTTAAGGTAGGTCAATAGTCACACCTTAACCTAGGTTAATAGTCATGCCTTAACTTAGAGGGGAGAAAAAATTTAACCATGAGAACATGGAATGCGAATTTCTTTTTTGCAACAATTAGGAAGATGTATGACCTATAAATATGAAATCAACATCTAATGCCTTAAATGTAGGCTGACAGACATCTACATACAATATGTAAACATTATTCTATAAAAAGGTTGTACACATTGTATGAGGCACCCACTTCTAGTAGGGTTTGGAAAAGGTTAATTCTAATGTAAAGTACACGTTTTGAGCTTTCACTGTACTACAATAAAAGCTGTAGTATTTTGTGTATGTTTTAAACAAAAAATTGAGTAATATGAAACATCAGCACTTCAAAAGTTAAGTCATACGAGTACTGGATACATATCCAGTATATGTGTATCAATACAATTACAAGCATACTGAGTATGTGAAATAAGTATATGGTACTTCTTTTAAAAAAATTAAATGTTGGTACAGTATGGGGTGCGTATTGGGTACTTTTGTGGGTATGTCAGAGCATAAATGCAATTTTTTATAAAATACAGGGGTACTTGAATAACACATTGTGCCTACTTTTAAAAAACTCAAAAAAAAAACAGACAAAAAAAAAAAAAAAAATGTTAGAGCATAAATGCAATTTTTTATAAAATACAGGGGTACTTGAATAACACATTGTGCCTACTTTTAAAAAACTCAAAAAAAAAACAGACAAACAAAAAAAAAAAAAAAAAAGGGAGAAGAAGAAGAAGAAGAAAGCTGTACATTTGCAAATATCACAAATTTCTGAGAACACAGGGTTTTGTTTAGTTTCGCAGATGGAGCAATTGTATCTCCCCCTCAATAATCTCTCTCTATCGATTGACATTAAACTCTACTTTATACCTGACTTAAACTACTCTTTGCATTTGATTTCTAATTGTTTTACATCATGTTATAAAAATATATTTCTTTAGGGACATACCACAATCTAAAGGTATCCTACTTTTTTCCAGTTATTCCATATCAGTGTACACGTTACATACCTCCATCAATACCCCTACCGATATCTGTGCTTCATAGATTTTTGAGTATTAACCAAGTCTAATAAAATCTATAAACACAAGCTAAAAATTTTAATACATGGATGGGAAGAAAGTATATGGCCTTTAGGATGGAATTTTTGTGTCAATTTTTATAATTCAATTTGGACAAATTTATCACTGTCCCCGAAAGGGCTATTTAACATGAGGAAGTCAGTAACAGAAATCAACATACCTTAACTTCTTCATATAGTTTCTTCTCCCACAGGTACAGCTTCTGTAAGGTAGAAGAAAGATTTCCAGACCCCATCCCAACATCATCAATTTCCAAGGAAGCAGGGTCAGCCTTCTCAATAGAAGATGGATCGGCAGTTTTAGAAGAAGAAGCCTGTGATGATACTATCGGTAATGAAGGCGTTGTAATTACATGCAACATCTTGGCAGAAACTGTTTAACAGAGTTCCATAGAGTTGAATGGTAAGTGCTTATGAAAGAAACCCAATCAAAATAAACACAAATTCATACAAAATGGTTTTAAAAAATGTGTAAAACCATCAATTCGACCACCAAAACAATGATATGTTTGTCCACTAATTTATCACAGATCAACCTAAAACAACACAATTAAAAATTATCAGATAATTGCTCTAGAGAAGAGAAATTGCACAAAATCAAACTACTTGCAAGAACCCTTATTTTTATCTTAAAAGATCAATTACAATTAATTACAGACATGTATGGCTTTTTACCTTGATAGACAGCATTTTTCTTGTAAGGAAATTTTCCAACTTCAAGCATCTTTGCAAGCTCACTCCCCGACTCCGCAGCTCGCTCAAATTGAACCTGAATCTCCCTCACAACATCAGAGTCAGTTGTCAAACCACCACCTCGAGACTTGAAAGTAGCCACATTGCCCCCATCCCCTGAAGTCTCTCCATTATCAACAATTTTGTTGCCCTCCATATGCACCTCATACTCCACCGGATCATTCTCAATCATCGGCTTTGTATGGTATACTGAATCTGATCCATTCGCCTTCAAGCCCTCATCTTCCACCACAGCTTTAGCTTGCTTTTTTCCACCACCATCCACAAATTTCGGTTCTGCGTATACTTCCTTCACCACTTCCTGCTGGAAATCCTCATCTTCCAATTCAGGAATCCCCTCCTCCTCTCTCAATTGCTTCAAATCACGAGTTGGCGTGTACGAAGTATAATAATAATTCTCAGAACTCTCAAAAGGGTAAAGGAAATCCCAAGCAGAACTCTTCGGCGGCGACGGTGGAGGAGGAGGCGGTTTCGAAGTTGAGGCCTCGAAATCCTCCGCCGCCGCTCCCAGAGGAGGAGGAGGATACGAAGAAGAACCATACGGCGACGGCGAACCGCCACCATAATTCGAATACCCATAATACGGATAAGAACTAGGGTTTTGATTAGCATACTGATATGGATAGTAGGAGGAAGACGCATCACTCATATGCATAGTTTCTGGGCTCATCGGTTTTTGCTCGTAGGACACCGATGGAGTGGCTTTATTCTTCATATAATTCATGTTCATAAACCCACCTCCTCCTTCATACGCACCTCCTCCTGGATACGAATTGATTTGATCATAGGAATGCAGGGGAGAGGAATCGGAATCGCCAGAGTGGTGGTCGTGGTGGAGAGGAGACCCGGATAACGAATCGTCGAAATCGGAATCGGAGGGTAAGTGAAGATGGCCGGAATCGGAGTTTTTGGGGTCACCTTTTCTTTGGGTGGGAAGATTGAGAAGCGGAGAGGGAGGCGCCGCCGTGGGATTGGCGAGATCTTGAGAGAAGAAGCGGTGTAAGGAGATACCAACGGCTTTGAGGGAGTGGAGGTAGGCCATGTGAGCTTCAGCGAGGACGTAACGCTGGTGGATGGCTTGGTCTAAGAAGGAACACCGTTCACGGCAGAGAGCCACCGCCGGAAGGTCGTCAAGCTTGGAGCCTGTACAACCCATTATTATTATTATTAATGAAGATCAGATTAAAGAACAAGTGAAAAAGAGTGGTGTTAAATAAAGAGTACGTGAGAGTGAAAGAGAGACTACGGAGGAATCAAGAAAGACATGGCCGTGAACATAGGGATGGATGGATTCAGAAGAGAAAGAGAGATAAATGAAGGAGAGAGAGAGAGAGAGAAGAACAGAATGGGGAATCTTTGCCAGAGCGGAGTCTGTCGTCGGGTTGTAGCAGAGAGAGAGAGAGAGAGAGGAAGTGCGCATCGTCGGTGTGTTTTGTATGTATGTATGTATGTATAGATATGTGTGTGTAGAGTAGAATAGGAATGTACTTTAACCGTTCATGCTTTTCTTATTTTTTTATTTAGGTAAATCACATTGATTACTCTATTTTAATTCATTTAGGTAAATCACATTGATTACTCTATTATGAATTAAAATATATTACAAAAACTTTAAATTATGCACCCATTTGGGAAGTTGAATTAGAGTGAATTACCACTAAAATAATTATAAAAATATAAAATAAAATTTTAAATTTTAAATTAAAAATATTATATCTAAATAATAATTATTTTATTTTTTTATAAAAATCAAAAAAAATTAAAATATTCATCTAAAAAAAATAATTTTATATTAAAAAACCAAAAAATCAATCAATATCCCAGAAATCAGTTAGCAGAAAGAGAACGTTGCTTCAAAATAAATATTATTTTTTTTATTTTGAAGCGGTGAAGGTTGGACCTGAGTTGAGTTAACAGCGAGAAGTTTGACAAGGAACGAACTTTGACGCTCGTTGCGCCCAATGTCGCTTTTTCAGTTTTGTGATATGTCACCAATTTTAGTATTCCAGATATGCCCCTTTTCTCCAACAGTTATTTAGGGGTTGTTTGGGATGACTTAAATAAGTATATTTTTTATTTTTTTACAAAAAGATGTTCAGAAAAATAGAGAGATGATGTGATGGAAAAAAAATAAAAAGATAAAAAGTATATACTTATTTAGGATAGCCAAACTTTACCTCAATTGAATGCCATACTTCTTGAATTGGTAATGCAAAATTTATTCATTTTTAATTTATAAATGCCAATACAACCTAAGTTTTTATAGCTTCTCTATTTCAAAAATAAATAAATTACACTAATTTCTTTTAAGATTTAAAAAAATATGTAATAAATTTTATAATTTTAATATAATTACTTTCAATTTTCTTAAGATTTCAATTTATATAACACTTGGGCCTCGTTTGACAATCTCACTTTTTAGCCTAAAAATGAAAAAGTTACTAAAAAAATCAAAAAACCAACCACCTATACCAAAAAATCAAAGATTCACTTTTTTCTCTATTTTTTGCACATCTTTTCGTAAAAAATCAAAAAGTCATCTCAAACTATGTGGGTGTTTGGGAAGTGAGTTTTTTTGTAAATTTTTTTAGTTGTAGGATATTATTAGAGAAAAAAAAATTTTGTGTTTGGAAAGATAGTTAAGTTTTTTTGTGGTTGAATGTGATATTTGTGAAAGAAAAAGTGAAATGATTATGGGGTTTGATGTGATATTTTGTTTGGATTAATTTTTTTTGATTTTGTAAAATATTTGTCTTGTAGTGAAAAAAATCCAAAAAGACCTAAAAACCAAGTTGCGAAACACTGCCATACTATTTTTTTTTACATCATATTTTAGTTAAAAATTCAAAAAGTTATTAAAAAACTTATTCCCAAGCAAAGCCTTGTCTAATATGTATTAATAATTCGTTACTTATATGGATAAAAAGATAATATTATCATCTTTTTTATATAAAAATATATTTGTTTATGTGTTTATTTTTTTATTTTTCACACTATTTATATTAATTTTAATTTATTTAATCTTCTTAAAAAATAAATTAATATAATTATATTAAAATTATAAAATTTATTATATTTTTTTTCAAACCTCTCATAGGTGAATTTAATTTACCCTTAAAAGAACTATGTAGTTTTATATATACAAATTGGAGATATGATGATAGATTTGAGGCTGGTTTGGCACAGACTATATAATCCATCTTTTTATTTTTTTATCTTTTTTTCATCACATCACCTTTCTACTTTTCTACACATCTTTTTATAAAAAGACAAAAAATATACTTTTTTAAGACACCTCAAACCAACCCTTGATATCCACCTTATTTGAAAAGTAATGATGGATGAGGCTACTTGTAACTAGGACCAAGAGCAAATTCGAGATTCATCCATTCATAATCCAATCTTTTCTAACCAAAAATTTTACTGTAACTTTGTTTACTCATTGGTTAGCGTGTCAAAACACCTCCAGTCACTGCAAAGATAACATCTAGTAATAACATCAGACCCCACCATCTCTCATGAATGTGGACCAAATATGTTAATTACTGACTATTATTAGTACAAGATTTTGTGAATTTACCGGATTCAAAATATTAAAGTTCTATGAATGAATTAGTACTATGTACTTGTAAGGGGTTGAAAATAAGCAATAATAATAATATTACCTAAAGAGACAAAATTACATCAATGAGTTGATAATCTGGATTGACAGAAGAGTGGATAGCCAGGTAAAGACAAACCAAGTGATCCAGAAGAACGCAATGGCAATGCAATCAAATGGACAGGGTATCCTTTCAATCCCCAAAACATTTTTTTTGAACCTTGGAAATTTTGCCCTATTTATAATCTTTTCATTCGTATCAGAATATAACAAATGGCCAAACAATGGAGCGACACGTGTTGCAGAATATTCTATCTTAAAGTACCAGGCCTTGGTAGACACGTGTCCGTTGACATGTACTATCTGTTTAGCATAAAACCTCAGCAAGTGCCACTATACTATTTGTTTGGCACCAGCCTTAGCATATGTCTTTTTTGGTGCAAACCTCAACAGGTATCTTGATTACCGCGACACCTGCCTTCTCAGTTCGGTTTCCCAAGACACGTATTCTCAAGACTTATAACTTGCTATCAACCATACTAGTATCTACCACAAACTCTACGACTTCCTAGGATGCAAACCACAGCCAGAGTTGTGCCTCGTACCAAGCCCTAAGGGAGCTTCTTTGGCCTTGCTTGTGCAACCAAGATAGGTTCTTGACCTGGGTACATAGGACAGAAGTCTCTTACTTTCGGGCTACCCTAATCCCATTTTCATGGGATCGCCGTGGTGAACTAGCATCATTGGTGCCTGTTATCAGCTCCAGTTAGTAAACGTTGAGGCATGCTATCAACTCCAAGTTATACGTATCTCGGGCTTGCTATCAGCACCAAGCATCCATACACTGCTTTGTATGGAGGAGGTCTTCCTCTAAGGCTGCTATCACCTTGGGGAGTCGCAATTCAAAAGGTAGTTACGGAGGTTTAAGTTGCCTCGGTTTCATTCTCCTCAGTAAGTGCTAAAGGCGATGCTGAGGTGAGATTTACCTCAGCAATTGGGTCTCAGTAAGTAATGCCTTAGCAAGTTTCATTGGATACTTGTTCTTGGCCCATTTGGCCTAAATGGGTCGAACATGGTTCAGTCTTCTAGCTAACCCATTTCTCTTGATTTTGATCCAAGTTCATTTAATGATATTTATTATTTGCTTAATAAAGGCATATTCCCACAATTAGGTTAACCTTTGAAATTCTGCCCTTTTACAGTACACTATAACATATTAGAGTTTAAAAACTAAATGTTTTGGTCTCTAAAAAAGACATTTAAGAATCAATTTCTATTGTCATTAGGATAGTCATTAAAAAATCATCTTAAAAAGTCAAAAATAAGAATTTTAGCGATAAGAATTTTGAAAATAACACTAATAAATAGACTTTTACTTCTCATTTGTTTACAGAGGTAGAATGGAGGGGATTCATAATAAGGGGATTAATAGTGAGGGGATTGATAGTGAGGGGATTAACTAAAACTGTGTTTGTTTTGATGATAGTTGTTAGTGTAGGAATTATTAAATTTTTTTTATATAAAATAATAAAACAAATATAAAAATATAAAAAATTAAACATTAATATTTTAAAAAAAATTCCCAATATATAAAAAATAAAAAAATTTCTAATCCCCTCACTATTTTTCTAATACCATCTCTACCTCCTCCTTCCCAATCTCCCTTCCAAAGCCTTTACTAATACCAAGGGATTAGGAGTCTCCTCCCCATCTCTCAAAACAAACACCCCATATAGTAATCCCACCTTACTATCAATCCCAATCCCCTCCCTATAACCCCAAACAAACGGGGCCTTAGGGATAAAATAATTATACCAAAAAATGGTTTTATTTTTTGGAACAGAATATTTGATTCCAAAAGAATAATAATTCATTACTAATGTCCAATTTTCGTTAATAAAAATATAATGACGATATTTTTTGCAATAAAAAATATTTAGTCCTTAAAAATAATTTTGTCCTTAAATTTTGGGTCCTAAAATCTTAATTTTTTGTAGTGATACCATAATAAATAAAATTAATAATACCATTTGTATGATTGGAAAAGAATTATAAAATGAGATAAACCATGTTTGGGAAGAGATTTTTTGGTTTTTTTTTTTTTAGGCTAAAGAAAAGACAAAATAGATTAAAATAATCAATAAGATAAAATGTCACATTAAACTCATAATCATTTTACTTTTTCTCTCATAAATATCATATCTAACTAAAAAAAACCAACTATCTTCCCAAACACAAAAATTTTAGCCTACTAAAATAGCCAAAAACTAAAATAGCCTACTAACATATCCAACTTTTCAAACGAGGCCAAAATAGGATATATTTTTTATCATTGTGACACAGGCCTCGTTTGGGAAGTTAGCTATTTTAATAGGCTATTTTAGTTTTTGGCTTTTTAGTAGGTTAAAATTTTTGTATTTAGAAAGATTGTTAGATTTTTTTATAGTTAGATGTGATGTTTGTGAGAGATAAAATAAAATGATTATGAATTTGATGTGACATTTTAGGGTAATTCTATTTACACACCACTAAACCTCTCAGTTCATACTATATTCACCTATTTCCTCAGTTCACACCACACCTAAATTGAAAAGTTTGATTTTATCTCACTACACACCCTTATTTTTTAAATAATACCAAACTACTCTTCCAAACCCTAACCATAACCCTAATCATTAGCACCATCGGCAGCTGTCGCCACCACAGTAGTCACAACTTCTCGCCTCTGGCCGTCGTCCCTCCACCACTCTTCATTCTCCCACTCTCTCGTCGCCACCCACTTTCCCATCTCTACCATCAGCCCCATTTCACCTCTTACACCCGAACATTAGATCTCTCTCTCTCTCTCTCTCTCGTTGCACGGTGGTGGGTCACGACTGTAACGCCCCAAATTTCTAACCCAAATGATAATACAATAATCATGGCTCTTTTAAGAAAAACTAAATATAAATCTCTAAACTTACATTACATGATACAATCGTTCTTTATGTAATAATACATTAATCCAACAACAAGTAAATAAACAAATAAATACCCCCAAAGGTTTACAAGTTTCCAAGGCTTGAGCCTGTTACACAAAACGGTTATTCAAACCCACACACATACAGTCCTTGGCTTACACACAGAGTCACAACAAAATGAAAGTCTCGTACTCTCAACACACATTTCCTCGCCTTTAGTTAGGCGGTATCACCACATCTTTTCCTGCACAAAAATCCCGTAGGGTGAGTATAAAGCCCAGTGGGAAATCCTTAACAAAGTATATACATTTTATATAAGTCTTAAGAGATGAAATGCACATGCCATGCTATGCCCTTTTGAAAGAAAATCACATATTCATCTTTGAAAACCACCATGCTCAATGATGTCATGCAATTTCAATTCTTCAAAACTTAACAATTCATTTCAAGAGCGATAAATACGACTCTGGTAATTCCTAGGTTGATATCTGCAAGTAGACTATACGAGTATTACCAAATTGTCATTTTTACTGGTATTAACCGGAAGGCTTAACACCTATCAGCGCGGGTTTTCGATCTTTCATCCCGGACTCTCAGGCCAACTTATTCAATATCATCTACACCACCTATCAAGACTTACCAACGTATTTACCTAAAGTCATTCCATGAAAACTTGTTTCTCAACAATCTTTTCTTAATGCAAGTTTTCAAATCAACTTTCAAAGTTTAATAAAATCAAATAAATTGATATGCTAATAACACAAAATGAATATAAATACTTTTATTCCAATTCATCATCAAAGGAATAACACAATTTCCCCTTCTCAAGTATCCTCAACAATTAGTCATTTCAAGACTACTTGAACGTTTTGAACAATAATTTCCAAAATGAATAACAATTCTCATATTCCCTGAAATTTATCATTTATATAAATATAAATAAAAAAATTTCCAACCATCTATTTATTTTAACACACAAAATAAATATAATAATATCATTCATGGATTTTCAGTCTCTTTTTAAAAAAAACCCCCAAATTCTAGGTTTTCTCACCAAAACTGTACAACTAAAATCTTTTGAAAGAAAACTTTCCAAAATCATATTTTCTTCAATTAACGAAGATCAAAACCCATAAGATCATTTTAAAAGAATAAAAGACAAACCCACTTTCAAAATCGCTCAACTTCTTGAATCAACAATCAATTTTCAAAGTTATCGAAAGATGATTTCGAAAATCATATAGATTTTGCAAAAATATATATAACTCTAAGAAAATCCCTACCTCAAGTTTTGAAGAAAAAATGAGATGAAACCCCTAAAATCAATGGTGTCAAAACTCGATCTTTACCACACACAACGAAGCCCTCGAGAAGTTAACCAACTTTGATGAAGAATCTATGGCAGAACTCTAATAGATCTTGAGAAATCAAGGTTTTAATCCAATTTAGCGTAAGGAAATGTAGAGAGAATGGAGAAGAAATGGTTTTTAGAGAGAGAGAGACCTAACAAGAGTGAGATATACTCAGCCTAAAGAAAAGAAAATACCAAAATTTCGGACTCACCTACCACCGCACGTGCGGCGCTTCTCCCACGCCTGCATTTATTGCAGTAGCCAAACAAGCCCTCTCATATTTTCCGCATGTGCGGCTCAAGCAATTTCGAATGCATTTTGCATTTTTTTTTTTAGCAAGCTGACTGAGTCAAAATCGGGATCGCTGCAACGACTGTATGGGTTGTATGGCAGTGGTTGCAAAAGCGATGGGTGGTAGGGCAACAGAATTAGAGGGTTGCGATAGGGGCTGCGATGGTGGCCAGAGAGGGAAGACATCATCGTTGTTGCTCGGGGACACCAGATAGAGGTCAAAGTCAGTCGCATCAACCATCGCATCTGCCATAGCTAGCCTTCTCTCTTATCCTTTTCTTCTTTTTCAAACCTTATATCTATGTTTTCTAGATCTTTCAATTGGTTATTGCCGTGGGGATTGTTGGCAATGGTGATGGCTGGCAGTAGAGATTGGGCTGCGATGGTAGTGGAAAAGGGGAGTCGTGGTGGTGGTTGAGGACGGCAGTCGAAGGTGGCAGAGGCTGGTAATGATGATAGTGTATGTTGAGAGATTAGAGTTTAGAAATTTGTCCAAAAAGGTAATTTTGCCGTGGGACAAAATTGTAATATAAAAACAGAGAGTAATAGTGTATACTAAGAGTATTGAATGTGTAGAAATAGAATTCCCTTTCTTATTGACTATTTTAGCCTATTTTGAGCTATTTTGGGAAGTGGGTTAGTAGTCAAAAATCAGCTTTTAAACCATTTTGGACCACATTATCTCTCACATTTTTTTACATATTTTTTCAAAAAAAATAAAAAAAGTCAAAAAATCAGCTTTTAACCATTTTCCTAAAATAAACCTTTATGTTATTGTAGATTTTAGCTAAAAAAAATCCTAAACCCAATTCCGAAACAGGACCACATCCTAGTCAAATTAGGAATATTATGATTATCTCATTCCCTTTGCCAAACCTAGCACTTGGTATGTGAGCCCACGATGTTTCTTTTATTGGTAAATTACACTTACATCCTATGAGATTTGGGTTTAATATAAATCATTCCCTGACGTTTAGAAAATTATATTAACTCCCTTGTCATTATAATTATTTAGATGGAATGAAAATATGGAATTCATGCACTCTCTATTTTCTAACTTTATTTTACTTTCTTTGTTTTTTTTTCATTTTATGTTTTTCGACTAGGAGTTGTTGTCTTTCATATAAGTAGGGAGTTTGTGAAACGAGACTATTAACTACAAAAGTAAGAATGTTATTTCCAAAATATTAGGGAGTGAGTTATAATTGGACCAAACCTTAGGAGGTGTCAATATAATTTACCCTTCTTTTATTGGTGGTGTTACATGTACTAATTAATATATCAATTAATGTATCAACATATACTATGGCATTACTATTTCAAAATTATGACCTCACTTATTATATAAAGGAAAAATTACTGGTAAATCCCAATTTATGAAATGTTGCCCCATTTAGTCCTGTGTTTTTTGTTATGCACCATTTGGTCCTATTTTGATGATAAGGAATTTTTAAATTGGTAGGATGTGAATGGAATTTACATTTATACCCATTGTGATAGATTTTGAAGAATTCAGTTAAATGATGTTTCAATGGCAATGTGAAAGGCAAGTTTTAACGTTTTCTCAGTGTTTTTTCTTAAACAATTACATCAATTACATCACCAACATCACTAAACAATGTTTAAACAATGGAAGGCAAGTTTTAATGTTTTCTCAGCGTTTTCTCAGTGTTTTTTCTTAAACAATGATGTTTTTTCTTATGATTTTCCAACATCAACTACATCATCACCATTAACAAACATCAACTACATCACCAACATCATTAAAAAAACATCATCAAAAATCAACATCATAAAAACATCATAAAAGCAAGTTTTAACATTTTCTCAGTGTTTTTTCTTAAACAATTACATCAACTACATCACCAACGTCACTAAACAATGTTTAAACAATGGAAGGCAAGTTTTAATGTTTTCTCAGCATTTTCTCAGTGTTTTTTCTTAAACAATGATGTTTTTTCTTATGATTTTCCAACATCAACTACATCATCACCATTAACCAACATCAATTACATCACCAACATCACTAAAAAAACATCATCAAAAATCAACATCATAAAAATATCATCAACTACATCATCAACATCGTAAAACATAATGAACATCGTAAATTCACGGTTTCTGGAGGTTGGTGTTGTACAGGGAGGCCTTCGATTTGTTCTTCGTCCCAGTACTCGAACGAACTCGTTGAGGGTTTGGAAGGTATATCCGAATCGGCTGAAAAAGGGGTTTTGATCAGGGGGTCCATGATCGGACTCGGTAGTGTCGGACTGAGTGATAGTCGGAGGTGTTGGGGATCGGAGAGGGAGATCGATGAGATGGAGAGAGTCATCGTCTAGGGTTTCGTCGTCAGCGTCGAAACCCTTGAAGTGTGAGTCGGCATTCACGGTTTCTGGAGGTTGGTGTTGTACAGGGAGGCTTTCGAATTCTTCTTCGTCGCTGTACTCGAACGAACTCGTTGAGGGTTTGGAAGGTATATCCGAATCGGCTGAAAAGGGGTTTTGATCAGGGGGTCCATGATCGGACTCGGTGGTGTCGGACTGAGTGATAGCCGGAGGTGTTGGGGATCGGAGAGGGAGATCGATGAGATGGAGAGAGTCATCGTCTAGGGTTTCAGTGTCTCTTCGCCGCCATCGCCATGACTGTTAGAGAGAGATGATGATGTATGATGAAGAATTTGAAGGCCATACCTAATGAACAGGCTACTGTAAGGTTTTGGGGTACTAATGTAATTGAAGCATTGTTCAATCACTAATTTACCCACATATTACACACTTTACGCTCTAACATTACGGTCAAATAAGTAATTTACATAAAACGGGACTTATTAGTCTATAAGATAAAACACAGGACTAAATGGTTCACAAGTTCCTATTTTGGGATTTATTGGTACATGCCCCTTATATAAATTACAAATATTTAAAATTTCTAAAATTATGTCACATCATCTGTTAGTACACTAATTAATATACTAATTGGTTCATATAACATTATTCTTCTTTTATTTCGGTCAAAAGCTAATCCAACTTGACAAGCTATGAGAACATGTTATTTTAGTGATTTTTTGATTTTTTTTTTTTTTAGCTTAAATATGAGGTTAAAAAATTAGGTAACGTTTGGTAGAATTTTCTAAATATGATTTGAGAATAGAATTTGTATTTTGAATTTGTGAGTTTTGGAATTATGATTTGAGTGTGGAAAATTTGTTTGGTTATGAGTTTTGAAATAAATGATGTGACATATGATATATTATTCAAAAACTTACAACTCATAACCAAGCACATAACCCAAAATCATATTCAAAGCTCATAAATTTTTTTTTAAAAAAATGGAAATATTTTTTATTTAAAATATAAAAATACCAAAAAAAAACGAATATTGTTCCGGTCAACTTTTCAGACGTCCGGGTTAGTCAAATTTTTCCGTCTAGAAATGAGTTTTCAAACGTGGGTGTAGAATTATAATTTGAAAATTCAAAATGAGTGGAAATGTGTTTTTTTGAACTGCGGTGGAAATGTGTTTGGAGAGTTTCTTCAAACACAGCCTTAGTATGTTTATGATTATTTTTTGATATTTTATGAAAATATATGTAAAAAATATAGAGAGAAAATAAAATTTTTAACTTTTTTTGTATAATTTATTAATTTTTTGATTTTTTAATAATATTTTGCCTTTTAAATTATAAAATAATGTTCCCGCTAAATTTCAAACATGGCCTAATGGTTAATTATCGTTTGGGAACATACTAATTTAGTAACTTTTTTACTATTTGGCTAAAATATGAGTTTAAAAAAACTAGTATATTTGGGATGACTTTTTAATTTTTTACAAAAAGATGTGTAAAAAGTAGAAAGAAAAAGAAAATTTTTGACTTTTTGATATGAGTTGTGGGCTTTTTGACTTTTTTAATAACTTTTTGACTTTTTAACTAAATCGATCTGTTGCCAAACAAGGCCTTAGTCGATGTAAACACCTTTTTATTAGACGTGTGCTCAAATCGCAATCATGGTTTTCTTTTTTCTCTTTTTCTTTTTTAAGGAAAAAGAGACTATAACTTGTTCGCCAATGCTAAAATTTACAAAAACGAATTTATTGGTATAAATACTAATAAAAAAATTAATCATCATGATGAGGCACTGTTCCTTTTGCAGTGTTTGAAATTCCAAAGCATCGAGGGAAGAAGATAAAAGAGAAGAGCATTGCTAGGGAGCTCGAAAGCCCCCTCCCCCGAATCCCCTGAATTCCTTTTTTTTTTTTTTTTTCCAGCAGAAGAAGAAGAAGCGGGAGGAGGGAGGAGGGAGAGGAAGGAGGAGGAGGAGTGGACTGGGGGGGGCCATACCAGTGGGAGGAGGCGGAGGCGGAGGCGGGGCCGGAGGCGACGGCGGTGGTGCTGCGACGATCGGGGCTGGGCAGCGACGACCGGGGCTGGGCCGACGACGACGTGGGCAGACGACCGGCGAACCACCTCTCTTCTCTCTCTCTCTCTTTCTCTCTTTCTCTCTTCTCTTTCTCTCCCTCTCTCTCTCTGGTTCAGTTCCGAAAATGGAAGAAGAAGAAGGGAAAAAAAAAAACTAATGTCCAAAACGACGTCGTTTTGAGCATTAGGGGGAATTCGGGGAAAGGAAATTCGAGCTCCCAAACTTTATTCAAAAGAGAAATAAAGGCTATGGATACCGAACGGGGATTCCCTTCTTAAGTTTTTTACTTGATTTTTTACTTGTTGAGTTATTGGACTCATTTTTAGGTTTAATTTCGATAATCCAAACCGTTCACATTTTAAGATTTGTTGAGTATATCATACTTGTAAAAAATCAAGTTGATTGGATATCAAAAAGTATGTGCTTGGAAAATTATTTATTAAATTTTTTTTAAAAAATGATTTTTAGTTCGATGTTCCGAACACATATTTTTTGATATCCGATCAACTTGATTTTTTACAAATATGATATATTCAACAAATTTTAAAATTTGAACGGTTCGAATTATCGAAATTGAGTCTAAAAATAAGGAAAAATGGTTGAGGGCCCGAAATTCCTCAGCTCGAATTGGCTCGAAACCCCAAAACGACGTCGTTTTGGGGTTTCGGTTTTTTTTTTTTTTTCTCCTTTTTTTCTGCCATTTTCGACCTCTGTTGCAGAGGAAGAGGGAGAGAAAGAGAGGGAGAGGGAGAGAGAGAGAGAGAGAGAGAGAGAGGGGAAGCCCGTCGCTGATCGCCGCCGATCGCGTCTGCCTCGCCTCCGCCCGTCGCTGATCGGCGCCGATCGGCGCCGATCGTGTCGCCTTCGCCGATCGCGTCTGCCTCGCCTCCGCCCCTCCTCTATTTTTTAGGCCCCCCCAGTCCTTCCTCCCCCTCCTCCTCCTCCTCCTCCCCTCCCCCTCCTTCTCTTCTTCGTCTTCCTCCTCCGTTCTTCTCTCCTTTGAGTTCTAGAAAAAAAAAAAAAAAAAAAAAAAAAAAAGGAGCTCGAGCCATCGAGCCGGAAGTGATTCGGGCCCTGTACCAACACTCAAAAATAAGTCTAATAATCTAATAAATAGAAAGTCAAGTAAAAAATACAATAAGGAGATCCTGATTTACGGATTCACCTTGGAGTAAGGTAGGAACGGTAGATAAAAGGTAAAATGATGATAAGGACCACTCACGGAAGAAATTCTAATATTCAATTATTGGTACAGCCAACATTAAATTTGTAATGATGTAATGATGTACCATAAGTGTAAGAGAATAAAGACGTATGACAGTTTTAAATAGGACTGATTAAGAAATTCGTAAAATTTATAATTTGATTTAGTTTAGTCTAATTTTATAAGTTTGGATTAGTTTTTTAAATTCGTATTTCGGTTCTGGATTGAAAAATTAAAAAGAATAATGACTTGGACCCCTTTTTTTCTCACCCCCTTGACCCCCTCTTCACTTGATTAGCTACTTTTTCTTTTTTTCTTTTTTTTTTATTCATTCTCCTCCAATCACCACTTGCCACGTATCTGTGGGGGTGGTGGGGGTGGTGATTGGAGGGGGTCTCAATCATCACCCAATTAAAAATTCGTGATTCACGGATTGGTTCCAGATTGAACCCCACAGTTCCAGATTGGAACCGATCTGGACCGTAGATAAATAGTCTATATTTTTATTATACACTCTCCTACATAGTATATTCTCTTATTTCATATAAAACTAAAATCCAAACTTAAACTCACATAATATCTTCTTTCATTACTTTTATTTGCTAGTTTTTAGTGTTAATTTGTAATTGTCTAAATACTTATGGTGGAACAAGTTTTCTTATGGTTGTTTAAATTTTAGAACAGTATGTCGCTATTATAAAAAGACATGTTGCTACTATGAAACTAATATGGTACTATATTTATATTTTTATGAAATTAAAATGTTATATATATATTTTTTGTTATTTAATTATGTAAATTCGTAATCCTAAACCGATCCAATCCGTATTTAAATGGATTGGTCCGGATTAGTTCCACGATTTAAACAGATTGGGTTAGTTCTAATTTTTCAGAAACTATAAATAACGGATTAATCCTAATTTTACCTCAATCCGATCTAATCCAGACCATGCTTTCTCCTAGTTTTAAAGAAAACCCATTTTGCCCAAGGTAATGCAAGTTTTCTACCCGATTAATTCTTGAAATAATAAAAAAATCTTATGATTTCTGTTAAGGGATTATAAAGTATAATATATAATAATTAATAAAGAGTATGGCATATGACGGTCTAAAAATATTTTAATAATTCTTGTTTCTCCTCTCTTTTGTGATGGTCACTTTAACTGTTGGGAGGTGTTTAGTTAAAGTAATTAAATAAATAGAAATTGTTAAAAAAAAAAAAACAATGAAAATTTATGAATTGTTTTGAAAAGTTAGCTAAAAATTAATTTTTTTATTTTTTTTAAAAAAATAAAATAAAATAATCATCATGTTTATTTTTAATTTTTTGAAAACACTTTTCAAAATATTCGATTTTCTTGATTTCTGTATTTTTTTTTTATTGAATTTTTTTAATATTTTAAGGGTTCGTTTGGGATGTGGATTGATTTTTGACTTTTTGATTTTTTGACTATTTTGCCAGGGGCTAAAAAGTCTCGTTTGGGACGAGTTTGTTGGCGCTTTTGACTTTTGTAAAAGGAAAAATCAAGTGATTGTGATTTAGATGTAATATTTTGTCTTATTGGGCTAAAAAACTTATTTTGTCTTTTTGTAATTAAAATAGCTAAAAAGCCACAAAGTTTGGCATGCCAAACTAAGGCTAAGCAATTTTTTTAACTTTTAGACACATAACATAAATACACATAAAAAATATAATTTTCGTGAAAAATAAAATCTTTAAAAAATTCACTAAATGCTAAAAATATATATATATTTTTAAAAATATTTAGTAGATTTTTCGTATTTTTGTGTATTTATTAATTTTTTAAAATATTTTTTCACAAATATTTTACTTTTTTGATAAGTCTAAGTAAAGTGCATGTAAAAAAGTAAAAAAATGTTTAAAATTTTAAAAATATTAACTAAAAATAAAAAAAAATACAGAAAACAAAAAAACTTATTTTTTAAAAAATTGAAACCAAATATATTGAATGTGATTTAAAAAAAGAATAATGCTAGAGATCTCAAAAATTCTACTAAAACTTTTACCAAATGTCTCACATGGTGTGGGACCCACACAATGTGAGTCACACACCCATGTAAGATATTTGGTAGTGTGTGGGTTCCATACAATGTGAAATATTTGGTAAAATTTTTAAAATCTTTAACATTTTTGTTAAAAAAAATTAAAAATCAAAAATTAACTTTTTAACTAAAATTAGCCCTAGTTGTGGTGGTAAAACACCAATTAAAACATGAGTCATACTAATGAGGATTGATGGGACATAACAAAAAAATAAATATATTTGAAAAAATAAGAGACACTTTTCTTATATTTCAAAATATTTATTTTGCTAATTATAAATTTGTTTTACCCTTTTACACATTTCGATGTTAAACAATATCATAAGAGTATTTATTAGTATTTGTCTTTAAAAAAGTTATAAACACAAAATAGATTACAGGATGATTCATAAAAAATGTAATAAAAGATTACGATTAATTCCAATTATGCAGAGGTTCACATTTATAATAAATCTCAGTTGATTATTACAATTTCGAGGATTATTTTATGAAAATTTTATTAACATATGCTCTAAGGGCATATATTAAGAACATATTAAATAAAAATATATTTATATGAATTTGTATAAAAAATAACTTGTGTGTTTGGTTTGAGTTTTTTGGATTAAGTTTTTTGAAAACTAAATTTTTTATTTTTTGTGTTTTTTATTTTTAGTGAATATTTTTAAAATTTTAAACATTTTTTTTTAACCTTTTTATATGCACCTTACTTATATGTATCTAAAAAGTAAAAAAATTGTAAAAAAATATTTTAAAAAATTAATAAATACATAAAAATACAAAAATATACTAAATTCTCGTATTATTTATTTTATTTTTTTTGCATTTGTGGTATTTAGTGATTTTTTTAAAAAAAATTATAAAAATTATACTTTTTATGTGTATTTATATTAGGTGTGTCTAAAAATTAAAAATATTTCTTAAAATATTAAAAAAATTCAATAAAAACAAAAAAAACAAAAAATAAGAAATTAGAATTTTTAAAAAAGTGTTTTTAGAAAACCAAAAACAAGCAAAGTGGCACAACTTTAAAAACTATCTTAATTAAATTATTTTTATATTTATAATAAGAATAAAATATATTTTTTTGTTTCGCACCCTTCACCTCTCTTATTTTTGTGTATTCTTCACTTTCCTTCAAACTTGTTTTTATATTATTTTTAATTTGGACGTGTTCCTCATTAATACTAATTTATACTGCAAGTGTATTTTATCAAACTATATATACATACATATTGATTGAGTTTTTTTAATATGTTTTTCTAAAAAAATTAAAATTAAAATGTTGTTTGGTGAATTTTTTCATATGATTTTTTTTTTGGAACTAAAATAATATCTTAAAGTTCAAATATATTTATATTTAATTTTTTCAAACTAATTTATAATTTTTAAAAAATAAATTCAAAATACAAATTTTAATTAAATCAAATAAAACTATTTTACAACTAAATTTTTTCCAACCGTATCTTCATAAATGTTGGTGAGGTTTTTCACCATATTAGAACCGTTTAAAAAAAACAATATAGGGAATTTTTTATTTTTTATTTTTTTTGGTCATATGCAATAGAAATTTTGTCTGCTGAAAATAGGGGTACTTATGTTCAAAAATATCATAATTAATTCCTCTTCTATATTTACATTTTCTATACAAATGGTGGAAGTTAAACATTATTTATTACTTTCTTACCATGTGCCTTAACAAAAGAAAACACTATAGACCCTAAATGAATTATCAAATATTTTACCAAACCTCTCATTGGGTGTGGAACCTAGTGATTTGTATGAGTTTCACATCCATGTAAGAGATTTGGTAGAATATTTGGTAATTCATTTGAGATCTCTAGAATAACTCTAAATTCAATAAAAAAATATTTTGTAATTTATATTTTTTTGTCTTTTTTTTTTTATGCACCTGTTGCACTTATTAACGACTCTTTCCCCCCCCCCCCCCACCCGCGTAATTTTACAACAATTGATTCAAAGGTGTATTAATTTCAATAAAAATATATTAAATTTAATAAAAATTGTCTCATAATTTGTAATATTTATCTATTTTTTATGCACCAAATGCACTTATTAACCAAACGAAATTAGTCTGATTAGTTAAAACTCTTGTACCTCACTCTAATCTTTCTACTTGCATATAGGTCTTATTCTTGTGTATTAATTACAATTTTGTCTTCCATTTTGAAAATTTCTTCGTAAAAACTTGTGTTGTATTTTGATTTTTATTGTTATAATTATAATTTTATTATAATATTTTATATAAATCAAATCTTTAAAAAAATAAATAATAAAAACAACGACGACAACGACACTCTTGTTTTTTCCCCCTAATTTTACATCAATTGATTCATCAAGAATTTATTGTTTTAAACTCATCATTAAAGAAATTGGTATTTACAAAGAGTACAGAGTCAAAGGGAAACAGTCAAAAGTCAAGGAAAATCTTCAATAGGGTGACGAATATTAAAGAACAACATTTATGATTGAAATTCAATGGCCAAAATTAATATTATAATTAATAGATATTTATAATGTGTACCTTTTTAAATGATATATATTGTAAAGAAATTATAATTTTTTATGATGAATATTATGATTATTTATGATGCGTGTTGTGACATTTTGTAGTAAAATTATGAATAGTAAATTTATGATGTATACTCTAAAATTAAGAATGATAATGTTATGACATTTTTTAATTTTTGTTATGACACTTTAAAATTTTGTTATGACATTTTTCAATGAAAAAAATTATAGTTTTTTTAGTTAAAAAATTATGACATTTCGTGTTTAAATTATAAAATTTTATTATACAAAATTATAAAAAAACATATAATATACGCACCTTTAAAAGTAGACATTATAACATCCCCCTATAATTAAGTTGGCTTGGTGTTCGGTTGGTTGTGAAATGAAATGTGATGGCATTTTCATAAAATTAAAAGTCTAATGAGGCTGCCAGTATTTTTTGAAGGGTTATTTACACCGATACACTTTAAATTATTAAGAAGTATTACTTTCATCTCATAAATTTTAAAAGTATATAAATAAATTTTCTAAACTATTAAGAAATATCACTTTGTCATGTAAATTATAAGAATGTATAAATAAACCTCTTAAACTACCGATGTGTTTTGCTTTGCCTTTTTTCATTTAATTTGTTCGTTTTCATAATTTAGAAAATAAAATAATATATTTTTAATAATTTGAAATTTTATTTATACTATTTTATAATTTAAAAATCAAAGGGATACTCATCAATAATTTAAAAATAAAAATGTAAATAACTCTTGTTTGAATTCAAAATTAGAGCTTGTTTGGGATGTGCTATATAAGTACACTTTTTATTTTTTTTATTTTTTTGAGTCATATCACCTTTTTACTTTTCTACACATCTTTTTTTTTTATTTATAAAAAATAAAAAAATATACTTATTTAGATCATCCCAAATAATACCTTAAATAAATGAGTGAATGTCAAAGTCAACAATTCACAAAATATATAGAGAATAGCTTTCTTCTAGTCTAATTACGGATTGGAGGGTACTATTGGGCTTGTGGGGTTCACCATGGGTCCCGTTTCGATAATCCGAACTGTTCAATGAGTAGAACTCGTCGAGTACTATTTGCATGTAAAAAATCACATTGATCAGATATCGATAGCTATGTGATCAAATCAGCTTTGTATAAAAAAATGGATAGTGAAAAATAAACGGCTTACGAAAATTTGATTTGATCACATAATTAACGATATCCGATCAATGTGATTTTTTACTGACATATACTATTTGACAAGTTCTACACATTGAACGGTTCAGATTATTGAAATGAGACCCATAGTAGACCCTCACGGGCCCAACAATACCCTCTAGTCCAATTACGAACTAAAGGAAAGCCATTCCCAAATATATATATATATATGGGTAAATTACACTTTACACTCTTGCACTTTACACCAAATCTCACTTTGGTTCCCTACGTATGAAATCATGATAGTTAACTCCCTACACTTCTGGTCAAATCTTACTTTGGTCGTTGCACATGAAATTGTAACAGTAAACTCCTTGTACTTTTGGTAAACTCTCACTTTAGTCCCCACACAAGTGTTAGTGTCTCATTTTTGTTACTCAATTATTTAAATCTTTAATATAATATAATCATGTGATAAGCATGTAACTATGACATGAGAGTAAGAAAAGAAAATCATTTATATTTTTCACCAATACACATTTTATCTCAAAATATTAGGCTAACCAAAAAAATAAAAAAGATTGTGAACAATTAAGAAAATGAACTAGGGTTTTGCAAAAATTGGAATCACGAAACTACTTACAATCTTCTGTCTATTCATCTTTCTTTTTTTTTGATTTCTTTGTCATCGTTTTTTTTTTTATTTATTTCAAAAGCTTTACTCTCTTTTTTTTTTTGTCCCAAATTTTAATATATATATATATATATTATATTTATATAACTCTCATGTGCTTATTACATAGGACGAAGTATATTTTTGGAAAATATTGATGATTTTTCTCTCTTACTCTCATTTCATAGTCACATTTTTGTTACATAATTGAATTTTGTTAAAAATTTAAAAATGAAATAATAGAAGAGGGATATCGACACTTGTATAGGGACCAAAGTGAGATTTGAGTAAAAGTGTAGGGGATTGACTGTTACGATTTCATGTATAGGGACTAAAATGAGATTTAACCAAAACTGTCATGATTTCATGTGTAGGAATCAAAGTGAGATTTGATATAAAGTGCAGAAATATAAAATGTAATTTACTCATCTATATAATAAAGGAGGATGAGTTTTGAATTTGTCTTACATACATTTGTCCTATTAGGACATTTGGATGACTTATATGTATTCAAATTATGAAACAACGGATGAGGTATATTATGCAGAAAATATGCTACATGTACATTTTTATTTTCTCGCTTCTTTCTCTTACTTTTTCATTTTCTCACCCATGATTCCATAATCCCATCTTCCTCTCTCTTTTATTTTTATTTTTTTATTTCTCCCATTTTTATTATTCTATTTATTTGTTTTTTTTTTCTTCTTTTTGTTCACTTATTTTTTTTCATATTATATGGAAAAGTTTACGATCCCAGAATTAAGAGTCAGATTTTTTATTGTGTGTAGTGGAGAATAAATTAATGAATTTTATAGTTCACAAATTAAATGAATTTAAACAATTAATTATTATTTTTAAATATATTGAATGCCTGATAGATTTCATAAATTTAGACCTTATATGAATCATCAACATCTATATAATTATCAGGATGGTTTTTGAATTTGTCCCACACACATTTGTCCTACTAGAACATTTAGACGGCTTAGATGTATTCAAATTATAAAGCAACAGCTAAGATATATTTTGCAAAAAATATCCTACATGTACATTTTTAATTTCTTGCTTCTCTCTTTTACTTTTTCCTTTTCTCACTCATGATCCCATGATCCCACCTTCCTCTCTCTTTTCTTTTTATTTTTTTATTTCTCCCATTTTTATTATTCTCTCTATTTGTGTATTTTTTTTATTTTCTTCTTTTTATACAATTATTTTTATTCATATTATATGAAAAAGTCTACGATCCCAGAATTAGGAGCTAAATTTTTTTACTGTGTGTAGCTGAGATTAAATTAATGAATTTTATAGTCCACAAATTAAATGAATTTGAATAATTAATCACTATTTTTAAATATATTGAATATCTGATAGACTTCATAAATTTAGACCTTATATGAATCTTTAACATCTATATAATAAAACAGGATGATTTTTGAATTTGTCTTACATACATTTGTCCTATTAGGACATTTGGACGGCTTAGATGTATTCAAATTATAAAACAGCGGATGAGATATATTTTACAAAAAATATTCTACATGTACATTTTTATTTTCTCGCTTCTCTCTCTTACTTTTTTCTTTTTCTCACACATCCTTCTATGATCCCATGATCCCACCTTCCTCTCTCTTTTCTTTTTATTTTTTTATTTCTCCCATTTTTATTATTCTCTCTATTTGTGTATTTTTTTCTTTTTATTCACTTATTTTTATTCATATTATATGGAAAAGTCTACGATCTCAGATTTAGGAGCCAGATATTTTACTAGGTGTAATGGAGATTAAATTAATGAATTTTATAGTCCACAAATGAAATGAATTTGAATAATTAATTATTATTTTTAAATATATTGAACACTTGATAGATTTCATAAATTTAGACCTTATATGAATCTTCAACATTTATATAATAAATCAGGATGGTTTTTAAATTTGTCTCACACACATTTGTCCTACTAGGACGTTTGGACGACTTAAATGTATTCAAATTATAAAACAATAGCTCATATATATTTTACAAAAAAAATCCTACATTTAAATTTTTATTTTCCCGCGTCTCTCTCTTACTTTTTTCATTTTCTCACCCATGATCCCATGATCCCACATTCCTCTCTCTTTTCTTTTTATTTTTTTATTTCTCCCATTTTTATTATTCTCTCTATTTGTGTATTTTTTTTATTTTTCTCATTTTTATTCATATTATATGAAAAGCATATGATCCCAGAATTAGGAGCCAGATTTTTTACTATGTATAGTGGAGATTAAATTAATGAATTTTTTAGTTCACAAATTAAATAAATTTGAACAATTAATTATTATTTTTAAATATATTGAATACCTCATAGATTTCATAAGTTTAGAACTTATATGAATCTTCAACATCTCTATATAATAAAGTAAGATGGTTTTTGAATTTGTCCTATACACATTTGTCCCACTAGGACATTTGGACGGTTTAGATGTATTCAAATTATAAAACAATGGCTGAAATATGTTTTGTAAAAATAATTCTACATGTACATTTTTATTTTCCCTCTTCTCTTTTTTACTTTTTCCTTTTCTCACCTATCCTTCTATGATCCCATGATTCCATCTTATATATTTTCCACATATTTTCATACATTGTATGTATACTCATCATACATTGTATTATAATTATGGGCATATATACAATTTTCATATAATTATATAAAGAAAAACAATATTATATGTATGCCCGTAAAAATTATATATATTCCAGGCACATCTATTTATCTACATCTATTTATCTAATTATATATTATATAAGTAAAATTAAATTTTCGTCAAAAGTTTTGTGAAAATTCTAAAATTTTATAATAAATTTAAATAATATTAAAATTATAATATGAAAGAAAGAAAGTCACTATCAAAATGTTGACCGTCTTCTTCTCTCTAATTGTCTTCTATCTTAACAAAAAGGGCATTTTGTTGCCGCCGCCCTTTTATTATGCAGCCGCCTTCTTCAAATTACCATAATAGCCTTGTGTACTAGCTTATGACTTTTATTTATTTTTAAATTTTTAGATAAATAACAAACACACTTGACATGATTTGATTAAAATATACAACTTTGATAGAGACCCTTCAATCACTAACCCTCACCACCCCACACACACGTAGGGGTTGGTGATTAGAGGAAGAGAAAAAAAAAAAAATCTGGCCAATCATAGGCCAAGGGGTCGTGGGGGTCACTATTTAGAGGGGGGTCTGGAACATTTTTGTAAAGCATAAATCGTTTACTGTAATTTTAAAAATTACATTTTATTTTTATAAGTTTTAATTTCATAACAAATTGTTCATTTTATTAATAAATAATCAAGTTAATTAATAATTTTTAATGATGTTAGAAATATATTTTAATTAATAATTTAAGTAATTTTATTATTATATAAGAGAGTTATTATGAATTTTATTTTTTTAATTAATTTTGTTAAATAAAATTATTTAACAAGGAGGTGCTTATAATTTTTTAAACAACAAGGAACAATATGTACTTTAAGCAAATCTTAAAAAATATATTTATAATTTATCCTTTATTTTTTATGATGTCAATATTAATAATTAAAGTCATTATTCTTTTAATGAATCTATAATTATTATTTTTTTAATAAATACAATGAAGTAGTATAATTTTTCTTATTATTTTAGTAACTGCTCGCGTGTGCATCTCAAACATATGTGAGTAGTTAGGAGAATAATTAGTGTAGGACTTCTTTTCATACTCTTATTCTTTATATTTTTTTTTATATTTTATTTTTTGGGTTTCATTCTAGCTTCATAATAATAATCTAAATCGTTCATCTTGTAAATCTCACAATAAAGATCGTTTACACAGAAAATCAGTTTCATCGGATATCAATGAATATATAAACAAATCATCTTTTTGTTTTATAGAATGAAATATTTAAGTTTAAATTCACAATTATTGTCCATTTTAAAAGATAAGATACAATTTATTCATATATCTAGTGATATCCGATGAAACTATTTTCTTTTTATAACTCATCTAAATTATTGGGATTACCATATGAACGATTTAGATTATCAATATAAACTTAGAATGGAGCCTAAAAAATAAAGTATGGAGAAATATGAAAAATAAGAGTAGGGAGGGAAGTCATTTTCAAATAGTTGCTAATTTAGTTTGTATATCTATTTTTTTTTTATTTGTCTTTAATTATTAGTCATAATTTTGGAGATAGGTAACAAAGTTATATGTTTTCAAAAATTAATAAAAAATATTTTGAAATTGATGAAAAATTTATGTTGTTTTTAAATTTTGCATTTTCTCTTGATTTAAAAACACTTATTAACAAAATCTTAAAGTATGACTCAAATCATTATCATTATTATTATTATTATTAACACATGAATAGTCATAAAATAAACTATTTGATTGAATGGACTGGATAAGAGGAGATTGTAATCTATCGGACTGTTAGTCCTAGGATACATTATCTCTGGACTATTTGGTTGGACTGGATTTGTATCCTATGTTTGTTTAGTTATAGGATTAGATGTTTGGATTGGATTATTTTTAGTGAATCCAAGTTTGGTTGAACGGACTAAATAATAATAAATGTTCAAAAGACTATTTTACCTTTGTAATTTATAATTTTTATTTAATATATAATTTTAAATTTGTAATCTATAGTTTATAATTTATAATTTAACAACACTAAATTTTTTTAATTTATAAGGCCATAATTTTTAATTTATTATTTTTAATTAAATTAAATTTATAATTTATATTTTTTTATTTAATTTTAAATTAACAACACTAAAAAAATAATTTTATTTAATATATAAATTTAATTTTTTAACAACACTAAAAAAATTATAAGGCCATAATTTTAATTTATTATTTTTAATTAAATTTAATTTATAATTTATAATTTAATTTTAAATTAACAACACTAAAAAATAATTTATAAATGTTTAAAAGGCTATTTTACCATTTTTCAATTGTTTATTAAGTAATAGCATGAGGGTAAAATAGACATTTCACACATTAGTCCCATGGGATACCAATTTCATGGATATAATCCCACCTCCCCCCCTAGGATACAATAATCCCTCATATGAGGACTAATAGTCCGGGGGAACTATTAATCCGAAACAAAAAAATCGAACCAAACAATCGACTATTAGTCCGGATGGACTAATAGTCTAATCCCATAGAATAATCCCTCAAAACAAACACACTCTCTTCTTAGTGAATTGTTTTGTAATTTTGGCCCATAATTTTTTTTATCACAATTAGTGGCGCTCCAATTGTGATTTTTTCACGTTAAATTATTGTGTCAATTTATCTTTAATTGTTTAATTGAGATTGCTATTTATTATTTAAAATTAATACATAATCATAAATCGATATATCGGAGATTTTTAGATTTTTCACCTTTCCTTTCAAAATTTCTAATTAAATTTATGATCCACACACAGGATTCATTCAAAGACAACTTTAGAGATGCTCAATGTTGTTGTGCAAGTTTTAGCTACGTACCAACCAAATTAGTTAGCTTAGGTTAGCTTATAATTTTTTGAAAATTAGAGAACATATAGTAAAACAAGAAAAAGAACTCTTCCTAGGCAGATGAACTACCATTGAGAGAATGGGTTCTCTTAGTTATATCAAATTATTAATGTTTTTTTTCAAAAATCAATTTATGTTGAACCAACTCTTTGAATATTATAAACAACATAATAACATAGTGTTTTTGTTGTTTCTTTCCCCTAGTAACTTTTCTTTTGCTACTTTTAATGCATGCATATTGCTTTGAACAAAGGTCGGGAAAAGAAAGTTATTCTAGCATGGAAGTAACACCGTTCGAAAAGGAAAAAAAAAGAAAAAAAAAGCATGGAAGTAACATGTTGTACAAAAAATTAAAAAAATAAACAATTAAAAAAGAAAAGGATGCAAGGTCTATTGATTTCTGGATTGGTGGGTATAAGATTGGATTACTAATCTTGCAGGTCTAATATTTCAGTTATTTAAATACAACAAAAGAGGTTTGAATATCATGTCACTTTTAAACTATAAATTCTGTAAAAAAAAAATAATCCCACTGGGTGGGGGATTTAAAGTGAAATAAACTCGTGGAATATATTATCCTTCACAATTAAGGATGAAAATTTCTTCCTTACTGCTGTCGCTCTGCACTGATTATATTTATTAAATATTTTTATATGTTCATAATATATTGTTAGATTTTTATAATTGGCAATTTTGGTTGACAAAACGCTTTTAAGTTGTAATTTTATTTGTTTTTTTGTTTCAGTGAGGTAGTAAGTATTTATATGCGAATCTAATCCGAATTGTACTTGTGTAGAGAAGTTTATGTTGACATTCTGTATCTTAAGTATTTTTTATTTACCACTTTGTTGAATATGTACAGGGATCGAAATACCCGGTCAACTCACGGGAGTCCAAGGGCAGCGCCTCATGGTGGGTCCGGGGCAGCATTTAGGTGAGGTCGAGGGACAACGCCCCCAAAGCTAAAGTTGTTTGACCGCTTGAATAATCATTTGTGCGCTCGAGCAGTGAAGTAGAGTTTTCAATATTTCAGCTTGCAATCAGAATTTTTGGATAACTTGTTTTACCACTTGAGCAAGCGGTAGAAGTTGCGCTCGAGGAGTTGGCCTATATATTTTGCACCAACTTTACTGCTCGAGCGGTCTTCGATCTCTGTTTTCTATAAAGTGCGCCGTTTGTTATTTTTAGGGTTCAATCCATCCAAATTCTCAGAGAGGTATAAAATACAAAAATGTTCTATATTGGAAAGTCGTTTATATGAGTTTTTCTGATGTATAAATGGTGATCGATTGATTAACGAATTACATAGTGTCAAACATCAAGGGTTGTTTTCGTCCTTTTATTTACATAAAGAGAGAGATGTTCTTCGGTGGATTCCGGTAAACTTGGGCCTAAAGTTTTGGTAGATTCTGGAGTAGCTCATCGTCGTGGATTCGACATTGGCGTTGTGGATTCAACATTGGGCAAAACAATTCTGATATAAAGATGGTAGTAGAATAGGCACACTGGGTTTGGTTCAATTTGGGCGTGAATTCACTAGGTAATTGTGAGTACTCATGTGTAATTCCTTTATGTTTTCTTATTAGATTGTTTTGTAACTTTGACCCTTGATTTTTTGTCATAATTAGAGGTGCTCTAATTGTGATTTTTTCCACGTTAAATCGTTACACTAATTTGTCATTGATTATTTGATTGTGATTAATATTCTTTATTTTAAATTGAAATATAATCATGAATCAATATCTCTAGGATTTTTAAAATTTTCATATATAATTTTCTTAATTGAACAAAATTAAAATATCAAAATATTACACTAATTAATCATTTTCACTTCTTATCCCTTATTGTACAATTTTTGTAAAACTCTCCTCCCCCCTATAACAATCAATTATTAATTGTTAAATTAACTATTGGATTGAACCCTCAGCCTCTTCCTTAAAAGCCCCCAAGTGCTATCTTCATGTCACTAAGCCACCAGATCTTGGGCTAGTAACAATATTCTTAAAAAATACAAAATTAACTTGTCTCTCTCGTCCTACCTTGACACCTTCTTGATTTGCACTGCCCTTGATATAATTCATGGCAGGAAGAAGGCACTACAAACATGTTTTCATCCTACCTTGCGATGTTGCCTTCCCAACTCAAAATTAATTCAGACAATCAAACATTGCCTGATAGTAAAAGAATTGTAAGTATTTTTTAATCTAATACCATCTATTCTCTCCATTGAACGGCACATGATTAACCATTGTTTTCAACCCTCCATTTCATTTCATTTCAATTGAGGTGGATGTGGACATAAAGTTCAGATAAGCTTCATCATGCTCATGAATACTAAATTTGATTAGCTTTCCATTGATAGGACTGGAAATCTCCAATTTTTCTCATGGACCCTCTCTCATCTCATGGCTACATTGGGAATACATATACATGTCAAGCACAAATGGATTTCTTGCAGGTCCTTTGTTCATAATGCAATCAATCATCATTATATTGAAGAAAGAAAGTTCAACTTATATTGGATGGTTGAGATATTCTAGTTGAGGAGGAGAAAATACTTGTTTGGAAAGTTGGGTTGGGGCCGGTTATGATTAAAATAATTACAAAAAAATAAAATAGATTTTTTAGCTTTAGGCTAAAAAATATTACATTCAAATTATAATCATTTCATTTTTTTCTTATAAAAGTCAAAAAGGTCAAAAAAAACCTAATCCAAACGAGACTTTTTAATCCCAAACTAAAAAAAACCAAAAACTAAAAGGCCAACCCAAATTCCAAACAAACTCTGAGTTGATAATCTCATTTCACTATTCATATCATCATATTATATTTGTGTAGTAGACAATTTATTTTTAAATATATAATTTTCGTTTATTATTATTAAGACAAATGTGATATGTCAATGTTCGACCAATTTAACTTTTTTTATATAAATAATTTACTCGATGAAAGTTACAAGATGAACCATTCAAATGTCCGAAATGGATTAAGATAGATTCACAACACACAAAATGAACCTCTCCAATCTTTAATGAAACTATAGAAAAACTAAATTTAAAAAATAAATGTAGTTTGTTAGCACAGCATGTCCATACACTTTTCTAAAAATATTTAACAGTATTACATGAACACAAAAAAATCACAGAATAAGATACAATTTTTATGAGAGCTCTATATCTTATTTTATAATTTTTATCTGTACACTTAAAATTATCAACAAATATTTGTATTTTATATATTTTAATGGACCATTTGTATACCGGTGTTAGCGGACCAAAATCAATGTGTCCACTACTGGTCTGTTTTTTAAAATAATACAAAACGCTTTTGAAATGTATAAAAATACTATTTTTTTTTGGATTCATGTATAAAAATACTATTGAATATTAATACCGTGTACTGGAATGCCAACTACGTATTACATTCCAAACTAGGACTATATTATTATTAATGCCCATAAAACCTTTTCATCTCTTTCCTCCATAGAGAAACCCCTCGTGGGATGGAATTTGAATATTCCAAATGCAAAATTTTGGAATGTGAGTGGCTTTTTAGATCTTTAATTATTTTAAGTCTCATTTGGCATGTGAGTGTCCAAGTTTAGGCCTTGTTTGGTTTGTTTTTTAGAAAAAAATTTTGAAAAAATTCTCTACAAATAAATTTTCAAGAGTAATCAAATCAAACTAATTTTTTCAAAAAAAATCTCAAAATTTTGTTTGGTTATCTACTTTTCGAAATCACTCTTTCTCTCTCATGCACATCAAATCAATCACTTTTTTTAAAACTCTCTTCTCAAAATAATTTTCCAAAACCATTTCTGAAAAAAGGCAAACTAAACAAGTTTTCGTACTTTTTATCTCAAAAACTACTCTACAAACATAAACCAAATACTTAAAAGTTACTAAAAAAATTAGAAAATCTATAACTTATACCAAAAGTCAAGATTCTCTTTTCTCTTTATTTTTTGTACATCTTTTTAAAAAAAATTAAAAAGTCATTCTAAATATACTAGTTTTTTTTATCTTATATTTTAGCTAAAAAGTTAAAAAGTTACTAAAATAGAAGTATGTTCCCAAACGAGACTGCCTGGGACTACAAAGTCTCGTTTAGAATAGGCTTTTTGCTTTTTTGACTTTTGTAAGAGAAAAAATAAAATGACTATAATTTAGATGTGACATTTTGTTCTATTCAATTAAAATAGTCAATATTATCCTATATGACTATTTTAATCCAAATAGACATGCCAAACATAGCCTAAGAATTATTATATAAAAACACTATGGTTAGGGTTCACCTACTTGTCCAATGTCTATTGTTTTGAGAGAGCTTCTATTTGCACATTACAATTTTTTCCTCCATTTCATTCAAATAATGATTATATAAAAATTAATTATTTTAATGTCAATTATCAAACAAAAATCAATTAATATAATATCAATTGCTCAGCTAAATTTTCATTTGTTAGTTGATATTTGAAAAATTAATATCTGAATAATTGATTTTTTTTCAATAATTGATATTCAAATGAAAAAATAATATGAATTAAGAATTTTAATGGTGTGCGAATACACATTTGGTTACTCATGGATTGGAGGCCTCCGACAAAATATAGGAAAAGTTTGGATCCAAATCCTCTATTCATATTTTCATAGATTAAATGAAGATTTTCGTTTCATAATCAATGATTTTGAGAGATTTGCATTAATAAATTCATATTTTAAATCAAAAGCTTTCAAGATAATTTTTGAAAATTTTAATACTACGGTAATTATAAACCGTTAATTTTGATGATATATTACATATTTACATTTCATGACATCTATGAAATGGAGATGGTCAAAATGCAAGAAAAACCTCTCAATGACACAATCTTTGCACATGAAAGTCTCTTTATTTATAGCTGTATTATAACTATATGTATTATGAATAAATTCATGAGAATGCTTGAGGCACTCAATTATGTACTCTTAGGGTGTGTTTGATTGGGATTAGGGAGAGATTATTCACTGTTCAGATTGTTTATTCAAAGGAGTGAGTAGTCTGTCGTTTGTTTTTTTTTAATCTGCCGGGCATAGAGTCCGGTCGGACTCTTTATCCCCCATATGGGGGATTATACTATTCCGGGAGGAGGGGTGTGAGACAATTTTGGAAGGACTATTACTGTTGGGATTAGGTGGCAAAATGACCATTTTGACCATCTACTATTTAATTATGTATTATATTTAATAAAATTCAATAAAATTTAAATGCCTCAATTTAAAAATAAAATAATTTTATTTAACTTTTTATTGATGTTTTATTTATTTAATTTTTTAAAAATAATTTTTTATAGATATTTTATTGATGTTTTATTTTAAAATTTTGTTTATATTTTATTTAATTTCATTATTTAAATTTTAATAGATGTTTTATTTAATTTCATCGTTTAATTATTATTATTTTTAAGAACAAATTTATTTAAAATTTTAATTAAAAAAATAACATATATTTTTCTTGAGTTTTTTATTTATTTAATTTTAAAAAAATAAATTTATTTAATTGTGTAAAAAATAAAATAAAATGAATTTTTATTTAATCTAGCTAAGAATAATTAAAACATTAAAGATCTGTTTAATATTGCTATTACTTAGTAAACAATTGAAAAATGGTAAAATAGTTTTTTGCTCATTTATCCTATTCAGTCCATTCAATCAAACATTGGATTCACTAAAAATAAATGTTTTCAGACATCTAATCCCATGAGAAAACAAACACAAGATACATATCCAATCCAACTAAATAGTTCAGGGGATTCACAGTCCCAAGATTCAAGTCCGATGGATTCTAATCTCTCTTTATCCAGTCCGTCCAATCAAACACACCGTAAGAAAACAAAAAGAAATTACACAATTATACCTTCAATTACCTAGTGAATCTACGACTGAATTGAACCGACCCCAATGTACCTATTCCACGACCATTTTCACCTCAGAATTATCTTACCCAACGTTGAATCCACAACACTAATTTCGAATCCACGACGATGAGTCGCTCCAGAATCCACCAAAACTTCAGGTCCAAGTTTTCTGGAATCTATTGAAGAATTACTATATCTTTTGTGAATAAAAGAAAATAAACAAATCCCTTGATGATGTTAATATAAAGTTCATGGATTCATTGATCATTTTTAAATCACCAAAGAAACACTTATAAAGCATCCTTCAACATTTCCTCTCTAAAGATCTGGACGGCCTAAACACTAAAACGAGTGAATAGCGCATTTTATAATAAACTGGATCATGAAGACCGCTCGAGCGCATATTTCACCGCTCGAGTAGTGTGATTAAAGGCGGTGCGAAACATATAGGTTAACCACTTAAACACAATTTTCACCGCTCAAGTGGTAAAACTTTTTTCTTAGAAGTTCAGGCATTCTGCAAAAATACTAGATGATCATTTTTTTCGCTTGGGTACACAAATGACCGCTGGAGCGGCCAAACAACTTTGACTGCATAGTGTTAAATATGAAAGAATTAAGATTACAAACTTCTCTACAAGCTATAATTTGGGTTGGATTCGTATTTAAATATTCATAATCTTACTGAAACAAAAGAGCGAATAAAATTACAATTAAAAAGAGTTTTGTCAAATGAGATTGCTAATTACAAAAACTTAACAAGGGAAAAAAAAAAAAAAAGAGTATATATTTAATTCAAATTATTCTCACCTTTTTTTTTTTTTCTCCGTCAAATTCTTATTTAAATTTATAATCTAAATATAATTTAAAAGTATTGTGATTAGACTGAGGATTAGGATGAGAAAAGAAATGAGTGCTCTTATATGTCATTCCTTTGCATTAGTGCAAAGTCTTGCTTTATGTAACAGCCTTTAGAAATTTCATTTTAATATGGGAGTATTATTTTATTAAAGCAAAATTGCTGAGTAGGTTTCATATATACTAGCGAACTAAATTTTGATTAGTTTCTGCCCTCGTTTGGGACTGGTCATTTTAGTAATTTTTTAAATTTTTTATAAAAAGATATATAAAAAAATAGAGTGAGTGATATGATAATTTATAGTGATTTTTTGAATTTTTAACTAAAATAAAAAGTTGCTCAACGAGACCTCAATAATTTTCTAAAAAAAATTTCTCAATAAATCTAATAGGTATGAAGTAAATATATTGATATAATGGTAATACGAGGGATAATCTCACCAACTAATGAGAAATATTATATTGTGGGTGTTTAGAAAGTTGTTATTTTAGTAGGTTAAAATTTTTATTTTTGGGAAGATAATTAAATTTTTTAATAATTTGATGTGAGTTTGTGAAAGAAAAAATAAAATGATTATGAATTTGATGTGATATTTTGTTTTATTAATTATTTTAATCTATTTTATCTTTGGGTGGATTTTAGCCACAAAAAAAAAAAAAGAAAAAAAAGTTAAAATCCAACTTGCCAGTACATGGTTGGATTAATGAAAGATAAATAAAAAGCTGTAAAAGTGGGATTACAAAAAAAAAGGTTGGATGATATTGTCATTAGATTGCTCAATTCAAAGAGTCCGGATCCTCTCCAGCCAATTCTCCCTCCTGTCCTCCGGTCAAGGGCCACGATTTGGCCACGTGGCCCTTTTAAGATCTACGGCTCAGAATAAAAAAAAAAAAAAAAAAAAAACAAATTTGAATTTCTGATTTTCGACCCAGACAAAGGCTTCCCTTCCATTCCATTTTCCCTCCTCTTCGAAGCTATTTTTCCCTCCTTCTTCCAAGCTCTGGCGATTGGCGAAGTCGACGGCAAATCAACTTGAACGATCGGCGGCGAACATTGACGGTGAACCAAGCTCCGGCGACCCCGCGAACTAGAGCTCCACTTCGTTATCAACTGAAGGTAACGTTTGTCATAGCTGGGCAACATTGTTATTAAGGAACATTAAGGAACTTCCTGTGGAGTAAAAAAGGAACATTAAGGAACTTCCTGTGGAGTAAAAAAGGAAAATTAAGGAACATTGTTCTGTTGTGAAACTTGTTGAATAGAACTGTGTCTGTATTTATTTTTCATTTGATGGTTGAACCAGAGATAAGTCCTTATTTATTTTTGGGCATTTGCCTAAATTTGTTTAAAAACTGATTAGGTTTTGATAATAATCAGTGGGAACAACATAAAGGGAAAAAGAAAAAAACTTAGGCTCTAGTGTTGTTCATTTGCTTGAATTTGTTTAAAAACTGATTACGTTTTGATAATAATCAGTGGAAACAATACAATTGGAAAAAAAGCTTTGGCTCTAGTGTTGGGTAGTTGCTTGAATTTGTTTAATGCAACCATGATTCATCTAAAACTAGTTAGGTTTTGATAATAATTAATGGGAACAACACATTAAGTAGTTAGGAAGGATACTAGTTAGGCTTGAATTTGCTTGCTGTCATTGTTCATCTAAAACTGGTTACATTCATCTGCTTGAATTTGCTTGAATTTGGATACTAGTTACATTCATCTAAAACTAGTTAGGCTTGAATTTGCTTGAATTTGTTTGCTGTCATTGTTCTCTTGTGAGTGGAACATGTCACAAGACTTCCACTATCTACTTCATTAACCTCAATAACCAAGAGAATGACTTATGTTCTGTAATCCATCTCCCTAAGTTTTTAACTCCTGAAACAATAGATTAATACAAGGAAGATATAAAAATCACCTAAACCATTGACATATTGTTGTCTAGAAGTTCATTCAAGACCTGCACTTCTTTGTAATTGGAGGTAATGAAGAACAATAAAAAAATGATTGTGGTTGAATGAAGCTATGAGTTCATTTAAGTAATGTTTCTAATTATTGTTCTCCCATTTGATTGCCTCTACTTTTCAGTTGCGTTTTTATATGGATATGGAACCTGACAATGATTGTGGTTGGAAGCCAAAAGTAGAAATGACCTTTGATTCGGAAGAAAGTGCGTACGATTTTTATAATGCATATGGAGGAAGAATGTGATTTAGCATAAGAAGGGAATATTGTAAGAAGAACAAGTTAACAAAACAAATGATTTCTAGAAATTTGGTTTGCAACAAAGAGGGATTTTGGAAGGTTGACAAGCGAGACCCATTGACAAAAACCCCTAGAGCTGAAATTAGGACTGGTTGTCAGGCCCGACTTTTTGTTAAATTGGATGTCAATAGTGGGAAATTTGTTGTGATTGATTTCAAAGAAAAACACAACCATGAACTTGTATCTCTTGATTGTGCCCACATGTTGCCATTGCAAAGAAAGATATCAGATACCCAAGCAATTGAGTTAGACTTAGCCTCAGAGTCTGGTCTTCGTTTAGGGCAGTCTTTTGAACTGATGGTTAGGGAAGCTGGAGGGCGGCAGTCTCTTGGTTTTATGAAATTAGATCAAAAAAATTACTTGAGAACCAAAAGACAAAAAAGTTTGAAATATGGGGAAGTAGGTAATGTGTTGCAATACTTTCAACAAAAATCATTGGAGAATCCATCTTTTTTTTATGCTTTCCAATTAGACAATGAAGAGCAAATAATGAATATGTTTTGGGCCGATGCACAAATGGTCATGGATTATGCCCAATTTGGCGATGTAGTTACATTTGATACTACCTACAAGTTAAATAAAGAGCATAGGCCATTTGCATCTTTTGTGGGATTTAATCACCATAGAGAAACAGTTGTCTTTGGTGCTGCGTTGTTATATGATGAGACTGCCGAAACATGTGTATGGTTATTTCAAACTTTTTTAGAGGCTATGTCAAAAAAGGCACCAAAAACTTTGTTTACCGATCAAGATGCTGCAATGGCTAAGGCCATACCCATTGTCATGTCTGACACGAGTCACCATTTGTGCACTTGGCACTTGATGCAAAATGCATTAAGGCATGGTAATTGTCTCTTTCAAGATAAGGGGGTGAAAGGTGTATTAAATAGATTCATGTTTGATATTGATGATAAAAATGAATGGAAAATGAAGTGGGGGGAAATGCTTGATAGATATGATGCTCATGACAATCATTGGTTGAAGTTGATTTTTGGAGTAAAGGAAAAATAGGGCTGGCCGTATGTTAGATCAACATGGGCTGCGGGAATGAGTACAACACAACTTAGTGAATCTTTTAATGCATTTTTGAAGGATTACATTCGTTCTGATTTTAATTTAAATGAATCTTTTAATGCATTTTAGATCAACATGGTGAAAATCTGTCTACAAAAAATCTGTCTACAACCTGTGTCAAAAAATATGTCTACAAAAATCTGTCTTTCAAAATTTGTGTTAAAAAACTATGCTGAAAATCTGTCAAAATGGTGATGCCATTTCATCAAACTATGTTTAAAAAATAGTTTAAAAATCTGTCAAAATCTGTCAAAAACTATGTTTAACAAAAAACAGTGTTAAATATTTAATGTTGATGCCACTTCATCAAACAAAAAAAGCCATTACATTCATTTCCACTTGAACAAAATGGTAGTGGTCCACCATACATTACATACACATTCAACGTACATTACAAGTCATACTCGTACTACCTTACATTACATTCACATTCAACCTACAATACAAGTCATACTGACAGTACCTTACATTACATACACTATTTCAAATACACTAGAATCACAACTACCACCAACAACAAAACAAAAAAAACGAAGGCGTAATTCAATTTTTGACCAACTCTTTCAACCACCATTGCCAAGTCTCTATATTGTTTCCTACTCTTTATAGTCATGTCTTTGAGCTCCCCATTCATGATAATTACTTCTCTAAGAGTAGACAAGACTTCCATGTGTTCTTCATCAATATCATTCTCCACCACCTTCAAATTATGCTGCATGTGTGGAGGGATCCACCACTAAAAGAAGTTACAACCATTCAGATAATTGCAGCATACAAAATAAAGGCAATTTGGATTATCTGTTGACTGAGAAATCTTCACCATAGCTTTCTTGCCACATTGACAATTGCGGTTTTCGAATCTAACTTCATGCATATTGTCCATACTTGCATTTGTGCTTGACATTGACATTGACATTGACCTACAAAAAAATTATCAAGTAGCACAAAAATTATCAAATAGCCTGCTTGAATAAGCATTTGGTTCAGTGGTATGCATAGAAGAAGATACGAGCTGTAGCAAATCTTGTTCAGCTCTATACAACATTTGCCTATGGGGGACCTGCCCTTATACCTGAAATAAAGGTAGTGTCTGATGTATGTCTGAATTTAATAAGCTTTACACATGGATGAAAAGCTTTATGCATATGCTGTGTGCATGTGCATGCTTGTGTGCAGGAGCATAGATGGAATTGTAAATTCTCAAGGTTCAAAAGCATGAAAATGTGGGTTTTCAATTGTGGCCTTTACACATAATGCATTGAAGCACACATATAAAGTTGTGCGTGCATGCCTCAAATCTAAATTTTTGTGAATGCTTGTCTTGAATATTGGCTCAGTGTGAAAATTTTCAACAATTAAAATAGCCATAAAGAATTTTGATGAAGCCCTTCTCATTGAATCATAAAATAGTCACAAAGAATTCTACCATCACTCACAACATTTGGTACTCCATCATATGAATTGTAACAAGAATAACAAGAATAACAATTAAAGGGGAGATACTATTACCATTAACCTGCAAGCCACCTAGGAAAGATCAGGGTTGAAGGAGCAAAAGTACTGTTTTAAAGGGGAGATACTTAACTAGCAGTTGAACACAGACAGCATGCGAAATTCTGAAACATATAACCAAATTGGTGAAAAGTCATGACATTAGGTCCACCCCACAACAACCAAAATATCAAGTTTGACTCAACCACTGTCAACTTATTTCCATTGTAAAGCCAATTCCTAAAACTACATAAAAAAGCAGAGAACATAAAACAATATCACTCATCATATTATTTAAACATCAATCAGATAACTTGTAAAATGTCTTTTTCTTAGAAGTGGAGATTTTGTTTAGAAAAACAAAGTAGAACAAGCAGTCATTCCCAAGGGCATACATCTGTTTATAAGAAAAGGTGAAAAACAAGACAAAGAAATCAAAACATATTTATCCACATAAACAGAGAAATCAATACGTATATATCCAGGTAGACATCAACCAAACTTCTTTCTTTTCAACATGTTTTTTTGTTCTCTAGTAAATTATTTGCTTCTAAAACATAATTCTAGCGGCACAGACAATATGAATATCAAAGATATACAGGTGATCGTTGTATTACCAAAAAGATGGAGGAGATGAAAAAAAAAAAGAAAAAAAAGAAAAGAAAAGAAAAGTACAGTCAGATAGAAAGAAAAGAAGAATCAAAGATTTTCATTGAAAACAAAGAAAAGGCCAAACAACAGGCAAGAAAAAGAAGGACGACAAACTGTCATTCAATTTGTCAAAACATTGTTGGGTATACCTCCTTATTGGAGTGTGGGACCCAATTGGTTTTGGAAAAAGAGTTTTAAGTTGGCTTGGTTTAGTATAATATATTTTTATATATTATATTTGTGGAGGCCCAATCCAATTTAGATACAATTAGGGTTTGTTTACAAAACCTAAGATTGAATAATATATATATCTCATATATATATATATTATTGTTTGGTTCCATACACATAGAAAGAAAAAAAAAAAGGTGCGGCGGCTACAATTGGTGAGCTTGGTTTTTCGTGTATAAGAGCTGCACTTGTTTTGATCAATTGATTTGTGGGATTACAAGGTCACGACGGCTGCCATATTGCCTCGGTAACAGTGCCGAATATTAGCAGCATATTTGGTTCAATTTTGGTTCTTTGAAGCTCGTTTTTTGGGACATCTTCGGTTGATGTTTTGGTTCGTTATTTTGGGTCTTCTTCAACTTTGGTTCTGAAGATTTTGGTTTATTTATTTGGTGAGGTCTTTCCTCTTGTTTATTTTTGTGATTATTTGGAATTCACCTAAGGGTGGTTTTGTGAGACCATTAGTGTCTCGTTTGTAATCGTTTGGAACTTATTTGGTTGATAGTGGAATCGGATTTCGATCCCGTGGACGTACCTCACATTGAGGGAACCACGTAAAATTCTGGTGTTGCCTTTGATTTAATTTTTCCGCATTAGTTTATATTCCCATTGATTGATTTACTTGTGTGGATTCATCGATTTTCCCTAACAACTGGTATCAGAGCTTACGGTTTATTTGGATTTATTTATTTGTGTAAATCAATGGAGGGGAATGTGGGTCGCATGTCTAGCTTCAATGGAATTAATTGGGTAACTTGGAAAACTAAAATGGAGGACCTATTATTTTGTAAAGATTTGTATGGACCCATTGAGGGTGACAGTGGCAAACCTGCTGATATGAAAGATGATGAGTGGAAGAGGCTTAATCGAAAAGCCGTTGGTGTTATCCGTCAATGGATTGATGACAGTGTATTTCATCATGTTGCTACTGAAACTTCAGCACATGATTTATGGAAAAAATTAGAGAGTCTTTATGATAGAAAATCAGCCACAAATAAAGCCTTTCTGTTTCGTAAGTTGGTTAATTTAAAATATAAAGAGGGCAGCCCTATTCCGGAACATCTGAATGAAATAAAGAGTATTGTTAACCAACTTGCTTCTATGAAAATTATTTTTGATGATGAGTTGCAGGCTTTGATGCTACTTAGTTCCTTGCCCGAAAGTTGGGAGACTTTGGTTGTGACAGTTAGTAATTCGGCACCCGATGGAGTTGTCACAATGGGCCAAGTCACTAGCAGCTTATTGAATAAAGAAACTAGAAGAAAATCAGCGGGTTCCTCTCATTCAGAAGCATTTGTTGTGCGAGGCCGAAGCAAAACAAGGGGGAGGAGTAAGACTCCTCATGGTCGTGATCAAAGCCGTGACAAGTCAAGAGATGGTTCTTTTTCAAAGAAAGACATTGAGTGCCATTATTGCCATGAGAAAGGGCACATGAAGCGGGAATGCCGAAAGCTCAAGAACAAGGAGAAAAGGCGTGACAAAAGTGTGGATAAGAAGCAAGAAGACACAACAGCAGTTACTACCGATGATATCATGGTCGTTTGTGAAGATGATTGTATCAATTTTGTGGGCCAAGAGAGCAATTGGGTGATTGATTCCGGTGCTTCTTTTCATGTGACTTCTCGAGTTGATTTCTTCACTACCTACACTGCAGGAGATTATGGTTCTGTTCGAATGGGTAATGAAGGTTTGTCCAAGATTATTGGTATGGGTGATGTTTGCTTGGAAACAAATTTGGGTTGCAAATTGTTGCTTAAGGATGTGAGGCATGTTCCCGACATTCGCCTCAATTTGATCTCTACTGGGAAGCTAGATGATGAAGGCTTTAACAACAAATTTGGTGATGGAATATGGAAGCTCGCAAAGGGTTCTTTGGTGGTGGCTAAGTGCAAGAAGACTCATACACTTTATTCGATGCAAGGAAAAATTTGTAAAGGTGTTGTCAATGCACTTGAAGATGATACTTCTACTGAATTGTGGCACAGGCGACTTGGGCACATGAGTGAAAAGGGGTTGCAAGTATTGTTCAAGAAAGAGCTTCTACCCGGTTTGAAAGGTACACATTTTAAAACTTGTGTTCATTGTTTGGCAGGTAAACAACATAGAGTTTCTTTTCATAAAAATGTTGCTTCTAGAAAAGAAAATGTGTTGGAGTTAATTCATTCGGATGTTTGTGGTCCTTTAAAAGTTAGAACACATGGTGGTGCACTTTATTTTGTTACTTTCATTGATGATTATTCAAGGAAAGTTTGGGCTTATCTACTAAAAACTAAAGATCAAGTTCTAGAAGTATTTAAGCATTTTCAAGCCATGGTTGAAAGAGAAACAGGGCAGAAATTGAAGTGCATCCGAACAGACAATGGTGGTGAATACATTGGGCCATTTGATGAGTATTGTCACAGCCAAGGTATTCGGTATCAAAAGACAGTTAAGAAGACTCCTCAACAAAATGGCGTTGCCGAGAGGATGAACCGCACCATTGTGGAAAGAACAAGGTGTTTGCTTTCACAAGCTAAATTGCCAAGATCCTTTTGGGGTGAGGCAATGAGTACAGCGGTTGACTTGATCAATTTGTTTCCTTCCTATCCTTTGAATGGTGATGTTCCTGAAAGAGTTTGGACTGGCAAAGATGTGTCTTATGAGCACTTGAGAGTGTTTGGTTGCCGAGCTTTTGTTCACATTCCAAAGGATGAAAGGTCCAAGCTTGATAGTAAGTCAAGACAATGTATTTTTCTTGGCTATAGGCGTGATGAGTTCGGGTATAGATTATGGGATCCGGTCGACAAGAAAGTCATTCGAAGCCGTGATGTTGTGTTTCTTGAAGACCAAACAATTGAAGACTTTGGCAAAGGTGATCAACCGGAGCCAAAAAATAGTGATCTCATTGACATGGATCCATCTCCTTCATCTTCAGTTGATGATGAAAATGGGGGAGATGTGCAGCCACCTATTGAAGATGTGGAGGATGATGCTAATCCTAATGAAGTTGAGCCAGAAATTGAGGAAGAGCATCCAACTCAAGAACCGCCACCACAGCTTGAGTTGAGGAAATCTACAAGGGACCGACAACCTTCAAGAAAGTATCCTCCCAATGAATTTGTATTGATTTCTGATCAAGGGGAGCCGGAGAGCTACCAAGAAGCAATTGAGCATGCAAAGAAAGATGATTGGAAAAAGGCCATGGAAGAGGAGATGAATTCCTTACTTGAAAATCACACTTATGACTTAGTGAAGTTGCCTAAAGGGAGGAAAATTCTGAAAAATAAGTGGGTTTTCAAATTGAAGAATGATAGGAAGAATCTGAGGTACAAAGCACGTCTTGTTGTGAAAGGCTTTGGGCAAAAGAAAGGTATTGACTTTGACGAGATTTTCTCGCCGGTTGTGAAGATGTCTTCTATTCGGGTTGTACTTGGCATGGCTGCAAGTATGAACCTTGAAGTTGAACAACTTGATGTGAAGACCGCATTTCTTCATGGTGATCTTGAAGAAGAAATTTACATGGAGCAACCGGAAGGTTTTGTAGAGAAAGGGAAAGAGAAATTTGTTTGCAAATTGAAGAAAAGTTTGTATGGTCTCAAGCAAGCTCCGCGGCAATGGTACAAAAAATTTGACTCTTTCATGATGAATAATGGTTTTTCTAAAACCACTTCGGACCATTGTGTGTTTGTGAAAAATTTCCCGGATGGCAAATTTATTATTCTTTTGCTTTATGTTGATGACATGATAATTGTGGGTCAAGATTCTACCATGATTAACAAGTTGAAGTTGGAGTTGAGCAAGTCCTTTGCTATGAAAGATTTGGGACCGGCAAAGCAAATACTTGGTATGAAAATTGTTCGTGATCGCAAAGAGGGACTGATTTGGTTGTCTCAAGAGAGCTACATTGAGAAAGTTCTTGAGAGGTTCAACATGGATAAAGCAAAGCCGGTTGGTTGTCCACTTGCGGGTCACTTCAAGCTTAGTTCGAATCAATGTCCTACAAGTGAGAAAGACAAAGAAGAGATGTTGAAAGTTCCTTATGCTTCAGCAGTTGGTTCTTTGATGTACGCCATGGTTTGTACAAGGCCGGATATTGCTCACGCCGTTGGTGTGGTGAGTCGGTTTCTCTCTAATCCGGGTAAAGAACATTGGGCAGCGGTAAAATGGATTCTAAGGTATCTTCGAGGGACTTCGAAGGTATGTTTGTGTTTTGGGGATGGTAAGCCGATGCTTGATGGGTTCACAGATTCTGACATGGCTGGTGATGTTGATTCTAGGAAATCTACTTCGGGGTATTTGATGACTTTTGCAGGGGGAGCTGTGGCATGGCAATCTAAATTACAAAAATGTGTTGCTCTCTCAACTACAGAAGCTGAATTTATTGCCATTACAGAAGCTTGCAAAGAAGAGTTATGGTTGAAGAAATTTTTGCAAGAGTTGGGTTTGAAGCAAGAAAGGTATGTGCTTTATTGTGATAGTCAAAGTGCTATTCACTTGAGTAAAAATTCTACCTTTCATTCGAGATCGAAACACATTGATGTGAGATACCATTGGATTCGTGATGTGTTAGATTCGAAATTGTTGCAACTCGAAAAGGTTCACACAGATGATAATATTTCAGATATGTTGACAAAGACTTTGTCGAGGGACAAACATTTAAAGTGTCGAACTTTGGCGGGTATGGTTGATGTCTCCACCTAAGTCGGTAGGGGGAGAATTGTTGGGTATACCTCCTTATTGGAGTGTGGGACCCAATTGGTTTTGGAAAAAGAGTTTTAAGTTGGCTTGGTTTAGTATAATATATTTTTTATATATTATATTTGTGGAGGCCCAATCCAATTTAGATACAATTAGGGTTTGTTTACAAAACCTAAGATTGAATAATATATATATCTCATATATATATATATTATTGTTTGGTTCCATACACATAGAAAGAAAAAAAAAAAGGTGCGGCGGCTACAATTGGTGAGCTTGGTTTTTCGTGTATAAGAGCTGCACTTGTTTTGATCAATTGATTTGTGGGATTACAAGGTCACGACGGCTGCCATATTGCCTCGGTAACAGTGCCGAATATTAGCAGCATATTTGGTTCAATTTTGGTTCTTTGAAGCTCGTTTTTTGGGACATCTTCGGTTGATGTTTTGGTTCGTTATTTTGGGTCTTCTTCAACTTTGGTTCTGAAGATTTTGGTTTATTTATTTGGTGAGGTCTTTCCTCTTGTTTATTTTTGTGATTATTTGGAATTCACCTAAGGGTGGTTTTGTGAGACCATTAGTGTCTCGTTTGTAATCGTTTGGAACTTATTTGGTTGATAGTGGAATCGGATTTCGATCCCGTGGACGTACCTCACATTGAGGGAACCACGTAAAATTCTGGTGTTGCCTTTGATTTAATTTTTCCGCATTAGTTTATATTCCCATTGATTGATTTACTTGTGTGGATTCATCGATTTTCCCTAACAAACATTACCCTATTTCAGTCCTAATGTGGATTGTGCATCACAGATCAAATAAACCCTATTTCAGTCCTAATGTGGATTGTGCATCACAGATCAGCTACGGAGTTCTTCCAAGTGACTAGTTACATCATTGCTCAGGTGTGGTGAGAAATAAGCAAGGGTTCCCACACTTTAAAAAGAGAATTAATATTATTTGTTTATAAGAAACTAAATGGGTAAGAACAAATTTAACGAATTTGAAAGAACATGATATAAAATTTGGTAACAGAGCATTTGCTTCAGATTTTTTCAATCTAAACAGACATTTAAGTAAAGTGGTGCTTCAGATTTTTTCAATGGTGCTTCAGATTTTTTATGGCCAATCCGAAGGACGACAAATTTTTTTTTTACCTTTGACTATGGTTCGCCTTCCCAATCGCGGCTCAAATCGCAGTCCAAATGTTCGGAGTAAGACAGAGGGAGAGAGGGAGCGCCCACCGATGTAGAGGGAGAGAGGGAGAGCCCACCGATGTTCACCGCCGACTTCGATTCGCCGTCGTGGGTCACGAATGCCGTCGCCGTTCACTGATCTGGAGAAGAAATTCAAATTTTTTGTGTGGTGTGTGGCTGTGTTGAGGGAGCTTTGTCTGGGTCAAAAATTAGAAATTCAAATTTTTTTTTTTTTTAATTTTTTTTTTTATTCTGAGCCGTAGATCTTAAAAGGGCCACGTGGCCAAATCGTGGCCCTTGACCGGAGGATAGGAGGGAGAATTGGCTGGAGAGGATCCGGACTCCAATTCAAAAGCTGTAAACGGCGCTGCAAGGCTTACGATGGGGCTTACTGCTATGAGACCCAAAACTCCTCTCATTAATTTTAAAAAAACACAGAAGAATTCATAATTTATGCAAGATGATTTTTATCAGGATCAATATTAGATAGAAGGTCCCTTTGGGAACTTGACTTTTTGGTTATATGATTACTAGCCTATCACCCGTGCTATGCACAAGATAATTATAGATATTTATATTTGTTTTAGATTTTTTTAATATATAAATTATGTTTTTTAAGATTTTTTATAAAAATAATTTAACAATTTTATCACTAACCATAGTGTATGAGAGAAGTTGAAAAGGGTACTGCAGTAATTATACACGAACGGTATCTATAATTATTTGTATAAGGGGATTTTAAATACTGATCAGGGAATTTTAACCAAATCAATAAATGCAGGCATATGGAAAGGCATGTGGATTGAAAAAAGTTAATAAATGCTAATCACGAGATTTTGACCAAATCAATAAATGCTGAGTTTTTTTTTTTTTTAATAAGAAATTTAGAAAATTCAGATTGGGATATTGAAGCTCCCACAGGCCTTGGGATTAAAAACCCTCTTTTGCTTAATATATAGTATAGATTTTAACTTAGTTAAAAAAATTATGTTTAGTATAATAGTTAACCTTTTTTTTTTAAAAGTTAATTTGATAATTGTAAGAGAAAAAAAAAACTATAATTTTGATATGACATTTTATTTTATTAATTATTAATTATTTTTTTTATAATCTTTATTAGTTATTTTGGCCAAACTTTTACATTGGCCCTGTTTGGTAGGGCTTATTTCCAGCTTATTTCAGCTTTTAACTTAATTTAAGCTATTTTGATGTGTTTGGTTCAGTTTAACAATATAGCTTATAGCTTTTTATAAGTCAAAAATCAACTTATTCTTTGAGTGGGGGAGGAGAAACTTAATTTATAAATCAAAAATCAGTTTATGTTCATAGCTATAAGCTATAAGTTGTTAGGTTATAAGTTATAATCACTTTCCCACAACTCTACTAAACAGGGCCATTATGTATTTCACATAGATCAATATAAAATCTACTTTATAATTTAGTAGGGGTGCAACTCGGGAGGGTTGAGAGATTGTCCAAGTCCAACCCAAATTGTGCTGAGACTTGCCCAGGTCCGAATTGTAACCCGAGATTGCCTGTCCAAGCCCGACTTGAGTGAAACCTGAATTGTCTGAATTGCCCGAATTATAAATGAATTTTATTTTTTTAATTTTTTTTGTGTGTGCGCGCGTGCAGCTACGTTATTAAATTATTAAAATTGAACTCTATTTAAAAAAATTTTTTATAAAAAATTATTAATACAATCAAAACAAATAATTTATATAATGTAAGCGAGATGTCACTATAGTAGTCTTTATAATTTATGAGTGAAAATAAAAAAAAGTAAGATTTTATGTTATTTGTATATATAATATATGTACGGGGAGCAAATATTCCGGGGAGCCCGTACTCCTTTCTTCCAAGCTCCGTTTCCGTCCGATCACCTGTAAACACAACGGCGGTGAGCTACCTGGCGGTGTGTGGCCGAAAAACCCCTCCGACGATCAATGTAACGCCCTCAAAATAATAACATAAAACTCAACAATATTAACATGCATTGATATACAAAAGATCAACATCCTTCTATTCATCAGAGTATTTCCTTACATAGAGTATTACATGTTGACAACAAAAGTAAATGCCCCATGGGTTTACAACTTTCCAAGCCAACACTTGGTTACAAGAAATGAGTACTAGCTCATATACACATTAAGCCTTAGGCTTGAATTTACATGTAATACATCAAAAGGACAATGACATCCAAAAAGTCTGACAGCCTCTAGCCTCCCAAGCTATGTCCTTGGAGGTGGCATGGGTGGCATGCTACCTGTACCTGAAAATGATGTTCCCATATAGGGTGAGCCACAGCCCAGTAGAAATACACTAAACCAACTATGAACAATGACTAAAAGATTAGCAGTTGATAGATGGCCAACACTGATACATCCACTTATATCACATTACAACTACATGACATACAAGTCCATGTTACTTTTCGTTCAACAGTAAGTCATAATAGACATTTTCCCATTTCACAATAGATAAGCATATTAGCTATACCAACACTTCAACAGATAAGCATAAGAGCTATATCACACTTCCAGAGATAAGCATAAAAGCTATATCACCATAATAGTAGACAAGCATATGAGCTGTGTCTATGGAGTCCATCCCTTATCTTCTCCCACACAACATCCGGTTTAGAGGTCCATCCCCTATCTTCCCCTAAACCGTGGAGTACATCCCTTATCTCCTCCAACACAACACAATGCATATAAACAATTATTATACACATCACCAATCAATATATAAAGTTAATGTATCCTTTCAGTCGTCATACTTAATGACACATTCCAATAATTAGTTTCCGTTTGCCTAATCATCATGCATTGTCTACAACAATCAAAACTATCCTCCACCGATAGCCCAAAGCAGTTATTTCTAAACAGGAAATAAATGCACAAAATGGATAATATACCAACATTTCAATTTGGTGAGTGATAAATAATTCGACTATACCCTTTAATCCCATACATTCCCAATCTCAACATTTCCAATTCAATTCCTTATTTCTCAAATTAATTATTCAAATTAATTTATTAAACCATTTAGGGCGAATTCCCATAATTAACAAAACAACCCTAAGGTTCCATTTTCATCCATAATCCATCATCTATCTCACTTTTCTATGCCAATCTTGCATATAGGTTTATTATAAACAAAACCCCATCTTTTTTGTAAAATTACACAAGGACCCAAACTTTTGTAAAATTACACAACAACACCCAATATATCAAAAGCTTAAAATTGAAAGACAAAGTCCATAAGGAGGAGTAGGGTATCCCTACCTCAAAGTTTGAGCTCCAACGGAGATGATGACCAAAACCCAACGTGCTCCAAACCTCAACTTTTCAGATTAAAACAAAGATCTCGACACCCTCTATCTTTTTAACAAAGGACTTAGGATAGATTCACACTAGAGAGAGATGAAATCCTAGAGAGAAGATTAGTTTAGAGAGAGAGAGAGTCGGCTGCTAGGGTTTCAAAAAGAAAGAGATGAAAAAGTGATGTTTAAAATCGCTGCTGCCTGCTGATATAAAACAGGCTCGCTCGAGCGAATACTTAGTCGCTCGAGCGACCAGACACAAAAAACCTCGCTCGAGCCAAAAAGGTCTCGCTCGAGCTAGCAACTCAGAGTCTCGCTCGAGTGACAGAATGCTCGCTCGAGCGAACAACTCGAACCTACAGGTTTGCAACCAGACGCACGCTCGAGCGACGGAACGCTCACTCGAGCGAAAAAAAACCAGATCGCTCGAGCGAAGGAAATCTCGCTCGAGCCAAGAAATGCAACTTTCAGGTCCAGAACCAGACGCAATCGCTCGCTCGAGCGAAGTCACTCTGGCTCGACCGACCAGACACAAGACACACATCTCGCTCGAGCGACCAAAACTTGGCTCGAGCGAAGGACCAAAACAAAGAGCTCGCTCGAGCGACAAACTTCTCGCTCGAGCGAAGGTCCAGAATTCTGGGCAGCAACACTTGGCTCCCAGACACAACCAACCTGTAACAAACCTGCCCAACACACCCTATAACTCAAAACAAAGTGTGAAAGGATGTAAACAAGAGAATAACAACTGCTAATGTCCACGGACTCAAGTCCGGACCACTGTACAACAAGGGGTAAAACCCAGGATCGCTATAATCAAGTTAGCACACACCTTGGGATAGAGAGAGAGAAAGAGGAGGGAGTGTTTGAGTGTAAGTATTTCTTACAAAACGTTCGTCCACTGCGTATGGGGGGCGCAGACATGCTTATATACCCTCTGCGCCCCAAATCTACTCCTAGTGATCTCTCGACACGTGGCTCTGCTATCCCATCTGTCAGCACAAACCTTGCTGAACATCACCTAACCCAACTGCCAGCCTACTCTACTGGGAGCTCGGCAGCCGAGTTGTACCATCTTGGCTGTCAACGGCCATGCTGTGCTTCATGCCTAAGTATTCCAATAGCTAAGCTCAACGAAGACCGAGCTCGGCTGCATCCCGGGATAGCCGAGCTCGGGACAGCTCATGCCGGTTTGCCGTCGGCCTTACTGCCGAGCAAACATAAGTAGCTCGGTCCAATTACGGCTTTCTTGGCGTCGGACAACTCACTTGACCGACCTCGATATCATGAAGCCATGTAGCTCGGTCAAACCATGCCTTGCATTAACTGAGCAGGTTCTTTCAAGACAGGGCCATGCTACCTCGGCCCAACCCTTGTTCGGCCCAAATCTGTACGGCCCAATTCCAGATCATAAATCTCCTTCTCAATTGCCCCTTAATTCCATCTGCGCAAGCGTGACTGGGATTACCCATTCTGACCGGGGTAACATCTCCTCGGTCCTCGGTTTACCCGAGCATCATCATCCACTCGCCAGCTGTCGGTTTATCCAGCGGCCCCGTGGTTGCCTTGGCATCTCCAGCCGCCGGGCAAGCCAGATAAGAAACTCACTGGGCTGGCAAAAGACCTCGCGCAGACCCATCTGCCGAGCTGGTGGCCGAGCTAACCACCGAGCAACCCGTCGTCACCGCCGATCCCATACCATCATGGCGACCGCAGCTAAAGCACCGGGGTAAAGACATCCCGGCCAACGCTTCCGTTAAGGACGATAAGGAGCACTTGCTCGCCTTCGACCTTTCAAAAGCCCTTCTGCTGCCGAGCGACGTGGTTGGCAGCGACCACGTCCCTTACACCCGGTTGGTGAAATCAGCCGTGAAGTCCATGACCAGGGTAAGAATCTCAATCTTCTACTGAAATTTTTACAAGTGTTTGCACGGTTTCTTCTCTGATTAAATTTTCTTCTTGCTGGCCATCCAAAAGCAACACTTGGTCATGGAGCGCATCCATCGACTGCGACAAAAGGCGAATGACACCGCCAGCCAAGTCCAAAGCCTTCAAACCGAGCTCGGCCAAGCAAAGTCCTCACTTCAAATCGCCAATTCTGACAACAACAGGTTGCTCGGCCAGCTTGACGAAGCCGAGAAAAAGAGGATGAGCTTCAGGCCGAGCTGGATGCACTCAAAAAGTCAAGGGAGAAGGAGTGCGAAGACGCAAACAACGCCGGCTTCAAGGAAGCCGAGGACAGCTACAAGAAGCAGGTCTTCACAACTCAAGATATTTATTTCAAAGCGGGCTAGAAGACTGCCTGCGAACATCTCGGTCAAGGTCCTGATACCGACGTGTTTGCCATTCCGCCGCCTACCTTCCTACCGACTTATCTTGTGCCATATGCCAACGACGTCTTCAACGCGTTGCAGGCTGAAGCCGAGGAAGGTCTTGAAGAAGAGGCCGAGACAGATGCTGAGGGAGAGGACCACCAAGAGCAGGAGTAGCCCGGCCGAACTGAGCCCGGTGCCCAAGACCAATCTCCAACAGTCAACTTGGAGGTGACCGAGGATGAATTCACCAACCTTTCCTCCTTGGCTTAGTTTCATTTTTTCTTTGCTTTTTGTTTTGCACGTGTAATCGGGCTGTCTGCCCCACCTTTTGTACTTCTTTTTACATCAATGAGAAAGATCTTGTTTTACCAAGTGTTTGCACAGTCCTAAAGCTGAGTAACTTCAACCGGACAAAATATCTCGGCAAGACAAATCTCATTAATTAACTCATATAACCGGAATAAACCATCTCGGTAGTACACCCAGAGTTGAGCAGAACATCAAGTCTTTCAACCGGAATCAACATCTCGGTTGAGAATACGTAAGTTCAACAAAACGTCAACTTTTCAACTGGAGTAAACATCTCGGTTGAGACGATCTAAGATGAACAAAGCGTCAACTCTTTCAACCGGAATAAACCATCTCGGTTGAGAATCCCTAAGTTGAAGAAAACATCAACTCTTTCAACCGGCATAAACCATCTCGGTTGAGAATGCCTAAGTTGAACAAAATATCAATTCTTTCAACCGGAATAAACCATCTCGGTTGAGAATATCTAAGTTGAACAAAACATCAACTTGTCAACCGGAGTACACATCTCGGTTGAGACGAACTAAGTCGAACAAAGCGTCAACTCTTTCAACCGGAATAAACCATCTCGATTTTTACATCAAAACAACAATCTGAGTGCTAAAGCAAGAAAGAGACTTCTATATATTGACAAAAAGAATGTTACATGAAGTGTAATGCAAAAAATTCCTTTGCACAAAAAGAAAAGCAAAAGCTAGAAATAATACAGCTTGAGGTTAGCTGTATTCCATGGCCGGGGAATTCCCCTACCATCCAAGTCTTCCAAGTGATATGCCCCCTTGCCCGCCAGCCCGGTTATCTTGTAGGGTCCTTCCCAATTTGCCCCTAGTTTGCCTTCACCCAGCACCAGGGTATTGCCCATAACCTTCCTCAAGACCCAATTATCCACTTTAAATGGTCTGGGGTGCACGATTTTGTTGTATTTCCTTGAAAGCTCTTGCTGGTAGGCGACCACATGGATGAGAGCCTTTTCCCGGCATTCTTCCACTAGGTCCAATTCCAAGGCAATGGCTTCTACGTTTAGCTCGGGCTCAAAACTTTCACTTCTGAGGGTGGGCATACCAACTTCCAGAGGAATGACCGCCTCCATGCCATATGCCAAAGCAAAAGGGGTTTCCCCGGTAGATCGCCGCGGGGTTGTTCGGTATGCCCAAAGGACACTGGGAAGTTCCTCAGCCCACTTTCCTTTGGCTTTCTTAAGCCTCTTCTTTAGTCCATCAAGAATGGTCTTGTTCGAAGCCTCGGCTTGACTGTTGGACTGCGGGTAAGCCGGAGTAGAGTTGTAGAATTCGATCTTCAAATCTTCACAAAATCCTCTGAATAGGCAACCGTCAAACTAGGTGCCGTTATCAGAGATCAGAATTTTGGGGACGCCAAACCGCGTGACCACATTCTGCCATACAAACTGCTTCACGTCTTTCTCCTTGATTGTTGCCAAAGGCTCAGCTTCAACCCATTTGGTGAAGTAGTCGGTGGCCGCGATGAAGAACTTCCGGTTGCTTGGTGCTGTTGGGAGCGGCCCCACGATATCTAGCCCCCACATCGCAAAGGGCCAAGGGCTGGTGAGGGGAAGAAGTTCCCTGGCCGGCTGGTGGATCTGATGAGCAAACTTCTGGCACTTTTCACACTTGCGAACATACTTCTGTGCGTCGGCCTGCATGTACGGCCACCAGTAGCCTTGTGAAATAGCTCGGTAGGCCAAGGATCTGCCCCCTACATGACTGCCACAGATGCCTTCATGAATTTTATGCAGGAAAGCTTCCACGCTGCTCGGGTGCACACACTTCAAGTAGGGACCGGAGAAAGACTTCTTGTATAAAGCGCCGGATGGAGAGAGCCAAAACTGCTCTGACTTCACCCGCACTTTATGTGCTTCCTTCTGATCGGCTGGAAGGGTCCGTTCTCTGAGAAAAATGATGATAAGGTCCATCCAGGAGGGCCCTAGCTCGGCGCAGAGTATTTCTGACTGCCCGGTTGCTTCAATGCTAGGTCTTTGAAGGAATTTAATCAAGAGAGGGTTGGGAGATGAGCTATCGACCATGGAAGCCAGTCCCGCCAACTCATCTGCTCGGCCGTTTTCTTCTCGCCCAATCTGTTGGACCCTGATCGCCTGAAATCGCTTGATGTGGTCCCTAACCAGTGCTTGGTACCTCCCCATTCTGCCATCCTTTGCTTCATATACCCCAGAAACTTGGTTAACCACAAGCTGGGAATCACTGTAAACCATTAACTCGGATGCTTGCATCTGAAGCGCGCTTCTGAGCCTAGCCAACAGCGCCTCGTACTCGGCCTCGTTGTTGGATGCTTGGAAGCCAAGTGTGATAAGGTGTTCAATAGTCAGACCATCCGGCGAGATCGGAACTATACCTAGCCCTGCACCGTGACGGTTCGAGGCTCCATCAACAAAAAGTTTCCACATCTCCCCCACAAAGAGCTTCCAGCATTTTGAGGGGTCTTGAGAGACTTAGAGGTTGATGGGATCATGGCTGCTTGGCTGTTTGGTTCCAAGCTCTGTGCTGAGCGGCTCCACTGCAGCCCTCCTTGGCGATTCGGCACCGGACTCAGCAAGTTGATCCGTAATGCCCAAGTCCGTAGGCGAATCGCCAGGTTACGGTATCATGCTGGCCGCAGTCTCTGTGCTGAGTGGTTCCACTTCTTCCCCCCTAGGTGATGCGGTATCGGACAGAGCAGGTTGATCGGTGTTACCCAACTCCGTCATCGCATTGTCGGGTTGTAAAATCATACTAACTGAAGGTGATTCAGCGGGGCACTCAAGTTCCGCATAGCCAATACCGCCAAGTTGTTGTATTTTGGTCGGGCTTCCATTCTCCTCATCTGCCGCGGCAATATCGACCGGGCATACCGGATGAGTTCCAGGTGAGAACTTAGCGACGAAATTGGCCAAGGTCTGGGCTTTTATAGTAGTACGCGGCTGGAACTTCACATCAAATTGTCCCAGTTCGACCGCCCACTTGAGAATTCGACCGAAAAAGTCCGCCCGTTCGAACAAAGCTTTAAGGGAGAACTCGGTCAGAATGATGATGGTATGGGCGTGGAAATAGTGTGCCAACTTCCTTGAGGTCATCATCAATGCCAACGCAAGCTTTTCCAACGGCAAGTATCTCGACTCTGCCGGTAACAAGGTTTTACTGACGTAGAAGATTGGGAGGTGCTTGATCCCTTCAGCTCGGACAAGCACTGCACTGACTGCATGTTGTGAAACGGCCAGGTAAAGGTAGAGTTCCTCGCCGGGCTTCGGTGTTACCAATAGTGTCGCCGAAGACAGATACTCCTTCAGCTCGGCTAAAGCCCGGTCACACTCTTCGTCCCACGAGAACTTTGATTTCAATGCCTGAAAGAAAGGGCGGCAGCGATCTAATGACCGGCTTATAAATCGATTAAGCGTGGCGGCCATTCCAGCCAGATGCTGCACGTCCTTAGCCGAACTAGGCTGTTTCAACTTTTGTACGGCCCTGATCTGTGTGGGGTCTGCTTCGATACCTCGGTTCGTGACTAGGAATCCCAAAAATTTTCCGGATCCCACGCCAAAGGCACACTTAGACGCATTCAGGCGTAGCTTGTGTTTTTTGAGAATGGCAAACATCTCGGTTAAGTCGGACAAATGGTTTGCTTGATGCCGGATTTTAACCACCATATCATTAATGTAAGCCTCCATCGTCCGGCCCAGCAGAGGGGCAAACATCTTGGTCACCATCCTCTGAAAAGTTACCCCGGCGTTCTTTAAACTAAAAGGCATGACTCGGTAGCAGAAGAGTCCCCTTGGAGTTGTGAAGGAGGTGATCTCTCGATCGGGCCTATGCATGGCAATCTGATGGTAGCCGCGGTAGGCATCTAAGAAACTAAGCCTGTTATGCCCAGCCATCAAGTCCACAAGCTGGTCAATTCTGGGCAAACGGAAGCTGTCTTTTGGATAAGTTCGGTTGACTGTCTTGTAATCGATACAAACTCGCCACTTCCCATTCTTCTTGGGCACCACTGCTGTGTTGAAAATCCACCGAGGGTAGTGCACTTCCTGAATTGCGCGTGCCTCAAGCAAGTTTTTCACTTCCTCAGCAACTACCTCGGCGTGATGTAGTGCTGATCTCCTTGTTCGCTGAATGACTGGCTTTGCTCCGGGAAAGACATTGAGGTGATGACAGATAAAACTTGGATCGAGGCCGGGCATGTTTTAAGGCGACCATGCGAAGACCTCGATGTTGGCCATAAAAAACTCAACCATTTTGGTCCTTTCTTGGGCAGTAAGGCTGGAGCCGAGCAAGAAGAACTTTTCCGGATGCTCTGTATCAATTCGCACCTCCACCAATTCCTCGACGGCTTTGTCCTCTGCCCTGGTGCCCACATCGTCAAGAACTCCCCGGTCTTCCGGTCCTTTTATCATTTGAACGAAGCCTTTGGCAGCCCGGCTCCTGTTGACTACAACGAAGCACTGCTTTAACATGACTTGATCTCCGCAAATTTGTTCGATTGCCCCTATAGCCGAGGGGAATCTCATCACTTGATGGTAGGTCGATGCCACGGCTTGCATCGCGTGAAGCCATCCCCTTCCAAGGATCAGGTTATAAGTAGATGGTACTTGCAACACCCAGAACTCCACTTGCTTGACCACGGATCCCACTTTGACCGGCAGGATAATCTTTCCCAAAGGCCACTCCGGTTGTGAGTTGAAACCAACCAGTGGCGAAGTTGCCGAAGCCAAGTCTGTATCACGGAGCTTGAGCTGCTTGAATGCATCGTAGTACATGATCTCGACCGAGCTTCCCTGATCGATCAAGATCCGTCTGACATCAAATTCCTTGATGCGGAGCGTCACTACTAAGGCGTTGTTGTGCGGTGTCCGAATGCGCTCTAGATCCCTTGAGGAGAAACTGAGCACATCTTTTTCTTCAGTCTTTCCCCTCTTGATCGCAGGCTGAACCGACAAGACTTCCCTCATGTGTTCTGCCTTCTTGATCATACCCCGGAGCTCGCATACCCGCGCCAGCTCCACTATGCCGTGGATGACATTAATAACTCCTTGTGGGGGCGCATCACAGTCATCCGGTCCCCGCGGATCAACCGGAGCTTGATTCGCCTTAACTCCCCCATCGATGTAAAGGTCCAAGCGTCCGGCTGTGACTAGCTCTTCCAAGTGTTGCCTCAAAGGCAAACAATCCTCTGTCCGGTGGCCGCGCTCTCGGTGAAACGTGCAATGGTACCGCGGATTGAAGCCCTTCTGATCGTCGCCCAACTTAGCTGGAAATCGGACATACTCCTCATCTCGGATTTCACTAAGTATGCGATAGATTGGAATCTTGAAGACCGTGGTGATGCCTGTCCTGGCCTTCAACCTTCTGTTTGCATCGGCCACGTCATCTCGGGGGTAGTCATCCCGGTCATTCCGACGTCCCCTTCCCCGGTTCTTGCGATTCGAGCCATGGTCCGATTTCTCAGCGCGGTCACTTGATCGGCTAGACTCTTGCCGAACTGCGTGCACTTTGCCAGCTGGCCTCTTGTCTGTTGCTACCGGAATCGCCTTCGTGGTAGATGCCGACGCATCATCCTCTACTCGGATGTGCTCATTAATACGCTGCATAAGCTGGCCTATGGATGTCGGCTGGTGCATGGTAAGCGAGTCCCGCAGTCTATGTCCGACCGGGAGACCACGCTTGTATTGAGTGATTGCAAGGTTGACCGGGCAATCCAAGATCTCGTTGAAGGTCTTCCAATATCTGGAGTTGTACGCCTTTAACGTGTCGCTCGGTTCCATCTTGACACTCAGTAAGTGATCGACTTCCTTTGGTGTTTTGGTGTTGGTTTTGAAGCGCGTCACAAAGGCTTCGGCCAACTGATGCCACCTCTCGATACTCCCCTCCGGCAACCTTTCAAACCATTTCAAGCCCAGTTCGCCTAAACTTGACGCGAAGATAAGGCACATAAGCGTGTCATTCCACCTATGTCCGGCCATAACCTGTCGGAAGTGGCTTACATGCATGTAGGGATCGGTCTTTCCATCGTAAAGTGTGAATTTAGGCTGGTGGAAGCCTGCCGGAAGCGGTGTTGTTTCTATCTCTAAGGAGAAAGGGGTGGCCCTCAGCCTTGCCAAGTCTGAGTCTACAAGGAGCGGCGCCGCTTGGCGGGATGGAGGCATTCCGACCTTTTCGCTGGCGTGAACTCCGTAGGATAGCCGTTGGAACGCCGGCACCCTCTGAGCCTCCCGCCGGCGAGCCCGTTCCTTTAAGACTGCCCGCAAATCCTCTGAACGAGCGGAATAAGAGTACCTTGACGTTGTCTCCGGTCGTGAGGGCTGGTAAGTGCTATCTTGCGCGCTGGACTTCTCTGCACGCACATAGGAATCACCAACCTTGTAACTTCTGGTAATAGAAATGGACGGAGTATGTCGCTGACTCTGACTGTCTGAACGGCGGGGTTCGGTGCGCTCACTGTGGTCTCCCACTCCAGCTACACCCTTCCCTTTGACATGCCGCTTCAGCTCCTCCATCTCCGCCGCCATTCGCCGGATGACGGCGTCTTGGTCCCTTAGCTTGTGTTCCAGACGTCTAGCGTGTGATTCTCTCCGTCGCCGATGACCGTTTGGGCTACGTGAATGACCATAGCTCCTCCCGCGCTTATCCCGCGCGTCTCCCGACTGCCCTCCAGGGAGTGTCTCCAAGTCCGCCATTGGAGGGATGGTGGGATGTCCTTTTCTCCGTCTGCCCGACTCCGAAGTAACTCCGTCGATGGTGGACAACGGAATCTCGTCGTTGTTCGCCATGAACGGCGATCAGATGAGCCTGGAAGACAAGGTTTTGTCTGCAAAGATTCCCACAGATGGTGCCAATTGTACGGGGAGCAAATATTGCGGGAAGCTCGTACTCCTTTCTTCCAAGCTCCGTTTCCGTCCGATCACCTGTAAGCACAACGGCGGTGAGCTACCCGGCGGTGTGTGGCCGGAAAACCCCTCCGACGATCAAGTTAGCACACACCTTGGGATAGAGAGAGAGAAAGAGGAGGGAGTGTTTGAGTGTAAGTATTTCTTACAAAACGTTCGTCCACTGCGTATGGGGGGTGCAGACATGCTTATATATCCTCTGCGCCCCAAATCTACTCCCAGTGATCTCTCGACACGTGGCTCTGCTATTCCATCTGTCAGCACAAACCTTGCTGAACCTCACCTAACCCAACTGCCAGCCCACTCTACTGGGAGCTCGGCAGCCGAGCTGCACCATCTCGGCTGTCAACGGCCATGCTGTGCTTCATGCCTAAGTATTCCAATAGCTAAGCTCAACGAAGACCGAGCTCGGCTGCATCTCGGCATAGCCGAGCTCGGGACAGCTCATGCTGGTTTGCCGTCGGCCTTACTGCCGAGCAAACATAAGTAGCTCGGTCCAATTACGCCTTTCTTGGCGCCGGACAACTCACTTGACCGACCTCGATACCATGAAGCCATGTAGCTCGGTCAAACCACGCCTTGCATTAACCGAGCAGGTTCTTTCAAGACAAGGCCGTGCTGCCTCGGCCCAACCCTTGTTCGGTCCAAATCTACCTGGCCCAAATCTGTCCGGCCCAATTCCAGATCATAAATCTCCCTCTCAATATATATTCAATATGATTTAATAATTTAAATTATTTTAATATCATGTAATAGCTAATAATTTACATGTATATTTAATATTTTTATAAATCTATATATGTATAATTCGGGTTTCGGATTGTTTGGGTTGTTTGATGTCTTTACCCAAGCCCGCCCAAATTTAATTCGAGTTCTGAATTTTTGCCCACGCTTGTATTGAATTTGAAAATATCTTGTCCAAGCCCTAAAAAAATTCGAGTTGGGTTCGAGTTGCTCGGGTTGAGCCCGCCTAAGTTGCACTCCTATAATTTAGCGGATTCCAATTACAAAAATGAGTGAGACCCCCACTTCTCCCAGTGAATGCTGATTGGTCCAAATTTTTTTTTTTTGTCCTCCTCTCTTTGACCCTACGTGTATGTGGGGTGGTGGGGGTCACCCCCAAGTGGGGGTATGTATCAGTGTTGTTCCAATTATTCTTTACCTCCATTCAATTTTTATTTATTTATTTTTTTATTCTTTACCTCCCTTCTTAGCCAAACAATCAACATGATATTATCTTACATGTATGGAATTGTCTTTGATTATACTTTTGGCTAATTTACAAATTTATGACCATTGAAAAAAATCTAAAAATCTCCGAAATTTTAATTTAGGATTATGTTTTAATTTTTGAACAATTAATCACAATCTCAATCAAACAATTAAAGGTAAATAGACACAATGATTTAACGTGAAAAAAACATAATTGAAACGTCTCTAATTGTGATAAAAAAATCACAGGTCAAAACTACAAAACAATCCATTAGAAGATAAAAAGGAATTACACAACTCTACCCTTAATTACTTAGTGAATCAACGCCTGAATTGAATAGATCTCGATGTGCCTCTTCCACCACTGTCTTCATTTCGAAACTATCTTGTCTAACGTTGAATCCACAACGTTGATGTCGAATTCACGACGATGAGTCATTCAAAAATCTACCGAAACTTCAGGCCTAAGTTTTTTGAAATCTACTGAAAAACACTTTTCTCTTTGTGAACAAAAGAAATAAGGATAACCCTTAATATTTGATAATCCGTAATTCGTTGATCAATAAGCCACATTCTTAATAACAATTATTTGAAGGCCCGATGAAAAAGAACATAAATCACACAAGAGGTAAAGAATTCAAAATGAAATGTTTGATGGTGGCCCGATCATTGTGGTGAGATGTACTTTTGATTTTTCTTTTTTGGGGAGGGGGGGATTAAAAAAAAGAAAAAGGAAAAAGAGATAATGATGTCATTTTTGCACCGTCTCTAAAAATTTAAAAATATTTACACATAAGTTTTAATTTATAAAATTATATTTTATTAAGTTATAATTAATTTTTTTTTGGATTTTTAAGTCTTATTAAATTTTTAATAGTTGAAATTGTCTTTCAAATAATGATTGTTCATCATTTATGATTATGTATAAAGAAACATGATAATTTGACATTTATTTTGATTTTCAAATTTAGAATATCAACTTTCAAATTAAAAAAAACTAAAAAAATTATGTGCAAAAAAAAAGATGTTTTTTTTTTTTTTGAAAAAATTTAAAAATATTGATTTTTTTTTTTTGCAAAATTAAAAATTTTGTGTCTATAAAGGAGTATGATGATAGAATATTAAAAAAAAATAAAAACTTTAAAAATAAAAAAAATTGATAATGTTCTCAGTTTTAAAACTGAAAAAAAAAGTTAATATCTCGATTTCATTAGATAGTTGAATCAAACCAATAAGTAGAAGGACAAAAATATTTAATCTCATACTTTGTTTTTCTTCATTAGTTAGTGAAACAATTATTTGGAACGTTGATAATGTTCTTAATTTTAAAAATTAGAAAAAATTGATAATATTCTCAGTTTTACTAAATAGGACTTATTGGTTCAAAAAATTCTAAATAGGACATGAGCTACCATAACATTTATAAACAGAATTTTAAAATAATTAACTCAAAAATTTATATTACGAATTATTATTAAGTGTTTTTCAAAGGGAGGGGTTGGCAATTGATTTTTCAATATATTTTATTAGAATGTTAAAAAATTGATTCATTTAATTTGTGTTAAGAGAATTATTTTTTTATGATTTTTTTTAAAAATTTTTATTTTGTAAAAAAATATCATATTATTGTTATAGTGTTGTAGAATATTTAACATAATCAATAAGACACGATGGAATTTTTGAAAGTATAGAAAATAAAATTATCATTTAACAATATGATTGCCATTCTCCAAAGAGTCTGTATATACATATGTTTAGAATTTTTAATAAAAAAAAAAATGATTTATTTAAAAATTACCAAACAAGATCTCAATAATTATCAAAGCATTACAAATATTTGTTTAATAAGTAGTCAATAATTTCTGCCATGCCATTATTATCCAATGCATAATTATTGGTTACTTTGATTGTAATCCGGGGGAGCGCGGGTGACACTCATGTGAAAGATCACAGACTGACTGGCACCTTTGTCCATATATGTGATTGGACAGTGATCCCGAGGAACGGTAAAAGTGATTGTGAGGATATCATAATTTTGGTCAGGTATGCTATAGAGGCGTGTTTTGAGAAATTAGTAAAAAGTTATTTTTTTTTAATCTTTTTAATATATTTTATCTTTTGTGAATAAAAAATGTGAGAAGTGATATGATTTAAAATTGATAAAAAGCTGAAAACTAACTTTTTTAACCTTTCTCAAAAGACCCAGAGTTACATTACACGGTCCCCTCCTCCTTCTCCTCCTCCTCTTCCTTCCTCATATAATGTAACACAAGTAAAGATTAAAAATGCAGTCATGCTACATATCACTAAATTTCTACCACTAATACCATTACTAATGATGTGGCAAGTCAAAAAAAAAAAAAACTAAGACACAAAACACATGTGGCAGTGGGTGAGACCCACTGCCACATCCCTAGTACAACCACTAATTAGTGGTCTGCATCATTTTTCTTAAAAATGTGCTTCCTTCGTCTCATTTTTTTAATCTATTTTTTTTATTTTGATCCATTTTAAAGTATGTGTCCACTTTTTATTTTAGATATTAAAATTTTTTAAATTTCAAAAATTACTTATTATACACCAGTATAAACACATTTTAAATTTCAAAATAAAAAAAGTATTATGGTAAAAGTATTTTGAATTTTAAATTAATGTGTAATGATTTGAATTCTCCAAAATGAACAAATAAATTAGGAAGATTTACGTATAAGTCTTAATAAGTTGACTTATTATCTATAATTAATGATATATTTTATCAAATATTATTAAAAAACGTCACTCTTGTTAATTTTTAGCGACATTTTAAAAATTTTGTCACAAAAAATATCACTAATTATAAGTTTTAGTAATAATTTGAAAAAAAACGTCACAAAAAAATTACTAATTTTTAACTTTCAACAATAGTTTAAAAAAATTGTCATAAAAAAATATCACTAATTATAAGTTTTAGTAACAATTTATAAAAACTGTGATAAAAAATTATTAATTATTAATTTTTAACAATATATATAAAAAATTATCATAAAAAATTATTTTTAACGATAATTTTATTAAAAATTATTTTCAATAAAATTTATTAACAATTAAATTTAATTGGGCTTGGTTTGGCAAGGGCTCATTGGGCTTTTTTGGCTCAATGAGCCACAAAAGACAGAATAGGCTCATGAGCCACAACAGACAAAACATCCCATCCAACCCCATAATCATTACACTCTTCTCTCACAAAAAAGTCAAAAAAGCCAAAAAGTCAAAAGTCCTTCTCAAACCAAGTTTTTGAGCCCAGGTTCATATAGTCAAAAAAGCCAAAAAGTCAAAAAGCCAACCCACTTCCCAAACGGGGCTTATTAAGATCTATATAATCAGCAATGATTCATCCCACTAAAAATATCACCACTAATAGCACTAATGCATTAAAAAAATAGAAAAAAACAAAAAAAATACAACTCCAAAATCAAAACATCACATCATTTCTGACGGGACCCACTGCCACCTAATTAGTGGGAGCACTAATTAGTGCTCCCAAGCATTTTTCCTATATAATTTACCCTCAATTAAGATGGAAGCAAAAATACGGTCAAAACACAATAATTGCTTCTAGTACAACCAGGAGAAATCATTTTCTTTTGTCTTTTTCACTTTTTTTTCCCTTTAATTTTACTTTGCTTTTAAAAAACAAAATTAAAACTACAATGAACTCTGTGCTTTTGTAAAAATTACAGTATCTTTCATACTTTTCCTTCTTTAGAACCCAAGGCTTGTGATCAAATGGTAAGATCCTGGGTGTATACTCCAGATTTAAGTTTGATTTTTTTTTTTTTTTTTTGGGGGGGGGTGTTTGGAAGACGATGTTAGTAAGATAAATTTTTTAAATAAGAATAAGTTGTACTCAATATAGAAGTGTGAGTTCAAATAGTGAGTTCGCAACTTAATATTATATGATTAAATAATTTTGCTGTATAATATCATTTAAGGATAACTTCTAAGTCTTAGTGCAATATTAATACTAGTAAGACAAGAAGAGACACAACCTAGCTAGAAAATAGGATTAGAATGGCACAATCGCAAAACATTCACTTATTATTAATAAATTGATATTTTTACGGGAAATTATTTAATAATTTTGAAATGTTACGTGATCATATTTCAAGTCAATCATCAATTATTTAACTCTCATGTTATTTTCTCATCTGAACATAAATCATGAACCTTTACCCCTCTAGCAATCAAAATCTTATGGAGCACCACGTATTTATACTCTGAGAATACTAAATAATCACTCTACATCTACTCTTGTTATGTATGGTAACCCCCAACTCGAATCCTGCCCAAATTGATCGGTGCCCAACCCTAATTAAGAACCATTAGGGGCTCCACTTTTGTTTCACTTTTGCACTTAAGATCATATTCGCAATTAGAGCCTATCACATAGGTTCATTTAGCATGTGGGTTGGCTTTTTAATTTGTTGGTTATTTTTTAGTCTGAGATTAAAAAGTCTCGTTTGAGATAGGCTTTTTGACTTTTTTAACTTTTGTGAGAGAAAAAATAAAATAATTATAATTTACATATGATATTTTATCTTATTAGATTAAAAAAATTATTTTGTCTTTTTATGACTATTTTGGTCAAAAAGTTCCTGTTTAGCCCATGCCAAACGAGGGCATAGTGACAAAGGACGGTCTTGCCATTTGCATGGCTTATGATCATGGGAAAGCAATAAAAAATTATTCGGATTTCTAAATCAATTATGTATGGTCAAATTTTTTGGTGTGGAATCACACCATAAATAAATTTACCTTGATTATAAATTTTGAATAATTTTTGTGGGGACATAAATTTTGAATGACGACACGTGGTCGAGGTGTCATCGAAGTGCTAGCCGGGGTGCCACGTATCTTGGTCATGATGCTGAGATGATCTCGGTTAGGCTGAGGTTATCTGCGAGAATACCGGAATTCGGGATAAGCAGATAAGGGACAAGAGTCCTAGAATGGGAGAAGACTTCAGTTTGGGTAAAGATAAGACTCTTAGAGAGTTTATCCTAATCCTACTGGGAGTCCAAGATTAACAGTAATCCTAAGTCCATTGAAGCTAGGCTTCTATTGGGACTAGGTTTGTGTTGGCTATAAAAGAGAGGCACCCTCATGGGTCTAAGGTAAGCTTTTTATGCTCTGTCTAGTGAGTTAAGCACTATTGGTTATCTTTGAGAGATATTTTACTGACTTGATTGTTGAAGTGCCCCCGGGTGGACGAGCCACCGCCGGAATCTCTTCTTTCTGTTGCAGGTTGTTCGGGCTTAACCTATTCTACCGATGTTCTCCAGTTGAGTACTAAGTTGCAGTGTGGTCGGAAATTGACCTACACAATTTGGTGCTGTCTGTGGGAAAGAAAGGAGAATATATGGCCAACGACGGACAAAAAGAGAAGGTTGGGGACAACACCCCTACTGAGAGTGGGAAACATATTGAGCTTGACGTTGAAGAAGACAACTGCATCGAAGAAAACAACTGCAACGAAGAGACTCGTGATGGGAGTCACGGTGAAAGGACGTCGGCCAGGAGAACGGCGTACCGAAGAAATCGGACCGGAGCGGGTATTATAACGAGGACGACCTCCACGTATGGAAAGATAGATGCCTGCGGAGGGACGACGATATAAAGAGAATGGCGGACAAATTGGCAGACTTACAAACGGTCGTCAATTTCATGATGCAGAACAACATCATGCAGCCACCGTTCCCGCTACAAGATACGCCGATTCCAGCAGCCAAGAAAGGTGCCCAGAAAGGAGGGCAGGAAATAGTTCCTGTAGTCCCTCAGCATGGCGGGACTAAGGGACATTCTCACCGGCCTTTGCGAGAGATCGGGTATGGAGAATCCCAGCAGACACGCCGAACAAAAGAAACCTGCACCAAAGAATATCGGGATGTTCAGGGGAAGGAATTCTGTTTCGACACGACCAGTGGAGGAAGGTCCAAAAGGACTCACGATGACACTAGAAGTAGTGCACCAAAGAAGCTGAAATTCGAAGATAGCCGAGCTCTTGGACGAACCAAAAAGGATCTGAGAGATCACCTACAGAGGAAGCAACAAGATGCCGAGGTAACCTCCCCGGTCAAACCGAGAACGCTGTTCTCGGAAGAATTAGACAAAGTTAAGGTCCCGAAGAGATTCATTATGCCGAGGTTCCAGATATACGATGAGAAGTCGGACCCCAACTTTCACGTCAGATTATACCTGAACGTAATGGCGTTATACTCTGGGAACGAGCCGTTGCTCTACAAAGTGTTCCCCTCATCATTCGGGAAAATTGCATCAGACTGGTTTCACAAGTTGCCGAAAGGAACTGTGAAAACCTGGGAAGGCCTGGCCGAGATCAAAACCAAGTTTTAATGCACCAAATTCAATCCTCTTGGGCTAATTTTCTGGAAAACTCTTGTAAACTCATAGTACAACATGTTTCAAAGCTCAATTTGAGAAATTAAAGCCCAAAGGTAAGTTAATTAAACACAATTTCAAACAAACTTCCAAGAAATATTAAAGAACAAAACATGCAAGTGTTCATTTAAACTCAATGCTCCAAAAATGTAACCAAATGCAAGATTACACTCAAAATCATGATGAACTCATGGACTATAAATAGAATATGGCCTTGCATGCAACAATTTCCATGAAAACACTTCAAATTGTTATGATATGGACATGCATGCATGATTTAAGCTCTAATCCAACATGTTTAATTCAATTCTTGTCTTAGATCACTAATGTCACATGAATCATGCAAGAAATGACTTGAATTCACAATCAAGAAGGTAATTCTCCTACCTTAAGTCTTGAATGCAAGATATACAAGCTCAATTTGCAAACTATACTTCAATTCTTCAAGTTCTCTAAGCCAATTCACAATGAAATCAAGCTATCTCCTTTCTCCCTCTCTCTAGTCGGTCATGGGTCTCAAAATGGCTGAGGAAATATTGTGTAATCAAGTGTAATACAAGCCTCAAGGTGTAATACAAGTGGCCCACTAGATGGCACTAAGGTAAATAAGTCAAACTATGTAATTCATCGTTATTTAATCCAATTTAATCATACCAGATCACATTTCAACTAAATTTACCATAAATTCACATAAAATCTAACTAACATGAAACATGAATCGATTTCGGAATCGGGTACCGATAACGCTTTCAATTTGCAAATTAAAGTCAAAGACATGAACAGATCGTCTTACACTGAACAGATAGAAACACATAAATAATGCAATACATATGCAAATTAATCCCAGATTCCTTCTAAATTACTGTTGGGCATAATTAATCATGTTTTAGCATTAATCTGAGGTCGGGATTATTACACGCATATCAGGTCCGGACCAGTAAGGGAAAGACACGTGGTAAAAACGGTCGAAATACTGTGCGTACCAGCTCATACGCATGCTGGAACTTTTGGAGTTCTTGATTCAATGAAGCAAATACCTCGGCTAGGAGGACGATTTCGGTTGAGAGACTTGAACGAACTTGGTCGATTGATTCTAAAGCATTTATGAAAGCAGACAATAGGTCTTGGTCATATTGAGCCGACGAGTTCTAATTTCGGCAATAAATAATGAAGTGAGCTTAGCTGACGTGCTAAAATGGAAGAAATGATATAGGTTCCATCACCTCAGGATGCCGAGGTAATAGAACCTAGGGGGCAGTTGTGGGGACATAAATTTTGAATGACGACACGTGGCCGATGTGTTACCGAGGTGCCAGCCGAGGTGCCACGTGTCCTGGTCATGATACTGAGATGATCTTGGCTAGGCTGAGGTTATCTGCGAGAATACTGGAATCCAAGATAAGCGGATAAGGGACAAGAGTCCTAGAATGGGAGATGATTTCAGTTTGGGTAAAGATAAGACTCTTAGAGAGTTTATCCTAATCCTACTGGGAGTCCAAGATTAACAGTAATCCTAAGTCCATTGAAGTTAGGCTTCTATTGGGACTAGGTTTGTATTGGCTATAAAAGAGAGGCACCCTCATGGGTCTAAGGTAAGCTTTTTATGCTCTGTCTAGTGAGTTAAGTACTATTGGTTATCTTTGAGAGATATTTTACTGACTTGATCGTCGGAGTGCCCCCGGGTGGACGAGCCACCGCCGGAATCTCTTCTTTCTGTTGCAGGTTGTTCGGGTTTAACCTATTCTGCCTGTGTTCTCCAGTTGAGTACTAAGTTGATAGTGTGGCCGGAAATTGATCCACACAATTTTAAAAACAATTTATATGTTGACCTGCTGAATGCTCATACATGTGTTTGATTCAAAGTAGTTTTATTTGTTAAAATTCTTTGATTGTACGATGACGCACATCATATGACTGGAACCCTAGAGCATTCCAAAATAAAAGTCAATACTCTCCAACCCCAAAATACAAAGAATTTAAAATATAGTTTTATTTTTGGGGGTACTATTATCAAGCATTTCAATTTGATGACTCTTCCAAGGCTGCATTTTTCTCCCCTTATCCCTTAAACCCAAACCCTCGTGACAAACACTCAGCTGGCTGTGTTTTGTGTCAACAAGGGTTGTTTCGTGCTGATAATTAGAAAGTAAAAGTTAAAAATAATTTTTTTATAATTTATTTAAATTCTTTAAATTTTATAAATTTGTAATTAGAAGCCGAATCAAAACACTCTAATATAAGCTCATAAATTACACCAAATAACTCAAAAGCAGGGTGAGATTTTAAAAAGGAAGTGAGTGAGTGAGTGAGTGAGTGAGACAGAAGTCTAACAATCACTTTCACTCACTGTTTGACTCTCTGAACTTCTCCATCTTCAGGTTGGGATGTAAATTGCCAGGTAAAACTTGTTGGCAAGAATTGTTAGGTCTCTTGCCACTTCAACTTCTCCTGGTTTTCTGCTTTATAATTCTTCCTCATTAGTAATTTCTAGTCCCAATTTTTTTGATTTGACAACAGCTTAACAACATCTACTATCACCAATTGCTTTGAAACTCCACCACCAAATAAACGAGTCAAAATAAGGAGCATTAATCTTTAAATCACCTGGTTCATTGCCTAATACTCAAAAATATTTCAACAAATTTCTTAATACGTACCAAAGGCTGCACTCATCTGAAAATCTTATAAAATAGACTTTATGATATTTAGTCTGAGGCTTAAAGAACACTTAATTGCTATGGCACATAACACCACCATATAATAAATCTCATGGTCTCACATTTTGGATAAATTTAAAGGGTATCGGAGTTGATGGCGATCATATGGTGTTTAGTGAAGTTAATTAGTGTTTGCAGATCTCTCGTAAACACCAATGTTTACTTGCGCATCTAGACCTCATATACTCTTAGAGTTTTTTCAGAGTGGAACTGACTTAATTAATAATGTTATCAAATCAACAATGAGGTTAAACTATTAATTGAAATAAATAATAAAATAATATGAAGGGGGAGAAAAAAAAAAAAAAAAAAAACCCAAATAAGCATAGCTGCACACCAGCCACATAATCTAAGTCAAAAAAAAAAAAAAAAAAAAAAAAAAAAAAAAAAAAAAAAAAAAGGGGATCAATGAGAATTTCCATGCAGCCCTACATGCCAATCTTTTGTAGTGAAAAAGTATTTAGAGTCTTTGTGCAAAAACCCTAATGAGGATCTCCTTTTGCTCTCTCGCTGATCAGATTATGAACCTTTCAATCATAGTGGGAAAGTTGGACGACAGCACATTATATTCTGAATTTCTTTTTACAAGTATATATTAGTAATGGCAGAAATCAAAAACTCAGACATATTAAAAAAATTAATGTATGATTCACCTTCATTCTAAATAAAAATCCATAATACAAGATTGAATCTACCCTATATATTAATTTTTTAATATATATATTTTTTGTATTGGAGTTCTTGATAACATTATATCAAGCAGGAGAAGGATGTGAAGGGTCGATGGTTCTCATATGCTAGTGCACTGCAACATGGGTCCTAAATGTCCTTTGGTTTGGACCCCACTATCTTGTTATAGTGGTGTAGTTTTTGGCCCCTTTTTTATGTAATTTGAAAGAGGTACATGTATAGTTCCTCTTACAAAAAGTTTGGTGCTACAGGTCATGCATGTGAGTGTGAAACATATTATACATATATATAATAAGGACAACTTTTAAATGTGTGCATATCATATATATTTGTGTAAGTTGTTACAAATATATATAAATTATTTTATAAAATTATGTAAATTTATACAAATATACGTAAGTTAATTCATAAAAATTTAAAAAATCACAACTTATATATATTTGTGAGAATTAACGCAATTTTATGAAATAACTTATATATATAAATTTATAAAAATTTACACAAATACATATAATATTTACCATCAACACCCAAACACTTCAAACTCTTTAAGCCCATTTGGGTTGCTTTCTTCCATATCTCGATACTTGTAATTGTCATAAGATCAACCTAGTAAAGATTTGGTTGTACTGCTAGTATATGAAATGATTCTCTCGCTCAATCTAATTCAATTAAGCACGAGTTACCTCATATCTTGATTGGCGAGAACTAATTTTTAGAGTTTATGAGATTGATGATTGGATAAATTTCCAGTGACTCTTTGGGAGATTCAAATTTAAGATTTTATCCTCAGGTCTTTATTGCTCGGCCAATTCTTTGAGTTGAGATTTAAAATGATCAAACTTGCTGTACGAGCAAGAAATATTCTTCTCGTATAATCCTGTTGATCAAGTCTGCGCTCCTCCATACGACGTCGCTTTACTCCCTGAAAACACAAACATGAGCTAGCCGGCGGGTATGTGCTGGATACCTCTCCGATGCCTAAGTTAGCAAAATAGACAAATAGACAAAAGCTCTGTGTATTCGGGAATCAAAGTTGTGTTACCTCTCCATAGGTAATGTTGCGAGTTTTTATAGGTTCCGCGTGGCACAATCCTAGCAAGACTCTTACTTCTCCATGTAAAGTCCTCATAGGAATCACATTCTTGAAAGATAATACTTATCCTTCAACACCTCTCTCACTGCTTAAACCAAGTGAGATAGTTTTACCATGGTTGGATGTCAATACGACCGAGATAACATGGCCATGCTAAAGCCGCAGAATAGACCGAGCTTTTACTAACTCGATTCTTCCTTTCACTGCGTGTACCTCGGTGCTGGGTTGTCTGAAACCGTGCTAACCATGATGAGTTTGGACCGAGCTAACTAAATAGCAAGGTCTTATGGTAGGCTTCAACATACCTCGGCTCAAAGGTGTGACCGAGCTAACTGTTGTCATTCTAGCTGTGGTGACCGAGTTAACTGCAAAGCTCTTTTGGACCTGGCTAACTACAATGCTCTCTGGGACCGGGCTAACTACAAGGCTTTCTATGACCGGGCTAACTCCTGGGCCTTTTTTACCCTACCGTTCTTACCGTGGCTCACAGAACGGCCCACTACCCAGCTCGGCCCAATTTACATATAAATTACCATCTCAATTGCCCCTTAATTCCATCTGCGCAGCATGATAGGGATTATCTTTTACCAGCCAAACTAAAAAACTTTAGCCTTTCAACTGAGCTAAAAACTTTTAGCATTCCAACCGGGCTAAAATTCTTTAGCATTCCAACCGAGTTAAGTTAACACCGGGCTACTCAAATATGACCGGTCAAAAACGTTTCTTCAGGCGCAGTAACTGAATCGATTTCCATTCCAGGGACACGTGGCAGACGTTAATTGGCTAAATGCATCTGTCCCGCCGCCCTCGTACCTCGCGAATTTTGAACAGTCCCGCTTTTTTGTCCTTTCTTCTACACAAAACAAACCTTTCATTTTGAATCTTTCATTGCTCTATTCATCTCTCTCTTTCTCTTTCTCTGAGTTTCCATTTTTCCTCGACCCTGCACTTGCTGAGTTCGTGTTCATCTTCATTGCCTTCATCTCGGACTGGTAAGTGGTCCAAATCTACCTCATTTTTATTGAGTTTGCTTTTGTCTTGCAACACATAACATGCATATTTATATGTTTTTCAAAACATATGTTCCATTTTTGCTGAACTTCATTTTTTCTGGAAGAAACTTTGCAATATAAGTACTGTATATATGCACAACCTGAACAATTTTTCCCTTTGATCCAAAATCACACTCCAACCGAACTAGGAAGTTGTTTGTTTTAAGTATTACCATCACCGAACTAAGCAACCGACCTGAAACTCTTTGCCACACTTGTAGTTTCAATAGGTCTGAAATACCTTATGATTCACTCAGTCGAGCTATCGAACCGTACTAGGCTTGCGCAATACCGCGCTAGAAATCCTTAACAATCGACTGGGCTACAACCTGGGGCTAACCCAGCTCCCTTAGTCCAAACCGAACTAAGAATGCTACCCCAAGGCTCAACCGGGCAAAACCCATTGCTTAAACCGAGCTAAACTACATAGCATCCTGTGTAACCGAGCTAGGACTTCATTTATCTTGCCTTTGTTTCTTGTAGCACGGTCCAACGATCTGTGCTTAACGCCTTTCTTTTTCACTTTGTAGACTTAGGTTGGCCAGGCATTGCCTTGCTTCAGCCGAGATACTCCATACCATCTCAGCACCGAGCTAGCATTCGTTGATATTTTATACATAACTTAAAATCACATGGGTAAATACAGATTTTTAGTAAACTCACCAGGGGCCATAGCCGAATTTCGTAAGGACTACCAAATTCCGGATGATGTCCACCTCTCACTGGCCGAACTAGACACCGTTTCCTGGGGAAAACAAGGCTTTGTCCCTTTTAACGTTATTTCCATCGTAGAGTGCGGTCGGCGATTCCCTGTACAGCCTCTTCTTTGTGAATTTCTTAGGCAAACCAAGCTCTGTCCTACCCAACTTTCCACCAATCCTTACCGCATAATAAACGGTATTGCCGAGCTAAACCGCTGAGCTGGCCTTAATCTCGGTCTAGCCGAGCTCTTCCATCGATACTCCATAGGATCGGCCGAAGATGGCTGGGTATACTATTTAAGAATAAGGCGCCGACGTGAAAAAATAATAAAGAATACCCCAGATAAAGACGTGAATGATGATGATTTCTTTTGGGTATCTGGGAATTTTGAGGACCAACAAGCCCAGATCCCTGGCCACAGAATAAATTGGAACAAGGGTGTAGCAGGTAGGGTTACCTCGGCTTCATTGCATGCTTTTCTTTACTTCGGTTTTCACTTCTTGAACCGAACTAACTGTTGTCTTCCTTCATGCAGATTTGAACTTTCTCAAGTCCCAATACAGCTACCCTAATTTGAATGTTCTTCGCGCCGCGCTGCGATACCCAAACCGAAATTGAACCGAGCTACTGAATTTTGAGCCGACCTACCGATATAGCGGTAAACGAAAAACCAAGGTAATTGAATTTTTGTTGGAAACCTCTCCTGAACCGGACCCAACCTTGCCCCAAATCAATTTGATCCCTCTAACCGCTGAGCAAGAGATGGCCAAGAAACGAGCTGTAAGGGCCCTCCTGACCGAAACAAACCAGCCCGAGGTACCACCAGCCGGTCAGACTCGGGAGACCGTGGTGGCCCTTCCAACCCATCAACCCTCATCATCTCGTCCAAACAAGCGTGCTCGGACTTCCACAACCGAGCCACGCCTTGTTGATGAAGAAGATACCATCCTTCCGCCAAGCCCTCCATCGAGCCCATAACCAGAGCGCTCTGACCGAGCTAGCTCTTTCAAGTGGGCTCCAAAGATCACTTTTCAGAACCGTGCTATACGGGATACTGATTCAGTGGTTGCTGAAAAAGACCACCTAATGGCATTCAATCTGGCCAAGAGCGTTTGCCTTCCAGCCGACATGGAGCACCACGACCATCTCACCGAGCTGAAGGCCATTCGCTCGGCCACAAAGTCAATGGTGCTGGTAAGTAACCTCCTTTGCTTATCTTTCTAATTTGCACAACTTTCGGCTCGGTTTCACTACAAGTCTCTTTCCATTTTTTTTTTTGCAGGCCATGCAGAAGAACCACATCGCTCACAAGCATGTATTGGAACTTCGCAAAACAACAAGGCAGGCAATGGCAGAGGTAACCGAAAAAACCGTCGAGCTAGAACAGGCCAGGAAGCAAATAGCCGAGCTACAAACCGAGAATGGTCGTCTGACCGGTCTTGTTAGCTCGGCTAAAGCAGACAAGCAAAAGGCTGCAGCCGTGATAAAAGACAAGTACTTGCGCGAGCTTGCCAAGCTTGAAGGGAAAAAGAATGCCGAGATAAAGAAGTTGGAAAATAAGGTCGAAGAAGCGGAGGACCGTGGTTTCAAAGAAGGTGAGGCCTTGTACATCAAACAGTGTGAAGCTGCGAAGGACCTGTTCTTCAAATGCAGGTGGAGGGCGGCCGTGGTACAGCTCGGTCATGGTCTAGAGACCGAGGTCTTCAATCCTCCTCCATACTTTGTACCGAGCTCTATGGCGGAGTACGCTGCTGCCATTCAGCAAAAAATTCTGGAAGAGGAGGACGAAGATGAAGCTCCAGAAGACAACACTCAGCCCGGTCGCCAGTCTACCTCTCCAACTCCAGAGGTCTCCGTCCCGCCTTTGCCTGTTGATGCGGATCTTTCAACCGAGCTTAACCAAGAGGTGCCTGCCATAACCGAGCTACCCCTGGGTGAAGACCGCGTTGTTCTTGATGCTGATTTAGATGACCTTTTTGCTTAATCTCTGTAATTTCTTCTTTTTGCTTTTGGGAGGAAAAAACTATAATCGGGCTGAGGTCCTTCTTTTGTACTTGTTTTGAATCTTCAATGAAAGCTTCTTTTGGTTTCAACTGTTATCTCGGTTTGCTTTCATGCGTATACTTACTAACTGTAATTTGAGTAAGGTATAACATTCTCCGGTCGAGATAGTTTATCCCAGTCTTAACTTTGCAATTTGACTGGCCATACCTGCCAACCTTCTTAGCCTTGATCCTTATCTCGGCTAAAGAATCAATAAGTGTTGGTTTTTCCAGCCAACCACTCTTCAGCCTTGATCTTTATCTCGGTTGAAGAGTACTAAGAGTTGGTTTTTCCAACCAACCATTCTTCAGCCTTGATCTTTACCTCGGTTGAAGAGTACTAAGTGTTGGTTTTTCCAGCCAACCACTCTTCAGCCTGAGTTCTTATCTCGGTTAAAGAGTACTAAGTGTTAGTTTTTCCAGCCAACCACTCTTCAGCCTTGATCTTTATTTCGGTTGAAGAGTACTAAGTGTTTGGTTTTGTCCAGCCAACTTCTAAGTTGGTTTTTCCTGCCAACCTAGAGTAAAGTGTTTGGTTTTTCCTGCCAAACTTCCTGCAGCCTGGATCCTTATCCTAGGCTTAAGAGGGGTGTTGGTTTTTCTAGCCAACCTCTAAATTGGTTTTTCCTGCCAACCTGGAGTAAAGTGTTTGGTTTTTCCTGCCAAACTTCCTGCAGCCTGGATCTTTATCCTGGGCTTAGGAGGGGTGTTGGTTTTTCCAGCCAACTTCTAAGTTGGTTTTTCCTGCCAACCTAGAGTAAAGTGTTTGGTTTTTCCTGCCAAACTTCCTGCAGCCTGGATCCTTATCCTGGGCTTAGGAGGGTGCACAGTTGGTTATTCCGGCCATCCGTGCTTGTAATGCCCCTAACTCACTAAAACAATCTCTAACAGAAGGAAACAAACGTACTGAAAAGAAAACTACTTGTTTTATTGAGGAAAAGAAAATTACAAGTATTTTAAAGAAAAGCTAAAAATAAAATAGTTTGAGATTGGCAGTGTTCCATGGCCTGGGAATGACTTTGCTGTCTTTATCTTCCAAGTGGTATGCCCCTTTGCCTGCTAATCCAACCACCTTGTAAGGTCCTTCCCAATTGGGTCTTAACTTGCCATCTCCGGGTACTAAGGTGTTTCCCATTACCTTGCGCAGCACCCAATCTCCAATCTTGAACTGTCTTGGATGTACTGCCTTGTTATACTTTTTGGACAACTCTTGCTGGTACGAGACAATGTGAACTAGTGCTCTTTCTCGTCTTTCTTCTACGAGGTCGAGCTCCAATGCTATGACTTCTCCATTTAGGTCTGGATCAAAATTTTCACTTCTAATTGTGGGGAGGCCAATTTCTAGTGGGATTACTGCTTCCATGCCGTAGGCTAAGGAGAAAGGTGTTTTGCTAGTAGACCGTCAAAGTGTGGTACGGTAAGCCCATAAAACGTGGAGAAGCTTTTCAGCCCACTTACACTTTGCTTTCTCTAATCTTTTCTTCAATCCATCCAAGACCACTTTGTTTGATGCTTCTGCTTGGCCGTTTGTTTGTGGGTATGCTGGTGTAGAGTTGTAGAATTCTATCTTGTATTCTGCACAAAAGCCTCTAAAGATTCTGCCATCGAACTGAGTGCCGTTGTCCGATATTAGAGCTTTTGGTATGCCGAACCGAGTGATGATATTCTGCCAGACGAACTTTTTCACATCCTTCTCCTTTATTGATGCCAATGCTTCTGCCTCCACCCACTTTGTGAAGTAGTCTGTTGCTGCAAGGAAGAACTTTCTGTTGCTGGGTGCCGTTGGAAATGGTCCTACTATGTCTAAGCCCCACTTTGCAAAGGGCCATGGGCTTGTTAATGGTAAGAGTTCTCTGGCTGGTTGATGTATTTGGTGTGCAAATTTCTGACATTTCTCGCACTTCTTGACATACTTCTCTGAATCTGCTTGCATGTAAGGCCACCAATATCCTTGCGAAATGGCTCTGTAAGCTAATGATCTTCCTCCTTGATGGCTTCCGCATACGCCTTCGTGTATCTTGAACAAGAATGCTTCAATTTTGCTGGGGTGGTCACACTTTAGGTAAGGTCCTGTGAATGACTTCTTGTGCAAGGCCATTGATGGGGAGAGCCAAAATCGCTGTGACTTTGCTCTTATTTTGTTGGCCTCTTTCTTTTCTTCCGGTAAGACGCCGTCTTTTAGGAACAGTATGATGGGATCCATCCACGAAGGGCCTAGTTCGGCATAGCATACCTCTTCTACTTCGGGTTCTTCAATGCTTGGTCTTGGTAGATAGTCAATCAGCAATGGATGAGGAATGGAGGTATCTGCCATTGAAGCAAAGCCTGCTAGTTCGTCCGCTCTACTGTTTTCTTCCCTGCCGATCTGCTCTATCCGCACTACTTCAAATTTCTTGATCTCTTTTCTGACTAACTCTTGGTACTTAGCCATCCTATCATCCTTTGCCTCGTAGTCACCTGAAATTTGGTTTACCACTAGCTGTGAGTCATTGTAAACCATTAGCTCGGTGGCCTTCATGTAGGATGCTGATTTTAAGCCTGCCAGAAGTGTTTCATATTCTGCTTCGTTGTTTGATGCTGGGAAGCCAAGGTTGACTGCTTACTCCACCACTAAGCTGTCTGGTGAGATGAGGACTATGCCCAGTCCTGCACTGTGCCTGTTGGACGCTCCATCCACGAAGAGCTTCCACATCTCTCCAACGAACAGTTTCCAGCAAGTGGAGGGATCAGATGATGCCTTGGGATCAAGAGTGTTGCTGGTGTTTTCTTCAAGGTCTATGCTTGCTGTTTGCCCTTCGCTATCTGATTGTACAAAGTCTTTATTTGTTGGCGAGTCTTGGCTTGGTGTAGCATGGTTTGTTTCTTTCTCCCTTACTTTACTCTGATCTGCCTTAGGGTCTGACTGGGTATCCTGCACCAGGGGTTGCGCTATTCCGGCGTCAACTTCCATCCCTAGTTGGGTTGTTTCAGTCAGGTCGACTGGGCAGATATGATGACTTCCTGGGGTGAATTCTGCGACAAAGTCTGCCAAAGCTTGAGCCTTTATCGCGGTTCTGGGTTGAAACTTGATGTCGAACTGTCCCAACTCTACTGTCCACTTCAAGATTCGCCCAGAAAAGTTCGCCCTCTCAAACAAAGTTTTTAATGGAAAAGCTGTGAGGACGACTATGGTGTGGGTGTGAAAGTAATGTGACAACTTCCTTGAGGCCATTATCAAGGCAAAGGCCAGTTTTTCCAGTGGTAAGTACCTTGTTTCGGCGCCCAGTAATGTTTTGCTGACATAGAAAATGGGCAGATGTTGGATCCCTTCCGCTCGGATCAACACTGCGCTAATTGCGTGCTGTGAAACTACCAGGTACAGAAAGAGTTCTTCTCCAGGTACTGGGGTTACAAGCAGTGGTGGAGAAGACAAATATTCTTTCAAGCTTTCTAGAGCGCGGTCGTATTCTTCGTCCCACTCGAACTTGGCTTTTAATGCTTGAAAAAATGGTCGACATCTGTCCGACGACTGGCTTATGAATCGGTTGAGTGCAGCTGCCATGCTGGTGAGATGCTGCACTTCTTTCACTGAGTTGGGCCTCTCCAGATCCTGAATTGCTTTGATCTGAGAGAGGTCTGCCTCAATACCTCGGTTGGTCACCAAGAAGCCCAGGAATTTGCCAGATCCTACACCGAACGCACATTTGGACGCATTGAGGCGCAGCTTGTGCTTCTTCAGGATCTGAAATATCTCACCTAGGTCCTTGAGATGGTCATTCTTATCCTTGCTCTTGACCACCATATCGTCGATGTAAGCCTCCATTGTTCTGCCTAACAATGGTTCAAACATCTTGGTGACCATCTGTTGGAATGTTGCCCCTGTGTTCTTTAGGCCAAAGGGCATGACCTTGTAGTAGTACAACCCTCTTGGCATTGTAAAAGATGTGACCTCCTGGTCTGGTTCATACATAACGATCTGATGGTAGCCTCTGTATGCATCAAGAAAGCTAAGTCGGTTGTGCCCCGCCGTTAGGTCTACCAGTTGATCTATCTAGGGTAGAGGGAAGCTGTTCTTTGGGCATGCCTTGTTGACTATTTTGTAGTCTACGCAGACACGCCATTTTCCATTCTTTTTTGGCACCACTACTGTATTGGAGATCCATCTAGGGTAGTGTACCTCTCTGATAGCTCCTGCCTCCAGCAGGTTTCCTACTTCTTCCGCCACTATCTCGGCGTGGTGGAGTGCTGATCTGCGAGTGTGCTGAATGATTGGTCTGGCGGTTGGGTGGACGTTCAATTGGTGAAAGATGAAGCTTGGGTCAATGCCAGGCATATTATGCGGCGTCCAGGCAAACACTTCGATGTTAGAGGTCAAGAATTCCATGACCTCTATTCTCTCAGTGCTGGACATAGATAAGCCAAGCAAAAAGAACTTATCCGGGTTCTTTTCATCTATTCTTACCTGTACCAACTCTTCCACTGCCTTCTGTTCAGCGGCTTTGCCAACATTCGTGAACAATTCATTGCTCTCTCGTTCTTCTACCATCTGTACAAACCCCTTGGCAGCTCGGTTGCCAATTACTGTGACGAAACATTGCTTGGACATAATTTGGTCTCCAAAGACCTCTTCAATTACTCCGGCTTCGTTGGGGAACCGCATTACTTGATGGTAGGATGATGCTACTGATCTCATGGCATGCAGCTATGTTCTTCCCAAGATTATGTTGTAAGTGGAAGGGACTTTCAATACCCAGAATTCCACTTGTTTCGTCATGCTTCCTGCTCTGACTGGGAGAATTATCTTGCCAACTGGCCATTCTGGCATTGAGTTGAATCCAATCAGGGGAGATACAGCAGGTGCCAAGTCTTTGTCTTCTAGTTTCAATTGTTTGAATGTTTCGTAATACATTATCTCACATGAGCTCCCTTGGTCAATCAAAATCCGCTTGACGTCAAAATCCTTGACTCGGAGAGTGACGACCAATGCATCATTGTGAGGGCAGTATATCCTTGCCAAGTCTCTATCTGAAAAAGATACGACGTTCGTGGCTTCTGTTCTCCCATTTTTGATGGTAGGTTGGGCGCTTAGTACCTCCCTTAAGTGCTCAACCTTCTTGATCATGCCCTTGAGCTCGCATACGCCCTCAGGTTTGAATACCCCATGGATTACGTTGATCATGCCTTAAGGTGGGGCGTCGATTGGCATTCCGTTTGGGTTGTTGCGGTCCTGGGGGGCTGGCTGCGTCCCTCCTTCTATGTACTTGTCCAGATGACCGGTTGCCACCAACTCTTCCAGATGCTACCTCAATGGTGTGCAATTTTCAGTGCGGTGCCCCTTTTCCTTATGGAAGGTGCACCGAGATCTTTCGTCGTAGTCCTTTTGTGCTTCTCCCAGCTTAGCTGGCCATCTGACGAAAGGTTCATCGCGTATCTCGCTTAGAATTCGATAGATCGGTTTTTTGAATACCGTGGTAACGGCAGTGCGGACTCTCAACCATCTTTTATCTTGGTCCTCTCCGTTGTCTCGCCTGCCTCGCCCGTTTCTGCTTGGACGTTCTACCGTATTGACTTTCGCCGTGGTTTTTTTGTCTGGTACTGCGGTTGTACCAGACTTTGTTTTAGCGTGGGCGCCATCCTCCTCCACCCGAATGTGCTGGTGTACCCTCTCCATTAAGGCCTCCATTGTGAGGGGTGGTGTCATGGTGATTGAGTCCCTCAGCCTGTTCCCGACAGGAAGACCTCTTTTGTACTGCGCGATGGCAAGATTGGTAGGGCAATCCCCAATCTGGTTAAAGGTCTCCTAGTAGCGACTATTGTAGGATTTTAATGTCTCATTGTCGCCCATGTCAATGGAGAGAAGCTGGTCGATCTCCACTGGCGTTTTGGTGTTCGTCCTGAACCTTGTCACGAACGCCTCTGCTAATTGTGCCCAGGAGGTGATGCTGCTTTCTGGTAGCCTTTTGAACCAGGTTAATCCTAGGTCGCCAACGCTGGATGGAAATAGGATGCACATCAAAGCCTCGTTTCGTCGGTATACAACCATAACCTGGCGAAAGTGGCTCAAGTGCGAGTAGGAGTCTGTCTTCCCCTCATACGTGGTGAATTTGGGCTGCAGGAAGCCGGAAGGTAACGACGTGTTCTCAATTGCCGGAATGAACGGCGAGGTCTGCAGCCTCGCTAATGCTTTGTTCGTAGGTTCGTAAGCAGGGTGCGGTATTGGCATTCCTACCTCGACGCTTCCATGCGTCCGAGGAGCCAACCGCTGAAGGGCAGAAACTCTGTGTGGGTCGCGCGCCCTGGCATCCTCCTTCCATCGTGCCCTTTCTTCTAGCATAGTTTGTAAGTCGGACGATCTAGGTAACTCCGTCTGCCTGGATGATGTCTGGTGCGTGCGCGAGGGCCGATAGGTGCTTCCCTCTGTGTATGACCTCTCAGCTCTCATCCTCTCAGACCTGGAGTGATGAGTTTTGGAAGTCCTGAATTGAGTGTCGCCTGTTCTGAGGCTCCTACTCTCTGCTTGTGATGGCGTGGTATACCTATTGCGATCTTCTGAGTGGCGAGGGGGCGTGTTGCCTTTACGCCCCTCTCCTGTCGCCACCCATTTTCCCTTGATCTGGCGCTTCATGGCCTCCATATCCGCCGCCATCTTCCTTATTAGTTCATCCTGCTCTTTCACGCGATCCTCAAGAGCTTAAGGGTCGGTTCTTCGCCTCTGCCTTTTAGGACTTTGTGAGCGAGAGCGACGGGGGCTGTTGTTCCGCCTCCCCCTTGCATCCCTTCGGGAGTTCTGTCGTGGGGGCTCTAAGTCCGCCATGGGAGGGATAGAAGGTAGACTTTCGCGCCTCCCACCCCCCTCTGGGGTTTGTTCGTCGATGGCGGACTGCGGCAAATCTTCGTTGTGCGCCATTGCTCCTAATTAGCGAGGGAAACTTGATCAAGAGGTTTTGTTCTTTGTCTGATCTTCCTACAGACGGCGCCAATTGTACGAGCAAGAGATATTCTTCTCGTATAATCCTGTTGATCAAGTTTGCGCTCCTCCGTACGACGTCGCTTTACTCCCTGAAAATACAAACGTGAGCTAGTCGACGGGTGTGTGCCGGATACCTCTCCGATGCCTAAGTCAGCAAAATAGACAAATAGATAAAAGCTCTGTGTATTAGGGAATCAAAGTTGTGTTACCTCTCCATAGGTGATGTTGCGAGTTTTTATAGGTTCCGCGTGGCACAATCCTAGTAGGACTCTTACTCCTCCATGTAAAGTCCTCCTAGGAATTACATTCCTGAAAGATAATGTTTATCCTTCAACACCCCCCTCACTGCTTAAACCAAGTGAGATGGTTTTACCATGGTCGGATGTCAATACGACCGAGATAACATGGCCATGCTAAAGCCGCAGAATAGACCGAGCTTTTACTAACTCGGTTCTTCCTTTCACTGCGTGTACCTTGGTGCTGGGTTGTCTGAAACCGTGCTAACCATGATGAGTTTGGACCGAGCTAACTAAATAGCAAGGTCTTATGGTAGGCTTCAACATACCTCGGCTTAAAGGTGTGACCGAGCTAACTGTTGTCACTCTAGCCGTGGTGACCGAGTTAACTATAAAGCTCTTTTGGACCGAGCTAACTACAATGCTCTCTGGGACCGGGCTAACTACAAGGCTTTCTATGACCGGGCTAACTCCTGAGCCCTTTTTACCCTACCCTTCTTACCGTGGCCCACAGAACGGCCCACTACCCAGCTCGGCCCAATTTACATATAAATTATCCTCTCACTTGCATTGCATTAATATATTGGCACAATTAACCAAAACCTTTGGCCTAATGATTGTATAATACCATTTTGAGGTGTAATTTGTGAGTTCAAATTCTATAGAAAGGAATTTGATATCTTTTGTGGTGTGTATTTCTCCATGTTATGAGAATTGCAAATAATTTTTTATTTCTTCATAAGTTTGGGCTATGGTTGTTTGATTTGGTAATTGTTGGCTTTATAACTATTGTTGTCCAATTTCATGTATTGCTTTTCATATTTGTAATTAATTGCTTATCAATTCACAAAATAAATAAACAAATAAAAATCTGTTAATAGTTCCTAGACTCTTAAGTAAAAGGTTGTTGGCATATACCATGTTGTGTAGAGCGAGTAGAAGTCGAATCAGTTTGTAACGATTTAAATAGTTATTAAAATATTATATAGTATAGATCAATTTACCCAGTCAAAACTATGGGAGATCAATAATTATCTCAATTTAAGCACGTTATTCACTTCTCTTAAATTTTATAATTATTATTTGTTCATGTAATTATTTAATATACTTTAATTCTATAATGTTTTACATTGAAAAACTATAAGGATGCACATAAGATACAAGTTTCTTTTCTCTAACGAAATTTCATTCCTTTTATCAAAAGAATTTTTTTTGTTTCATACGATATCACGCCCATTAATAGACAATATTCATTCCCATAAAAAATAAAAAAAATAAAAAGCCTATATTCCTTATTTGTTTTGAGATTATCATTATTAACATGTGATTATTAGTGACTTTTGAAGATGAGTCTGATTGAATTTTTAACATGGTATTTGGGTTTTTATTTTTTTATTTTTTTGGGCGATTGACCAATTATAAGAATAGTTGTTTTGATATGAGATCTCCTCTAAAAAAAAATAAAAAACCTATATTCCTTATTTGTTTTGAGATTATTATTATTATTAACATGTGATTATTAGTGACGTTTTAAGATGAGTCCGATTGAATTTTTAACATGTGGTATTTGGGTTTTTTTTTTTGGTGATTGACCAGTTGCAAGAAAAGTTGTTTTGATATTAGAGCTCCTCTATTTAGAGTGACATTGTGTTGAAATATAAAAATGATTCATTCATTGAATTTAAACTCGTCTAAATTTTGTAAGCCGAACGACCTGTGCTATTCTTGTCAACCGCAGTTGTTACTCTTGTCAATCACGGTTGTTATTCTTGTTTCCGGATGAACGGCTGGACGACTGACATACACAAATTCAAATGATTCGAATGAGTCAAAATTCGATAGATATAACATTACTCTATTCAAATAATGTGGGGAAATGGAATTGAGCCATTATTAATTGAGAATTGGAATAAAGGAAAAGTTCAAACAACTTCTACAACTTCCAAATGGGGCCTGAACTCTAACCGAGCAAACTCAAACTGGATCGGCCCAGGCTAGCTCGGCCCAAACATACTTGGACCCAATTTAGCCCGGCCATTACCATGGCCCAAGGCCAGATTATGAAATCTCTCTCTCCGATATTATGTATGCATCACCCCTTAAATAGCAAGGCGGTTTCAAACGATTAAATGCAATTTTTGGGTACGTAACAAATATCACCACCACCCCCATGCCCAACTCCAATTGCTGTAATTAGAAACAAATGCAAACAATTGATGCTTTAATGATGGAAACAACGTTCAGACACTTGAAATAAAAATAAATTAATTTGTATTCTCTCGACTAACGAGCAATGTTAACAATCTCGTATTGTATTATCTAGTACGGTCCGAGATATGCCGTTTTGGTGAAAATACGATATAGAAAGATGGTAGTTCCGTCCCATTAAATATTTCGATTGGTTTCAGTACAATTAGGGCTACAAATGAATTGAGCTGTTCATGAACAAGCTCAGCTCGGCTCGTTAAGGGCTCAGCTCAGCTCGGCTCGTTTAGTAAACGAGCCGAGCTTGAGTTCGAATATTAGGCTCGTTTAGTAAACGAGCCAAACTCGAGCTCGCATAAGCTCGGCTCGTTAAGTTCGGTTCGTTTATTTTTATTTAAATTATATAATAAATATATTATTTATATATTAAATAATATATAAATATATATTAAAAATATATAAATATATATATAAATAATAAAATAAATACATTTTTTATATATTAAATAATATAAATAATATTTTTTATTTAAATATTTATATAAATATTTAAATAATATAAATAATATTAAAAAAAATTTATCAAGCCGAGCCGAGCCGAGCTCGAGTTCCATTAAAATTAACGAGCCGAGCCGAGCTAAGCTCGAGCTTAATAAACGAGTTCGATAAGTAAATGAACCGAGCTCGATCTCAACAAAACTCGGCTCGACTCGATTCATTTGCAGGAATAAGTACAATTCAACAATTTTAGAAAATTTCGCTTCTTTTGTGTGGATATCGTTCCGTTCCGTGCAAGACTTATCAAGGCTTGTACTGAATTCACAACATTGAGCTCTAGCTTATAGATTGATAAATAGGATTGGACTTTGACTTGAAATGCCTTGATATTCATTTGAATAATTCTTTAAAAATTGCAATCTAAAAGAAGGAAAAGTTATAACTGCTTGTGTTTTAACAAAACAATTATATATTTATAATAACATTTAAAATTTTAATGATTAATATTTTAATGATTTATTACTAATCTAAAATTTATTACTAATTAATGTAGTATTAATAGAAAGGGTAAGTTGCACTAACTCTCTACTGAGATTTTAAGGAAAAATACAGTTAATTTCACACTTCTAACATAATTATATTGATTTTCCTCAAAGTTTTAATTCATATAATATTTAAATTATTTTTTATTACTAATTGATTAATCGTATGAATAAAAAGATAATGTTGTCATTTCTGTCTTACTAAAATATATATAGCATTAATTCCAATTACTTTAATCATACTAAAAGGGAGATTAATATAATTATGTCAAAAGTATGAAATTAATTTTAATTTTCTTTGAACCTCAAGATGAGGTAACTATAAGGCGTGTAAATTTGGCCTAGCCCAGCTTGGCCCATGTTGTGCCTCGCCGGCTCCCGCCAAAATTCAGGCCGGCCCACGGGCAAGAAAATTAGGCCCAGACCTAGGCCCATGGGGTATTCGGGTCAGTGGGCCTGTTCTTGGGCTCGGGCTTGGGCGGGCCTGAACTTTTTTTTTTTTTTTTTATAAATTTTTTCTATCAAAATTTATTATTTTTCTCTAAAAAAGACACTGGGCCTTGAGTGGGCCTTGTGGGGGCAGGGCTTCAAAATGATGGCCCAGACCCAGGCTTAGGGTCTCGGGCTGGGCTCGGGCCCTGGCTGCTAGCGGGCTTTGGTCCTCCCACGGGTCACGGATCATTTTTACACTCCTAAATTTATCCTAATAGAAAAAGCAAGAAATGAAAGAAAATAATGTTATTACAAATTTTATTTTGGGAATCAAATGTGATCTAAAATATTTTTGTGAAGAAATCTATTGAAAAAAATCAATAAATACAAAATATTTTTAATATATTTTATTTATTTAATTTTTTAAAGATTTTTAAGTGTATTTAGATTAAGTGAATCTAAAAGGTTTAAAAAAAAATGGTTAATTTTTTTTTATTTATAAAAAAGTTCTCTAAAAATAAAAAATTACTAATTCAAAATTTAAAATTTAAAAAACTATTTTTTAAAAGCTCCAAATCAAAAAATAAAAAAAAATGAATTATTATTTTTTGAATTAAATAATCCCAACCCTATAAAATGGAACATGTTGATACATCTTCTTTGATCATTTGTGAAAACATTAAAAGCCTTCTTGGTTGTGTTTTATATCTTCAATTTTTTATTTTAGGCAAATACTAACATGTGTCCTCGTGGCATTTGTTAATATCGGTGGTGCTACATGCACTAATTAATGTATTAATTAGTATACTAATATTAATTATAACATTATTATTGACTCCACTCATTAATTACATTATAAATACTAAAATCCTCTTAAATTATGTCACATCATCAATTAGTGCACTAGTTAATATATAAATTGGTACATATAATATTGTTCTGTTAATATTGGAAAAGTAAGAAAAAATTATATTGAAAAAGTGTAAAAAAGTTATAAAGTATTTTAAAATTCATAAAAAAAAGTATTGAATTTAGTAATAAATGTCTCCAAATTAATATATCTTTTATCCTTTTTTTTTTTTTGGTGCCCTAAAATCACTTATTAGCAAGACCGTTTATCACACTTTTGAAAAAATTAAAATTTGAAAGCACCCATAGTTTTCTCTTTCTTCTCCTATATTTATAGCGTTAGGATCCTCTAGAGTGAAGATCCTAGATTGATCTCTAAAGTGAGAAGATCCAATGGTTGAAAATAAAATTAACCAAGACGACATCGTTTTGATTAGTAAGTTAGAAAAAAAAAAATTAGAAAGAGAGAGAGAGAGAGTGTGGGAATGTCAAGGAGAGGACAAGATGACGAGAACAAGGTAGAGGCATTCTTCATGGCGACTTTGGTGATGTAGTGTGTGTCTGTGTTCTTCGAAATACTGTTCAACAAGCGCACCGAGCTTGTCCCCATACTTGCTGGGTTTTGCTTCTTCTAGTCTGCCAACTGGGTCATCTGCAATTGGGTCTCGTGATCCACTCTGCGTCAACACCTGCGTTTCTCTCCTCCATTCCTCCATTACCTCTACTTCAGGTCCTCCCCCAATTTCCTTCTTTCTTTCTCTACATGTTTGGGTTTTATATAATTTATGTGTGTTATACTCACTCTCATATGTTTCCTACTCTGTTTTCAACTTTTGATTTGTTTTATTGATTTTTTTGATTGGTTTGTTGGTTGATGTATCTTGCTTTTCTTGGGGCAATTGGAGTTCAAGTAGAAGGAAGTATAAATCAATGAACTATATAAAAATTAATTTTGACCAAGAAATTTTAGAACAATGAACTTGTGGCTTTGTGACGCCTCGTCGAATAACACATCTTTTAGTATAGAGATTACTAACAGGTTCTAGGGAAATCGCTTCTAAAACCCTCTCTCTCTCTATGTATATATATATACAAAGTTCAGTAATAAAAGTATATCTGTATGGTAAGGTAGCTTTGATTTGGTTCCTCCTCTAGAAAGCTTCCTATATGTTCTAAATGGAGGGAATTTTGAAATCTTTTTTTTTTTTCAACTTACTAACCAAAACGACGTCATTTTGGTTAGTTTTATTTTCAGCCATTGGATCTCCTCAGTTTAGGAGATCACTCTACGGTCTCCATTCTAGAGGATCCTGACGCATATTTATATGATAAATAATAGATTGATTGAGGTGTGAATACCATGTCATAAGTTTGTACCTCCAAAAAAAATAAAATTAATGCAATACATGGAATCAAGTAATTTGTGTATTGATGGTGGTACATGTACAAATTAATATACTAATATGCCTTAAAACATTTTTACTGACTCCACTCATTATATAAATTACAAATATTTAAAACTTCTAAAATTATATCATATAATTATTCTTTGTATACCTCTACTGTCCTCACAAAAATTGGTCCCAAGACATGTCAGTTATCACATAAGTGTCTTTAAATGTTTGTTTTCTAGTGTTTTTTTAGTATAATTCCGTCTTCATTCTTTAAAATTCACTAAATTTTATGAGGCAAGAATCTTTCAGCTGTAATTTTGAATTTTAAAATATATTTATAAAGAAAGAACTTATTAAAAACTGTACGAAAATTTCATACGAGCTGTTATACTATAAAGTAATACAACTTTAATATTAAAATTAGAACCTACTAAAATAAAATCATAAGAACAATGTCAATTTATAAAAATAATTTTATAGATTTTGTTTGTTTATATAAACAATACTTTTTCTTTTTTGTATTTTTTTAGATAAATAACATTTACCTCTCTTGAGTTTTAGAAAAAATATAATAAGTCTCATGAGACATAATTACATTGAGTTATTTTAAGATTTAATATACCAAACGTTTTGCATTAATTCTCAAAATATGATGGGTTGTTTCACACACTAAAAATAAATATTAAATTATACCAAATTCTTTTAGAATAATGGCAAGTCCAGGTATTGATCCACATGGACAATTGGAAAATTAAACTAATTTAATTGTTAAATTGTTAAATTAATTTTGATAAAAAGATTGATTGTTCATAACCTAATAATAATTAAATTAAACAAAGCGAATAAAATTAGCAATTATAAATAAAGATGAATTTACTGATTTGGGAAAAAAACCTAGGACAATAAATTCACCACTAGTTACATAAATAAGGTTTTAATTTGAAATCAATTATGCTATGGTTCGAACTAAATAATACTTCGCAACTACAAGTTCGAAACATTTATCAAGAGAGTTATTACGTTTAATGTATAGACACAAACCATCTCAAGTAGTATGAGTCGTTCGCTCTAAACTAGGATAGCAAAACGACTCGTCCCTCATAGTATGGTTCGTCTCATACCTTGAATATGAAAGAAAAGAAAACCATTGTATGGAAAGCATTCAACAATCACAGAAAGCTGAATACTTGAAGAAATAGTGGAAAATATATATTTGAAACTTCTAAAACACCACACAATTGTTCAAACCTTTACATAATCAAAAACCAAAAAGAAAACCTAATTATATAGCTAGAGTTTCATCAAAATCCTAAAAAAGAAGAGCCTAGCCATTCATGGAGGAGTGGGAAGAGGTGGAAGAGATGGAACCCTTCATGGGAATTTGCTTTGAAGATTGAGAATCACTTTTTTCCAAACCCTAACCTCCTCTTTCTCTTTCAAATTTTTAGAACCTTATTCCAGCCTATTTTTTGTCTTTTTATACCTTTGTTGTCTTTCAAACAGGTTCAAAACAGTGGCACAAAATCTGAGGTATGGCCGCACATGCGGGAAGGGGTGCCGCACGTGCGGGAAAACCCTCTGCATGTGCGGGAAGATTAGGCCTTGTTTGGCTGCGAGGTAAAGGTCGTACGTGCGGAAATGGGCCTCCACACGTGGGGGAAGCACTTTTCTCTCCAAAATTCTGCATTTTTACTCATTTTATGCTCCCACTATATACATCCTGATTGACATTAAACATGCATAAAATATATAGTTTGACAAGCAAGTAAAATTAAGAGATCCTAATTAACGGCCTCAGTGTTGCACAATTCGGTCTCAATCACATCCCCCAACTTACAACTTGCTAGTCCTCAAGCAAAGAGTAAAGAAGAAAAAAATAAATAAAATAAAATAAAATAAAATAAAATAAAATATAATATAATTAAACAAAACCTAGTTATTTCCTCTTTCGGGGGAAGAATGGTTGCATTTAGCATATGTAACAAGCCTTTAAACCACAAAGTTACCCCAAGTAGATGAGTAAAGTCTCGTGAGGGTTTCCAGAAATGATACCCACAAACATTATCATATTCACATCTATCTAGCAACAATCAATCACACTACATCACTCAAGAATTAACTTATGTGCCACTACAGTGCAATATTAAGACATGATGTGTTATTGAAGACACAGTAGACAAATATGAAGGAATCTATTGAGTAAAGACTGCAATTCAGTGTTACACAAATCAAGTTCTATGTACTTGTGAATGTTAGTAGAACACATCATCAGTAACCTCGGTGTAACATGCAATCTCCATAACTAGTTAATTGACCACTATAACAGCCCAGTGTAACTTATAATAACCCCCAACATATACAGACAAGATTAAACTTTTGTAACCAGGATTCTTAATTTTTTTTTGAAAGACTGTGCAATGTCTTGATCCATTAAGCTTTCTAAAAAACCCTTGTAGCAAGCATTGGGCTAATGACTCCCAAACCAAATAATTTTAGGGCATCAGGTGTGAAGACACCCCTACGGGCTTAATAACTTGAGTTGAAAAGGCTACGAATCCGAACAAGTCTTTTTCCTTATTTTCCTTAACTGTGCAATGTTTAGGTCTCTTAAGCTTTCTAATTAACCCATGTAGTAAGTATTGGGCCAATGACTCCCAAACCAAATGGTTTTTGGGGCACTGGGTGTGAAGACACCGCTACAAGCTTAATATCTCGAGTTAAAGAGGCTACAAATCCAAACAAATCAAGTGTTTTTTTATTTTTTTTTATTTATTTTGAGAATCAAGGCTAGTCATTTATTCTTTTCTGCAACACTAGCAATTATCAATGATGTACACTAGGGATTATAATAAAAAGGTCACTGCTATGATAGTGTGTTCATGTGAATCAAGGCATACTTATGATATGTGTACTAATACCATAACCACAAACAACTATCTTAGTGCAAACATCACATGCGGGTCTTTACCCAATAAATCCTTTTCATACAAGTCTACTATGCTCCCCAATTAGCATATGCAAATATCATCACCCTATTAGCAACAAGTCGAAATCAAGTGAAGTAGTGTAATCAAGTAAAGCAGGTATAAGCATGAATTATGAGCCAAATAGAAATGCACGAAAGAAAATACCCTCATCCCCCAACTTGAATATGACATTGTCCTTAATGGAAGCAAATGCTAAGTAAATAGGCAAGAGAGAATATTACCAAAGATTGTAGGTGCACATCCAGGTAGGCAACTAGAAACACATACACACACACATTTTTTTTTTTTTTTAGAAAGAGAAACAACTACAAGGAAAATATGAAATAAAAGAGACAAAGAAAAAGATAGTTTGGAACTAGTGAGAATCCGGTGATGGCGGTGGGGGGAAATGTTGTGCAAATAAGGCGTTCATCAATGGTTGTGTCTCGAAGGCTTCATCCTGAACCCAAGCGCCGAGCTGGTCAAAAAGCTGTTGGTTGGATTCTCGATATGTATAAAAGTCAGTTTGTAGTGATGTAATTGACTGCTGAATGTCGAGCCGGCGGGCGTTGAGCTGGTTAAAAGCTGCCTGAGCATAGTCCCAATACGCCTGAAAATCCGTGCGCAACCCCATGAGGATCTGGTGCTGATCGTGAAGAGTACTGTGGACTTGATCCACAGAGTGTTGAAGCTGTAAGTACTCCTCGTGAGTCATGTATAATGGGTCTCTTTAGGGTGGCACAAGGGAGGCAGGAGGAGGTGGTTGGTCGGGCATGGGGTCATGGGCCTTATCAACCGGGACACCAACTTGTTGTGGGATGCGGGATAAGCTGTGCTGCCATTCTTGCCGGCTGAAAGTCGGATAAGCAGTGTCAATCTCCTAAGTCAGATCAATTGGGAGGCCGTTCAGCTCGAAGATAAGTGTGAGCAAGTTGGCACATGGTAGGGGCCAAGTCAAGTTCTGCATAGGTTGAGGCTGAACGGCCTCCTACAGAAATTTTTGCAGATGCATCCAGATCACGTGCACAAGCGGGACTTGATAGCTATGCTGATAACCATGTAGGACTCGAACAAACTCCATGTGACGCTCAGCTTTATGCTCAAGTGGAATGGCATTCTTATGTATCACTGAGTCAATGAATAACAAGCGGCCAGGCAACTTGCTCAGGTGTAAGTACGTGTAACTTGCGTCGCTATGGGCCCCTGAGAAGTACTCTTGGATGAGGCTGTGTATGGGTTGTCGGCCCTTAACTTCCGGGAAGGGCTGGTGGTCCGCATTGGAAAAGAACCCTAACACTTGGGCAATCATGGATTTTGTGATGCTGACAAGGTGGCCATCGACAGTGGACAACAGTCCTACCTCAGTGAGTGATTCGTACATGTTCTGGTAGAAGAGCTGTACCAAACGAGGATAAGTGGGTGCCGTAACAGTGCAAAAGCCCAATTATTGCCAGATGCGGAGTTGCTCAATGGCCCAAGAGGTGATTGGGTCATTCTGAAAATAGTTGAGGTTGAACTGTGTGAGCTTGTGAAGCAGACGTGAAGCCCACTCCAAGCGTGGCAACTCAACTGGTGGTGGCGGCGAGAATAGTGATGATGGTGGTAACGGTGGTGGCGATGGTGACGGTGGTGGCGGTGGTGCCGAGGAGGACGAACCTCTGGCCTTTTTGGAGGCTTGGGTGGATAGCCGTCTACTCATATCCTGCACATACCAAAAGCAAATACACACATACCTGTGGAACCAACATGAGAATAAGAATATCAAACCATAAGGTTGTTCACTTGTTTCACCACATGCAATTCTCATCATTTTTCTTATTCTTGTTCTCTTTTATTTTTTATTTTTTTAAATTAATGAAACCTAAATTAAAATAAGATAAAATAAACTAGACACATTAACATTTTGTATAAAAACTAATGATTAAACAAATAAAAACGAACTACACTAACAAGTAGTAAAATAAATAATAATAAAAATAAATAAATAAACAACTAAATAAATTTTTTTTTTGTGTAATAAATAAAACCTAAAATAAAATAAAATAAAATAAACTAGACACATTAACATTTTATTTAAATAACGAATGATTAAACAAATAAAAACGAACTACACTAACAAGTAATGAATTAAACTAACAAATAATAATGAGACAATAAAAAAAAAAGAAAAACAACTAAACAACTAAATAAATAGATAGATAACCTATGAAATAAAAATGAATTAGAAAAGCTAAGCATTAGTTTATTTTTTTTATTTTTGGGTTGCACGTGTGCCAGGGATGGCCGTACGTGCGGTGGTCGTTTTCTTGGCTGCCCAGATTTTTTTTTTTGTAAGGATGAACAATAGATCTCTATTAAACTATCTCTAAATCTCACCACAAAGGAAGATTGAAAGAAAAAATATAAAGTTTAAACAAAAAAGAAGGATTTACCTTTAAATAGTGAAAAAAGAGAGAGAAAGAAAGGAGACTTGCCGAAAAAAATGGTGGTCGCCGGAGATTCGACGGACGGAGAGAAACGGGCTGGCGGCGGTGAGGTGAGGGTGAGGAAGAATGAGGGAAGAGTTTGGGTGAAGGTTGGTAATGGTGGGAAAAAGAATGAAGAAAGTTGGTGGTAGTGGTGGGGTTTGAGTGAAAGAGAAAGGGAGGAAGAAGATGACAAGGTAGAAAGAGAGAGAGAGAGGGGTAGAGAAAGGGTGTATTTGTGAGAGTGATGGGAGTGGGCTAGGTTTTTGATGAAATCAATTTTTTTATTTTATTTTAAAGAAAGACGAAAATTAAAAGAATTAAAAATAAATAAACAAATAAAAAGAAATAAATTAATAAAATAAAGTTGTAGATTTTTATTTTATTTTTTTTAAAGAAACTAAACCCAAATCACAGCCCAAAAACTTTTCAAACCATTTCTACCTTCATTCTACATCCGAAATAAATATAGCACTTCAAAAATAACTAAATGCTCAACAACGGTATAATCTTTACGTGAAAACCACGGGTGCTACTTTTCTCCCTTATAGTGTTTGTAACATTCCCTATTCTCCAATAGGGTGATAGACTAGGTTGATTCGGTATCTGGAATCGAGGCGCATAAAGCCAACTCGACCTATGGGGCTGCCATACGGAGTTCAAGCCGGGGTGGTTTTGAAGCAATCTCCACATTTCTGGGTATTTAAACCAGACTCTAGTCTCAAAAATTCCAAACCTTTGTGTTCTAGGCTTTGCCATTCGAACTCTAGTTTCCACCGTCTAAGTTGGTCTCCTACGAACTCACTACAAACACAGTTAGGTGGCTATATCAGACCGTCAGATGCCGTTTGGGCATGGTTAACACCAAAGGAATTACACCTTTAGAAGATTTAAAGTCTTCTAGACATCTCATCAAGCACAACAAGCATAAATAAAAATAGAAAAAAAATAGAAAGGAAGGAAAAGAGAACAAGACATCAATCTCTCAATTATAGTAAAAAGGGTTCATCAAAGCAATGGACTCAATCATATCTCCATTCCAAATCTCCTCTATATATGGCTTCATTCTTTGGCCATTCACTTTGAAAGTGTAGCCATTCCTTGGATCTTGCACCTCAACGGTGCCATGAATAAATGCCTCTACAAACACAAAGGGACCATCCCATCTTGACCTAAGCTTACCCGGAAAGAGTCTAAATTTTGAGTTAAAAAGCCATACTTTTTGGCCAGGTTTAATGGATTTTCTATTAATATGCGTATCATGAAATTCCTTAGTTCGGGCTTTGAAAATTTTTGAACTCTCATATGCATCATTTCGAATTTCCTCAAACTCATTGAGTTGTAATTTTGGCCCACAACGCTGCGGTGTTCAAGTTTAACCGAGAGGTGGCAAGCTTTGCCAAACACCGCCCTATATGGTGACATCCCAATGGATGTCTTATAAGTAGTACCGTAGGCCCATAATGCATCAATCAAGTGTTTTGACCAATCTTTCCTATCTGGCCTCACCGTTTTCTCTATTATATGCTTCACCTCCCTATTAGAGACTTCCATTCCATTTGGCCACTAGTTTGAGGGTGGTATGGAGTGCCCACTTTATGAGTGATAGAGTATTTCTTAACTACCGACTCAAAAAACCTGTTACAAAAATACGTACCCTAATCACTTATTATGGCTCTAGGAAACCCGAAACGACTAAATATGTTTTCATGCAATAATTTGATTACTACTTTATGATCGTTTGATCGGGTAGCTATTGCCCCCACTCACTTAGATACATAATCCACTGCCAAGAGAATATACTTAAACTTGAATGACGAGGGGAAAAGGCCCATAAAATCAATCCCCCAAACATCGAAGATCTCTACCACAAGAATAGGGGACATTGGCATCATATCATGATGAGATATCAAACCCATTGGCTGACAGCATAAACAAGTTCTATAAAATTGATGCACATCTTTAAAAATGGTGGGCCAATAAAACCCGCTTTGTAAAACCTTGGTGGCCGTTTTATGCCCACTAAAATGACCGCCACATGCAGAAGAATGACAAAATGTAAGAATGCTATGCACCTCACTCTCCGGCACACACCGTCAGATCACTTAGCCGGAGCAATATTTAAACAACTCCAGATCCTCCCACAAATAATACCTGACCTGCAAAAAGAATCTGTCTTTGTCTTGCTTAGACCAATTTTGAGGAATTTGCCCAATGGCCAAGTAACTCACAATATGTGCAAACCACGGGGAGCTCGCTCGTGACACCACAAGAAGTTATTCGTCCGGAAACGAATCATGCAAAGTTAAAGGGTCACCAGTATACTCAACAAGGACTCGGGAGAGGTGATCCGCCACCACATTCTCAGATCCTTTCTTATCTCGGATCTCTAGGTCAAATTCCTGAAGCAACAAAAATTCATCTAATTAACCTAGGTTTGGTCTCTTTCTTTGATAGTAAATACTGCAAAGTGGCATGATCAATGATGACTATGACCTTGACACCTAGGAGATAGGACCGGAATTTATCTAAAGCAAAGACCACAGTTAGCAACTCTTTCTTAGTGGTAGTGTAATTCAATCATGCATCTGAGAGAGTATGACTAGCATAGTATATAGCATATGGTGCCTTATTGACCCTTTGGCCCAACACAGCCTCAACAGCATAGTCCAAGGCATCACACATGATTTCAAATGGGAGCAACCAATCTAGTGATTTCATGACTGGGGCGGTAGTAAAGGCCGCTCTCAGTGTTTCAAAGGCTTTCAAACATGCCTCATCAAAGATAAACGGTGTGTTCTTAGCAAGTAAACTACACAAAAGACGGGATATTTTACTAAAGTCTGTGATGAACCTATGGTAAATACCTGCATGCCCTAGGAAAGACCTAACATGACGCACAGAAGTGGGTGGAGGAAGGCCTGCAATGAGGTCAACCTTAGCTTTGTCAACCTCTATGCCTCGAGGGGACACAATGTGTCCCAACATATACCCTCACGAACCATAAAATGGCTCTTTTCCCAACTCAAAATCAGGTGTGTCTTCACACAACGAATAAGGACTTTGGTTAAGTTCTGGAGACATTTCTCAAAAGACGGCCCAAACACGGAGAAGTCATCTATGAAAACCTCTAAAAATTTCTCCATCATGTCCGAGAAATTGGCCATCATACATCGTTGAAAAGTTGTCGGTGCATTACATAGCCCAAAGGGCATGCGCCTGTAAGTAAAAGTGTCAAAAGGGTAAGTGAATGTGGTATTTTCTTGGTTAACGGGGTACACCGACACTTGATTATGCCCTGGGTAGCCATCAAGAAAACAATAAAAACCCTGCCTCGCTAACCTCTCAAGAATTTGATCAATAAATGGCAAAGAAAAATGGTCTTTCATAATCATGGAATTCAATCTTCTATAATTAATACACACTTGCCACCCAATAGTGGTTCGTGTGGGGACCAACTCTCTTTGCTCATTCTCTACAACAGTAATGCCCGATTTCTTGGGCACCACTTGTGTGGGACTCACCCACTTGTTATCTGAGATGGGATATATAATACCCGCACCTAACAATTTCATAACCTCATTTTTTACAACCTTTTTCATGTTGGGGTTGAGTTTCCGTTGCATTTCCCGAGAAGGTTTGGTGTCCTCCTCTAAATGTATATGATACATGTATACGGAGGGATCAGTTCCTTTCAAATCAGCTGCCGACCACCTTATAACATTCCGATGTGCCACAAGAACACTCATTAATTGACTTTCCTACTCTGCAGTTCAATCAGATGCAATAATGATAGGTAAAGTATCCTTAGGCCCTAAAAATGCATACTTACGTGTGGCCGGAAGTGGCTTCAACTCAAGTGTAGGTAGTGTAACTAAGGATGGTATGTCAGGATCTCTAGACAGAGGAGGAAGGGACTCACACTGGGCTTTCCACGGAGAAAAATCCGGTGTAGAAGAAGAATTAAGTAAGGCATTTAGCTCCTTAACTGACCCGTCAATATCAAAATTTTCAAACCCAAAATGAGTTAGATAAACCTCTAGAGGGTCCTCTACAAGAATGGAGGGTAAAGTCTTTTCCACAATCTCATCCACAACATTCACAAATAAACACTCTTCTCTTTCATAGGGTTGTTGAGATGCTTGGAAAACATTGAGTTTCACTAGCATATTTCCAAATGAAACATCCATAATCCCGGTATGATAATTTATGCATGCGTTGGCAATAGCTAAGAAAGGTCGACCTAAGATCACCAGGATTTGCTTCCTAAAGTTGGTTACCTTTTCCATATCTAAGACCAAAAAGTCAACAGGAAAATAAAACCTATTGACCTTTACTAGAACATCCTCAATCATGCCTCGTGGCACTTTGACGGACTGGTCAGCCAACTAGAGAGTAACAGTAATGGGATTCAATTCGCCAAGCCCGAATTCCTCGTACACAGAGTACGGCAACAAATTGACACTAGCCCCTAAATCTAATAAAACCCTATCAATGAAATGATCCCCTATAATGCATGCAATGGTTGGGGAACCAGGGTCTTTAAGCTTTTGGGGTGTGTCACTCAATAAAATGGAGTTTACTTGCTCCGTGAGTATGACCTTTTGGGACACGTGTGTCCTAGATTTACGCTTTTGCGTACAAAGGTCCTTCAAAAATTTAGCATAGGAGGGTACTTGCTTAATCGCCTCCAACAAGGGGAGGTTGATTTTCAATTGTTTAAAAACCTCCATCATCGCTTCCATGGATGCTGCCTTTTTATTGAAAGGGGACGGTGTCTCAAGGCATTAGGGAAAGGGTGCCTTAGGCATATATGGTGCCTTAGACTCATGTGAAGTGCTAGGGACTAAGTCATCCCCTCTAGGTGTTTCTCCCTCACCCTTGCTATGTTTGGGCTAACCACTGTGATCACCCTTCTTAGCCTTAGTTGCATCAGACACAACTGGCCAAGGCTCTAACTCCCTCCCACTTCTCAAGGTAATCACCATTTGCACCTGCTCATGGTGCTTTTCATTCCCACCCGACCCCTCTGCCCCATTTTGACTCTTAGGGTTGGCCACAATCTGACTCGGTAATTTTTTCTCCTCTCTCCTATTCATTTTGTTAGCCATTTGACCCAATTGGGCCTTTAGCTTAGCAATGGAGTGAATATGGGAGTGAACTACTGGTGCTAACCTCTTAAGTTCTGAGAGAACTTCTAACACTTGAGTCTCAAAGGTCGAGTTACCTTGAGGAACATGCAGGGGTTATGGTTGTCGGTAAGGTTGTGGTGGTTGATAAGAAGATTGGTTAGCAAAATTATTAAAATTCTGCCTTAGTGGTGGAGGATTGTAAAAAGTGCCTTGTGAAGGAGGTCTCCATGAAAAATTAGAGTGATTTCTCTATCCCGGATTCTATGTGTTGGAATATGGGTCCATACTCAGGTTGGAGAATCCTTGAGCCGCATTCACATGCTCTTGGACTGGTTCCGGAAATTATGATGCTGAAGGGCACTCACTCAAGTCATGAGCAGGGCTCGCACAAATAACACATGCCTCGTGAAATTGAGGCTGATCTTGCTGTGTAGGGCCATGTCTCGAAGCTAATAATTGGTCAATCTTGTGGGACAATGCCTCTACCTGTTGGGCTAACTCTAGGTTTTGCCCTACCTCATAAATGCCCCTTCTTTTCGGGGCTCCAACTATCGATTGCCGAACTTGCTGGGCTGCGGAGGCATGGCGAAGGGAATTACTACTTAGGTTCTCAAATAATTGTTGTGCCTCGGCGTCATTTTTAGACATGAATCTCCCACCACAAGAAGAATCCACCATTTGGTGGTGAGGCTCAGTTAAGCCATAGTAAAAGGTCTGCACAAGTTGCTAGTTAGGCACTTGGTGGTGGGGACACTGTTGGAGAAGGTCATGAAGTCTTTCCCATGTATCATGAAATTGCTCGCCATCAATTTGAGCAAAATTGGTGATGGCTCGCCTGAGTTGGTTAGTCTTACCAATGGGAAAGTGCTTCTCCAAAAACTTCTGTTATAATTGGTCCCAAGTTGTGATTGAATAAGTAGGTAAGGAGTTCAACCAGTGTTTGGCTTTGTCCTTTAATGAAAATAGAAACAAACGCAATATTAGGGCCTCATTGGTGAAGTTCTAGATCCTCACTGTAGAGCAAATTTCTAGAAATTCATGTAGATGTTTGTAAGAGTCATCATGAACTAGTACATAGAATGATGGGAGCATTTGGATGGTGCTAGACTTAATCTCATAATGAGCGGCAGTGGTGTCGGGTAACTGGATGCATGATGGTGATATATATGCAGTGGGTGTGAAGTAATCCTTAAGGATCCGGTTGGGCCCATTTAGACCATTCGGATTCGCTATCTCAATTGGTTCGAGGTATGGGTATGGATATTCAAGCCTGGGAACACGGGAAGAGGCTCTAAGTTTCCTAAGAGTCCTTTCTAGTTCAAGGTCCAAATTCCACAATTCAGGCCGACAAGAACGGTGCCGGTGCATACACTACTCATATACACACACACACACACACTAAGTTCCGACTCTGTGCACTAAGTTATGAAAATAGAATACCAAATGCTTGACGTATAGACTGTTGTCTCCAATCCACTTAAGCTCTTTTTTTCTTTTTAGCGCTTTGGTGCTCTCTTTGTGAGTATTTGCTTCCATTTTCTTTTTAAGCACTTTGGTGCTACGATTTTTTGTTTAAAACTTGGCTGCGCTTCACTTGCACTTCAGTGATGGCTCTAATTGCAAACACTCTGCACACTTAGCAACACTAAAATATAAAATCTTAAACTAAAAATTAAAGTAGGAATGTAACTTTAAATTACTTAATTTTACCAGAAGTCCTCGGCAACGGCACCAAAATTTGATGGGTCGTTTCACACACCAAAAATAAACATTGAACTATACCAAATTCTTTTAGAATAATGGCAAGTCCAGATATCGATTCACAGGGACAAACGGGAAATTAAACTAATTTAATTGTTAAATTCCTAAATTAATTTTGATAAAAAGATTGATTGTTCATAACCTAATAATAATTAAATTGAACAAAATGAATAAACTAGCAATTTTAAATAAAGATGAATTTACTGATTTGGGGAAAAAACTAGGGCAATGAATTCATCACTAGTTACATAAATAAGGTTTCAATTTGAAATCAATTATGGTATGGTTCGAACCAAATAATACTTCGCAACTACAAGTTCAAAGCATTTATCAAGAGAGTTATCACGTTCAATGTATAGGTACGAACCATCTCAAGTAGTACGAGTTGTTCGCTCTAAACTAGGGTAGCAAAACGACTCGTCCCTCGTAGTATGGCTTGTTTCATACCTTGAATATGAAAGAAAAGAAAACCATTGTATAGAAAGTATTCAACAATCACAGAAACCCGAATACTCGAAGAAATAGTGGAAAATATATATTTGAAACTTCTAAAACACCATACAAATTTTCAAACCTTTATATAATCAAAAACCAAAAAGAAAACCTAATTACATAGCTAGGGTTCCATCAAAACCCTAGAAAAAAGGAGCCTAGCCACTCATGGAGGAGTGAGAAGAGATGGAAGAGATGGTCTGGTTAATGGGGCTCTCTATTCAAAGATTCAAGAAGTCACTCCGCTTTCTAAGATGAAGAAGTTTTCCTTTCTTTGATTCATTCGCCCTACGTGATCATCTACTTTTTTCCAATGGAGAAAGGACAGACCTTCCCCATCTAGTCGAATAAGTCAAAGCGATTTTGGTCACAGAAATGAGAGAGACAAAAGAAAATCTCAAATCTTAGCCAATCCCTTGTCAGAAGGTAATCTTCCCTCTCGTTTTTCGGATGGACGATATGGATTTTTTCGAGATGGTTAATCACTTTTTTAACCGTGAGAGGGAGGTCATTCAGAACCCACTGGCTCCAGGGGACGGCTCCAGAGGCGCTGCCGTAGGCGCCAGCACAGACGAAATTTGCCCACCCCACTCCTGATCAAAAAGAGCGTGCGGCACTTCGAAGGGACATTCGCACTTTGATTCGTGAGCAACTTCACGAACATTGTGAAAAGGGAAAAGGGCGGTTGTCCGTGTACTTTCCGGAAATGACGGAAATATACTCCAGTGCCGCGAAGACGCTAATGGTAAGAATAAAAACCTGACTTTCGGAAGGAATGGGAGAAAGGAAGAACTATCTAACTATTAGATGAATGAGAGTGATTATATGACCATCTTGATTCAACCAAAAGGCCCATAGGACCTATGATGGGGGAGTAGCTGAGGCTATCTAAACTCTCGTTTAAATGCTTTAAAGAGGCCCCTTGAGGACAACTTCTTACAGGTGACACAAATAATGACTCTTTTCGCCGGGATGTCAGCAGGTTAGGCAGTTGTAAGGTTTTTTTATATTCGGTGGAAGGCAGGCATAAACTCTTTCCCAAGAGCTTTAGAGGGAATAGGGGTGGACATCTATATGGGCTTCATGTGATTCGAAGCCAACCACTATGTATTGTAAGAAAGTTCTATGTGTAGTATACCTAATGAAAGCCTTAAACAGCCTCTTAACACTTACCCGCCTAAACCAAGCAAGATTCAAGAATCAATCCATTACCAACAAAATACGACTCAGCCAAAAAAGGTGAGCGCCTAGCGCGAGTCTCATTAAAAACGGCCCAACAGCACTTACGTTTGGGGTAAAGCCGATATGGGAGCTAGTCTCCCAAGCAGGAGACAGAACCGAAGTCGAGGAAGGAGAATCTTATTAGTCCTCCTTAATTCACAAAGCCTAAAGTTGATATTTATATCTACTTTTTATATTGAATATCAAAATCAGAGACTGACCCTTTTTGTATCTATGGAATCATTAGAATCGCATGCCCGGCCTGCTGACACTAAAGACACTAGATCAATTATTTGTTGAAAGCTTCGCCTACGACGTAACTCAACGCTGTAAGCTCCATTTTCCAGGCACGGCTGTATCTCCATACTTTTCTAACTAAGTCAATTGAAAATTACATCGGCTAGTGAGCAAATGAGCTTCGGAATTGGATCAAAGCCAAAAATCAAGGTCTGGAGTTCCCGGATCAGACTAAGAAGAAAGGTAAGATGTTCACGATTTCGAAGAAGTAGCATGTGCTCAAGTTTTGTCTCTTTCTTGACCCGTTGTCGGATAAGTTAGCTAACCGTGGCCCTTCTTGACCCATTCAAGCCATGGCCTTTTGGATTAGAAAACATGGCCTCTGAGACCCTTTCCTGGGTTGATCGAAGAGCTGCTAACAAAAGGGCGAAGGTAGGTTTACATAAGGTAATCTTTTCAAGGAATCCTCTTCTAAGGCTGTCTTTAACAAGAGTCCTCGCTACTCTTCTCTTAAAAAAATCTATTCTAGCTACCTTTCCCCGATCTCCTAGGCTTACGCGTATCCCTTTTCTTGCTTGACTATCGGACTATTAGTCTCTCTTCTTTTTCTTAAGAGAGTCTGCCATCTCCTATAGCTTTCTAAGAATATAGAGCCAATAAGAAGCCCTCTCAGGCTTAGGACTTCCCATTCCCTTCCTTCGAGTTTGACTAGCTATTAGGAAACTATCTGAGTAGCGCACTATATTCTTTCCTAATCTTTTTTCTCTTAATAGGCAATAGGAATGGACCTACAGCAGGCAATTCTTCATTATGCCTTAGGCAATTTCCACTCTCCCTCAAAGGATCGCCTTTGATTGGTACTGTTCATTAGGTGACCATTTCATAGAAGATTGGGAAGTGATGAGGGTTCTATTCCTTGACCCCAAGTTACCACCAAATGAAATTGATTGAGCTATGGATGCACTACCTGGGTCGGAGCAAGCAATAAGGTCGCTTGGATCTGTCATGACCCAAACCCGTCCCTACAGGTTTAGCATCACAACCGGCCAGTAATCCTGGGATTACCGAAGGCCTCTGAGATAAATTAACATAATATTAGGGGCTAGCAAAAGCAAACAACAAATATACAACGTCCAATGAGCTGTGCAGACCAATATGAGACAGAAAAATTTTAAACTTTTTATGTACAAATATACACATCATCCTTACATCATAATATATATACAGATTGGACAAAAATGGACTTAGCCCCATTTACAAAATACACAAGACTTGTTTAACCAGGCAGGAAAACAAAACTTAAACTTTAAATCACATGGCCATAGTCACTTGACATAACCGGAACCTCCACCGGAGGCACATAGGTTGGCTGACAAAAACAGATTCCAGGCAGATGCCTCTAAGCCTGGTCACGCACCTGATCATCTACATACATAAATAATACAGTGAGTTAGAGCCTAGTGAATAATAACAGAGTAAAGGGTTTTAATGAATGATGTCCATCACAGAGTTAAAAATTAGAGTTTATATAAAAAACATATTCTTATTGGAAACAGAGTCTTTGCATATTCAGATTTCAAATCAGAAATAGATTCAAATATATGTTCATATTCATATTCATATTCATAATCAGATTTTGCATAAGATCATACGTGGTACACCCATTAGTTAACATATCAACTTGGTCTTGAGACCCACATGCATAGTCGGTACCGACGACCATAAAGGTCCATATCTTGCACGCAAGTAGTCATGGTATTATTACCCCTAGGCAAGGGCCACGTGAATATAGGCCTCGGTATTGTTACCCCCGGGCAAGGGCCACGTGAATATAGGCCACAGTATTGTTACCCCTGGGCGAGGGCCACGTGTATATTGGCCACGGTATTGTTACTCCCGGGCGAGGGCCACGTGAACTAAGGGTGCTACAAATACATTTAAGAAGATTAGACATTTATTCATAATTCATAAAATAGCATTTCAGAAAACAGATCGTATCATATCAGTCAGAAAATACTTAAAGTTAAACATAACTTTACAGAGTTATTACTCACAGATAGTAGCAGAAGCAGATCAGACAAGTCAAACAAACAATAGCGCGTGACCTACACAAACACATAACATATACACATTGAAGCACAACATTACTTCCTTGATCAAACTTGACTTTCTTGTTTTCTGTCTAAATAATTCGAAGGCCCATTACGCTTATTATTATTATTTTTTAGTCAGATGAATCGGGTTCTTTTCTGAATAAACCAATTCCTCACTTAGCTTCTTAGTCAAGTATCACTAAGCTAATGACTTATTCTTTAGGACTTTTCTTAAGTGTGCAATTGCACACCATGTGCCACTTACACAAAAAGTGTAAGCGTAAGGTGTAAGTATAAATATAAGGTGTAAGTGTAAGGTGTAAGGTGTAAGTGGGTTGCATATGGTGTGCAACTTCAAAAAAGGTGTAAGTGTAAGGTTTAATTTTTCACAAAAGGTGTAAGTGTAAGGTGTAAGGTGTAAGGTGTAAGTTGCACACCATAACCAAACCCTATTCTTTAATCAACTAATTTATGTTGATTGGTAGCTTATTAATCTTTATTGAGTCATAAATCATGTTTAGAATGCTTTGGGAAGAGATGAGAATAAAAATACGAACTAAATGTAATTTTTCAAAATATGCTAAGAATAGTTCTTCGCTCAAGCGAGCCTTTAGTCACTCGAGCGGTCTGTAAGAGACTATAAAAGTACTGGAAGCCTTCAATTTGCGCTCGAGCGGCAATTAGTCCGCTCGAGCGGTCTGTAAAATTCCAGAATTTCGAACTTCTCAAAAATGGCTTCCAAACGCATTTTCAAATCTTTTTAAATCCATGCATAACTTGATCAAAACCATGAAAATGCCTTAGAAAATATAAACACTTATTTATTCATAAATTATTTGCTCAAAATCTTGAAACATAATAATTAAGTTATTTAAATCAAAACCTTACTTAATTTCAAAATCAAAACCCATGAACTCATGGTTTTCTAAACTTCTTTTTCAAAATCAAATGTACAATTAGAATATCAAAATTTGTAGAATTTGTTCATGCATGTAGGAATTAGACTCAAACTCATGTAAGATATTCAAAAGCAAATCTAAAATAATTAGCTTCCATAATCATGAACATGCATGTAACTCATTTTATGTTCAAAACCCTATTTCTTCCTAATTCCATGAATTTAATCTCAAATCCTTCTCAATCTCAAGAAATCTATGATGCATGTAAATTTATAATATCCATAATAAAGGTTCAATTGCTAATTTTTAACATAATTTTCAAACACTTCCAAAATCCAATTAAACTTATATATATATATAATTCAACTTATCAATTTCATGATTCTACTTTTAGTTTGGGGAAAAATTATAAATTATCATCATGAATCAACTTAGGATTTTTAAAAAAAATCAAGAATTTCAAGAAAATTGAAACTTCTCACACCACTACTTTTAATTCCAATTTCCCCATTGATTATACACCTAAGGTTCATAATCCACCATATTAACCCAACAATTGAACCCCCAACACTTTAAACCCTAAACCGCCAAATCTCATGATGTATACCATATGCTAAAAAATGGAGAGTTTGTATTTATATAATCAAAATACCACAAATCTATCTATTAATGGAAGTATTGAAGAACTAGGACCTCTGCCTCAAGAATCAAGCAAGAGAGCAAAGTTTTGAGAAAAATCCTTTGCAAACCCGAATTCCAATCGGTTGAAAATGTTAAGCTTCAAGCCTTCTTCACTTTTTGGTAAGAGATCTTGGCCAATTCTTAGGGAAATGGAAGGCATTTGAGGTTAAAACCTAGGGTTTTCGGACCTAGGGTGAGAGGGATGAAGAGAGGAGATGAACGTGTAAAGAATGATCTAGAAAAGTACCTTTAAACTTGCTAAATTGGCACAGTTCGCTCGAGCGTCGCTTTTCCCGCTAGCGCGTATCTGCTTTCAACACAGATTCCAAAATTTCAAACAAGCATAACTCTCTCATCCAGACTCCGTTTTAGGTCGTTCTAGTGTCCAAACTGAAGCCCCGGAAACAAGCTTTCCAATGGTTCTAGCCTCACAACCAAATTCAAACTGTGGAAAAAGAAAAGGGCAAAAGAGTGACGGCTGATAGTAGGCAAATTATTCGAATTAAAGTTTTTGGTCCAATCTTATTTTACCATCATGTTACCACCTTAATCAATACCTCAAAATAAAATAAGGAGGTTCCAAATACACTAATAAAAATGTCAAGGGCAATCTCACTTTCCACGCTCGAGCGTCGCTTTCCACGCTCGAGCACGTAGACCAACAAAGCTGTTCGCTCGAGTGACCACTCCTATGCTCGAGCGGGAATTCACAACTCTCAGAATTTCAGACAGTCTGCAAAAATACTGAGAACCTCTCAAGTTTGCTCGAGCGTCAACTTCTTCGCTCGAGCAGAGGGAGAAATTCTAGATCGTTACAGGATCGAACTTATTAAATGGATTTTATATCGAATGAAACATACCCTTTCTGATAGGTTATCTATGATTGCCGGGTGGTGATTCAATAGATCCAGGTAGGTTTAGATGCCAGTTAGAGCTGGGCGGGAACCCTTCATGGGAATTGGTTTTGAAGATTGAGAATAACTTTTTCCCAGACTCTAGCTTCCTCTTTCTCTTTCAATTTTTTAGAATCCTATTCCAGCCTATTTTCTGTCTTTTTATACCTTTGCTGTCTTTCAAACAGATTCAAAACAGCGGAATAAAATCCGAGGTACGGCCGCACATGCGAGAGTGGTCATCGTACGTGTGGGAAAGGGTGTCGCACATGCGGGAAAACCCTTTGCACGTGCGGGAAAATTAGGCCTTGTTTGGCTGCGAGGTAAAGGCCGCACATGTGGGAATGGGCCTCCGCACGTGCGGGAAGCACTTTTCTCTCCAAAATTTTGCATTTACAACCTAATTGACATTAAACAGGCATAAAATATATAATTTGACAAGCACGTAAAGTTAAGAGATCCTAATTAATGGTCTCATTGTTACACAATTCGGCCTGCAATCAAAATAATTAAAAACAAGAGTAAATTACGCTAACCTCTTCTAAAGCTTTTGAAATTAAAAAAAAAAAAAAACAAGTCTTACAGTTTTATTGTAATTGCAAAAATCTCCCTTTGAATAAGGCTAAAAAAGACCAAAACTAATGTAGATAGTGTAAGATAGTAATATAAATAAATTAAAATATACATTCAATGTAAAAAAAATAATAAAATTGGTGATAAATCCAATTTAGAGGGTGTCTAAGACATTAGGCCCAGTAGATATTTTTTATTGGTGAGAGGTCCATCTTTTGTGAAATAATTTAGTGAGAAGTACTTTTGTTAATTTTACCCCTTATTTTATTTATTTATTTTATATATGTTGATTTCGTTGACTATCTGTTCAAAAAAATTCTCTATCTGTTCAATGAAATTCATCTGTTCAAATTTTTTTCCTATCTGTTACATTTTGTTTTCCATTTTTTTATCTGTTCAAATTTACATAATTTTTATACTTTCTCTCTCCACCTCTATTTCTTTTTCTATCTGTACACAATTTTCACTTTTACTTCATACCAAATTTTTTTAATATAAATTTTATCTGTGCAATTAATAGCCATAAATTTTTTACCTTTAATCCAATTTTATTTTGATCTTGTCTAAGTTGCAGTATCATCATTACGATCTGGATCCGCCATTGAAAGCAGATCTAAATGAAGGAGATGGTTTCGATGTTCCTTTGATCTCTTAATGTGTTCCGATAACGTCGCGAAGAACGGCGATACTTCGGCACCGTTCCTTCGATCTCTCTATGTGTTCTGATCTCTCTAAGGTGAGGGCGGAGGTTAGGATTTCGGCAGTGGCGATGAAAGGGGAATGAAATTTTGATGAAAAAATACCAAGTGTAATGCTATTAAAATTTTAAACGAGCTCAATATAATTGTATCAAACTTATAAAAGTTATATACTTTTACTTAAATCTTTGAAAAAATCAGCATTATTTATCCTAAAACAGTCAGCATTATTTATCCTAAAACAATCATAATCAAGTAAAATAAGAGTTGTTTTAGGAATGCCTTATAAGTTAATTTATTTACTAATATAAAAAGATATGAAGAAAAATAGACAAGTGATATGACCTAAATAAATTAATAAGTTAATAAACTGAGTTTTTTTAGAGTTGTTTTGAAAACTAGGGAAAAAAAGTCAATTTATTAAATTTTTTTTTTGAAAAAACGTAAAGAAAATAAAAAAAATGATATGACCCAAATAAATTAATAAGTTAATAAAAAAAATTAATTATTATTATTTTTATTTTATTTTATTTTATTTTTTGGGGTCAAAATATGCCTTAGATATTGCCAAAAGAAAGGTTGGTTATTCATATAGGATGTCCAATCAAAATTTTCTCTAACGTTTGTGTATTGACCTATAGAAATATAGGGAGGAAAATTGATTGGTCATTCAATCACCACGCATGATGCCACATGAAAAAAGTTGTAATTATGTAGTTCAAATTTTTAATCATTCAAGTCACCCAATTTTTCTTGTTGCCTTTTCTACTTTGTGTACTTTCTTGTTTAAAGTTTATTTTACTTTTTTTTAATTTATTTAAATTATATCATTTTTTTATTTTTTTTATAATAAAAAAAATGAAAACATAATTTTTTACTTTTTAAAATAGGAAAATAGACTCACAACTCAGAAGGACAAAGCATAATAATGTAATAATACAAAAGTATCTATCAGGCGATTACACCCTCTATGCAGGCCCACATTTATATTGGGTTGTTTTGAGTAGGCCCACCTAATAATTATCATCTACAACTTTTAACCCAATTTTGAAGTAGGAGATGGTAGATATTCTTCAAATGACTACCACTTGATTTGCCACTTTTGTGTTAGTCTCTACTTTTATCACTTGATAAAGGGTGTGACATTTTTAATAGTGATATCGGATATGAATCAATGTGATTTTCATGATTTTTTTTCTTTTTCAATTAAAACACTTCGGTATTATTTGGGAAGGAGAATTCTTAGTCAAAAAGTTATTACAAGTTGTCACATTACTCTTCTCTACTTTTTTGCATACCTGTTGGTAAAAAATTAAATAGTTAATTAAAATAATTAATTATCAAATGAGCCCTTAATATTGTTTTCATAATTTTAAATGTCACTGCCACATAATGTGTAAATCATTTTTCAGTTATGGTATTCAAAACATCAAGCAATACATATTATGAATCGAGTAATGTGGTTGTGATTTTTTTAAATCATCAACCACAAAAATAATCTTCCTATAATTAAAATAGTCAATTATGAATTAGTTGTATTGATTGTGAATCAACTTGTGGAGTGACTATAAATCAATACATATTGAGAATTAATTGAAATGCATGTCATTTTTATATTTTACTAATTTATCAGAGTATGTTAATATTAGAAAAATAAAAATCTAATACGTAGCAACTGATATTTAAAATTATATAAAGCTATAAAATCAATAGAGTTAATGTAGTGGTCAAATCTTATATACCTCATAGTCTTAATAAGAGATAAATAAAAATTATTCATAATTTTAAATCCATAATCTTGAATGAGTTACTACTTATGCTTCATTTGTTTGGATAAAAAAAATAAAAAAATTAACATACTTTTCCTGATCGATAACAAATAAATTTATTTGAAAAAAAAAATGTCTTCTACTACTTTAAAATGTGAAAAATGTATTTTGGGCTAAAATCTTAACAATCTCACCACACCATTACTGTCACTACCACAGCCATCATTGTCATTGCAGTCACCACCGCCTCTAGCATTACCACCTCCACGCCATCACCACCGTCCCCACTAATATAACGAATAATACATTAATTTCAACGCAAAACTAAATATAGAAAAAAAAAATCATAAAAATATTTTTTATAAAAAAACTATTTTTCGATGAAACAAATGAATGTAAACTAAATTTTTTTTTATCACATTTCTTCTTTTTTTTTTTTTTATAATGGGAAAGTACAAGACTTAATATATATTGCACATCTGATAATAAGTTGTCCAATAAAGTATACCGGAATACAAAATATATCCCAAAAGGGATAAAGAGAACCTCTACGTAGGGAGAATACGAATCTCTACATAAAGAGAAAAACAATGCAAGAATGAGAAAATCTCCATAAAATGAAGAAATTTCTATATATAGAGATATTATTGCAACACAAAACATTCATGATCTGTTCATCGTCACAACCGGTACCTGTAGTACCTTAATCCCTACCTCTAAGTTACGAAATAAAACATTCTATATTTAAGGTGGCCGCCTAACAGGGATGGAACTAGGAGAAAACTATTGTTTTTGTGAAAAATACTGCTTGTCATAACGCTTTAAAAAAATATATATCATTTTATATATAAACTCACCCCCTAGTATAAGAAAATCTTATTATTCTCCCATTTTGTCTTCTTTTTTATTTTGCACTAAAAAAACTTCTTCATCCTATTAAAGATTGCTTCTATGGTATTTAATTTTTTTTTTCTATGTATATATAATTTATATATCATATTGTACATACATGTGTGTTTGTGTATTGGTTTTTTTTTTTTTTTTTTTTTTTTTTTTTTTTTTTTTTTTTTTTTTTTCGACCCCTTCAATAATGAAAAACCTGGTTTCGTTCCTATCGTATAACGTATAACAACATGTTTAATAGTATCATATCTTAATCATGAATCAAATCTAAGTCTAGATCTGAAAGTTTTCTCGGTGGCAAGCTGATGATAAAGATAAGAAGAGTGATAGTGGCTAATATGATGATAGAAATTGCAGAAGAAGAAATGGAGAGGAGAGGAGGGTTAAAAACACTATCCCCTTTTTCTTAAAGGGTAAAGGAAGAAAACGGCTAAGATTTTTTTTAGAGAGACGAGAAATAGGGTTTTAGAGTCGGTAGTGTTACACGTACTAATTAATGTATGCATTAGTGTCATTACAACGTATAAGAGTTTTAGAGGCCAAATATTTTGGTCTTTAAAAATAAAAATTTTATTGTAAAAAACATTTAGGGGCTAATTTCTATCGTCATGAGGATAATCGCTAAAAGATTGTCTCGAAAAGTAAAAAACAAGGCTTTTAGCGATTTTTTTTTTTAAAATGCCACTAATAAATAGACTTTTATAGACAAAATAATTTGGTCTCAAAATGGTTTATTTTTTGAGACGAAAAGTTTGGTCCTAAAAGGGTAATAATTCATCACTAATGTCTAATTTTCGTTGCTAAAAATATAATGATGACACTTTTCGCAACAAAAATATTTGGTCCTTAAAAAATAATTTTGTTCCTAAATTTTGGTCTCTAAAACCTTAATTTCTTGTAGTGTGTACCAACTAGTGTTATGTTATTATTAATGACCCCACCTATTATACAAATTATAAATACCCAAAGCCTCTAAAATTATGTCACATCATTTATTAGTATACTAGTTAGTATAGTATATTAATTAATATATAGCATTATTGTTTTAGAATAGAATAATAAATAATAATCGTCACTAACAATGAGACTAATATCAAGTCATCCCTTATAATGAGTTCATTTTGCACTCGCTGATTTAAAACGAAGAGTCTGGGCCAAAAACAATGGATTGGTCACTCATGAATCCATCAATTGGACCTCTTTTCACGAATTTTGTATTTGATCTGTTGGGGCCCAGATTAGTTCTAAATTATATATTTTTTTCTTGGGGCCCAAATCAAGAGTTGGACTCCTAGATGAACTGAGCTTTGATGGGCTTGGCTTTGTTAAAGCTCTTTTTATAATGGGTCAGGTTAATAATAGCCGTGACCAAAGGGGGATTCTATTCGCACCAAAAAAATATCATTAAGTACTCTCAATTTCTAAATATATCTTATTTAATTATTTAAAATTTTATTTTACTCTTGTTACACTTTATTATTTTTTTCAAATTACCCTCAAGGTAAACCCAAATAATAAATAATAAACAAACTAAAAAAATTAAATTATTTCAAAAACTTTTCAATACAGAAAATAATTCTTAAATACAAAAAAAAAAATAAAAAAAATATCAAACTTATAAGCACATAAGCATCATAAATACATAAATTGTGAAACCCTTTTATGTTTTGCAAGTAACTTCACAATTCATTCATGATAATCTAATCACAATTGTTAATTCATAAAATATCTAGGTGGTGTTTGGGAACTTGATTCCCAGATTTTTTTCTCATTTTTTTCACTGAAAGACAAAGGTTTTGCAAAATCAAAAAAAAAACAAATCCAAATAAAATATCACATCCAACTCCATAATCATTTCACTTTTTCTCTCACAAACATCACATCCAACCACAAAAAAACCCAACTATCTTCTCAAATACTAAAATTTTTTTATCCAATAATATTCTACAACTAAAAAAACCTATATAAAAACTCACTTCCCAAACACCCACTTAATCTATTAATATTTGGGCTGAACAATATTGCAAAGCTTTGGTGAATAGAAACATGACCACAGAATAAAATAATTAAGGAATATGCAAGAAGAAAATAATAGAAAATAAAAGCTTTTTTTTTTCTTTTTTTTTTCAGAACAAACATTAAGTTCAACAGAAAGAAAGAGTAAAAGGACAGAAATTTTTTTTATTAAATGGTGCCGCAGAATATAACTCGTTTTTTTTTTTATGAAGGATACTAATACGGTCATCGAGTTCAAAGATTATCTCATTTTTTTTTTAATTAAAAGCTGTAATGCTATTTATATGATTGTGAAAATTGAAAGATTTAACATCGTAATGGGACATGTGAAAAAAAACCGAAATTAATAATTATGTTTTGATTTTTAAATGAATGCTTATCTCCTCTTTGATGAGTTGCTTCAAAAAATTATCTTGATTATCACTTTCATTCATTGTTTGATTGTTCAAACTTTCTTCTAGGATTTAGGGTTTCAAAATAATAAAAAAACAATGATATTAATGATAATGGTGAGTTTTGATAGGGTGGATTGGAGTTTTGGAGTGGGAAAGAAGAAAATGAAGAAGAACAAGAAAACATAATAACTTTGATTTATTGGGGAAAAAGATGCAGATATTTGAATATGAATAATGGATTAGGGTATACCATGAGAGAGAGAAAAAAAAATTATTTTAGAGTTTAATATGTGTTGTCCTTATTAGTAAATTCATATTAGAATATAATAAAAATTTAAATTTATGAATTTAAATTGGGCGTACTGAGACATATTTTGGGTTCAAATAGAATCCCTACGACCAAATTGTCATTAAAGTGATTATGTTAAAAAAGACCGAGCGACACCATAATTAGGAATAAAAATTCAGCGTAATAGCAATACCAATAATATGATGTAACCAACAAATAATAAACTCTACGTGTAGAGGGTCAACCCTCACTTTTTAGGTGCCACATATACATGAGAGGATAAACGGTGAGAAATTATTGGATAGTGATACCGATGACATGCTATCACCATTGTATTGAATTTTTTCCCTTAATTTAGAAAGAATTGTGATCGGTGAAAGGGATGCGTCCATAATTTTGTATTGGAAATGGGGTGTTACTGTGCAAGGGCACAACAACCACTGTTTTGCAGTCATGTGGACCTATTTTGGGGCCTATTTCGATGATTCATATAGTTTACTTTTTCGTGTACATTGAGTAGAATATATCTCTAAAAATCAAATTGATCGAACATCATTAACCATTTTGTCGAATTGCATTTGTATTTATAAAAATAAATGATAAATGTGATTTGAAGTATAAAACTAAATACAAATGTGAGTGGATGAAAATGTTAACGATATTAGATTAACTTGATTTTTTATAGGTATGTTATATTTGATGTACTCTAAAATATTGAATGATTTGGATTATCGAAATGGGCCCATATGACCACACAACAGTAGTTGTTGTGCCCCGCACAGCAGCCACCCAATTTCCTTTTGTATTAGGCAAATTACACTTTGTCTCTTTTATATTTGATTATTTTTTCACTTTGGTTTTTGAAATTTTATTTTTCCCACTCTAGCACTTAATATTTCATATATTTTTTTTCCAATTTACTCCTAAAGTTTATTTCTATTCAAAATTAGACAAAAAAAAAATGTCACATTAAATGACGTGACATAAAAAATATATTATCATTTTGAAATTTGAATTTATATTAGAAATGTGAGTTATATAAAATAAAATATTTTTATATCATATCACTGTTAATATATCATTTTTGTCTAATTTTAAACATAAATTAGCTTTTAAAATAAATTTTAAAATATGAAGAGCCAAATGAAAAACAAAAGTCTAGTGGCCTAGACTTAACAAACTAGATTTTTTGGGTTGGTATTTGTGTGGTGGAGATTAAGTTTGTGTAGCGTGGAGTTCACATGTAGAATAAATCTAAATCACACTATGATAATCTTGAGTAATTTCTAGGTAATTAAGTCTGGGTTCATAATATTGTTGAATGAAAAAATTAAAATTAAAAAATGACCAAATATAAATGGCTAGCTTCTCTCCATTCCACTATCCTCCATACTTCACCATACTCTTCTCATTCCGGACTCACAATAATAATCAAAACTATTCATCTTATAAATTTCATAGTAAAAACCGTCTGAACAAAAAATTAATTTCATTGGACATTAGTAAACAAGTGAACAAATTATATACATATATATATATATATATATTTTAAAATGAACAACAACTATGAGTTTAAACTTAAAAATAAAATATAATTTTTTTTATTTACTCATTGATATCTGTGGGGATATATTTTCTGATCACCAACATGTGGCAAGGTGACGCCGACGTGTCAGCCGAGGTGCCACGTGTCGTGGTAGTTACGCTGAGGTGATCTTGGAGTTGCCGAGGTTATCTCCGAAGATATCGGAATCCGAGATAAGCGGATAAGAGACAAGAGTCCTAGAATGAAGAGGGAACTCAACCTGGATATGGACAAGAGTCCTGGATTGGGAGGAGACTTCAATTTGGGAAAAGATAAGACTCTTAGAGAGTTTATCCTAATCCCACTGGGAGTCCCAGATTAGCAGTAATCCTAAGTCCATTAGGGCCAGGCTCCTATTGGGACTAGGATTGTATTGGCTATAAAAGAGAGGCACCCCCATGGGTCTAAGGTATGTTTTTATACTCAAGCTTGTGAGTTGAATAATTGATTATCTTTGAGAGATATACTGACTTGATCGTCGGAGTGCCCCCAGGTGGAAGAACCACCGCCGGAGCCTTTTCTTTCTGTGCAAGACAGCAGGGTGCCATCTATTCTGCCTGTGTTCTACAGCTGAATTACTAAGGAGGGCAGTGTGGTCAGAAAATCACTCACACAATTTGGCGCCGTCTGTGGGAAGTGAAAGACGAATAGATGGCCAGTAACACACAGAAAGAAAAGGTTGGGGACGACGCTCCCGCTGGGAGTGGCAGGCCTATCGACCTTGACATTGAAGGAGACAACCACAACAGAGAAGCCCGTGACCAGGGGCACGAAGGAAAAGGCGTCGGCCAGGAGGGCGACACTTCAAAAAAGACAGACCAGGACAGATACTACAACGAAGATAACCTCCAAGTATGGAGGGATAGGTGCCTACGGAGGGATGAGGAAGTGAAAGAACTGGCAGACAAGTTGGCAGACCTACAGTCGGTCGTCAACTTCATGATGCAAAACAATGTCATGCAGCCACCCTTCCCACTGCATGACACACCAGTTCCAGCAGCCAACACCCAGAAGGGGGGACAGATCCCTTTAGCACCTCGGCACACCAGGAGTGGAAGACACTCCCACCAGACCTCTAGGGAGGTCGGACGAGAAGAGCCGAGACAAGAAAAGTCCTAAAGGACATATCACACGAAGGACCCACAGCCCAAAGAACATCGGCATGTCCAAGGGCAGGCACTCTGCTTTGACACAACCCATGGAGAAAGATCAAAACGGGCCCACCGCGAGGCCGAAAGTAGTGCGCCAAAAAAACTGAAGTCAAAAGATAGCCGAGCTCCGGGGAGGAGTAAAGAAGACTTGAGAAACTACCATAAGAGGAAGGAACAGAATGCTGAAGCCGAGGTTACCTCATCCGACAAGCCAAGAACACCGTTCTCGGTAGAACTGGACAAATTTGAGGCACCAAAGAGATTCAGTATGCCAAGGTTTCAAATCTACGATGGTAAGTCAGACCCTAACTTCCACGTTGGATTATTCTTGAACTCAATGGCATTATACAGTGGAAACGAGCCGTTGCTCTGCAAAGTGTTCCCCTCGTCCTTTGGGGAAATTGCATCAGATTGGTTCCACAAACTGCCAAAGGGAAGTGTGAAGACATGGGAAGGCCTGGCCGAGATGTTTGTGGCCAGGTTCGTGACAAACAAGCTGCAGCCATTGAGGGTGGACGCATTAATGGCTCTAAAGATCAGCAAGGATGAAGGCCTTAGGGCTTATGCAAAAAGATACTACGAGGTGTTCAATCGAATACCCGAATGCAACCAAGAAGTGACGGTCGTGTCCTTCAAGAACGGCCTGAAAGATGATTGTTCACTGCGAAAATCTTTGGCGAAGACATTACCAAAGAGCATGGAGGAGCTCATGGCAAGAATCGAGAAGTATGCCAGAGCCGAGGAGGATACATCGGGGAATAAGGAGGTAAAACAGGAAAAAGAAAACGGCTCACCGAAGCGAGGCCGAAGTAACAACGGATTTAGCAAAGCAAAGACAGAATTGAGGGGCAAACAGGCAGTGACGACTGTGTTCCGAATCCCGGTCCACAAAGTCCTGGATCAAATCTGAAATCAACCCTATTTCAGAGCACCAGCAAAGGCCCCAGGCGAATACATGGGCAGGAACGTTGGTAGGCGTTGTGCTTACCACAATGAAAAAGGGCACCCAACTCAGGGCTGCAGAGCCCTAAAAGCATACTTGGAGGACTTAGTAAGACAAGGCCATCGAGGGATCTTGTCGACGAAGCCAGAACCAGAGAAGAACAGGCAAGGTTGCCTCAAGCACCAGCAGCCCCGCCTTCCCCAGCACAGCAACCACAGGGAGGGGGACCTAGGGTGGTTAACGTAATTCACTCCAAGGTGAACGAAAACGACATACAGGGGGAAACCCAAAGAGTAAAACACCTGCAGCACATGAACCAGGTCGGACAGAAAAGACCTCGGCCTGAAGAGTACCCAGGCCCGATGATAGCCTTCACCGAAGCCGACCTAGAGATGGTCCAGCACCCGCATAATGATGCCTTGGTAGTATCCCTCCAGGTTGGGGAGTGCCAAGTGAAACGCATCCTGATAGATCCAGGCAGCTATTGTGACATCATGTATGTTAGATGTTACAAGGAGCTGGGCCTTCACCCAGATGACATGGAGCAATCGAATGGCCCGATGGTCGGCTTCAATGGAACGCTGACGTGGCCACTGGGCGTTACAAACTTGGAAGTGCAAGCCGGCACTAAGAAGATCAGGACAGAGTTCATCGTGATTGACACACCTTCACCATACAACATCATCTTGGGAAGGCCATGGTTGCATGCAATGGGGGCAGTTCCCTCAACGTTGCATCAACTATTGCGGTTCCCAACAGAACATGGAATTGAAGAAGTCAGAGAAGACCAGCTGCAGGCAAAAAATTGCTCTATGACAGCAATGAAAACAACATGCAACATACAAGAACCAGGGAAGGCAGAGATTGAAGGTGAGGACATGGAGGTCCTAGATGATGTCGACAAGGAGCCGACCGAGAAGAGTGAGGAAACACTAAAGAAAATCCTCGTCCAGGAGGGCGACAAAGAATGCTTCTTTCTTCTCGGCTCAGGCTTAGCCGAAGAAGAAGAAAAGGAACTGGAAACCTTTTTGAGAACAAACATAGAAGTGTTCGCCTGGACACCTTATGAAATGCCTGGCATTGACCCCGAGGTTACATGCCACAGACTGAACGTTGACAGGTCGGCCAAACTTGTAATACAACGAGCCAGAAGACCGACATTGATGCACGTCGAAGCAGTGGAGGAGGAAGTAGACAAACTTCTAGAGGCCAGGGCCATCAGAGAAGTCAATTATCCGATATGGCTATCAAACACTGTGGTAGTAAAGAAGAAAAACGGTAAATGGAGGGTATGCGTAGATTTTACAAGCCTGAACAAAGCTTGTCCCAAAGACAGTTTCTCTCTGCCCAAAATTGACCAGTTGGTGGATGCCACATCTGGACATGGAAGGATGAGCTTCCTGGATGCTTATAGAGGGTACCACCAGATAGCCATGTACCCTCCAGACGAAGAGAAGACAGCGTTCATCACCCCAAAAGGCCTGTACTATTACAGGGTGATGCCTTTTGGGTTGAAAAATGCAGGAGCAACCCACCAAAGGCTGGTAACCAAAATGTTCAAGCACTTGATCAGCCAAACAATAGAAGTCTACATCGATGATATGGTCGTGAAGACCAAGGATCCTAAGGGTCATCTTGCCGACCTAAAAGAGGTATTTGAGATACTCAAAACATATCGGCTCCGACTCAACGCATCAAAGTGCGCGTTTGGAGTTGGATCTGGTAAATTCTTGGGGTACCTGGTGACACGAAGGGGCATTGAGGCCAGCCCAGATCAGATCAAGGCCATCCTAGATTTACAGAGCCCGACATCGGCAAAACAGGTACAAAAACTTACCGGAAGGGCCGCAGCCCTAAACAGGTTCATAAGCCGCAGCTCAGACAAATGTAAACCTTTTTTCAACCTAGTGAAGAAAGCCACGGATTTCCTTTGGACAGAGGAATGTGAGGCCGCGTTGGCCGACCTAAAGAAGTATCTGACTACAGCTCCAGTCCTCTCAACACCTGAACCTGGGGAAGAGCTGTTTTTGTACTTAGCTGTTTCAGAACACGCAGTAAGTGCGGTGTTAATCCGAGAAGAAAAAGGGGAGCAAAAGGCTATTTACTACGTAAGTAAAACCTTGGCCGACGCAGAAACAAGGTATCTACCACTAGAGAAATTAATGCTAGCCTTAGTAATGGCTTCAAAGAAGTTGAACCATTACTTTTGGGCACACAAGATTGTGGTACTAACAGAACACCCACTGAAGTCCCTATTACAACAAGGAGACTTAACAGGAAGAATTGCAAGATGGGCAGTGGCCTTGGGCCAATATGACCTGGAGTTCAGGCCCAGAACAGCAATCAAGGGCCAAGTTTTGGCCGACTTCATGGCAGAATTCACGCCAGAATCAATCGAACATCGGGCTCCGTTGAGCCATGATGAACGATGTCCAAGCAAGCAAGGAAAAGCCCATCCAAAGACAAAAGAACAAAGGGAGAAAAAGCTCAGACCCTGCAGCATTTACATCGGAGACTCCTTCAGACTGTTTGTCGATGGAAGTTCAAACTGGCAAGGGGCGGGGGCAGGAGTACTGTTGATATCTCCAGACGGAGAAATAATAGAACAGTCCATCCGTTTGGGGTTCAGGGCCTCAAACAATGAAGCAGAATACGAAGCATTAATTGCAGGGCTAAAGCTGGCAGCAGCAGCAGAAGCAGATGAGGTAATAGTTTTTTGTGACTCACAATTAATTGTTAATCAGTCAACAGGAGAATTTGCAGCCAGAGACGAGAGGATGTCGGCATATGCAAAAGAGGTCATCAGATTGGCAGCCTTATTTCAGAACTGCCGACTTCTCCAAGTAAGCCGAGATGATAACAGCCACGCCGACGCGTTGGCCAACCTGGCAAGTTCAATGCAAACTGGAAAGACAAGAACTATTATGATCGAATATATGTCGGGCCCAAGCATAGAACCACAGAACGCAAAGCAGAAAGCAATGTGTGTGGGCATGGGGCCAAGCTGGATGGACGCAATTGTTGTATTCCTGAAAGAAGGAAAGCTGCCAGAAGACCGCAAGGAGGCACACAAAGTCAGATTGAAGTCGGCAAGATTCATTCTAACAGAAGACGAACATCTCTACAGAAGGTCCTTCACTGGACCCCTTTTAAGGTGCGTACATCCTTTGCAGGTTGAGGATTTCTTGTATGAAATTCATGAAGGAATTTGCGGAAGCTATGCTGGGGGCAGATCATTAGCTCATAGGGCCATTACCCAGGGGTATTGGTGGCCCTACATGTAAAAAGATGCAGAAGCATACGTGAAGAAGTGCGAACAATGCCAAAGGTTTGCACCTTTGATTCATCAGCCAGCTGCCGACCTGAACCCAGTATCCAGCCCCTGGCCGTTTGCCTAGTGGGGCATGGATCTTGTTGGGCAACTTCCCCAGGCAACTGGGCAGAGAAAATACTTGCTAGTAGCAACAGATTATTTCACAAAGTGGATAGAGGCAGAACCTCTTGCCAAAATCCGAGATGTGGATGTCAAGAATTTTATTTGGAAAAACATCATCACCAGATTTGGGATTCCAAGAGCAATCGTTACTGACAACGGAACACAGTTTGACAGCAAACTCATCAAGAACTTCTGTGCAAAATTCAAGATCAAGAATTACTTTTCAACACCAAGTTTTCCCCCAAAGCAATGGGCAAGCAGAAGCATCCAACAAAGTAATTTTGGATGGAATAAAGAAGAGACTGCAGGCAGCAAAAGAAAGTGAGTAGACGAGTTTGCCAACGTACTTTGGGCATATCGGACTACGCCGAGAAGATCACAGGGGAATCCCCCTTTGCCATGGCTTATGGTACAGAAGCAGTCATTCCACTAGAAGTCGGCATCCCAGGGATTCGAATCCAGGGAGTTGAGAATGGGACTAATGATATACTCTTAGCCCGAGATCTGGATCTTTTGGAAGAACGAAGAGAGAAAGCTGCGATTCAGCTCGCAGTATACCAGCAACAGCTTGCCAGAACTTACAACAAGAAGGTCAATCCAAGGGATTTTCAGATTGGCGACTTAGTCCTGAGAAAAGTCGTCTCGGCAACAAGAAGGATCCCAAAGAGGGCAAGCTTGGCCCAAATTGGGCAAGCTTATCGGCTTGAAGACAATGAGGGCAAAGCATTGCCAAGACCTTGGAACACTTGTAATTTGAATTTTTCTATCATTAAGATGTGCTTTTTTTTTGGCCGATGTCATCAATAAAATCTTTTCAGAATTCTTCAAACACATATGATTAATAAAGTTACATAATGTTGTTTCTGAGAGACATGAATAAATGAGAACCCAAGTGGAACTCAGGTTCACATTGGGGGCAGAGAGAAGACAAAGACACTTAACACTTGTTGAAATTTGTAGCAATTTACAAGTTGAAGTTAAGCCGAGATGGTTCCTTATCTTCACTTGTTGAAATTTGTAGCAATTTACAAGTTGAAGATAAGCTGAGATGGTTCCTCATCTTCACTTGTTGAAATTTGCAGCAATTTACAAGTTGAAGATAAGCTGAGATGGTTCCTTATCTTCACTTGTTGAAATTTGTAGCAATTTACAAGTTGAAGATAAGCTGAGTTGGTTCCTTATCTTCACTTGTTGAAATTTGTAGCAATTTACAAGTTGAAGATAAGCTCAGATGGTTCCTTATCTTCACTTGTTGAAATTTGTAGCAATTTACAAGTTGAAGTTAAGCTGAGATGATTACTGTTTCTCTTCACTTGTTGAAATTTATAGCAATTTACAAGTTGAAGTAAGGCCGAGGTTATTGCTTAAACCCTTATAGCAATCTACAGGTTGGTTAAACCTAAAGAAGATGCTTAACACTTGTTGAAATTTGTAGCAATTTACAAGATGACGTTAAGCCGACATATGATCATCTGTTGAAATTTGCAGCAATTTACAGGTTGAAATAAAAGCGTATATTGTTTAAACACTTGTTGAAATTTGTAGCAATTTTCAAGTAGATCATTGTTTAGCACTTGTTATAACTTGAGAAATGTTTGCAAAGATAGCATTGAATAGTATATACTTGTTGAAATTCATGAAAAGTTTGCAGGTCAGTATCTTGCCGAAGTAAAGCTTGTAGCTATTATACCCGAGGTATGTAACCCCGAGAAAATTGCACAAAGAAGGAAAAAGTTTGAAAGACATGCAAAATATTCTAAGTATAGAAACATATAGAGGCAGTCAAAGAAAAAGAGTGCAGACATTCGAAGAAAGTTATGTTAAAACATTCAGCATAAACTGGAGGCACATCGGCCGTACAAGAAACTTATATTATCCAGAAAACCAAAAAGTACAAAAGATATCAAGGCTGTGATTCTTCACACTTCAGGCGTAATTTGAGTCTGGACCTTAGCAGATTCTTGGAGAACTACCTCGGCAGATTCCTGAAGAACTACTTCGGCAGCCTTTTCTGCCACGATCTCGGCATCGATTTCGGCAAGTGTTTGGTCAAGACTTTTATCGGTTGGAGGAACGTTAGATGATGCTTGTTCAGGAGTAGCCTCCTTGACGACCTCCTCATCTTCATCCTCATGAGTCAAGTCTAGGACTTGATTATCCTGAGGAGGGGACTTGGTCTCAGTGGCATTTTTAGGCTTCCTTACTAGAGCCTCATCGTCATCCTTATCCTCATCCTCGGATTCAGACTCCAATTCGTCTTCGGCTTGAGTTGGAGGTGGAGGTGGAGGAAATGGAAGTGGGATAGCGTCGGCATTACGGAAAGGTGAATCGGCAGGGAGGTCAAGTTTCTTTATCAGGGACATCCAACCAAGGGAGAAGCCCCTGTTGCAGGCCTGCCTGACTTGGAGTTTGTAGTCCTCAGTAACGTCGGCTATACCTTGGGCGTAAGCTTTTTCATCAGCTTCTTTGATTTCGGCTTCTTTCGTAGCCAAGGCCTCTTTAAGCTCCTTTTCGGCCTGGGCCTTTTTATCCTCGGCCTCTTTTTTCTCGGCTTCAGCGACCTTCCTGATAGCCTCAGCAGATTCAGCTTTTTCCTCTGCTATTTGTTGGGCCTTAGTGGCAGCTTTAGCCTGGTCTTCCAGCTTCTTCATTTTTAATTGAAGACTTTTATTGGTTTTCTAGAGGGCGGTAAACTCCCTCTTTAGATCGGTTAACTTCTCTCGATTCTTGAAAGATTGCATTGAAAACGAATGGGTATGCTGGATGGCCTGAAAGAAAATAGAAGTATTAGAAACAACTCTTTAAATATGAAAACATAAAAGAAAGAAAAAGTACCGAGTAGGAACACTTACTTGAACGGAGTGCTGGAGCATTAGGGTGTAGTTCTCATACTCACTATACCCGACATTTCGCTCCTGATCACCAGGAAGGAGCAACGCCGTACTGAGAGCAACGCCGACATTAATGTCATCAGCACTCTCACTGGTCATGATTGGTCTGTCTTCCAGAGTAATTACAGGTGCCCAGGGAACATCTGGTTTTTTAGAACCCGAAGTCGTCGCAGACGACGACTTCGGCTTCTTCGATTTGGAGGATTCAGAAGGTTGGGCTTCAGCAGACCTTTTGGCAGAAACGGAAGAAGTCTTCTTACTTTCAGCCAGTTTTGAAATAGGCAAAGTGTCCTCAGATTCAATCTGAGTCACTTTAGCTGTTGGTTGGACTTTCTTGGTTCTCTTCGGCTTTGGTGGGGGCATGGTTTGCGTCGGCTGAGCATCAACGTCCGTAGGAAGGTCGGCTAGGAGATCTTGGGCAACAGGCTTCGGGCGACCCATCTCAGCAGTTTTGACAAGTCGTCGCCGACGTTTTCTTTCTGGAATTGGGATTAAGTATAGGGCTGAAGTTGATGGTCGATTGGCTGGATCAGAGGTTGACCCTTTGTCAGCCCGAGATGTTGATGCGGTTTGTAGAGTGGTAGCAGAGGGAGGAGATAAGCTCTTCTTCTTTCTTTTCGGGACGTCGGGCAGTGTAGACTTGTACGTCGGAATAAAATTCAGTACCAGTGGAGCCTTGCGCTTTTGAATTGGCAGATCTAGGAGCTTCTTTAAATCTTTGCCTGGAAAGTAGGACTGGCGAAAATCCTTTGGTGGCTTGCGAACATCTGCAAGAAGAGCAAGACATTAGAAACAGACAAAGTTTTGAAGACTTAAAAAAGAAACAACTAAGTAATCGACACTGGGCTCTTACCCTTACCCTCTTTAACTGTTCGAGGAAGAGGGTATAGATGGACATCCTCGTCTGAGGCAAACTCCCAATTTCCAGAGGCAATGAAGTAGTCATCTCCAGCCCCCTTGTTGAAGTCTGGGAGGTCGGCTATGATTTTGAATTTGGTGGACCTCGGCTTGAGGTAATAGACGAAACCTTTTTCTTTTAAGTTCAGGGTGCACATGGTATAACAATATTGGATATCGGCAAGGGTGATCCTAACGTTCTCCTGCTTAGCTAGGGCTATGATACCGTTAATCACTCGATAAGAGTTAATAGTAAGTTGCATAGGGTTCAACTTATAGTAATGAAGAACTTCACGAAAGAGGGGATTGAGTGGAAGTCGAAGTCCACATTCAGTAAAGGCGACAATGGGAAAGGGCATCGTATTGTCTGTGGGCATAATAGAGTCGTCGTCCCCAGCCAGTCTCAGATGGACGTCGGCAGGAATTTCGAACTCTTCCCTAAAGTGTTCAAGTTTGGTTGGGGTATCTACCCTATGTCTCCACATACCCATGATTTCGGCGTAAAGGAATTTGATTACCAAAAGAAGATGTTCTTAAAGGGTTATTAGAACCTCGGCAAAAACCTAGGTAAGTACTGTTGAGGCTTGTTTCAGTTTTCCCTAAAAATTAAAGGTTCTACAAACAAATCCCAAGCCTAAAAACTATGAAGATGAAGATCAAAGGCACGGATCTGGAAAAGATACAAAAAACAGAAAACAAAGACGAAGTTTCAGCATTTAGAACAAAAAGGGGCTATCAGAAACATGGAGAATACAAAGGGTTGAGGGCCAAGAATAGTGACAAAAAAGTGGTGAAACAGTGCAAGTGTTCAAGACATGAGCAAAATCGTGGAATAGACGCATCGAGATGAATAATCCAGTAAATTAAATGTTTGAGCAAGACAGTAATAGCAAGAAGACTCCAGAAAAGATTAAGAACTGAGGTAAGAAGGAACAGCTGCTTACCAGACGAAGTAAGGCCGGAGTAGAATTCGCCGAAGACAGACGACGGTTACTGAAGTACCAGAATGGTAAAAGCTTCACCAGAAAGACGAACGAAGACGGTTACAGAACTTGAAGCCTTAGCAATGGCAGATTCAAGAAGCAAGAGCTTTAGAGAGAGAAAAGCAAATAAATCGAATACAAAGGTAAAGAAAGAAAGAGGGAAAAGCAAAGTTTTGTTAAAAACTTGAAACGGCGGCAAAACAGGGCATTTAATGCGCCTAGAACATCGCATACGTCAGACGGCGCAGGCGGACGGAAGACGGCTTACAGGTGCGTCGCAGACACGGGCCAATAAAGATATAACGCGTAAGTGGAACGGTTGAGAAGTGATGCATGACAGCTCATGCGCGTAGGAGAGTTCATTTGAATTCTTGTTCTTGAAAGAAGACATGTCGGCCTGAGATGAATGATCTCGGCTGAAGAATTCTTTTTCCGAAGTACTGGAAAGAGGAATAATATAGGTTCCATCACCTCAGAATGCCGAGGTAATAAAACCTATGGGGCAGTTGTGGGGATATATTTTCTGATCACCAACACGTAGCAAGGTGACGCCGACGTGTCAGCCGAGGTGCCACGTGTCGTGGTAGTTACGCCGAGGTGATCTCGGAGTTGCCGAGGTTATCTTCGAAGATATCGGAATCTGAGATAAGCGGATAAGAGACAAGAGTCCTAGAATGAAGAGGGAACTCAACCTGGATATGGACAAGAGTCCTGGATTGGGAGGAGACTTCAGTTTGGGAAAAGATAAGACTCTTAGAGAGTTTATCCTAATCCCACTGGGAGTCCCAGATTAGCAGTAATCCTAAGTCCATTAGGGCTAGGCTCCTATTGGGACTAGGATTGTATTGGCTATAAAAGAGAGGCACCCCCATGGGTCTAAGGTATGTTTTTATACTTAAGCTTGTGAGTTGAATAATTGATTATCTTTGAGAGATATACTGACTTGATCGTCGGAGTGCCCCGGGTGGAAGAACCACCGCCGGAGCCTTTTCTTTCTGTGCAGGACAGCAGGGTGCCATCTATTCTGCCTGTGTTCTACAGCTGAATTACTAAGGAGGGCAGTGTGGTCAAAAAATCACTCACACAATATCTAATGAAATAATTTTTATTATAAAATTTATAAGATAGATAATTTAAATTATCATTGTGAGTCACAAAATAGATTACGATTAGTATGAAGGATGATAGTATAAAAAAAAATATTTCCAAATATAATAACATCAACAAAAAAGACATTATTTGGTGGTAGCGACACGTGGGCACCGGATAAATTTCCGTGAAATGGGAAGGAAGACAAAACGCGGTCTCCGTGTGAAAACAAAACAACTCTTTTTTTTCCATAGGATTCCCGTGGGTGGGTTGGACGCATTGACCCTCCATTTTCCACCCTAACATTCCACGGGACCCCACTTATTATAAACAAAATTTCAAAAGCATATAGGGTTTGTTCACACGACATTGATCTTTTTTGGAAAAATAAAAATTTAATTTATTTACATCCGATCATTTTTTATATTTTTTTAAAAAAATTAATAAGTCAATAAAATAAATACTTTTCAAAACGGGCCATTTTCTAATGAGGAGACTATGGTCAGTAACGGAGCCAATAAATTAAATTAGATAAGACACTTATCAATTATAATATTGAAAATTTTTACAAAATTATTTCACATAAATTTTTACGATTGATTTCAAGAAAAATAAAAAAAAACTATTATTTGTAATTAGTGTATTATGGACAATATAAAAAAAAATCATGGATATTAGTTTAAAAATTAATTATATAATGATAAAGTAATTTTTTATATAAAATTTGAGTAAAAATTCAATATAATAGTAATACTACCTCATCATTGATATGTGATATCACCAACCAAATAGTAAAGAAACACATGGAGGATGAACTCCACATGTCAAATGTAACTAATAATTCAATAAATTTCATATCTTTATTGAGATTAATTATGTTTGCATGTCAATAATTATAGACATCACCATTATATTAAAATTTTCATAAATAATTATATGATGATTTATCATAATCTCTTCATTTTCAATTAAAACAACTATTATTATTCTTATAATTTTAAAAATATCATTGACATTTCACTTTAAATAATATTTTTATAAATTTTTTTATTTAAAATATTTTCTTTATGTTTGAAAAAAAAATTCAAAACCCATGAGGCATATAACCCCCCTGGACCCTCTATACCTCTGTCACTGATTATGTTTGTGACAAAGCTAATTAGTCTATGTGAAGAATTGGAAATGGAAAGGAAAAAAAAAAAAAAAAAAAGAGAGTAGAAAAGACTTTTTTTGTTAGAATAATAAATTTGTAGAGGAAATAGAAAAGACAAATATATATATATATATATTTCCTCAATTTTCTATTCCTACCAAGAAAAAACAAGAAAAAAAGAAAAAAGAAAAATAGTTTCTTCTTCATTTTCTTTATATATATTTATTAGTCAAAAATCGATTTTTAGTAGTTTAGCTAGTTACCAAAAATACGTAAAATTTTTAAGAGCATCCACATTAGGTTCAACAAATTTTGAGTTAAATTATAATTAAAAAGTCACTTTTTTTTTTAATTTTATTTTATCTAACATTTTTTTGTATGTACACCTCCATCAGACTCTCTATTCTAAAATTTAATTTTATAAAATATTCATTTTTATGATCTGTTAGATTATGCAAAAAATCCTGCCCAAACAACTTCTCAAAGGTTCTTGCCATATTACTCAAAAAATAAAAATAAAAATAAATAATGGTGCACAGCCGATTATCCGGCAAAATGTCCAGTAATAAATGATAAAATATTGTATTTCATATTCTAAAAAAACATTGGTGTAGCAGTCGATTGTCAGGCAGGATGTCCGATTACTCTTAAAAATAAATAATAAAATATTACATAATCTTTGAACAGTGTATCGCTGCATGTAGTGATTTATTGTAGCAATACTAAATTTAATTTTGATGTAGTGAGGCTGTTAGAGGAGTGATTTTGCACATTGTTAAGCAAATTTGTCCTAAAACTATAATAGTTAGTCTGATATAGATGCTTTAATCATTCTCTGCACTTAAAAAAACTTGTATATATCCCATCCAGAAAAAAAAAATTATAACTTATATATAATTATAATCTATGTTACATCCTTTTTTTTTATATTATTTTTTAGGAAAATGTCTCGTAACTCAAATTTTATGGCTCAAAAGTGGCTCAAATGGCCAAAACGACGTCGTTTTGGTCATTTTTATGTTGTTCTGTACTCAAAACGACGTCGTTTTGGCCATTTGAATCACTTTTGAGCCACAAAATTTGAGTTACGTAGCATTGTCGTATTTTTTTATCAGAATCTATGTTACATCCTTATTATAAGAATATCATATCAGTGGCAAATAGCACACAATTTTACAAAGAAAAATGTTTGGGGCCCTAATTTTGTGGCTCAAATGGTTCAAAATTGCCAAAACGACGTCGTTTTGAGTACAAAACAACATCAAAATTGCCAAAACGACGTCGTTTTGACAAATTCGAGCCATTTGAGCCACAAAAATTAGGGCCCTCTACCATTGCTGTTTTACAAATTGGTGATAACACTCATTTATAAATCTTTTGGAAATTAACTTTCCTGAAAAAAAAATAGCCCCAGAAGTTGAAAAATATTCTAGTTCACATCATTTCATTCATATAAAATAGGAGAAATAACTATACAGGTACAGTAAAAAAAATATAAAATAATAAAAAATATAACATTTTAATTATTAAATTATATAAATTTTACCACTAATTTATAATTTTTATTCTACCATCACTATGTTGTTATCCTCCTATAAAATAGAAAAATGAGTGAGAGCACTAATTAGTGTCACCACTAATGATGTGGCAGTGGATCCCACCCACTACCAATCATTAATGGTTGCTTTAAAGCATCACTTTTAGTGATCTTTATCATTGCTGTATAAAATAACATACTCTTTTATTGGGGTGAACGACAAGTAAAATGAGTAATATTTTATTAAAAAATGATTGGTTGATAAAGAAAGTTAAAAAAATCTTTATTCATAATGTTGTGCTTACTATGTGAGCTCACAATAACATTACAAATCTATTCTTATCAACTCAAAATTTATCTAAAAAAGAAACTAATAGTTTAAATTTATTTATTCATATATTTTACAATTCATTAATTTAAACTCTACCAAACAAATAAATTCGGAATAAATTATAGATTGATAAAAGTGAGTTCATAATATTTTTGATGACATCATGACATGTCATCTTGCTATCGCTAACATACTGTAATTTTTTTTTTTTTTTTGGTGGTCCTATGGGAATCTAAACAAAAATGCTTTCAATTTTAAAAATAGGTAATCAGAGTTTTTTTTTTGATACAATAAATAAATTGTTTATTACTTTATTGATTTATTTTTATTATATTATTAATTTATTTTTTATATCTTTTTGTATCGAATAAAAAAATCAATATATAACTATTTAAAAAAAAAAAAAACCTCAATAGATAAGTGTCTTTTTGTGTGTGTGCGCGCGCCCTTTTCTGTTTCACAAGTATATATGCCAATAGTGTTTGTTGGGTTAGAACAATCTATGGAAATGATATTTGTTATTGGTAAAATTCATAATTTTTCTTAAAGAAATTATTTCAATCATGCTTTTAATAACAATTCAAAACTAATTGTTATTTTTTAATAAAAGAATATGGCACCTCAATATTTATAATTTTTTAAATTGTATGAAGTAATTTATATTTTATATAAATTTTAAGATGTATTTATAATTTATCCATAATTATTTGATGAAAACTGGGTTTATAGTGGTCCGTCCCACAAAGCTAATTGTCAAGTGCCAGTTCACATTGGGACCGAAGATAGATGTCTATAGAGAAGAAATGTTCAAAAACAAAGACAGACTTCGACCCAGCCGTGGTCTTTCGCATACAGTACTAGTGTTTACAGCTCACACACACTCACAAACTAGCGAATAGAGAGAGAGAGAGAGAGAGAGAGAGAGAGAGATTGGGAGCATGGGTTTGGCTACGGCGCTGCTCACCCTACTATCAATTTTCACGGTAGCGGCTCGGGCATTTAATTGTAACGGAAGCTCCGGAACCACCTGCAATGGCCTTGTCGGCTACATCTCACCCAACGCCACCACTCTGTCCGACATCAGAACCATGTTCGGCATCCCCCACTTCCGCTACCTCCTCGGCGCCAACAACTTCCCTCTCTCAACCCCACTCAACCAAACTGTGTCCGCCAAACAGGTGATCAAAATCCCCTTCACCTGCCACTGCACCAACAACGGCACCGGAATCCCCCTCAACCGGCGCCCGATTTACAAGGTGGTGGCCGGAGACGGACTCTACCACATCGCGGCGGAGGTGTTCTCGGGATTGGTGACTTACCCGGAGATTCAGGCCGTCAATAATATATCGGACGCCAATCTGATTGATATAGGGCAGGAGCTGTGGATCCCACTGCCGTGTAGCTGTGATGAAGTGGAGGGTCAGAGAGTTGTTCATTATGGACACGTGGTGCAATCTGGGAGCTCGGTGGATGAGATTGCACAGCAGTACAATGTCTCTGCCGACATCTTGCTCAAACTCAATGGCTTAACCTCTTCTAAACAACTTTTAGCCGATACTCCCTTTGATGTTCCCCTTAAAGGTTTGCTTTGCTGCCCCTTTTTATCTGTCTATTTTGTGAAGATTAATTAATAATGCTATTTTTGTACAAAAATTTTGCTAATTAATATTTGTTGTGATTTTATTTAGTTACCCCATAATTATGTTTTATAATTGTAAAAATGTCACATCCTTAATTATTTCATTTTTGTTTATAGAAATTCTTTTTATAAATCATTCTTCTTGGAAGTTTTAATTTGTAGTTACATTACATTCAGCAGTTCCACATCTCTGTTTTCTTGACTTTTTTATTTTTGCAAGTTAAAAGAATAAGGTAAATTATCCTAGTAGTCCTTGTCCTTACATCTTTTCCGTTTATGTCATTTTTATCTACACATTTTTAATTTAATCGATTCAATTTTGATTCTTAGTTTTAGATTTTTGTGTCAATTTGATTTAATTGATAATCTCGTTAAGTTTTTTGACGGAAATAATCAGTGAGTTGATTGAAATTAATTGACTGAGTTGAGGAACGGTATAATTTTACCTTAAAAAATATGACCCATATCACTCATTTGCATATTTTTCATAAAAAAAAGTGCTAACGGTTGTAATTAATTGGACCAAATTGAATCAAAGTTATAAATTTAGAGGAAAAATAGAACTAATTGAAATTATAGAGATCAAAATGATGCATCCAAAGCATAGCCATTATCGGTGTAATTTTTTTTAAAATAATGTATTCGAGTAGTTACTAAATAAGTTTTTTTTTATTTTTTTTTATTTTTAATTTATTTATTTTTATTTTATTTTATTATGTTAAGAATGAAAAGTTAAGTTGCTTTTTTAATTTTTTAATTGATGACAAAACAAGATGTTATGGTATATATAGTATGATTAATACCAAACTTCAAGATTTGAGCAAACAATCACACACAATGAATTTCGACCGGAGAAGTGTGATTGTTTGCTCAAATCATGGGTCACTGCGGATTTATCAAGATCAATATGAAAGGAGTTACAAGATCACAAAATCAAAAGTTATTTTTTTGTAAGAATGGAAAAGTTTATTGATGACAAGCAAGAAGAAAGGGATGACTTGTTATACATGAAGAAAGAGTTACGTCCACGGAGTCACTGCTTTTTCAATTTTTTTAATTGATGACAAACAAGAAGAAAGGGATGACTTGTTATATGAGGAGTTGTTGCTTGTTCTATGAGTCTGCTTGATAACTTTTACCGGGGTGTTTGTGGTTGGAGTTAGGATTTTTGTTCGGTCGGAGCACAATCTTTCCAAAAATGGCATAATTTTTGTTTTTTTAACATTTGAGGAAAGAGATTGAGGAGGAAAATAAAACTGAAACTTAAAACTGAAGAACCATAAAAAGCAATAGGGGCAAATTCAAAATAATTTTTGAAGTGCGAGTAAAATTTACAGTATTTTTCAAATCCTTTGTAGGGCTATTTTACAAAATACGTTTGAAAAATATAGTAAAAAGCTCATTTTCCAGAAGGCAGTGGGGGCAACTGCCCACACTTCGCCCCTTCATGGCTCTGCCGCGAGTGAGTGTATAGCTTAGTGCTAGGTTGTGAGTGGGCTTCATTGCATAAGTTCTTATCTCAATAAAATGCTAATGACAATGATAGTAGTACTCATGCTGGTCAATTATACAAACATAATAACAATACATAAAATGTTTTTTTTTTTTTTTTAAATTTATTGAAGTTGGATGTGAACACAATGAGAGCAGATCCCACACTGCTTGCTTTCTTTGACATAATGGATGATTCCTATGGAAATTGAATTTATATTTTTTTTGGAAACTTTTTGGGAAGGAGTTTGGAGAAGATGGTTGAAAAATTAGTCTAGGACTTCCACAAGATAGTGCAATTTCTTCACCGAGACCATGGCATCTTTTAATTTTCTACCATTAGCATCCTTAATCATCGATGACTATGGTGACCTGTGTCTCCACTTGGTGCATTTTTCAATTTTTCTTCAAGAGATTTATTTGTTGTTTTTCACTGTGAAAGACTGATGTTTGATTGATCCTTGACAGCTTGTGCATCAATGGTGCGCAATGACTCATTGGACTACCCTTTACTTGTTGCTAATGGCACTTACGTCTTCACTGCTGGAAATTGTGTGATGTGCAAGTGCAATGCAGCAAACAACTGGACGTAAGTGTCTCACTTGTCAACTTCATTTTTCCTCTTCGCCAAAACTTCTCAGTTCTTCTCAGTTCAAAGTATGATATTTTCTTTATTTCATTCTTGATCATGTGCTCAGATTACAATGTGAACCATCCCAAGCTAAATCATCCCTCTGGGGAATATGCCCTCCTATGCAATGTGAAGGTTCAGGAAATTTATCCCTTGGAAACACATCAAGTTGCACTACTTGTGCCTATGCTGGTTACAATAACCAAACAATCGTCACAAACCCTGTGCTGGAGTCCTCCACTTGTTCAGGTAAGTCTACTTTACCTTCCCTGATGCACTAAAGGCCTTGTTTGGGGCCAGCTTTTTTAGGTGTTTTTTAGTATTTTTTGGCTAGAGAAAAACCTTACTTTTTACTTTGCATTTTGGCATGGAATTTGTTTAGGTGAAAAAGCTTACAAGCCAATCTAAGGGTTTTTTTGAGTCATTTTGCTGACATCATCATGATGTAATATGACTTTACCATTTTGCCCTCTGCAAGTGTGAGAACAAGGTTCATATAAAAATGGAAAAGTGAAAATCATAAAACATTAAAGGGCAACTTTGTCATTTTGCAATGAAAAGTTATAAAAGCCAAATTTTTACTAAACGAAGTGGGCAAAAAAAAAAAAAAATTCAAAAATCGTCTTTTTTAGGTTATGCCTAGTCCAAACTTTTCACTTAGTTTTTTTAGAGGGATAACAAAGCCGATTGTTTGGGCTTTAATTTGCAATTAAAATAAAAATAAAAATTGGCATATTGCAATTACTACAGTTCTCATATAACTATGCAATGAGTTGCAAAGTTGAACATCCTTGCAATGATGCGTCATTGAAGTTGGATTCTCATGGTTGCTTGTAATTATTAATTAGAGACTTGTTTTTGCTGCTGGTGAACAGATTCTGGGAATAATGCTTCAAAGTCTAGTCTGCACGGTTGGAGCTGGAGTTACCTTCTCATCTCCATCCACTTGACGTTGCTCTGTCTTCATATTATTCAGTGAGATGTTTGTATATTTGTATGAAATCGCTATTTTTCCTTTTCTTTTCTTTAAGTAGAGATGGGGACGTGATTGTTTCCATCTCAAGTATCTATTTCTATCAATGTAACGTGCAAGGGAAAAAAAAATGTACTGTCATTAGCTTGACATGTGCGGAAAATGAAATTGTACTTGGAGTTTTGTTCTAGGAGATAATTTTAAGAGGGGACTTTTTTTAATTTAATAAACCATCATTTTCCTAAATTGTAAGAGGGGACTTGTTTTAATTTAATAAACCTTCATTTTCCTATTTGTATTATCATTTTTTCCTCCCCCCTCTTCCTCTATTGGTTGGATCTGATTTTGAAGATGAATATTGAATTGGTATGTAAGTAAAAGAAGGATGCGTGGTGTTGTTTTGTTTGGTTCTGAGAAAGCTGCTCCTGTAACACAAGTTAAATGTAAAGGTACAAGAATTTGCAAGGCGTTGATTCCTTAGGTTACCGAGTTTTTGGGACCGTCTTTGTATTCGTTTGTTCTTCTTTTACTTCCTCAGATAATGAGATATACCAAGAGTTCAACAGATGACATTTTTTTAATTTATAAATCTTAGTCGTTATACCACCAAATTCATTTGCACAGGAGATGACAAAGCTAGATAACCATTGTCCCACAACCATATATAATCAGGTTTTTTTTGTTTATAATTGCATTCATCAGTAATGCTAATGCTACAGATATCACAAAAATTGTACCAAACCAAACAATTCACACCATTATGATATGATTTTCCACGTAAATTTTCTCTTCACCGGACTTATCTACCTTGAAAGAGAGATCCACATGAAGAGATCCAAATGGAGAGACAGGGCACAATCCGATGAAGATTTTAAAAAACAAAAAACAGAGGAAAGAGAGAGAGGAACAAAGCCATTGGACAGAGAATCTGTGGGAGATAAAGATCGATAAAGTGATGAGGCAAAGATGAAAATATAGAGAGAAATAGAAGGGAGAAGAGAGAGAGCCATTGAATGCTCATATCGTTGATCCAATGGTTATCAAGATTAAAGCGAAGATTCTGGAAGATTAATGTAGGTTTACATTTATTTAATTTTTTAAGAAAAATGATTGATCCATTGAATTTGGTAAGGGAGATCTCCAATCGGGTTGGATCGGGTGATATTTCATCTGTCAATTGTCTAAAATTAAGTGGATTAAAAAAAATCAATATGCATCTGTTTACTGGTTTGGCAGACGTGGATTGAGTGGGTCGTGCGGGTTGGCGGATAGATGCAATTAGTTTGGCGGTTTGGACTTTATAAATTTTGAGCATTTTTTTAAATTATAATTTATAACTTTTACAATCTCTAATAATTAATAATATGAAAAAATATGTATTATTTGTCTATAATAGACCATGGCACCACACATGCATAATTTTAAGGTATTGTTTTCTATTTTTATAAAAATATATATTTTATTATTTCTACTTTATGTTGTTACTTGGTAGTAGTTTTTTTTTTTGAACTTCATCTACGAGCGAATCTGGTTCATGCAGGTGTGGGATGGTTGATCTGCAATTCGAATTGTATTCACAAATTTTGAAACATTTTATCCTCATCCGTCTACTAAAAGACATGTATCCGCCCAAAATTAATCAGGTTGGATCGGTTCGGTCGGGTTGGGCAGGTATATGATCATCCCTAAAATTTAGGCTTGCCCAAATTACATAAGCCGGACGACGTCCCGTATGACCATCTGGATGAATTGCGTCACCCTTGTCAACCTGTGTGTCAATCGGCATTTGCTCGGATGACTGACATCCTCCCGCATGACCGGCCAGACGACCTCCTGGATCATCGGTGTGTCAACCGGTATGCACAAATTTAGGCAAGCACAAATTCGGTGGATGTAACACTACGATTTTGTTTTTTAATTTTGTAGTGTCCAGGTGAATTACAATTTTTTTTAATTACTTTCTAAATTTTAAAATTTTTACCTTTTTTTATTTGATCGTAAATATATAATTTTTTTCAATAAAAAGTTTTAAAAATCATAAAAGATGACAAAAATCAATAAAAAATTTGAAGGGATAATCAATTCAAAAGAAAGGAAAAGCCTACACGAGCTCTCAAAAAAGCCCATTAGTAATAACCAGTAGTGAGTTGGCGTGTGCCTACGAGTGTGAATGACAATCAAGTATAAGAATATCCTTCTAAAAGAGAGATTTGATGGATGATAGAGGAACATTGGATTAAGTTTCATCCAACAGTAAAAACATCATTCAATAAATACAGGAGCATAGATTAGACCAGATAGTCGGACCGTCCGATCAAATTGATCTAATGAGTACAACACTTGGCAAGTTTACCGCTAATATCTGACATAATCCAAGCCATCCACAAGATGATGATTCAACGATCAAAGGAAAAAGCAACTTGGTCATTTGCCCGACTAGAGCCAAATAAAGGCAGAACCCTCAGATTAGGTATTGGTCCAATGGACGAGATTCATGTTAGGTAACTTTAAAATGCTAAGCAGGTGAAGCATAGAGAACATACGAGACGTAATCCAAGAATCCTCTTTTAAATACAAATCATCTTTTAATGGCCAAATAGTATTCTGACTTGATCGTTGGAGGGTCCTCCCGACCTATCTTGGTTGGGGGTGATCATTGACATTTTGATTTCTCTTGACAGAGTAAAGGAGGGGATACGTCATATTGCTTTTCCCTTTGGAGATATTTTCACCTCCCACAAAAGTCACTGTGCCAAAATGACATATCACCATTGGAGCACTATTGTTATAATTTGACATTTTGCTATTATAACACGTCACATTATAGTTTTCGCATTGTCAAAATGACAATGACCATTAGAGATCCTTTAATTTCTCTATTTTATTACATTTGTCTTACAAAAATGAACGATAAATATATTTTTGAAAATAGACCGTTTATTTTTAGAGAAAATTGCCAATAAATCCAGTATAACTGTCGCGTGAGGTGATAGGTCTAGTGAATCTTTTTGTTGTTGAAAAGTCCATGTTTTATGAAATAGTTTGGTGAGAAGTACATTTTTCTATTTTGGAGGACATTTAGTTTTCGATTTTGCCCTTTTTCTGTTATGGAAGTTTCCATATAAGACTGTGGAATTGTGGAGTGTGAGAGATCTTTTCTACGCGAATAATCGAGTTTGAGAGACTGTCGAGAGTGAGATATTCTTCGACGTATTGTCGAGACTGATAGATTGTTGCTTTTGATAGATTGTCGAGACTAATAGATTGTTGATTCTCAGAGATTGTCGAGATTGAAAGATATTGTTCGACAAATTGTTAATCTTTTTCGAAGAGCTCGATAGTTTTTTGAAAGTCCTGGTTGTGTGATTATGTTTTCTGTAAGTATTGGTTCGATTTGTTTAAATAGTTCGCATAGATAGGTTGTTATGAGTATAGTTGAACTATAGTGTTTGTTATGGCGATTGAACAGAAAGGTTGGAGCTGTATGTTCAAAGTTGTGTTACTTTTTTGATTATTTTGATTTGGTTTGTTTTGGCAAATAGATTTTGTGTTGTTGAATAGATAGATTTTTTAATATATATTATGTATATCTATTTTTGTTAGGAATTTGTGAAAAGATAGGTTTTTAAACAAATAGGTTCTTATTAGAGATTGTTATTATTTCAAACAGATAATTTTTTTGATAGAGTTTTGGTTGTACTTTTGTTTGAATAGATAGATGTGTTTTTAAGAGCATATATTCTTTATTTCTTCAAAATAATAAGCTGATTGTTGATTTGTACCTATCTGTTGAAATAATAAATTATGTTTAAATTTTGAAAATGTCCATTTGAGATGATTTATCTATTGGAATCAATTATATGTGGTATATTGTTTTTGTATGTGGGCAATGTACATGTATTTATTGAGTTTAATGCTTCATTGGTGTGAAATATACATGTATTTATCTGTTAAAATGGATAGCTTTTTGTAAGGAGATGTGGTTCTTGTTTTGTTTGAAAAGATATGTCTTTTTAAGAGTATATATTGTTTATCTATTCAAAATAATAAGCTGATTATTGATTTTTACCTATTTGTTGAAATAAGAAATTATGTTTAAATTTTGGAAATGTCTATTTGAGATTATTTATCTGTTGGAATCAGTTATATGTGGTGTATTATTTTTGTATGTGGGCAATATACATGTATTTATTGAGTTTAATGCTTCTTTGGTGTGAAATGTACATGTATTTATTTGTTAAAATAGATAGGTTTTTGTAAGGAGATGTGGTTCTTGTTTTGTTTGAACATGTAGGTTTCTTATGTACGTTATGTTTTTATTTTATTTTTGTGTTGGTGAATTACAATGGAGAGTGTAGTAGTTTTGCTGTGCAAATATCGTGATGAAACACTTGTGATTAATATGGCTGGTAATCGGTCTCTAAATCATTTGCTTGCTAATATTTTTGGTAGGTGGAATGAATCATATTCCATTTCGGGCCATAGTTGTTGTTCACTTAAAAGTGATGTTAATATGAATAATATGTTTGATTTGGTTAGGATATTAGGTTTGAGAGTTGTGGAAATTGCTGTTGAAGTGTCTAATAGTTGTACGAGGTCTTCAGTTGCAATTGTTAATTATCAAAAGAATGAGATTTCAGATGAAGATTGTGATGTTTTGGCAAGATATTGTTCTCACAAGAAAAAAATTTATCTGACATCTGGCTGGGTTGATTGTATTAAAGAGGTAGGACATATATTTGAGGGTAGTACAGATGAATTTAGGTAAGAATTATATAAATATTGTATGGAGTTGGGTTTTGATTTCAAATATTTGAAGAATGATAGAGAAATGGTAATTGCGAGGTGCAAATGGAATGAGGAAACTGATTGTGAGTGGTTTATTCATGGTGTTAAGGAAAAGGCAAATACATTTTTTTGTTATAAAAAAGTTTGTGTCTTTGCTCTCATGTGGGGTAGCTTATCGTACTAGCGGTAACAGTAGACTTTCGTCAAACTCGATTGTAGGGGAGATTGTTGATATAGTGCGTTCGAATCCCTTGAAACGACCTGTAAAAGTTCTTAGTGATTTCAGGAAAAATTATGGGTTATCAATAACGTATGATTATGCATGGGCTGCTGTTGACAAAGCCAAGTCTTTGGTATTTGGAGATCACAAACTGTCTTTTGATTAGTTGGATTAGTATGGTAAGGAGTTGTTTAGTAGAAATTCGGGTAGTAAGTTTGTGGTGGATTATTGCACAGAGACGAGATGTTTTCGTCGGCTGTTTGTGGCATTCAATGCTTGTATCCAAGGTTTTAATTCTTGTAGGCCAATTCTTTTTCTTGATGGGACATTTTTGAAGGGTAGATTTAGAGGTACTCTGTTGTGTGCAATGTCAAATGACGCAAATCAAGGGCTTTTTTCAGTAGTGGATACAGAAAATCTAGATAGTTGAGGTTGGTTTTTGAAATAGTTGTCGACAATTATTGTTCTTGTTCGGAAAATTACATTTATATCTGATAGGCATGCTGGAATATTAGATTTTGTGGCCTCAGTTTTTCCTCATTGTTACCATGCCTTTTGCTTGCATCATTTGATGAACAATCTGATGGAAAAGTATACTGGATTAGCTTATAAGAAAAAGTTTCGTAAAGGCTTAGTGAAAAGGTTTCATGATTATGCATATGCACCTACGGTGGATATGTATAGAGAGAACTTGCCGATTTTTGTATAGTATGGTGGGGAGATTGCTGTTAGATTTATTGCTAGTATTGGTTTTCAAAACTGGACTAATGCTTACTTTGAAGGATAGAGATATGGTGAAATGTGTTCTAATGCAGCTGAGTCATTCAATAATTGGATTATAAAATCTTGTCATTTGCCTATTACAAATATGGTGGATGAGATAAGAGGACAAGTGATGGATACAATGGCTGTGAGGAGAAGATTGGCTGTAAAGTAGAATGGAGTACTATGTTCAGTTATGGATAAAAAGTGGCAAGATTTGATTCCAGATAGAGGGGCATGAAATCTTTGGATGTGTAGTTTTGATGTTTACGAGGTCCTTTGTGAAACTTCTATTGTTGTTAACTTGGATATGAGGACATGCTCTTGTTGTAAGTGGCAGATTCATCATTTCCCATGTAGTTATGATGTTTTGGTTATTGGTCAAACATGTAAGAATTTGAGAAGTTATGTTGATTAGTATTACTTTGTTTCTAGCTATCAGGATTCTTATCGTGAAGTTATCTACCATGTTCCAACTATTGAGAAATCTAATTTTTCTAGACAGAATTTATTTCTTCTTCCTCCAGTAGTGAAAAATCCTGTTAGTAGGCTAAAGAATAAGAGGATTTGTTCAAAAGGTGAATTAGTGAGGGTAATAACATACAGTAGCTGTGGGAAGAAAGGACATTACAACAAAAAGACTTGTAAGGAAGTTCTTTAGTAAATGATTGCTGATGTAAGGAAGCTATTGAGTGATATGATATTCTTATACGGTGAATATTGTTTTTTCCTGATTTTTTTGAAATGAGCTATGTCATTTGCATGGGGGCATTGTATTTTTGTTCAAATAATATACAATTTCTGTTTGAATTGATTTGTGGATGTTTTCTTATTTGTTAAAATAAGACATTAGTTATGTGTTTACCTGTCACGATGTCCCTTTGAGATGATCTATCTGTTGAAATGAGTTACATGTGAAAATGTGCCTTTGAGATGATTTATCTGTTGAAAAATTAAGTGTTGATTTTTAACTTTGAAAAGTATGTGATATTTTTGCAAAAGTATAATATTATTCTGCGGAGAGAACACTTTTAAAGATATAACTCAACATTCAGTTCCAGGATATAAAAATCACATGATGCTAACAAATATTTTTTAGAGAAGGGAACATTTTGAACATATAACATTACTAATAACCCTATATATTGTGTATTGACAACATCAGTACAAGAACAACAATAGATTCATGATACCCCTATAAATGTCTGGGATTGGAATGATAGGCTTGTTAAAATAACAGAAATGTACGAAGGCATGCCTCGATAAAGTGTCTGGGGATATGTGTGATAGCCTAGTTACAACACCACATATGTTCAAAAACAGAAAAACACAAACACAAATGTAGAAAAAAGACAAATTTGTTCAGAGTTGGTTTCAGATTCGTCTATGATGAGTAAGAAACTTCCAAGTTAGTTCAGCTTTCATCATTGTCATTTGATTATCTTGGACTTGCGAGGGGATTGGGTTCCCTTTGATGAGTTGTTGCATGAAGTAGCATAGAAAAATTCCACAGTTAGAATTGCATATAAAGAAAAGGATTGTAGTTAGGACCATTTTTACTTATTAAATTTTATTTTTTGTACGAATATCACATTGTAGGACTTACGAAGCAAATTGTTGTTGTGAAGCATTGTTATTGGAGTAGAACGCCAATTTGTATGAATTGATTGTAAGTAATCGATATCTGGGGTCTCTTGAAGTTGGTTGTCTTTTATAACATGTTCGCAAAAAAATTTCAACATACCTCTTCTACATAACATTGAAAAAGAACATAAATATATGTAGATATATTGTATATAATATAATCAACAATAGTTTGGTAGCATACCAATTACTTGGCAATGTTTGCATGTTTATCATATGTTGTTTGAGCTGTTGGCCTTGATGAATTGTAGTAGCTCCACATCATCGCAGTGATATCAAGGACAAGCAATGTCCAGTGATTATGACAAATGATGGGGAATAAGAGGATTCTGTGATTTTCAAATGCTATTTGTATTTTTGAGTCAAATAAAACTACACAGTATTGTCTGTTTTGGAGCTGGATGTAGTGTTGGTTAAGATGTTATCGTTAGTATATGGTTTGTCAAAGTTTAATACAAAGAACAGAGAAAAAGTTTTGACAGATAGACAAACTTTTGAAATGTGATTACTGGATAACTTTGAACAGTGAATTTAGAAAAAAAAAAGTTGATTTGGACAAATATAAATTTTAAAGTAACCTAACATTTGAACAGATAAAAATCACAATTTCAAAATTATCTGAACAAAAGCACAAACACTTTCAATAGATAGATAATTTTGCAAATTTATTTAAAAACAGATAGTTTGGGGAATTTGATATAAAATTTACTCAACAAAGGCTTGTGAAGACAAAAGCTCTGTTGTTCTGTTTGCTGTTCAGCTTATCAATCAACATTTGTGCTTATCCATCAATGATCTATATAAGGAGAAAAAGTGATTTCAGACTTGTGACATTTCCTTTATTTAATTATAGTTAAGTAAGTTTCAATTTCACTTACATGGTTTGATATTTCCTCTTGTTGTACCAGGTTCTCTATGTCATATATGGTCACCTGTGTGGTTTTCTATCTCCATACAATTTTTCTTCAAAATTCAACAGATAATTATAATTTGAAAATTAAATCATATAGCATAAAAGAGAAGGAATTTCTGTTATTATGTACCATTTCTCTCGTATCATGTTTTTTAAACAGCTTGATTGTTTGATTGTCAAGGATGTCGAGGACTGGGGAATCTGAAAACCTTTTTTTTTTTGGGGGGGAGGGGGGGTTTCTGAAGCTTGTTGGGTTTTTTTTGTTTTTTTCATTTTGTCAAAGGCCTAGTTCTCTTTTCATCTGTGTGATATATTAGTAAAATTAGAGAAGTCAAGATGAAACTGTGTGAAGTTTTTAGTTAGTAAAAATTTGTACTGACCTTATTTCTGAGGTTTTCATGCAATGAGTTGTTCCAATTATTACGGCATTACAAGTTTATCTTGCTGACATTTGAAAAACCTTTTGTTCAATTGTTTTATGAACTGATGCCTTACACAGATTTCAGTATGTAGCTCATTGATTTTATGATTTTTTGTCTTGTTGAGAAGCTACAGTAGTGTGATCTGTGCCTAAAGGGATGTATGTTGGTCTTCTTCTTCTTCTTTTGCTTCTTCCTTATGTTCTTCTTTTTCTTCTTTTGCTTCTTCCTTATGTTCTTCTTCTTTATTTTATTTTTCTTGTTCCTCTTGTTCTTGTTCTTGTTCTTTTTCTTCTCATTGTCGTCGTTGTTGTTGTTCTTCTTCTTGTTTGTCGTTGTTGTTCATCTTCTTCTTGTTCTTCTTTATTTGTTGGGTCTAGTTCTTATGAGTCTTCTTCTTCTTCTGTGTCTTCTTGATATTCAGTGTCTTGTTCTTCTTCATTGGTCAGAACATGTGCTGCTGATAATGTTTGTTGTTCAGATGGGACTTGTTGGAATTCTTGTTGTTGATTCTCTTTGAATTACAAGCCTTCTGTAGCTTTCTTTTCGTACTCCTTTCGGATACGATTAGCCCTACAATTTGGACTATCGCGGTTCTGAATCTGATTTCACAAGTGCAATGTGAGATTAATCTTTTGGAAAATCGATTTTGAATCAAAATGCCAAAAATAAACTACTTTGCCAGATTATAGAGTCGCCACGTAAATATTTTTTGAGAAATTTAGAAAACCCATGACTCGTGCCAAAGGCCACTTGTCTGTTATCACCAAAGTGTCTTAGCTCGGGAACTTAGGTACGAGAGGGAAAGGTCATGGATTGAGCACCTTATTTGCCCGGTCAAAGATCGGCCTCTACTAATCATGATGTGATTCTTATTTACATTATATGCTTTTGTTCTGATTATTAGGCTATCTTTACTAGATGATGCACACAAGTATAGGCTAATTTGCAAAAGTTGGAATATTTTGATCCTATGTTTGTTTTGAAAGGTGTTTGAACATGTACCACTTGAAAAAGTGTTCTCATATGAACATTTGATCAAACTATCTTAATTTGAGCAATTAGCCTTCATCCACAGGCATTCAAACAGGTATATCACTTAAGCACTTAGCCTCATGGAAAATATGCTTAATATGGCAACAATCACACACATGCAATATGCTAAAGTAATAAGTCCTCACCTAGTACTCCGAGGCAAATCAAACAGAGCAAAGAATTAAAAAACATGCATGCCCCTAACTAATGCAATATGACAAATGCAATACATGCAATATGCAATTTAAATAGGCTCGGCTACTAACATGGCATGTGAATCAATTTGATAGAATGCAGTTTAAGCACGTTTTCAAAGAAGTAATAAATAACAATGTAAGTTAGAATGATGAGCCGAACTTTTATGCGTGCAAGACACATGGATGCAAAGCATGGAAAATGCTAAACGAAATATGATGTACTACATTATCCATCATAAGTGGGTAATAAAAGGAAGAAAGAACGGGGGTTGGCAGACATACACAAATTATTACACATTTGCCCTCGCACAAGAGGGTCCGAATAAATGTCCTAGCTAATTACTACGAATTAACTAACTACTACAATACCCAAAATAAATGAATCAACTACTCTAGCTAATTATTTGCAAGTTAGAACCAATCAATTAATTACAACACAAAATTAATTAACTAAGCTATTACAAGTTTGAAGGAATTACACTTTATTAATTACAAGATACTAATTAATGAGCCACAAGGAGGAAGTGCTTATGCATGAAATGTGGATTTGCTACCTGAAAATGCCCATGTTTAGCTGCCAGAATGATACTGTTTTGTAGTTAGAAGATTGCACTATTTTTTTTATCTCAGACTTTGCTCTGTTCTGCAGGAAAAAAAAAAAGAACACTGCCCGGCTGAAAAAGGTGGCCGGCCGACAAAAAGAAGTGGTCAGCCGTACAATAATGTGACCCGCCGGCCACTAATGTTTGGTACTGCCCTACTGCAATAGACAAAAAACAGAGCACAAACAGAGTATTTTCAGGAGATATTTGTCCATCCATCATCTCCTTATCATCAAACAGATCAAAGGAGGGGTAAGCTTGATTCACAAGCCATCAATTGACGCAAAGTCCTTGCGTGATGACTTATGAACCAAGGGATACAATCTCAATAAATGACAATGAAAAGACTCACAAACCCTCTCCCTCTCATGATATTGATTAAGGGAAGTGTTTGACATTGACTCTTGAACCATTTTCATCACTAACAAGTATGAAACGACTCAAGACTCAATGGGTTCAATTAACGCCAGATTGAACCCAAGTTGATTTTATTATCTTGTTTCATTTTAGCCCCAATTTTATTAGCTTCTTTTAATTACATTTCCATTCTTAGTCATTTTAGTCCAAAAATGAGCATTAAACCATTAAGCACAAGGATCTCTATCTCAAGCTTAAACAACAATCGGTTGAAACGACTCTCAAGGAAATAAAAAACCAAGAAATGAGGGAGGTTGCAGAGGTGATTAGAGGTGAACGCAAGTATAGAAAACACTAAATAAATGCTATCAACTTAAATAGGTTGGTGTCTAATGCCTGAAACACCAAACCTAGGAGGACCATTACACTACAAGCTGACTATACAAAGCATAAATGAACTAACACATAAAAAGTCCTAAATTAGGCTGAAACAGTGTTGGAATTAACTTAAAAATAGCTAAAAAGGCAAGCCAAAATAATGGAGCAATTAAGCTAGCAAATAAGCAAAAAGAGGGGTAGCTAACCCCTTTATTTTTGGGACTTCAAAAAAGTATTTTTAGCCTCTAAAAACCTCTGAAAATTAGTGGGAAAAATTTGAAAAGAAGATAGGAAACACAACGGTAAAAGCTTAGGAAATAAGATTCCAAGAAGTGTGATTAACCCCTCTACCTTAAATAGTTTTTAACCACAAGTTTCAGCCTATAAACACAGTTGCAAAAAAACAGCCCAAAAACAGTAAGAAAAGATAGAAAAGAAGTAGTGCAAAAGAGCTAGGATCTATACCTTAAAGATGGGTGACCCTTGGAGTTATAAACCAACAATTTCACACCCTCAAGTGCTAAAATTCAAGCTCAAGAATCTCAGCAAGGAACCCTAAAAAATTGGTTTAGGAAGTGTAGAGAGAGAGTGCGTAGGTTGCAAGATATAAAGAGAGAGATATTTTTGGAAATTTTGCACTTCACAATTTTTATAACCTAATTTTATGAGAGGGGGTCAAGTATCTATACAAAAATGTGTGACTATCTCGGAAATATCAGTATACACATAGCTGGTGCAGTGCATGCACATATGGAGACAGCTAGCACAGCTGGCAGGAGATATCTGTTTTGCCTGAACAAGTGGCTCGCTGGCCACTAAAGGGATGGCTGTACACTCATTTGTGGCCAGTCGGCCACTAAGTGACTTGCATGCCTCTGGGTGGTCAGGCTTGGAAAAATGTTGTTTTGGTCCAAAAGTGGTGCAAGGTTTGTAGGCTTTTGAGGCTCAAAACCAAGGCTTTCTACTGAGGAACTCGAGTGTGACAAGCGTAGCAATCATTATTGGGTGATCAATCGGTGGCGCCCAAGTCTTAAGGGCGGTCAAAAATGGGGTGTCTACAGTTGTCCCTCTTTGACAGAGCTCAAAGTCATGAAATGACGTAAGTGAATGTCAAAACCTAGAGACGACTTATTTTGACAAGGCCGTAAGACTTGTGCAAATAATCAAGACATAAAATTAAATTAGTTGAACCCAAGGGTTGCCTACATATCCCTTTGTTAGGAATCAAACCAGCGTAGTTCAGGGACAGAATGCAAAACGATACATATGATGCGATACAAATACAAACGAGCACACCGCCCGAAAAATGAGATTCAATGCAATGCAACAATCGACATAAATAACAAAAAACAATCTTAACTACGCTTCCACGTATAAGAAACAATCCAAACTACACTTCCGTGCAGAAAAGTTTAACAAGAAGCAATTCTCACCACACTTCCGCGTAGAGAGATAACAAAAGCATAACCCTCACTACATTTCCGTATAGAGAGGAACAAGAAACCACCAAAACTACACTACCATGTAGAGGGCTAATCCTAACTATGCTTCCGCGTAGAGAGATAACAAAAGAACAACCTTCACTACACTTCTGCGTAGAGAGGAACAAGAACAACCCTCACTACACTACTGCGTAGAGGGCTAATCCTAACTACACTTCCGTGTAGAGACGATAACAAAAGAACAACCCTCACTACACTTCTGTGTAGAGAGGCACAACAAAACCGCCCAAACTACACTACTGCATAGAGGGGCAAAAGAACGAACCAAGCCACACTTCCGCACAGTGAAGAACAAGAACAACCAAGATACACTACTGAGTAGCGAGGTGATCCTAATTACACTTCAGTGTAAAGAGGCACAATAAAACCGCCCAAACTACACTATCGTGTAGAGGGGCAAAAGAACGAACCAAGCCATACTTTCGCGCAGCGAAGAACAACAACAACCAAGCTACCTTACCGAGTAACGAGGTGATCCTAACTACACTTCCGTGTAGAGAGGACAAAAGAACGAACCAAGCCACACTTCCGCGCAGCAAGGAACAAGAACAACCAAGCTACCCTACCGCGTAGTGAAGTGATGCTAACTACACTTCTGCATAAAGAGCACAAAAGAACAAGCCAAGCCACACTTCATAGTGAGGTGATCCTAACTACACTTCCGCATAGAGAGGACAAGAGCAAACCAAGCCACACTTCTGCGTAGCGAGGTTAAGGAGAAAAAACCTAACTCACACTCATGTGACAAGGGTGGACACAAGAGTTGGAAAAGCGTGACGCCCATAATGCAACGCACTTAATGTAATCGATGCGAGTACCATGATAATGCATGCTCCATGCACTAAAACAAATAACAGAAATAAGACGTGATGCATATGCAAACAGGTATGCGAAACTAAAAAGATAAGCAGAAAATGGTGCCCGAAAACACCTCACAACGAACTCCGACTTACCACTCAGCGGCTGTTGAAGATGCTCAAAAAAGGATACAACTCGCTCATATTTGAGATCCGGACATATTCATGCACCGGAGACACAGCGAGAATTGGAACGGCGCAACTGGAACACAATTTCGGGATCCTCGGAAATAGTGCCTGCTTCAAATACCTCAATTCTTTTTCCCAGACCCAAAACAGGACCTCACATACACTGCTTGAGCAAGAGGACAACAAAAACCAACACTGGGCCACAAAAGGGGGCCAGCCGGCCACAAATGGGGGACGGCCGGCCAACAAGTGGACGGCTGGCCACTTGTGATAATTCGGGGGCAATTTTGGGATTTCGGCTCTGGTCTTTTAAATACACAACCCAAACATGATGCTTCATTTCTCTAGATTTTGCACACACCCACACCAGAAATCTAGGTGCTTCATTTCTCTAGATTTGTGCTTTGTACACGTTTTCCAATGCCCCACGCAAACTTTATTCGTAAAAAACTTTTAGTCCTCTACACTTTGAACCGATCAGATTTTGTTTTCATTGATTTTTTCAGGTTTTCATCACTTTCCTGGGTTTTGACTTTTTCTTCCATTCTCTCTCTCTCTTCTAGGGTTGACTTTTTTAAAGTTTTCCCCTTTTTTTTTTCTCCTCATTTTCTTTATTTTTCACCACTTTTACCACATTCCAAATGGCAAACGATGTCCCACATGATGGTGCCCCTCCTGAGGTACCTATGCTTCCAGCTATAGCCGAGGTAGATGAGCCAACAGTTGCCAAGGTCGGCGGGGCGGTGGAGGATATCGTCGCTGATTTTGAGGCCGAGGCAGAGGCAGTCTTTCCACTAGGGCCCAAGCCTGAGTTGCTGCCACTGAGGTTGAGGCCATTTGATCTGGCCACTTACCACCCACAGATGCACCTGACGGCCCCTAGCGGTATGCTGCGGTTTGATGATTTTGTCGGTGGTGTGCCGGAGGATGTTTTGCTGAGGGAGCGGACCTCCTACCTTTCTCATGGCACTTCTAAGGTACAAACTTTGCTTTCATGCACTTTCATCTGACTGTCTTTTAGCCATTTTATCACTGTCTTTCATCTGACTATCTTTTATTTGACTCACTCTCCTGGAGAGGTTACGGGACGGTGACGGCCAGGGACTGGTATCACGAGCTCCCCCCTCGGGTACACTACCTTGTCGATGAGACGGGCTTTGGCTTATTCTACATTGGGCTCTCACGACACATGGCCAGCCGGGCCTTACTCGGAGCTTTGGTGGAGACGTGGTGGGACACCACCAACTCCTTTCACTTCTCTTCCACTGGGGAGATGACGGTGACCCCCTATGATTTCTCGATGATCACCAGCTTGGGAGTAGGGGGTGATCTGATCCCCTTTGATATGGATATGGGCTGATGGGAGACAGCTTGGATATATCTACTTGGGGCACGCCTTGTGTTGGACAGACCGGCGATGGTGCGATATAGTTAGTTTTACGAGCGCTTTCACTGGAGCTAGCTGGCGACACAGGAGGAGGTGGAGTAGTACACCCCAGGGCTTCTTGATCTATCTTCTCGGTATTACCTTGTTTGTAAATAGGTGGAATACCATGGGCTTGTATATGTTGAGCGCCCTTGTGACCTTGCCGCGGGTCCAGTTTTATGACTTGGGTGGAGCCGGCCTTGCCACCCTCTACGGCTACATGACCTCCAGTTCCCTCATAAAGGGGAGCAAGGTTGAAAACTACTAGAGAGCCTGAGAGGTATGCACTATACCTTCATTTTCTATTTGCTTCTTATACTTTATGTTTTGCATTTTCTACTTTTATATCTGTCCATGCATTGTGCTTTCTGCTTTGCACTTTTTGTTTAACATTGGTCACACACTGTGCCTTCTGCTGTGCACTTTTTGTTTACTATTTGTTCACACATATTGGTTCACACTTTCTCTTTGCTATATAGCTCTAGGTCTATGTTTATTTCCCAGCCTTCGCACCAGTGCCGGTAGAGGAGGTAACACCAGCCGTGCCTTACGCGCGACGGTATGATGGTAAGTATCGACGTCGGTGCCGTGATGACATGACATTTGCTTACTTCAGCCGATATTTCGACTTGGTGGTGGCTCGCAAGGTAATCCGAAACTTATAATCATTTCTTCTTTATTTCCATTGCTATTGTTCTGATCCATACTCTGACAACTGACAATAACTAACAACTTGTAAATTCTTCATTTACAGATCACGTGGCAGCCATGGGCAATGATGCAGGCTAGAGTCTAAGACTAGTACGCTGGGGCTTGGGCTAGCTCTTGGTACCGGATCTTTCTGGAGGGCCTATTCTGCTGGACTTGGTTTCTAGTTGAGCGTTTCGTATGCCAGACCATGGACCTACCTACCCCAGTCGTTCCTGTTCTCCCTCAAATATCGATGAGGTTAGCCGATAGCCTCCTAGTTGAGGTTATTATTCAGTTCATGGTGGGGCAAGATGCGGACTACTTCCAGCGAGATGGAGACTACACAGCCTTCATCAGGACTTACCTCATGCCACCCATGACTGGAGTTCGTGCCGGCGATGCTACAGGTGCCCCTTTTGCCAGAGAGGCTGCCTAGGAGGCCGAGGTTGATGTTGGAGAGGCCCCTCCTATCCTACATGCAGCTGGTTGGCTAGCGATTTCTACCGTGATTCCTTGTTAGCGGCTGAGCGGGATGGCCTATCAGGTCCCGATAAAGCCACTGGAGGCGAGGCACGGGTACGTCAAAGCCCCGAGCGCACTTCAGGTATGGACCACACTTGACAACTTGCATCCCGCATTTTCCCTTTCAGATACTGATTATTCAAATTCACTCGCAGGCACCCACAAAGTACACGGAAGGCCTCCTTCCACTGGTTGCTTCTCTAGTTCATATGGTGCAGAGGAGAGAGACGATGCTTGCTATTCACGGTATCCAGGTATATTTCCTTCCCTCTCGTGCATTGCATTGTTTTCCACACTGCACTGACATGCCATACTCCCACTGATACACGATACTCATATTGTAAACTGACATGCATTCTAGCATTGCCTCACACTACATTGATGCACTACACCTATGCTAAATTTTCCTTTTACATCATACACATACTGCATACTACATTCTGCAACATTCATACTGTGTCTAATACTTTGATATTTGTTTTTCAGATTCCACCTGCACTGCGGGCACTAGCGGTAGATTCCATTTCATTTGGCCACTTACCATCCATGAACGCATGTGATGGCCCTCGGCGGCATGTTGCGGTTTGATGATTTTGTTAGTGGCGTGCTAGAGGATGTTTTGCTAAGGGAGCGGACCTCTCACCTTCCTCACGGTGCTTCTGAGGTACAAACTTTGCTTTCATGCACTTTCATTTAACTGTCTTTTAGCCATTTTATCACGGCCTTTCATCTGACTGTCTTTTATTTGACTCACTCTTTCCTTGTCATAGGAGGACTCTCGCTCCTAGAGAGGTTATGGGATGGTGATGGCCAGGGACTGGTATCATGACCTCCCCCCTCGGGTCTGTGACCTTGTCGACGAGGTGGGGTTTGGCTTATTCTACGCTGGGTTCTCACGCCACATGGCCAGCCGGGCCTTACTCGGAGCTTTGGTGGAGACGTGGTGGGACACCACCAACTCCTTCCACTTTTCTTCCAGCGAGGAGATAACGATGACCCCCTATGATTTCTTGATGATCACCAGCTTGGGAGTAGGGGGTGATCCGATCCCCTTTGATATGGATATGGGTCGATGGGAGACAGCTTGGATATATTTGCTCGGTGCATGTCCTGTGTTGGACAGACCAGCGATGGTGCAATACAGTTGGTTTTACGAGCACTTCCACAGGAGCCAACCAGTGACACAGGAAGAGGTGGAGTAGTACACCCGTGGCTTCTTGATCTATTTTCTCGGTACCACCTTATTTGCGAACAGGTGGAATGTCATGGGCTTGTATCTGTTGAGCGCCCTTGTGACCTTACTGCGGGTCCGATTTTTATGACTAGGGTGGAGCCGGCCTTGCCACTCTCTACGGCTACATGAGCTCTAGTTCCTGCATTACGGAGAACAAGGTTGGAGGCTATTGGAGAGCCTATGAGGTATGCACTATACCTTTATTTTCTGTTTGCTTCTTATGCTTTCTTCTTTGCATTTTCTACTTTTATATCTATCCATGCATTATGCTTTCTGATTTACACTTTCAGTTTAACACTGGTCACACACTGTGTCTTCTACTGTGCACTTTCTGTTTACTATCTGTTCGCACATATTGATTCACACTTTATCTTTGCCTTACAGCTCTGGGTCTATTCTTATTCATCGGCCCTCGTCCCAATGCCGGTAGAAGAGGTAACACCAGCCCTGCCCTACGCGCGACAGTATGATAGCAGGTGCCGGCGCTGGTGCTGCGATGACATGACATTCGCTTACTTCTACCGGTATTTCGACATGGTGGTGGCTCGCGAGGTAATCCGAAACTTACAGTCATTTCTTATTTATTTCCATTGCTACTGTTCTAATCCATACTCTGACAACTAACAATAACAAACAACTTGTAAATTCTCTATTTACAAATCACGTGGCAGCCATGGGCGATTATGCCGGCCGGAGTCCGGGACCAGTATACTGGGGCTTGGCCTACCTTTTGGTACCGAATCTTGCTGAAGGGCCCATTTTGCCGGGCTTGGTTTTTAGGTGAGCGTTTCGTACGCCAGACTATGGACCTACCTGCCCCAGTCGTTCCTGTTCTGCCTCCAGTATTGATGAGGTCAGCCGATAGCCTCCTAGTTGCGGCTATTATTCAGTTGATGACGAGGCAGGATACGGACTACTTCCGGCAAGACGGAGACTACACAGCCTTCATCAAGACTCACCTCATGCCACCCCTGACTGGAGTTCACGTCGGCGATGCTGCAGTTGCCCCCTTTGCCAGAGAGGCTACTTAGGAGGCCGAGGCTGACGTTGGAGAGACCCCTTCTATTGTGCATGCGACTGGTTGGCTAATGATTCCTACCGCGATTCCTTGCTAGCGGCCGAGTGGAACGGCCTATCAAGTCCCGATAGAGCCAACGGAGGTGGGACACGGGTATGTTATAGCCCCGGGCGCATCTCAGGTATGGACCACACTTGACAACTTACATCCCGTATTTTTCCTTTCAGATATTGATTATTCAAATTCACTTGCAGGCGCCTATAGAGTACACGGAGGGTCTCCTTCAGCTAGTTGCTTCTCTAGTTCACATGGTGTAGAGGAGAGAGACGCTGCTCGCTCTTCACGGTATCCAGATATATTTCCCTTTCTCTCGTGCATTTCATTACTTCCCATACTGCACTGACGTGCTATACTCCCACTGATACATGATACTCATACTGTAAACTGACGTGCATTCTGGCACTGCCTTATATTGCACTAATGCACTACACCTATGTTGAATCTGCCTTCTGCATCATACGCATACTGCGTACTACATTCTGTAACATATATACTATGGGTTGGTTTGGGATGTTCTAAAAAAGTGCACTTTTTGACTTATTGGGTTATATGGGTTAGGTTTTGGTTGGGTTTGATGTGATGTGTTAGAGAGGTGATGTGATTTAAATAAGATGATGTGACTTAAATAGGATAGTGACTTTTTGACTTTTTGTATTATTTAGTGTATCCCAAACCAAGCCTATGTCTGATACTTTGATGTTTGTTTTTTAGATTCCACCTGCACCAAGGGCACCGGCCGCAACGGCAGCACTGGCGACACCTCTTCTAACTGTAGGGAGGAGAGGTATACAAGCCCCAGCACGAGGCCGAGATGAGCGTCGAAGTCGAGGCAAGGGCAGAAGTGCTCAGTGACAGAGCAGCGAGTCCCAGACAGAGGAGACCTCTTTCTCGGAGCCAGTTTTGAGTGAGGATGATGTTGAGACCAGCGGCATAGAGGAGACAGCGAGCCGATGCTCTGAGCTGTCTGAGAGTAAGGATGATGACGCTGGCTTGGGGTCAAAGAGCGAGGAGGGTGCCGAGATTGGCTCTGAGTCGGAGAGCGGAGGTGGCGATATTGGCTTTGGCTTGGAGTCTGATTCTGATAGCGGCGCCGACGGAGACAGTGCCCTTAAGTCCCCTCTAAGGAAGAGGACGAAGAGAGACTCTCGAGCTTGATGTGACTGGCGCAGATTTTTGTACTCTTTTGCTTAGTTTCTTTTATTTTGGTAGCTTAGCACATGTGTAGCTTCAGATAGGTCTTACTTTTTTTTTTTTGAAAAGACTTGCATTCTCTTTTTGTAAAAACTATGATCGGGGTAAAACCCTGCAGTTTTATAAAAAGAGCTTTGTTTTTGCATCATGAACACCACACTTGCATAAAAACAAAATGGAATAGTATTTTAAACCGAAAATGCTTGTATTGGAATGATGTTCTTCATCAGATAATAAGCCGACCAACGACCAAAACACAAAATACAACTAGATAAACGAAAAACAAAGTAAAAACAACCTAAACACAGCTATTTACACCTGCTAAAAATAAAAGACTCAAAACAAGACCTCAAAACACAAAGACCGGAACAAAACCATACTGCCAAACTGCTAAGCCCACAATAGTGGACGGCTGGCCAAGAAAAGTGGACGGCTAGCCAAGTGTGGTGGCTCAACAGCTGGTTGACAGCTAGCATCCACTCACAGCCTTATCTTCTGCAAAAGGTCTTCTTTCACAAATTCTTTGACATAACCTCATTTTTGCTGCTGTTTCTTCGACAAATAGAGATATTCATTATCGAGAAGCTTAAAGGCTGGATAGCCACTTTGGATGGCATAGAAAAGGTAAATTCCAGAGGTTTCGGCATAAACGTACTTTTTTTCGTTAAGCCGTACTTCACTTTGTTTTCCATTCCTCCATGCCGTGGTCCAATGTTAGGACCCAATTACATATGTATTTCGCTTCGGCGCACATTAAATGTGTCCGACTCTTGAAGAGTTTCAAGCATTCATGGAATCCCAGTGCGATGAGGAGATTATGCCTTAGCCTTGTTTTGGCCATGCCCACGCTTTGGGACGGATGTGTGGGCTCACTTTGCACAAAGCTTGAACTTTGGCTCACGACGGGGAGATAGATATACCCGGTTTGATTCATTGATTTTCTGACATTGGCGATAAAGGTGACCTCCTCTGGCAAGGTTATCGGTAACATGCCCTCTGTTTATGTATGCTCGCACACTTCCTTCTTGCCCCTAGTTATGGCGGAGCCAACATTAAGCTAATCGAAGTGGCCCAATGCTTGAAAGAGGGTAAGAGCTACATTGGTCTGGCCTTGGCCAAAACTCTGATGGGTTTAGATGTTTTTCATAGGCGAGAGACTACTCGGTTCGCAGGGAGTCCACTACTACTCCAGGTATTGTTTCCTACCCTTTCTTATTTATAGCTCTCACATCACTCGACACTTACACTCTATTTTTCTCTCTAAGCCCTTTTCTTTACTTTTCTCTCAACGTACATCTCTCTATTATTTAATCTCTCTTATTTTTCATCCTTTCCCAGGTATGGCTAATGGATAAGCTGAAAGTAATGTACCCTCGCCCCGAGTATTTAGCCCGAGCCTACTTCTTCTGCTAACGGCTAGTAGACTTTCCCACTGAAGGATAGTGGTGCAACTAGATGTGCAACAGATCTACTACTGACATAACTTGGCATTGCCCCTGGCTTAATTTGATTGAGATGAGCTATAGCATGTCCCGTCAGCTGGGTATATGGTTGATTGGCCTCACACACTGCGTGTTCTACTTCCCCTTCCAGTTCAGATGCCAGTTTGGGTATGATCAGACCCGTCCAGATGAGGGGGTAGAATACCCGACCCCATTCCCAATTCGTGTTTCCAACCTGACTCGGTACCTCGTTGCCTGGAGGACGAGAGAGCTTTTAGCTCTTACGGTCAGCTTTAATTATGCTCTTTCCGACGAATGCTTGGCTTGGATTGAGGATGAAACACAGGTCGGGCCAACTTTGACTGTAGAGACTTCCATGAGCACGAGTAGAGAACGCAGGAACACCTGACTCATCTATGTCTCTAGTTTATTGCTTTGACTTTTCTTTTCAAGTTTTATAATGTAAAAGCAACTACGATTTAATCAGCGAGTTGGAGAATGTACTTGTGTTGAAATCAATGGAATTAAAGTTGTGAGCACTAAAAATTTTCCTTTTGCTCTCAAAATGGTCTAAGTTGTAAAAGGTAAAATTTTGAGAAAAATCAACTTTTATTAAAACTTTTCAAAACCATTTTCGAAAATGATCATTACTTGACACGCACGGAATCAGTCCTCAAGATATGCAACCCTGAATCAGAAGATCGCAATTGCCCATAACTGCATTCACCAGCACTGCTTTGTCTTACAATCAACCCTTTTGCCAAAATGAAGATCACGCAGCCAGGCTAACAAATAATGGAGCAAGATAGCTTGACCAAATAAACGAATAAGACAGTTGGTGATGGAGATGGTTACGGCCAAACTCCAGGATGAAGTTGCCTACGTATCCCAAAGATGAGAATCAGGCCTTACGTAGTTCGATTCAGGTTCACTTTAGTATTAACTCTATTTTTTTATGTTCTAACTTTTGCCAAATTCGCCCTTCCGGGTTTTCGACCTTACGAGTTCAGTTTCTCCTTATTTCTAATTTTTTATGCTCTAACTTTTGCCTAGGTCGCCCTTCCGGGTTTTCAGCCTAACGAGCCTCTCAAGGGTAGTACCTCTTCAACTTGTCCATATTGATTGGCTACGAAAACTCCAAACCATCTAGGTCCATAAGGATAATCGCCCCTCCTGACCAGATAGATTTGATGATGTAAGGACCAGTCCACTTAGGTCTGAACTTGCCCCTAGGGTCATGGATGGGAGCTCAGTTATCTTTCAGCACCATATCTCATTCCTTGAGATTTCTGGACTTAACCTTCTTGTTAAAAGCCCTAGCAATTCTGCGGTGGTAGCCCTAAATGTGATACAATGCCTTCAACCTCCTCTCATCAAATAACATCAATTTCTCAAACCTGCTCTGTTACCAATCTACCTCTACTATCTGACACTCAGTCATAATTTGCAGTGACGGTACTTTGATCTCAATCGGTAGAATAACTTCCATCCCATTTACTAGAGAATAAGGGGTTGCCCCTGTGGATGTGCGAATTGACGTTCTGTAACCCCAAAGAGCAAATGATAGTTTATCTGGCCAGTCCTTGTAGGTCTTCACCATCTTTCGTAGGATGTTTATGATATTTTTATTAGCGACCTCAACAGCTCCATTGGTCTGTGGTCTATATGTTGATGACTTGTGAAAAGCCACGTTATATTTCTCGAGCAAATCCACTACCTCTTTCTTGAAGCGTGAGTCGTTATCTGATATGATCTCGTTTGGAACCCCATACTGACAGATGATGTTGTTTCTGATGAACTTGGCTACATGCGATGCTTTTTAACACGGCATAAGACTGAGCTTCCACTCACTTCGTAAAATAGTCAATCGCCACCAGGATGAACTCATGTCCATTGGAACCCTTTGGCGAGACTGCACCAATAACGTCAATTTCCCAGACTGAAAAGGGTCATGGCGAAGTCATGTTGTAAAGCTTTGACGGCAGGATATTCATGCAATTAGCATGGACTTGACATTTGTGGTATCACAGCACAAAACCAATACAATCCTCCTTCGTAGTTGACCAATAATAGCCTTGTCTAAGGATTTTTCGGGCTGGCATCACACCATTCATGTGTGCTTCACATTCTTCACTATGGATGGCCTCCATGAGACGCTTCGATTCCTCTTCTTCAACACATAGCTTGTGCATTCTCAGATGACCTCTCTTGTACAGCTTACCCCGGCAGATGACGAACTGGACGACCAGACACTGTATTCCCCGTTTGTCTTTGGCATTTGCCCCTAGTGGATACGTTTCCTTTTTGAGAAAGTTCCAAATGTCGTAATACCAAGGGTTTTTGTCTTGAACTTCATCTATTGCGGCAATGGTCTCATAAGCCGGTGTGTATTTCAGTTCAATGATGATTGGGCGCATCTCGACTCTAGGCAGAATGTCTACCATGGAAGATAGAGTTGCCAGCGCATCAGCAAACCAATTGTTCTCTCTAAGTAGGTGTGTGAATGTCAGTTTTTCAAACCTCAAAATCAGAATATCCAGGGTCTGATGATAAATGTTCATGTTTTTTTCTTTAACTTTCCAGTCTCTGTTCACTTGAGAAACAACCAAGTTTGAGTCCCCGATGATGTTCAACCTTATTGCCCATAGTTCTAGGATAGCTTCCAAACCAGCAATACACGCCTTACATTCTGCTTCGTTGTTGGATACTTTGAACCGGAGTTTGAAAGCTAGTGGTATATGGAAATCATCGAGTGCTATCAGCAACACACCTATCCCATAATCGTACTAATTAGACACTTCATCAAAGTACATTGTCCATGTTTCCTCTTCTACTTGCACAATGTCTTCATCTGGAAACAAGTATTCTACTGCCTTATCTCCCGCTATTAGGCGGTCTGCTAGAAATTCTGCTACAACTCTCCCTTTAACTGATTTGCGCGTTACATACTTGAGATCAAATTCAGAGAGAAGAAGCAACTTGTAGACGCGCTCCCGGGAACTCTTCGATATCCGCGCGCGCGAGGGGCGCGAATCTCGTTTTGTTTTGAGCTACTACAGTTCGGACTCAATGTCACGGTTCTGAATCTAATCTCGCAAAGTGCAATGCAAGATCGATAAATCACCAAAGAGTCCAAATCCGGCAAATTATTTTTGGAAAACTGATTTTAATAAAGAAGTGCCAAACATGGACTGCTTTGCCAGATACAGAGTCACCACCTAAATATTTTATTTTGGGAAAAATTTAGGAAACCCTGACTCGTGCCTAAGGCCACGTGTCCGTCATCACCAAAGTTACCTCGGCTCGGGAACTTGGATACAAGAGGGGAAGGTCATGCAATGAGCACCCCCGCTCGCCCGATCAAAGATCGGCCTGTACTAAGCATGATATTTTGTTTTTGAAAACACATGTGCTCTTATTCCGGTTAATTAGCTAATCTTACTACGTGATGCGCACAACATGCAAGTATAGACTAGATCGCCTAATTTGGAACAAAACATTGCATGTTTGTTTGTGAAAATGGTTTGAAGTTTGCTACTCACAAGTTGGCTAAGTTCGAGATTCAATGAATTGTTCCAATTCAAGTAATCCAACCTTCACCCACAGGCATTCAGGCAGTTATATCAAATAAGCAGTTAGCCTTATGGCAAGCATGCTTTCATGGCAGTCAATAACACACATGCAGTATGCTAAAGCGTAAACACTCACAGTGTACTCCGAGCCAAAACAAAGAACTAGTTAAAAATCATGCATGATCCTAGTTCATGTTAAGATGGCTAATGCAACACATGCGAAAATGTAACTTAGATAGGCTCGGCTATTCTAAGGTGGCATGTGAAATGCAACTTGGTACATGTATTCAAAGAGGAATTGAAATACAATGTAGTTAGTATGATGCTCCGAGCCCGATGCATGCAATACAGATGAATGATGCACGCATGCATAGCATAAGGTATGCTAAATGAAATATGCCCTAAAACTAACCATCGTAAGCGGTTAAGTAAAAGGGAGAAACAAAAGGGGGTTGGAAGACATGCATCACATGCACGCACGCTTATTACAACAGTTGGCCTTCTCGACGGAGGGTCCGAATAAGAAGCTAACTAGCTAATCTAAGCTAATTAAACTACTTATTACATTACAAAGAAGCTAATTAACTAATCCTAGTTAACTAACTATTACAAAACAGACTGAATAGTTAAACGCATTAACTATCTAAGTACAAAACAAAGCATAAGCTAGCTATCTAAGCATGGCAGCTAAGGAAAGCAATAAAGCAGGAGCCTCGAGGCGAGGAGTTCATGCATGCTCGGCCGCTTCGTTCGGAAATCCAACGCGATGCCCTGACTTGCCTCTGTTTTCAATTGTTCTCAGAACCTTGCACCAAGCTCCAGAAAGCTTAAAATCCACCATGGGAACTTGTGGGAGGGTGGCCGACCACCTAGAGGTGTCACCAGCCACCTACCGACCACTTTCTGTGCTGAAAACCAAAAAAAGTGGTCGGCCAGCTAGTTTTTCTGGCTGGCCGACTAGTTGTTACTGCCAAACTCCAGTTTTCTGCAACAGAGAGCAAGAAAGGGCATGGCAATGTATTTGCAAGGTATGTGTGCACAACCACCCTCCCTATCATTTCATAAGCTCAAGGGAGTGTGGTTCTCGACCCTCGGGCCAACAATCGCGCATTTCAATGCATGATGGCCGAGAGGCGAAGTTGCACAATTCAATATAAAATGAATGCACAAGTAAACACATAAGGCCTAGAACTCTATCATGTATGATCAAGAGCGTCGGCGACCGAGAATTGAGGCACGTTTCATCACTTCAAGTATGAAATGTCCCTCGTTTCCCGTGTTTGGACTAACACCTATTCCAAACACAATGCAACACATAACATGGCATGCACAATGCTATATAACATGGAGCATGCAAAAATGCAATGCAACACAAGCATGCAAATATGCAATATGACTTAAGCACACAAACATGTAATGCACCATGAACAACCTAACAAGGCTAATGGCATGCACAATGCACAATGCTAAGAACAACAACTAGCATACACAATGCTAAATGACAACTAGCATATGCAATGCAATGAACATGGTATACACAAATGTAATGAAACAACATGGCATACACAATGCTCAATGGACTTAAATAGAAATGGATAGACCTCAGCCATGTCCAAATTAGTGGCCATAACACCAAAACAAAGGCACCAAAAGACAAGGCATGCATGCACAATGCATTGGCCAACCAACTAGGCCTAAGAGCATAACTCTCAAGAGTGCTTAAGGAATGAATGGAAGTGTGACAACACTAAATGCACTGAAATTAAGTAAGAAATGATGCCAAATCATTCAAACAACACAAGCATAGCATGCAAAGGTCCTTAAAGCATGAAGCTAGTAAAAAGGACTACAAATGGGGCATGCAATATATGGCACAAGTGCATGGACCAACCATGGACAAAGCTAAAATAGGTCAAAACAATGACCAAAACATGCTAAGATGGAGGCTCAAAGACCTAGGCAAGATGGCATACATGTTAGGCCATAAGCAAGGCAACAATGCACAACACTTAAAGGCATTCAAAGCATGAAAGAAGTGGGAACATGGCAATGCTATAAGCTCTAAAATGAAGTATTAAATGATGCCAAATCATCTAAATAGCTCAAAGATAGCATGCATGAGTCAACAAAACGCAAAGTTAGCAAGGCCAATAGCACTACAGCTATACAAAGCATGAAGGATATGGAAAAGGCAACCTAAAACAGTCCTAGAACATGTCAAAATGATACTAAAACATGCATGGAAGGAAGCCAAAACAAGCTAGCATGAAGGGCATAAGGCATGATGTATACAAGGCAAATAAGGTAGATTACACTACACCTATTAAGACCAAGCATGGGATGACTTAACCAACAAAAATCAGAGTTATATCATGGCAAGATAACCCCAAAAACACATTGAAATGATGGCTCGCAAGCTAAGGCATGAGGGCATACGCAATGGTTCATGTTAAAGGCATAAAGGGGCAAACCCTCCGACGTATTGAATGAGTGACAAATGCAAGTGCATGAACATGAAACATGGACTGAAATCACATATGAAATGATGCCAAATCATTCAAATAGTCCAAGTAAGGCATGCTAGTGGACTTGATGCACAAAGCTAACAAGCTAGAATGCACTATAGCTATAAAAAGCATGGCATGCATGAGCAAAACAACACAAATCAGAGCTAGAGCATGCTAAAACATGGACAAAAGCTTCTTGAAGTTAAGCCAAAAGCATACTAGAATGACATGTTAAAGCATGATGCATGTTAGGCTAATTCATGGAAATGCACTACAAGTGCATGGAGCATGCAAGAGGTGACCAAACCAAACCCTAACAGAGGTATGACATGGCAAAATATCACCAAAAACATGCTGAAATGGACTCAAGGCAAGCTAGAATGACATGCTACTTCATGAAGCGTACAAAGCTAGTTTATGAGATTTACACTACAAGTGTATAAACCATGCATGGAGTGACCAAACCAAGTAAAAACAGGGGCATGCCTCAGCAAAATAAGCCCAAATACAAGCTAAGATATGGCCAACATAAACTTTAACAAACATGCTCACACATGAGGCATTCAAGACAAGTATTGAAGACACAAGGAGAGGGGATGACCCTCTCCTTTTTGGGACCTCAAAACACCACTTCCACCACTGAAATTCCTCTGGATTTCAGTGGTGAGAAGGTCAAAACGAGGTGGTCCCAAAAGCTTAAAAAGAAGGCACAAAAGCAAGGCCAAACAAGGCCTAAGAGGGGGTAAACAACCCCAAATACAAAAGTGACCTTAAACAAAGATCTTAAGCACCAAAATTCAAAACTTTTTGTAGTTAAGAGTTAGTATTAAAACAGCATGCAAAAGGGTCCAAAAACTTAAGCAAAAATGGGGATTTAAAAGGTTAAATGCTCACCCTTGAAGACCACCTTTAAAGCTGCAACTCCAGCAGGTTTTTCAAGCTCAAACCAACCCAAGAACACCAAAACCAGCTCCTAAGCACCTCAGCAACAAAAGGATGGTATTTGAGTGTGTGTTTGTGTGCAAAAGTGAGACAAAATGACACCTTAAGGCACAAAAATGAAGAAGAAGAGCAATATAGAGACAAAGTTATATGTATAACTCTCAAGCCAATTTTTCTAAGCCTAGAGGAGGGAGTAGGAGCCTCCCTCTTATAGAGAGCAAAAGCACAAGCTTCTTGAAGAAGCTAAGGCTCAAGGCCATCCCTCCATACACGTGTATGGAGGATGGTTTTTGTGCTCTCTAGCTGTGCCAGCTGGCCAAAAATATCTCCAAAAAGGTGACAAAAAGCAGTGGTCGGCCAGCTACTTAAAGTGGTCGGCCGACCACTTTACGTGGTCTCCCAGAACAAAAACTGGTTGGCCATGGTGGGAGAGAGTCTAAAGCATGAAAACAAGCAAATGGTGTGGTCGCCGACCACTTTTGATGGTCCAAAGATCAGGGAGACCAGTTGTCAGACCAGAAAACTGGCTGGCAGGAAGAAAAGTGGTTTGCGGGGAGAGAAACTGGTCTCCCACCCTTCTACCACCTTTCAAACAAGGAAAACAAGGTTTGTACCAAAAACAAACCAAAACGGATGCAAGACGAAAGTTTGAGAGGCAAAGCGCGTAGCCGGGAGCCTCGAAAACTAGCTGACAAGCACCAAAAGTGATTTGCGACCACAAAAGTGGTCTCCCAAACCACAGTGGCCCTCTAGGCCAAGGAAACAAGGTGTGGTTCAAAAACCACGCCAAACGAAGAACGTTAAGCGGTCTCGAGACAAGGCGTGCGGCCGAAGGCTCCGAAAATCGAAAACTAGTCTCCAAACGGGAAAAGTGGCCTATGACCACGAAAAGTGGTCTACGACCACAAGAAAGGGGTTTACAAGACCTCTCCTTCCCTCAGGCAAGGAAAACAAGGCTTGGTCCGCAAACCGAGCCGAAACACAAAGAGTTCAGAGGCCCGGAGGCAAGGCACTCAGCCGAAACTCCGAAACCTCAAAACGAGCACAGCATGCACTATCACCGAGCGCTCAATTGATGATGTCTGAGTCTTAAGGTCGGTCAAAAATGGGGTGTTTACACAGCTAACAAGCCAGGTTACTCGTAAGCGTACGTTTCTCAAAAAGATATTTGATAGGATCTAATCTCAAAATTTGGATTCTAGAGTGAGCTAACAAGTAGTGCCTCAACTTCCTGGTAGCCCATACCAAGGCTAAGCAAGCTTTCTCGAGGGAAGTGTAGCGGGTCTCATAGTCCAGTATTTTTTGGCTCAAGCAGTAGATGGCTTTCTCCACTTATCCTTAGATTTTTGAGCGAGCATGCATCTTATGATTGTATCTGTTACCGATAAGTACAGAATCAAAGGCTTTCCTGGCTTCGGCGGTGATAACACAAATGGATTCTGGAGAAACTGCTTGACCTGCTTGAAGGCAAACTGACATCGATTGTCCCTTCGAAATTTCTTGCCCTTCTTTAGGAGACCAAACAGTGGTTCAAAAGTCAAGGTTAATTTCGAAACAAACAGTCTTATGAATTGCACTTTGCCTAGGAAGTCGCGCACATCTTTTTTAGTCCTTGGTGGTGGCATTTTTAAGATGGCCTTGATTTTGGACGGATCTACTTCAATTCCCCTCTGTGTGATTAGAAATCCTAGCATTTTTCCTCCTATCACGCCAAAAGTACATTTCTGTGGGTTTAACCTCAATCTGAATTCCCTGATCCGTTGAAAGAACTTTTCCAGTGTGGTGTAGTGGCCTTCTCGCTCTTTGGACTTGACAATCATGTCGTCCACATACATCTCAACCTCTTTGTGAATCATGTTATGCAGAATGGTGGTCACAACCTTCTGATAGGTAGCCCCAGCATTTTTCAACCTAAAAGGCATGAGTATTTTTCAACCCAAAAGGCATGACTCGGTAGCAGTACGTACCCCACGGCGTGGTAAATGCGGTCTTTTCTTTATCATCGAGTGCCATCAGAATCTGATTGTACCCGGAAAACCCATTCATAAATGATAGCAATGCATGGCCTGCGGTGAAGTCTACAAACTCATCAATATGTGGCAGTGGAAAGTAATCCTTCGGACTAGCTCTGTTCAAGTCCCGAAAGTCGACACAAACCCGAATTCTACTGTCTTTCTTCGGCATTGAGATGCTGTTAGCCAACTAGGTCGGATACTCGGACACTAACAAGAATCCTGCATCAATTTGCTTGGTGACCTCTTCCTTGATTTTCAGTGCCCAATCCGGACGAATTCTGTGCAGTTTCTATTTGACTGGTCGGGCCTCAAGGTCAAGAGGGATCCGGTGCTGTACAATCTTAGGTTCAATTCCAAGCATGTCTTCGTAGGACCACGCAAAAACATCTTTGAAATCTTTTAATTCTTACGAAGATAACGTGGACCCGATTTGAACCAAGCGTGGATCCTTCTTAGTACCCACATTAATGGCAATGATTTCAGCAATGCAGGGTTTAGCACGCATCTCCTCCTCTCGATTAGTCAAGTTTTTCAAAACCAGAGGAATTTCTTCAGTTTCATTTTCATTAAAATTCTAAAAATCTTGGCCAATACAATAAATTAGCAGCACAGAAAAGTACACATAATCTGCAGCATTTTCATTCATAAGTTCCGGCTCTTCGGTTGCAATCGACTCAAAAGAGAAAGAAAAAGAGGACCTCGACAGGACCTTGGCATCCGGGTTACCACCCCCGAGAATGCCAGACTCTGACTCCCTGGACTAACTTAAATCTGATTCCGACTCTATAGACTCAGTGGAATCAGATTTTGGCTCATCACCCGATTCAGAACTGGAAAGAAAACCTTTCTCCAACTGCCAAGTAAGACATGGTGACCTTGATGCATCCAAAATACCACTGGTTAGGTCTACACCCGGTTCTTCCCCGATCATAGAGACAGTAAAGTTATCCCCCAAGTTCTCCAAGTCTTTCGATGGATCTGTCAGGAGATTGGCTAGTGCTACCCCTATGTAGACGTCCCCGGACGCATCCCAGGGCGAGGAGTGCAAGTCCCCCCCCGTTCTGGTTCGATATTGGGTCACTACAGTTCGAAGGACTCAAATGTCACGGTTCTAAATCTCGAACCAAAGAGTCCAAATCCGGCAAATCGTTTTGAAAATAGATTTTTTGAAAGAAGTGCCAAACATGGACTGCTTTGCCAGATACAGAGTCGCCACCTAAATATTTTTTATGGGGAAATTTAGGAAACCCTGACTCGGTGCCAAAGGCCACGTGTCCGTCATCACCAAAGTTGCCTCGGCTCGGGAACTTGGGTACGATTGGGGAAGGTCACTTCGTGAGCACCCCCGCTCGCCCGGTCAAAGACCGGCCTCTACTAACCGTGATATCTTATTTTGAAAACATTGTATGTTCTTATTCCGGTTATTAGCCTAGGTTACTATGTGATGCGCACAGCATACAAGTATAGACTGAATCGCCCGAATTGGAACAACCCATTTCATGTTTGTTTGAAAGATGGTTTGCTACCCGCAGGTAGGCTTAAAATGCAGATTTTGCCACCCTCAGGTGGGCTTAGAAAACATGATGTTGCCACAATCTAGTGGGCTTAAAACAAACAGTCAATGCATTATTCCAATTCAGATAACCCAACCTTCACCCACAGGCATTCAAGACAGTTATATCACATAAGCAATTAGCCTCATGGTAAGCATGCTATTCATGGCAGTCACTCACATGCAAGGATGCTAAAGCATAAAAACTCACCGAGTACTCCCAGCCAAAATAGAAACTACATTAGAAATCATGCATGATCCTAAGTATGCTGAAATGCCTAATGCAACACATGCGAAAATGCAAACTATAGCAGGCTCGGCTATTCTAAACATGGTACATGGAATGCAACAGCTATCAAGTATTCAATTTGGAATTGAAATACAAATGCAGTTTGTATGATGCGCCGAGCCCGGTGCGTGCAAAACAGATGAATGATGCAAACATGCTGTCATACTGTATGCTAATTGAAATATGCCCTATATCTAACCATCATAAGTGGGTAAATAAAAGGGAAGAAAGACGTGGGGTTGGAAGACATACATCACACTCACCCACACTTATTACAATTATGCCCTCGCGCAGAGGGTCCGAAAGAATATACAGTCCCAAATGGAAGAATAATACAGTCCGAATAATACAGTCCCAAATAATATACAAATTCCTAATTAATTAACAAATTAAATAAGAAAAATGTAAAACTGGCATGCAAGCCAGGGGCTGCCTTGATTCTGATGAATGATGTACGTTGGAGCTGCCTTGCGCGGAAATCCACCGGGATGCCCCAATTAGCCTCTGTTTTGCAATGTTTCTCGAAAAGCGCGCCAAGCTTCGGAAGACCGCTGGTTCTGGATATGCTGCAACAGAGAGCAGGAAAGGGGCATAGCAGTGTATTTCACAAATATATGCATGTCTCGATCCTCGTGCCACCAATCACGCATCTCGATGCATGATGGCCGAGGAGCCGAGTTGCACAACTCAATATAGGATGGATGCATATGAATGTTACAACAAAACCAAGCTCCATCACGGATAATCCGGAGTGTCGGTGACTTGGGAATTGAGACACGTTCCGTTACTCGGAGTACGAAACGCGCCTCGTTTCCCGTGCCCGGGCTAACCCCTATCCCGAACACGATGCAATATGCATGACATGTATGAAATGTAACTAATATACAACCCTAACATGCGCAATGCTATGAAAATGAAATGCCTCGAAATACGTGCACACGTGCACGCAAATCGAGGAAATGATCCTAAGGCATGAAATGGCATACGCAATGCAAATTGGACTTATACCAACATGAGAGAGCCTCAGCCACTCTCACATAAGAAGCCGTGAGATGAAAAAGAGATGCCTCGAAATGCATGCACACGGGCACGCAAAACGAGGAAATGGCATACGCAATGCCGTATGGACTTATACCAACACGAGTGAACCTCAGTCACACTCACATAGGAGGCCACCGGATAAAAGTGAAGTGCCTCGAAATGCGTGCACACGGGCACGCAAACCGAGGTAATGGCATACGGAATGCAATGAGACTAAAATGGCATACAGAATGCAAAATGGACTTACACTAACATGAGTGAACCTCAGCCACACTCACATAAGAGGCCGTTGGATGAAAATGAGATGCCTCGAAATGCGTGCACACGGGCACGCAAATCGAGGCGATGGCCCTAAGGCATGAAATGGCATGGAATAGGATATGCAAACATGCAAATGAATTTCAGCACTGAAATTATGGGGAAAACAGTCCCGAAAGATGGCGAAATGACACCAAATGCGAGGAATGGTCCCGAAACACGAATTTAGGCACCCGAAATGGCCTATAGCTATGCAATGCATGCACAATATGGACACGGAATGAGAATACAGTAGCAAGGCAGCCCCAAGAAAAGCATTTTTACAGTAGAAAACATGGCCAAACAGCAATCACAAATAGGGCAAAAATAGCATGCAAAAATGGCATCGCAAGAGAGGCTATGAAACAAGTGGTAGATGCAAAGCCCAAACAGAAAAATTCCCTTCTACAACACTGAAGAGGGGCCAAAAATATGCACATTTACAGTAGATGACAACCCCAAAAACAGTATGCAAACATGCTAGAAATGCCATGCAAGATTGAAGCCAACAAAGGCTATAACATGAGGTACTCCAAACATTCATCAAATAAGCAAAGACCCTTAATAAAACATGTTAATAAGGTCAAAAAATGACCACTTTCAGTTCTGATCATGGTCCAAAAACAGAAGCAAAATGGGCTAGCAAAGCATGCAAAAACAAGGGTAAAACATGGATTCAAAGCAAGTGACACATGGAGTATGAAAATAGTGTTGAGCCCTTCTTCAATGTTGAATAGGGGCTCAAAATAAGCACAATCTCAGTTCATGAAATGCTCCAAAACAGATCACACATAGGCTAGAAAAAGCATGCAAATTTACGGTAAATAGGAGAGATTATGAAGTAAGTGCAAGATAGGGGGCCCAAAAAAGGTTGAGCCCTTCTTCAATGTTGAAGAGGGGCTCAAAATAGGCCCACTTATAGTTTACATTATGCTCGAAAACAGATCACTCATAGGCTAGAAATTTCATGCAAAAATGTGACATATAAGATGATATTGAAGCAAGTACAAGATGGTGATCTCAAATAGGGTTGAACCCTTCAACAAACATGAAGAATAGCTCAAAAGAGTGACCCTTTCAGTTTGGGTCGGAGCCTAAAACAGTGAGAAAATAGGCTTAAGAAATGAGGCAAGAAAATGCTACAAAAGAGGGAGATGGCAATTTACCCTTGTAGACAAGTCTTGACAGCCTTTTGGACCAAGTTTGGATGCTCTTTGCCTCTGAAAAAAACAGCTCCAAGTGTTGGAATGGAGTGTGGGGGTCTTGTGCTAGGGGTTGATGTAGAAATGGTACAAGAAAAATGCCTTTGGAGCTTGGAAATAGAGAGAAATGGGAGGTGGAAGGTATAGCTCTCTCTCAAGTGTGTCTAACAAATGTCTAACCTTTAGCCAAGAAGCCAAGCCTCTCCTTTATAGAGGAGAGGCATGAAAAAATATCTAAGGGACCTCTCTAATCCTCCATACACGTGTATGGAGGATGGTCCAATTGGCAACCAGCTGGCACAGCTGGAATACACTGAGGGAGAGGAAAATGGCCGGCTAGTTAAAAAAGGAAAAAAAAAGTCATTTTTTGGTAAGTGGCCAGCCGGCTGGAAAAGTGGCCGGCCGGCCAGGGTCAAAAGGTCCAAGCCATAAAACTGGTCGGCCATGTAGCTCTTGAAGTTAGCTTTCCAATGCCGCAAACCTTGCATTAAAATTCCTCCTGTAGAAAAAGTTATGCCAGTTTTCGTAAAGCCGCGCAGATTCGGTCTAACCAGACTTCAACCAACCATATCTCCTCCCCCCGGATTTGGACTTAGGAGATTCTTGAGTGAAAAATGAAGCCCCGGAAGTAAGCTTTCCAATGGTGGTGGCCTCATATTTTAATTCCTCTTGTGCAAAGAGTTACGCCTGTTTCGGTGAAGCCGCGCAGACTTTTCTCCTTCCCGGATTCATGCTGAACCACTTTTGACCAAACAAAAAGTTGGTTGTCAAAACAATTGCTGGCCTCCCACCCTCCTACAAGCTTCCTAACCATGAAAATAAGGCCTCCACCAAAAATGAGCCCAAACCGATGCAAAATGAAGGCTCGGGGGCCAAAACACGCAGTTCGGGGTCCCGAAAATAGGCTGTTGGGCACCGGGAGTGGTGTTTGACCACGAAGTCGGTCCCTCGGACCCCAGTGTCCCTCAAAAGGGAGAAAATAAGATGCATGCCAAAAAAAAATCAGAGCAATCGGAGATGGTTAGGCGGTCTCGAACCGAGGCACGTGGCCTGACGGCTCCGAAAATCGGGAACCGGGCTCCGAAATGGGCAAAATGGCCTACGGCCACGAAAAGTAGCCCACGGCCATTGAGAGATGGTCTACGGGACCTCTCCCTCCCTTCAGGAACAAAAATAGAGAAAACCGAGCCTGGTTCGCGAACCAAGGCAAAGTACAGAAAAGGGTTCGGAAGTCCGGAGGCAGGGCTCACGACCGAGACTCTGAGACTTCTGAACGAGCACAATATGCAACATCACCGAGCGCTCAATCGGTGACGTCTGAGTCTTAAGGTCGGTCAAAAATGGGGTGTCTACACCCTACTTCAGCCTCACTGTTGTCCGAGTCATCTTCCGTGCTCTGGCTAGCTTTGATGCTTGGTTCAGCTCTTTCCTTATCACTGTCTTGTAGCTGTAGATCAAAGAAGATCTCAAATTCAGGGACTCGTTTTTTTGAGGAATTTACCCAAGGCTCAAGAAAGCCGCAAAAAAAGGAAATCCTCTCCCTTTCAAACAAAACGGTCATTCAACGTCCCCTGTATTGGCCTGTAGACAAGCTCATAATGCTTCCCAGCTCTCTTGGCCTTGGCTCTGTCTCTCATCTCTTCCCTTTTTCTAATCTAGCCCTCTTTCCTCTTTGGTGGGTACATACCCCAATCCAAAGGCATGCGGGTTGTGTGGCACCTCTGCCAGTGCTGTAACACCTTTCCGACCACTCTGTCCAAGTCCCATATTCCCGGAATATGCCGCAGTTTGTTCATGAAGTAGATGGACTGGGCACTAACGTACATGTCTTCGTCTGTGGCTAATATTGTCTGCACTACCTGGGCTTTCGCCAGAGTGAATCTCGAGAAGAATACATCCTCCTCACCATGATTGATCTCTAGCATTAGCGTAGTCATCTCTGGTGGTGGGTGGATAGATGAGTTCCCCAAAACGGTTGCTACTCTTCCCTTATGAGGATACTTCAGTATTTGATAGAGGGTGGAGGACAAAACCTTCACGTGATGTAACCAAGGCCTTCCTAACAACAGGTTAAAGGTAGCTAGCACATCCAACACGTGGAATTCAATCTCTTGCTCTAACGAGCCCACCTGGACTCGCACTTCCACTGTACCCATGACCTCTCTACTTATATTGTCATACGCCCATATCACCTAGGCTGTGGGGATAAAGTCTACCGGTTTGAGGCAAACCGCATAAGCAATACGAGAAGGACAGACATTAATGGCAGAACCAGTATCTACCAACACCACTAGCACCCACTTTTCTCTACATTCCACAGATATGTATAATGGCTTGTTGTGAGCCAAGCCTTCCGGCGACAGCTCTTTGTCAGAGAGAGTGAGCATTAGCTTCCCACCACTTGGAAAGACCAGGCCCACAAGTTGCTTAAGTGTAGTATCAATAGACAATTTAGCCTTGTCCATTGCCAACAATATTGCCTATCGGTGCGCCCATGAAGCCATAAGGAGTCCCTAGATAGAGATATCAGCTTGGATTTTCTTGAGCTGCTTTAGAACTAACTCCTCTTCCAACCGCTTCTTATTTTCTTTCTCGACTTCCCTGTCCTTTCTTGATGACTCTGCTTGATTCAAGTGTGGCGGCATAAAGTACCGTCTACTTCGGGTAAGATGGTCTATCTCCTTAGCATACCATGTATTATCTGGGATGTAGGCCCCTAGTCTTCGTCAGTATGGGCCAGATGCAAATCATTGTTATCCCACCACTCGCCCTCGTCTGCCGACAAACAGTCATTCGGCTCTAATTGAATCATCTTCACAGTACAAGTGTCCCCTTCGGGGCGACACACTATTGCAGTTTTCAGGCTGTCTTCAATTCTTTCTCTATCAAACTGCATCAGCATAACTTCCTGCGCAGTATTTGTAGCTTTCGCAACACCTACTTATCGGATTGGTTTTTCCGCACATGTGCCTTCCGACAATTTTCCTTTCTCATCAACCTTTCCGACCACTGCAGCTACCTCTGTTTCCTTTCCCTCCAGTTTTATTCTAATTTCTTCTTCCTTGTCTGGCTCATCACCCAGCCATCCGGTATTATCGGTCGATAGGTTTAGGTCAAACCACCCGATCTGTACATCTCCTTGATCACTCTCATCAAGGAACTGCAAGTTGTCTAGATCTTCTTCAAGATCTGCCAGGTCGTCCAATCCTTGGCTCGGGCCATCCTCCCTGACCACATTAATCTCCACCGAGGTTGGTAACACCACTTCGGGCCTGGTTTGAGTGTTTGGCACGATATAGCAACTCAGATCATATGCTTTTCAAATAGGTCCTCGAGACTCCCTGACGACAAACTAGTACCTACATCCGAAGCCAAAACCTCATTTATTGCAGGTATTGTCACTATATTGTGAGGCTCAGGTTGTGGATTAGATGCACCCATCGTGCATAAATCTATGCCCTTAGGAATGAACAACATCGGTTTTGGTAGGTGGGGGGGTAATATATACGCTGGGGTCATAAGAGGCGGTCAGTGTATGGATAAGGTTAAGGTTTCGAGGTGGGGGGACTTGATTATGGGCCAGCAGCGGATTTGTGGTTACATTTGGTTTCTGTGGTGAAGCGATGACCTTGTTGTCAATGAGATCTTGAATCTCATGATGCAAATGGAAGCACTGGTCGGTGTCATGACCGTGCTGCTGATGAAAAGCACAGTACTTTGCAGGGTTATGCTTGGGTGGGAGAGGGTCAGGAAATGGGCGAGGTTCTAAGGGTTTTAGGTGCCCTTTATTAACCAGCACCTGCATAGCTTTGTAGAGGGTCATGTATAGTTGGTTAAAAGTTCTACCCTGAGGTCGAGTAGGGTTGGATGATGTTCGTGGGCCTATGTTGGCAAAGGGGTCGGCAGTTTTTGTTGTGGTGACAACACTTATGTCTGACGGCCTCGCAGTTGTGCAGTTGTAACGCCCCGAAAAATTGGGCAGGGTATATCTATTTATGCAACAAAACCCACCTGATAGACAAACACATATATATAGCTAACTATTTCATACATCCATTTCCATTAAATCCCAAATGCCAAATACATGCTATTCACATCTCAATGCCCCAGTTCTAATCCCAAGCATACATTTTACAACAAATATAAAATGGAAGCCAAACAGATAATAAGTGCCCTACAGGCTTACAAATTTATCCAAGAACATTCTTGGTTACACAAAAATGGAGTTTTAACTCAACGCAAATACAACCTTGGGCTTACATTCAACAAATAACGATAAAACAAAAATGAAGCCTCAGCTCTGAGTCCTTCCAAGTCAATGCCTTGGCGGAAGCATAACACTTGTACCTGAAATGGTTTCCCTTATAGGGTGAGCCACAACCCAGTAGAGATATACTACATAACATATGAACCATGACAAGACTAAAGAGGAGTATGCTCATGCCATGCTCATGATAAAATAATTTATCTCTCTTTTTATAAAGCATGCAATGCTAAGATACAACAGCAGATATAAAATCATTTCCATTTTAAACCATATATGTTACATGAATACAGGCTCTGTGAAACTCTAAGTGAGTGTCTACAAGTAGGCCCTAATGCATTACCACTGTCATTTTTACTAGTAAACTGGAAGGCTCGACACCTAACCGTGTGGTTCTACACCCCCTACCCAGATTCACCAAGTATTCATCTTTTCGCAAATAGATACATTTCCAAACATTTCTCAAAGAACAGATACATTTCTAATGAAATGAATGTAATGCAATGTCCAATGCAACAAATGAGGAATGTGGTTCAATTTACCTAAGTCTCATGCATTTCTACAACAATCATGGCTATCCTCCACCGATAGCCTAAAATAGATATTTCTAAATAGATATTTAAACAATTAAATTCCAAAAAAATTCTGATAAATACAATCTATTCCACATCTTATCAAATATGAACAACTAGACTAGTTTTCATATCACAATCACATCCGGTAACCTCTCAAGGTCCATTTCTAACCGTGCTGGTTTTATTCCAATGAATACATTAAGCAAATTAATACCGTTAATGCCCAAGAAAACATCATTTTCTTTCCAAACTCATTCTCCAAGCATTATTCAACTATGACATCCTATTTTGATCGAAAGCCCCAAAAGTTAAACGTAATTCCTTTATTTTCTTTAAAAATGCTCTTTTGGCCACAAACCGGTAAAAATTTCAAAACCAATCGAATCAAAGTCCGTTTTTGTTTAAATTTAAAGCATAACTCTTCCATAACCTTACAAATATATTCCAAGTTTACACTTTCACAATTTGGGCATCAACTTTTTATTTTTCTCAAAATTTCTCTTTTAAGCAATTAAATCACAAATTTTTCAAAAATTCTAATTAAATTATATACAACTCTAAGCTTCCTATAATCAAGTAAAAGTGCATAAAGAAGTGTAGGAAAAATTGCTATCTCAAGCTAGAAGAGAAAACAAGCAAAAATCCAAATTTTCGATTTTGTCGAATTTTGATCTCCACTGGTCAAAATGTTGCTCTTGCCAAGCTCTTCATTTTAGTCTCAAGAACATGGGTCTAAAATCTAATAGCTTTTGGTGGATCATAGATTTTGTGTGATGAATGTTAAGAAAAAAAAATTGAGAGAGGCAGAGAGCAAGAGAAAGCCAAAGGAGAGGAGAGAGGGTAGGGAGTCTGTTGCTTCAAATCAAATGAAAAAAAGAAACGGACAGACGGGATGGAGGAGTAGCCCAATGTGGGCTCCTCTCATCATTAACATTATAATAATTATTTTTTTTTGGGTTCAAATATCTACACACACACACACATACACACACACACACACACATATATATATATTAATTAGAATTGCTGAATTTGTAGAAATTTTAAAGCCATATAATTATTTCCTCACCAAAAAATATATTTTGTTTGATGGTGCACACCATTAATATTTGTAACTCTCTCAAGATTATAAAATAAATAATAGTAATAATAACAACAATAATACATGGTTACAAACGAGTCATGATTCAATCAATTGGGTCCACAATGAATGGAGTTCAATAATCTAAAATAAATCTCCAACTGAGATTAAAATATAAATAAATTTTAAAAGACTTAAGGTGGTCCCCATCATTCACATAATTAAACATGAACCAAAATGATTAAATATGGGTTAATCAAATAAGTCCCACAAATTAAATTTTTATCTCATTTAATACTCAAGACCCAAGAATAATTAAAATTCAAAAAAAAAATTGCCATAATAATAATAATATTTTAATTTAATTCAACTCGTGACAGCTACCACTGGCAGCATTGGAACTGCAAACAAACGGCCTCTTAGCCGGCTCCTTATCGTCGGTGATAATTCCCTACCTCATGGCATTCTTGATTTGAGCCCCTATCTCATGAAGTTCTTTTAATGTAAATATGGGGAGAACAATCATTTTTTGCAACAACTTGCCATGCAGATTTTGGACAACCATTCTGATCTGATCTTTCTCTAAAGGTTGAGTGGTCATCATTGACGCTTTAGCCCTCCATCTTGTCACAAACTTGGAGAAGCCTTCCTTTGGCTCTTGATGCGTTGCCTCGAGATCACGAGTTTTGACTTTAATTTGCGTGTTGTAAGAGTACTGAGTGATGAAGGACTCGGCTAACTCCTCCCAGTTCTACTTTACTGAATCTTCCAACTTGGCATACCAAATGGTTGTTATACCCGACATGGTGTGACCAAAGAGAAATAGCTTCTGTAGTCTAGTTAAACCCATCGACCGTAAGATATCTGAAAATAGCCATAAGTGAACTATCGGATCCCCAGCACCATCAAAGCGATCAATGTGTGGCATCTTAAACCGCTCTGGTAATGTAACCGCAAATTCAATGTACCCATCCTCTATGTCTGGAATGGAGTTGACCCCTTGCTTTTTTTTGAAAAGCTTCTCTAATTTGTTGACTTTGAGCGCTGTTGGATCAACCTCGAATTTGAATGGTGCCTCAGTCTGATCAACCGGGGCTTTAGAAGCTTGTGCCGGGATGGGTTCTGTTGGGACTGGAAAAATTGAAGTACCCTAGGTTTGTGGATCTTGCGCAGTGGTAGTATTAGCAGTAGCACTGGCCATAGGGATAGCCGCGGTGGGTGAATGGGGTACAGAGGCCGCGGTCGCTATTGCTGTAGCCTGGTTATAACCTTAGCTTGACGGGCCGTGTTATGCTGTAGTGTCTCAACTATTTGTTGCAGATGGTGTATTAATTCCTCTATATTGGCCAAGGATACTGTGCTATTGGAATTGTTGACTGTTCTTGAGCTAGGCTAGAAGTAGATAACTATTCCCAAACTGGACTGAACACATGTGAGTTGAGAGGTGACTGCTGTAAGAATGGCACTGGTGAACTTTGTCTGATCCTCTTCTGTCTTGTAAACTGTGATAATGAGGTAAACACGAGTTGTCCCTGAACAAGATCCCCGACCTTGCAAAGTCTTCCGATGCAGGTCCAAAGTACTTGGGGGATATCAGAAACTTCCGAAGCTATGGTTTAAACTACCTAGCAAAAGAAATAAAGCAAAAAAGCAGGAATCAGAAATCGCGTAACACCTCAGCTAAGATGTTATCAACACAGACATGATCAAAGCTGTAGAACTGTACTCCATACTAAATTCTGCCCTGAAAAAAATATCAACTGTGCAACTGATATGCACATTCCTGTACATTTTCATTGTAAAGCACATACCAGTTAAGAGAGAGCCAAAACACCTCTATGAGGGGGTAAAGTTACCCTATCCTAGTTTTGTGATGAACTAGGGTTTCACTACTTCAATCAAGGGGTTTTGTGAGAACCCGAATTAAAAAAAATAAAAAAAACAAAAAAAAATTTAAGTACATAATTAAATAATAATAATAATAATAATTTTACAATTTCAAATATTTTGATGGTAAATCCTAAGGTGCAAATTAAATATTTGGGGGATCTTTAATTAATTTTTTTTAAACTATAAATAATTTTTTTTGGAAGTCCACAATTTTTAAGACTATTGATAATAATCTTAATGATAGTAACAATGATAATAATAATAATAAACTGGTTAGTAAGGGGTCATTTTGAAAATTTATTATAGGTGGATAAAACCCTAATGGTGAGATATCAATCCTTTTCTTAACTACCCTAGTAGCAGCCGTGAGTTTTAGAGAAACGGGAGAGGGAAAGAGACAGCTTGTTTCAATTTGTGGTGTCTTTAGCAAGGTAATCTTCCCCACTATCTTCCTTTTTGTTCTTATTCTCTTTATGTAATTCCTTGTGCCGTTGTGAGGGTTGTGTGGCTAGTCTGTTTTGGGATTATTCTATACAGATATACCTGCATACATACTTATACTAATGTAACAATAGAGTTAATTGGGTAGTCAAATATATCACATGTGTATCTCGGTTGGTTTGTGCGTAAGAGTGGTCATCTGTGGCAAAGAAATTGTTGGGTATGCAGGTGTGTTTTATTATTTCTTTATATTTAATTGGTGGTTTGGTTATGCAGTGAAGGAGTTAAAGAGAGAGGTATTAGTATTTAATAATGGATTTTCTTGGTAAATGGGTTGCTGGGAAGTTTTGGGTTGCAATGGTGGATGGAAATTCTTGATCCTAAAAACATAAACTTTAAATTTCGAGGAATCATATCAAACGGAGGAATTTTGAACTGAAATTTTTACAGTAGATCAATTACATATTGAATTGCATATCTGAATTTTATCATATTTTTTGGGAGTCAAAATCCATATAAATTGAGGTATTCAAATCTGTCCAGGAAACCAGTCCGAAACAGTAAATTCGGGAGTGTTGTTCTCTTTGGGTATAAATCCAAAAATTATCAAATTAGTGTCATTAGAACCGGTTACGAGTCTAGTTTCGTACGTTTTTGGCCTTGCATTGATTGCTCGTGTATATTAAGAGAACCGTCAATTTCTTTAAAGTGCTGCTGAAAACAACCTGTTTGGATATAATAAATTGTCGATACTTACTTTGATAAGCAAATCAAGTGAAACCAATTGGGTTTGAAACTTAGGATATATTAGATCATATCTGGAGGTTATTGGAATTTTTCGAATAGCGTGGAGTGGGTTTTGTAATTTTCAAAGTTAGCGAATAGGTTAGGAAGGCTTGTTTGAAATTCTGTTTTATCTTAAAGTCACAATTAATTAAGTTTTGACCAGAACCCATGTCTTGGGTGATTTTAAACCTTGAAGAACATGAACTTAGGTAATATTTAAGAGTAACGGTGAGTTGGGTTGAGCCGTGTTAGTGCGCTTTAGTTGAGGTTACTTAGTTCCTATTTTTTTTTAGTATTTTTAAATTAGTTGTGACGTGTAGTTTTTATACTTGGTTTAGGGCACTAGTTGGACTTTTACACTCTATTCGATTCAAGGATTATATTATTTCATTTCAGGTGAGTAGTTTCATGCTACGTATTTTTATAAATGTTCCCCTACCCTGAACTGTTGGAAAATTAAATTGTTGTTTTAAGACTAAACTGTTTTGATAAATTATTATATTATCAATGGAATCAAATTATTTCTGAAATATGTGTGAACTTGGCATACTGTAAACTATTTGTTTTGGTCTCATGTTTATAATGATGAACTACCATGTTTTGCGAAACTGATGTGTATTAATTATTGGGACCATGTGTGTATTTAGTCCAGGGAAATTATTCCACTGTGTGTGGTGACTCTGGCCACTAGGGAACAGATCCGGGTTGGGCCGTGATGACTCTAGTGCTCAACGATTGTAAGGAAAAGACCTTTAAAAACAAATAGGTGACCTTCAATCGGATCGTCTTTGAGAAAAGGCCCAGGTGCCACCCTGAGGATGACTCTTAGTTCGATATTGGATCCAACGGGGCTTATAGCCTTGAGAACTGTGTGGCAGATTATTTATTTTTGTTGGTACCCAGAAAATTATTGGTGTTCATGTTATAATCTGTTTTAAGTGGAAAATGTCGTTTATCATGTTCTTGTGAGACATGAGTATTTTAAGTGTTGAACTGTGGAACTTTTTTTTTTGAAACAGATTATATTTACCAAACTGTATGCCAATCTAGTTTCTGTGATATATATCTTATTTTGGAATTGAACCCTGTTTTCAAAACTGTATTTACTATCCATGTTGCTACTCACTGAGCTATCAGCTGACTTAGTTGTTTACCATTTCCAGGTGTTAGAAGGACATAGAGTGGACTCATGGCATAGCGGGGACTCAATTGCATGGACCTCTAGGGCATTTATTTAAATTGTTTTAGGTTGCTTTGTCAAGTTTTGTGCATACATTGTGGTTGGGTTTTATTTAGAGTTATAATATTTTGTGGGCGGTTTGTGTCCCATTTAGTATATATATATTTTTAGGAAGTTGGTTATGACTTGTTTTTCACTTGTGGTATGTCACTGGATTGAGTGTTGATTTATTTATTTTTGGGCTATCATCACATTTATTCTTTATGGTTTTGGGTTCATGTTTAGGCTTACGTGTGCCTTGGGCTAAGTCCCTGTGGGCCACGGCCGGTCATGCTCGGATTTGGGGTGTGACAATTGTGGTATCAGAGCTGTAGCTTATCGAGTTACATATCTTGCATTTCATCATTTAGACGAGGTCCAAGTCCCTATAGTCCTTAGTAGTATTTGGTTAAGTTAGTTTTGTTTAAGCTTGTGTTGAGTTGTTCTTAATTTCATTTTGAAGGTTAAGAGATGGCACCTAGGAGAAGAAGTGTCAATGCCCTTGGAAGTGATCAACCAGCCGCTAATCGTAGAGTTCCCCCTATTCCTATACCCCCTACCGCACCACCTGTTGCTCCAGTCGTCCCTGAAGCACCAGGAGTTGTTCCTGCTGCACCAGCCGCACAGGTTTTACAGTCATTGTTGGGATTATTAAACAATCATGTAGCCCCACAACCAGCAGTTCACCCAACTTTAAGTTTGGATAGAGGTTCCTTATTCGAGAGGTTTATGAAGGCAAAACCTCCAAAATTTCACGGAACAGTGGACCCTACGGAGGCAGAGGCATGGGTACTAGAGATGGAGAAAATATTTGATGTTTTAGGTTGTTTAGCAGGCCAGAAGGTGGCCTTTGCAGCTTTTAGGTTCAAGGGCCAAGCAGAGCATTGGTGGCGCATGGTGAAGCGTCAATATGAGGGTAGAGAAACAGAGCTAGTGTGGAGCAAGTTTCTAGAATTGTTTAATGAGAAATACTTTCCTGAAGCAGTGCGAAGGCAGAAGCAAGTGGATTTTCTCAATTTGAAGCAAAATGACATGACAGTGGCTCAGTATGAAGCCAAGTTTGCAGAGTTGTCAAGGTATGCCCCACATCAGGTGGCCATAGAGGAAAATAGAGTGATGTTGTTTGAGAATGGCTTGCGGTCAGAGATCTATGCAAAAGTAGCTATTTTGGAGATGAAGACATATTCTGCATTGGTAAGCAAGGCATTACTAGTTGAAAGGGGAGTAGAAGAGGAAAAGAGAGCTGAGGAACAAAAGGCTAAGGAACCACAAAACAAGAGACTTAGAGAGGAGAGACAAGTAGGGCATCGTGGTGGTGGTAGCAATCCTAGCAAGAAGCCTTACACCCAAGGTCAGGTTAGCAATGGCATAAGGCAGCAGAATCGGAGGAATTGTGATAGATGTGGTAGGTCACATTCTGTTGGGTATAATTGTGATGGCACAGCTCGAATATGCTTTAAGTGTGGCAAGCCGGGGCATCTCTCTGCACAATGTAGGTCTGAGGGACTGGGAGGTCAGTCAGTAGCACAGTCATTTCAGGGGCAAGGGCAGAGACGAACTTTTTATAGCGGTGGGTTTAACCAGAAGGGGAATAATGGCAAAAGTGGGACTACCCAAGGTCAGACATCCGGGAATGGGACTCAGGAAAAGAAGTCAGCGGCTACCCAAGGACGTGTTTATGCTCTCACTAGAGAGGAGGCTGAGGTTGCTCCATCTGTGGTGCAAGGTACACTCCTTATATCATCTGTACCTGCCAGAGTTTTAATTGATTCAGGATCTACACATTCTTTCGCTGTACCTAAGTTTCTACATTGTTTGTCTATTCCTTGTGAGCCTTTGGATGCATGTATTGTTGTGTCTACTCCATTAGGAGAAACAGTAGTGTTAGGGGATGTTTGTAGATCTTGTGAGATAGAGTTAGATGGTAAAATTTTTCCAGTGGATTTGATTTCTTTAGAGATGAAGGATTTTGATGTGATTTTGGGGATGGATTGGTTAACGAAGCATCATGCCTCTATTGATTGTTTTAGAAAGAGGGTAGTTTTGCTATGCCGGGGCAACATGAGTTTTTCTTTCAAGGAGATGGGAAAGGGTCTTCTATTTGTTTTATTTCTTCCCTTCAGGCTAACCGAATGTTGAGAAAAGGGTGTCATGGTTATTTAGCTTGTGTGGTGAGTACCGAACAACCAGAGCAGAGGTTAGAGGAGTTGCCTGTAGTAAGGGAATTTGTTGATGTTTTTCCAGAGGATCTACCTGGTCTTCCTCCAAACCGTGAGGTCGAATTTTCCATTGACTTGATCCCTAATACCACACCTATCTCTAAAGCACCCTATAGAATGGCACCGTTGGAGTTGAGGGAGTTACAAACTCAGTTACAGGAGTTGCTAGACAAAGGTTTTATTAGGCCTAGTGTTTAACCTTGGGGAGCACCTGTGTTGTTTGTGAAGAAGAAGGATGTGTCTATGAGATTGTGTATTGATTATAGAGAACTGAACAAAGTCACAGTGAAGAATAGGTATCCTTTGCCACGCATTGATGATCTATTTGACCAGTTGCAGGGAGCTCAAGTATTCTCTAAAATTGACTTGAGGTCAGGCTATCACCAGTTGAAGGTAAGGGATGAAGATGTTCCTAAGACTGCTTTTAGAACCCGTTATGGGCATTATGAGTTCTTGGTGATGCCTTTTGGTCTCACAAATGCACCAGCCGCATTCATGGATTTAATGAACAGAGTATTTAAGCCCCAACTGGATAAATTTGTGGTAGTGTTTATTGATGACATCCTAATTTATTCCAGGAGTAAGGAGGAGCATGAGCAGCATTTGAGGGTAGTACTGCAGATCCTTAAGGAGAAAAGACTGTATGCAAAATTTAAGAAGTGTGAATTCTGGTTGAGCAGTGTATCCTTTTTGGGTCATGTAGTGAGTAAAGATGGGGTATCTGTCGATAGTACCAAGGTGACAGCAATTGTTGATTGGCCACGACCTACTTCTGTGACGGAGGTACGTAGCTTTCTAGGGCTTGCTGGGTATTATAGACGGTTTGTGGAAGGATTCTCCCGTATTGCTTTACCACTTACCAATCTCACCAGGAAAGGGGTAAAGTTTGAGTGGAATGATGATTGTGAGCGTAGTTTCCAAGAGTTTAAACAGAGATTGACATCAGCTCCAATCCTTGCCTTACCTATAGATGGAGGTGGTTTTGTGATTTATAGTGATGCTTCACGACAGGGTTTAGGATGTGTGCTCATGCAGCATGGGAAGGTGATTGCTTATGCATCACGACAGTTGAAAATACATGAGAGAAACTATCCTACGCATGACTTAGAGTTAGCAGCACTGATTTTCGTTCTTAAGATCTGGCGGCATTATTTGTATGGAGAGTCATGTGAGATTTACACTGATCATAAGAGTTTGAAGTATATTTTCACACAGAAGGAACTAAATTTGAGGCAAAGAAGATGGCTTGAGTTACTAAAAGATTATGATGTGAATATTTTATATCACCCGGGGAAGGCAAATGTGGTTGCAGATGCCTTGAGTAGGAAGGTTGTAGTTGGAGATGTAGCTGCTTTGTCTATTGAGAGTTGTTTGGTGGAAGACATGAGACGTTTGAGGCTTGAGGTTGTTACACCTGGTAATAGGGCTTATTGTAGTCAATTGACAGTTCAGCCGACCTTGAGAGAACGGAATCATTTAGCACAGAAGATTGACCCCCAGTGTGAGCGTATTAAAGGAGAGATGGCAGAGGGTAAGCACGTAGACTTTGTGGTTAGTGATGATGGGTTGCTTAGATTCCGTAGCCGAATTTGTGTTCCTGCTAGTGGTGATTTGAGGAAGGAGATTATGACGGAGGCACATAGTTCTAGTTACAGCATTCATCCTGGAAGCACTAAGATGTATCGCGATCTTCATGAACATTTTTGGTGGAATGGTATGAAGGGAGATATTGCAGAATTTGTGGCTCAGTGTTTGGTGTGTCAACAGGTTAAAGTAGAACATCAGAAACCTGCGGGGAAACTACAACCCTTACCTATACCGGAGTGGAAGTGGGATCATGTTACCATGGACTTCGTGTGCGGATTACCTCGTACTAGTAGTAATCACGATGCAGTTTGGGTAGTTGTTAATAGATTAACCAAGTCAGCACATTTTATTGCAGTACGGATGACCTATTCTCTAGCTCGATTTGCACAGTTGTATGTGAAGGAGATTGTTAGATTGCATGGTGCCCCAGTGTCAATAGTGTCAGATTGGGACCCTCGTTTTGTGTCTAAGTTTTGGGGTGCGTTACAATCAGCTATGGGTACTCGGTTAAATTTTAGTTCAGCTTATCACCCTCAGACAGATGGGCAATCAGAGAGGACTATTCAAACCCTTGAGGATATGTTGAGGGCTTGTGCTTTGGAATGGAGAGGTAATTGGGATGATTATTTGCCGCTCATGGAGTTTGCTTATAATAATAGCTATCATTCTAGTTTGGGAGTAGCTCCTTATGAGGCTTTGTATGGAAGGAAGTGTAGGTCTCCTTTGTATTGGTATGAGGTTGGTGAAAGGCAAATGTTGGGACCTGATTTGGTGGAGGATGCTACACGGAAAATTATCACCATCAGAGAGAGATTATTGACTGCTCAGAGTAGACAAAAAAGTTATGCTGATCATCGTAGGAGAGACTTAGAGTTTCATGTGGGGGATATGGTATTCTTGAAAGTATCACCATGGAAATGAGTGATCAGGTTTGGAAAGAAAGGAAAGTTGAGTCCTAGATACATTGGTCCATTTGAGGTATTGGAGAAGGTTGGTGAGGTTGCGTACCGTGTTGCTCTACCCCCTAGGTTGGCAGGAGTGCATAATGTGTTTCATGTGTCTATGCTGAGGAAATATGTGCACAGTCCGTCGCATGTGATAGATTATGAGCCGCTTCAGATTAGAGAGGATTTTTCGTATGAGGAGATACCTGTTCAGATTTTGGATTCGAAAGAGAAAATGTTGCGTACAAAGGTCATTAAATTGGTTAAGGTACTGTGGCGTAATCATCTAGTGGAAGAGGCGACTTGAGAATGCGAGGACGAGAAGTACCCACATTCTCATGATTTACTTAGGTTAATTTCGAGGACGAAACTTTTCTTTTAGGGGGGGGAGAATGTGAGACCCGAATTAAAAAAAATAAAAAAAATAAAAAAAAATTTAAGTACATAATTAAATAATAATAATAATAATAATAATAATTTTACAATTTCAAATATTTTGATGGTAAATCCTAAGGTGCAAATTAAATATTTTGGGGATCTTTAATTAATTTTTTTTTAAACTATAAATAATTTTTTTTGGAAGTCCACAATTTTTAAGACTATTGATAATAATCTTAATGATAGTAACAATGATAATAATAATAATAAACTGGTTAGTAAGGGGTCATTTTGAAAATTTATTATAGGTGGATAAAACCCTAATGGTGAGATATCAATCCTTTTCTTAACTACCCTAGTAGCAGCCGTGAGTTTTAGAGAAACCGGAGAGGGAAAGAGACAGCTTGTTTCAATTTGTGGTGTCTTTAGCAAGGTAATCTTCCCCACTATCTTCCTTTTTGTTCTTATTCTCTTTATGTAATTCCTTGTGCCGTTGTGAGGGTTGTGTGGCTGGTCTGTTTTGGGATTATTCTATACAGATATACCTGCATACATACTTATACTAATGTAACAATAGAGTTAATTGGGTAGTCAAATATATCACATGTGTATCTCGGTTGGTTTGTGCGTAAGAGTGGTCATCTGTGGCAAAGAAATTGTTGGGTATGCAGGTGTGTTTTATTATTTCTTTATATTTAATTGGTGGTTTGGTTATGCAGTGAAGGAGTTAAAGAGAGAGGTATTAGTATTTAATAATAGATTTTCTTGGTAAATGGGTTGCTGGGAAGTTTTGGGTTGCAATGGTGGATGGAAATTCTTGATCCTAAAAACATAAACTTTAAATTTCGAGGAATCATATCAAACGGAGGAATTTTGAACTGAAATTTTTACAGTAGATCAATTACATATTGAATTGCATATCTGAATTTTATCATATTTTTTGGGAGTCAAAATCCATATAAATTGAGGTATTCAAATCTGTCCAGGAAACCAGTCCGAAACAGTAAATTCGGGAGTGTTGTTCTCTTTGGGTATAAATCCAAAAATTATCAAATTAGTGTCACTAGAACCGGTTACGAGTCTAGTTTCGTACGTTTTTGGCCTTGCATTGATTGCTCGTGTATATTAAGAGAACCGTCAATTTCTTTAAAGTGCTGCTGAAAACAACCTGTTTGGATATAATAAATTGTAGATAATTACTTTGATAAGCAAATCAAGTGAAGCCAATTGGGTTTGAAACTTAGGATATATTAGATCATATCTGGAGGTTATTGGAATTTTTCGAATAGCGTGGAGTGGGTTTTGTAATTTTCAAAGTTAGCGAATAGGTTAGGAAGGCTTGTTTGAAATTCTGTTTTATCTTAAAGTCACAATTAATTAAGTTTTGACTGGAACCCATGTCTTGGGTGATTTTAAACCTTGAAGAACATGAACTTAGGTAATATTTAAGAGTAACGGTGAGTTGGGTTGAGCCGTGTTAGTGCGCTTTAGTTGAGGTTACTTAGTTCCTATTTTTTTTTAGTATTTTTAAATTAGTTGTGACGTGTAGTTTTTATACTTGGTTCAGGGCACTAGTTGGACTTTTACACTCTATTCGATTCAAGGATTATATTATTTCATTTCAGGTGAGTAGTTTCATGCTACGTATTTTTATAAATGTTCCCCTACCCTGAACTGTTGGAAAATTAAATTGTTGTTTTAAGACTAAACTGTTTTGATAAATTATTATATTATCAATGGAATCAAATTATTTCTGAAATATGTGTGAACTTGGCATACTGTAAACTATTTGTTTTGGTCTCATGTTTATAATGATGAACTACCATGTTTTGCGAAACTGATGTGTATTAATTATTGGGACCATGTGTGTATTTAGTCCAGAGAAATTATTCCACTGTGTGTGGTGACTCTGGCCACTAGGGAACAGATCCGGGTTGGGCCGTAATGACTCTAGTGCTCAACGATTGTAAGGAAAAGACCTTTAAAAACAACTAGGTGACCTTCAATCGGATCGTCTTTGACAAAAGGCCCAGGTGCCACCCTGAGGATGACTCTTAGTTCGATATTGGATCCAACGGGGCTTATAGCCTTGAGAACTGTGTGGCAGATTATTTGTTTTTCTTGGTACCCAGAAAATTATTGGTGTTCATGTTATAATCTGTTTTAAGTGGAAAATGTCGTTTATCATGTTCTTGCGAGACATGAGTATTTTAAGTGTTGAACTGTGGAACTTTTTTTTTTGAAACAGATTGTATTTACCAAACTGTATGCCAATCTAGTTTCTGTGATATATATCTTATTTTGGAATTGAACCCTGTTTTCAAAACTGTATTTACTATCCATGTTGCTACTCACTGAGCTATCAGCTGACTTAGTTGTTTACCATTTCCAGGTGTTAGAAGGACATAGAGTGGACTCATGGCATAGCGGGGACTCAATTGCATGGACCTCTAGGGCATTTATTTAAATTGTTTTAGGTTGCTTTGTCAAGTTTTGTGCATACATTGTGGTTGGGTTTTATTTAGAGTTATAATATTTTGTGGGCGGTTTGTGTCCCATTTAGTATATATATATTTTTAGGAAGTTGGTTATGACTTGTTTTTCACTTGTGGTATGTCACTGGATTGAGTGTTGATTTATTTATTTTTGGGCTATCATCACATTTATTCTTTATGGTTTTGGGTTCATGTTTAGGCTTACGTGTGCCTTGGGCTAAGTCCCTGTGGGCCACGGCCGGTCATGCCCGGATTTGGGGTGTGACAGGTTTCACACAATCCTGCATTCGGGTGAGCATCCTGTCCTAGTTTGGAACAGTCACTATGACTTTACTATATGCAGCTAGGCCAAATGGTCAAAGGGGGTACCTCAACAAGACTACCTAATATACTTCTCACACCTAACACCAAGAAGTGAAAAGAGGATCAAACGGTACAGTGGTAGTCCAGATCCAGGGGTTGTGATTTCAACATGGCAGAGCCCACGACCAGTCAGCCTTTTGGCAAGCTTTTGGGCAACCCTATGACAAACCGTCCAGGAATAGTAGATGGAAAACATAGTGACTTACAGTAATAATGCAAATGTGATGCAAAGAACATATATATGTAGATAAAATTTCACATCATGAATTTCAAGTCAAGTTCTCTAATTTCCCTAGTAGAGTCGCCAGAAATTGTAGCTTGCTTTTCGTGCTTCTTTTGGATACGATTAGCCCTACAGTTCGGACTCCTGTGGTTCTGAATCTGATTTCACAAGTGCAATGTGAGATAGATAGACACAAATAAGTCAAAATCCTGTAAATCTTTTGGAAAATCAATTTTGGATCAAAATGCCAAAAATAGACTGCTTTGCCAAATTATAGAGTCGCCACCTAAATATTTTTTAGAAAATTTAGGAAACCCGTGACTCGTGCCAAAGGCCACTTGTCCGTCATTACCAAAGTGTCTTGGCTCGGGAATTTAGGTACGAGAGAAGAAGGTCGTGGATTAAGCACCCCATTCACCTGATCAAAGATCGGCCTCTACTAATCATGATATGATTTTTATTTATATTACATGCTCTTGTTCTGATTATTAGGCTATCTTTACAAGATAATGCACACAAGTATAGGCTAATTTGCAAAAGTTGGAATATTTTGATCGTATGTTTGTTTTGAAAGGTGTTTGAACATGTACCACTTGAAAAAGTAATCTTATATGAACATTGGATCAAACTATCCCAATTTGAGCAATTAGCCTTCATCCATAGGCACTCAAATAGGTATATCACTTAAGCACTTAGCCTTATGAAAGATATATTTAACATGGCAAAAATCACACACCTGCGATATGCTAAAGTAATAAGTGCTCACCTAGTACTCCGAGGCAAGCCAAACGAAGAAAAAGAATTAGAAAACATGCATGCCCCTAACTAATGCAATATGACTAATGCAACACATGTAATATGCAATTTAAATAGGCTTGGCTACTAACATGGCATGTGAATCAATTTGATAGCATGCGGTTTAAGCACGTTTTCAAAGAAGTAATAAATGAAAAATGCTAAACGAAATATGATGTACTACATTATCCATCATAAGCAGGTAAATAAAAGGAAGAAAGAACGGGGGTTGGAATACATACACAAATTATTACACAATTGCCTGCACAAGAGGGTCCGAATAAATGTCCTAGCTAATTACTACGAATTAACTAACTATTACAATACCTAAAATAAATGAATCAACTACTCTAGCTAATTATTTACAAGTTAGAACTAATTAATTAATTACAACACAAAATTAATTAACTAAGCTATTACAAGTTTGAAGGAATTACACTTTATTAATTACAAGATACTAATTAACGAGCCACAAAGAGGAAGTGCTTATGCATGAAATGTGGATTTGCCACCCGAAAATGCCCCTGTTTAGCTACCAGAATGATGCTGTTTTGTAGTCAGAAGATTGCACTATTTTTTTATCTTAGCCTCTGCTCTGTTCTGTAGGAAAAAAAAAGGACACTGCCCGGTTGAAAAAGGTGGCCGGTCGACCAAAAGAAGTGGTCAGCCGTACAATAATGTGGCCCGCCGGCCACTAATATTTGGTACTGCCCTACTGCAATAGACAAAAAACAGAGCACAAACAGAGTATTTTTAGGAGATGTTTATCCGCCCATCCTCTCCTTATCATCAAACAGATCAAAGGAGGGGTAGACTTGATTCACAAGCCATCAATTGACGCAAAGTCATTGCGTGATAACTTATGAACCAAGGGATACAATCTCAATAAATGACAATGAAAAGACTCACAAACCCCCTGCTTCTCATGATATTGATCAAGGGAAGTGTTTGACATTGACTCTTGAACCATTTTCATCACTGACAAGTATGAAACGACTCAAGACTCAATGGGTTCAATTAACGCCCGATTGAACCCAAGTTGATTTTATTATCTTGTTTCATTTTAGCCCCAATTTTATTAGCTTCTTTTAATTACATTTCCATTCTTAGTCATTTTAGTCCAAAAATGAGCATTAAGTCCACTAATGGAGAGAAATGTCAAACAAAGAGTTGTTTTGGTCATGAGAGAGATGTCATGCCTTTTGGTAATGAACATCTGAAGAGATTAAACCATTAAGCACAAGGATCTCTATCTCAAGCTTAAACAACAATCGGTTGAAACGACTCCCAAGGAAATAAAAAGCCAAGAAATGAGGGAGGTTGCAGAGGTGATTAGAGGTGAACACAAGTATGGAAAGCACTAAATAAATGCTATCAACTCAAATAGGTTGGTGTTTAATGCCTAAAACACCAAACCTATGAGGATCATTACACTACAAGTCAACTATACAAAGCATAAATGAACTAACACATAAAACAGTCCTAAATTAAGCTGAAATAATGCTAAAATTAAGGTAAAAATAGCTAAAAAAGCAAGCTAAAATAATGGAGGAATTGAGCTAGCAAACAAGCCAAAAGATGGGTGGCTAACCCCTCTATTTTTGGGACTTCAAAACAACATTTTTAGCCTCTAAAAACCTTTGAAAATCAATGGGAAAAAGTTGAAAAGAAGATGGGAAACACAATGGTAAAAGCTTAGGAAATAAGATTCAAAGAAGGGTGATTAACCCCTCTATTTTTAATAGTTTTTAACAACAAGTTTCAGTCCATAAACACAGTTGAAAAAAAATAGCCCAAAAATAGTAAGAAAAGATAGGAAAGAAATAGTGCAAAAGATCTAGGATGTATACCTCTTGAGAAGGGGTGGCCCTTGAAGTTATAAACCAACAATTTCACACCCCCAAGTGCTGAAATTCAAGCTCAATAATCTTAGCAAGGAACCCTAAAAAATTAGTTTAGGAAGAGTAGAGAGAATGTGTAGGTTGCAAGATAGAGAGAGATATAACTTTTGGGAATTTTGCACTTCACAATTTTTCTAACCTAATTTAATGAGAGGGGGTCAAGTATGTATAGAAAACTGTGTGACTAGCTTGGAAATATCAGTATACACATAGCTGGTGCAGTGCATGCACCTATAGAGACAACTGGCATAGCTAGCAGAAAATATCTATTTTGCTTGAACAAGTAGTTGGCCAGCCACTAAAGGGACGGTCGTACACTCATTTGTGGCCAGCCAACCACTAAGTGGCCTGCAGGCCTCTGGGTGGTCAGGCTTGGCAAAATGCTGTTTTGGTCCAAAAGTGGTGCAAGGTTTGTAGGCCTTTGAGGCCCAAAACCGAGGCTTTCTGCTGAGGAACTCGAGCGTGACAAGCGTAGCAATCATTATTGGGTGATCAATCGGTGGCATCCAAGTCTTAAGGGCAGTAAAAAATAGGGTGTCTACACCTTTATCAATTGAAATTAGAGGTTCATGTAGGCTGTAGTATATAACTTGTTCTATTGAGTCTTGATTAAGGTGTGACGTAGTTATCTGTGAGACAACAACAAAAGTAGATATCCATTTTGCAAAGATAACACTTTTCAATAGATAAAAATTAGAATTTTTAATATGTGTAATGAAGTGAGTGTTTCAGTGATGACAGAATACGGTGTAGTACATGCTTAAATGGTAATGAATTGATTGTGGTTATTCTGAGCTTTGCATTCAGTGTGGAGAGATTTCATCTTGTACACCCGGGGTTTTCAGTAGGCCTCTGTAGGTTGATTATGCAAGAGTGCTTGCATAACCAATACTGTGCATGTGAATAAAGAAATAGTTATATTAAATAAAATAATATAGGAAAGAAGTTTAAACTGATGTGAAATGTAGTTTTGATTTAACTAAACTTATCGGAAATGCAATAGTGCAATCAGTAACTTTGTCTGGGTGTCTGCATATTGTATTGACAGATTATATGAGATTATTAGAGATTGCTCTTGCTTAGTCATATTGCTTGATTTTGTTCAAGTCTTCAATGTAATCCACAAAAATCCAACCAATATAGTTGTTTTTAGTTGCAAAGAATAATGTCTCATAGGGGTAAAGACACATTAGTCTTGCAATATCTTGGTTGCCTGTTGGAGTGTGCCCATTTATTGCATCCCACAGTGCTTGTTCAATATTAGGCCAGTCATTTTATCTATGGCTTGAAATCTTCTCTTGACAAAAGGTGTATCAGGTTTATAGGTTTTGCAGATACGTATTGTTGTGGGTTTAAATTCGACACCAAAGATAACGGTGATGTTGGAAGGTTGGAATGGCACAAGTTGTTCGCAAAGGCAAAATTTTTCGCTTGTTGGATTATAAGTCTGAATTATGGTAACGACATATGCATCAAACTTTCGGCATATGTTGACTATGATGCTTTGTGTACTGAATGCTTCAATTAGTGCCCAAAATGGTGTCCGTTGTAATGGAGTATTATGGTGTTCTCTGAATCTTATTGTTTTGAAGAAGGAAACTATTGACATCATGTTGGATCTGTAATGTTTGATGTCAGCTTGCCTTGCCATTTTCTGTAATACAGGACATAAACAGAAGGCAATGTTTTTTTGTTATAAACAGATTGTAATTTATCATACAAGTAATGATACACATTATTTTGGATGTGGATTATTGTAGGTGCAGACGTCCCCGAATGTCCCGGGAGAAATCCCATTTTGTTCATTGGGCTCACTACAGTTCGGACTCAAATGTCACGGTTCTGAATCTAATCCCGCAAAGTGCAATGCGAGACTGATAAATCACCAAAGAGTCCAAATCCAGCAAATCGTTTTGAAAAACAGATTTTTAGAAAGAAGTGCCAAACATGGACTGCTTTGCCAGATACAGAGTCGCCACCTAAATATTTTATTTTGGGGGAATTTAGGAAACCCTAACTCGTGCCTAAGGCCACGTGTCCGTCATCACCAAAGTTGCATCGGCTCGGGAACTTGGGTACGATTGGGGAAGGTCATGCAATGAGCACCCCCCGCTCGCCCGATCAAAGATCGGCCACTACTAAACATGATATCGAGTTTTTGAAAACACATGCGTTCTTATTCCGGTTTATTAGCCTAGAATTGCTACGTGATGCGCACAGCATACAAGTATAGATTGGATCGTCTAAGTTGGAACAAAACATCTCATGTTTGTTTTTGAAAACGGTTTGCTACTCGCAAGTAGGCTAAAATGCGGATTTTGCCACCCTCAAGTGGGCTTAGAAAACATGGTGATTTGCCACTCTCAAGTGGGCTTAAAACTCGCAATCGATGAATTGTTCCAATTCAAATAATCCAACCTTCACCCACAGGCATTCAGGCAGTTATATCACATAAGCACATAGCCTCATGGTAAGCATGTTATCATGGCAGTCACTCATACACATGCAAGGATGCTAAAGCATAAACACTTACCGAGTACTCCGAGCCAAAGAAAGAAGCTAATTAGAAAACATGCATGAATCCTAACTATGCTAAGATGCCTAATGCAACACATGCAAGAATGCAACTAAAATAGGCTCGGCTATTCTAAGATGGCATATGAGATGCAATAATCGATACATGTATTCAACTTAGAATTGAAATACAATGCAATGAGCATGATGCGCCGAGCCCGGTGCATGCAATACAGATGCATGAATGCAAACATGCGAACATATAGATGCTAATTGAAACATGCCCTAAAACTAACCATCATAAGCTAGTAAATAAAAGGGAGAAAGACGTGGGGTTGGAAGACATGCATCACACACACGCACACTTATTACAAAGTTCGCCCTCTCGCGGAGGGTCCAAATAAATAATACAGAACCAACTAGCTAATCTAAGCTAATTAAACTAGTTATTACACAACCGAAATGAATAACGAATTACAGCTAAATATTACACAACATTAATTAATTAACAAATTAAATTAAGGAAGCAAATAAATTAGCATGCAAGCTACATGAAATGGACTGCCTCAGCTCTGTTCTGAATGATAAAGATGCATGCATGCTCGAGTCGCCTTGTCGGGAAATCCATCACGATGTCTCGGCTCGCCTTTGTTTGTAATTGATTTCAGAAAGTTACATTAGGCTCCAGAGAGATGAAACTCCACCCAGGAAAGCTGTGGGAAGGCTGCCGACCAGCTATAGGCCAGGGAGATCACCTGCCGACCACCCTTGGTGGTGAAGACCAGAAAAGGTGGTCGGCCTGCCAGAAAACCTGGTCGGCCGACCAGTTCATTCTCCTGGTTTCTGCTTTTTCTGCAACAAAGGCAAGAGAGAGAGAAAGCAAAGTATTTGCAACACATGTGTGCACGACCACTCTCCCCATCATTGCATAAGCTCTAGGGAGTGTAGTCCTCGATCCTCGTGCCATCAATCATGCATCCCGATGCATGATGGCCGAGGAGTCGAATTGCATGACTTAATGTGAAATGAATGCACATGTAAACACCTAAAGCCGACAACTCTATCATGGATAGTCAAGAGTGTTGGTGACCAAGAATCGAGGCACAGTTCGTCACTTTGAGTACGAAACGTCCCTCGTTTCCCGTGTTTGGACTAAACCCTACTCCAAACACAATGCAACAAACAATGTATGGACAAATGCAACTCTAGCATGCGATCTAAATGCAAATGCAACTAAGTGATGCGAAGATGCACGGAATGACATGCAAGCATGCAAATGGCATTCACAATGCTATGAACTAATCAATGGCATACTCAATGCACATGGATTATGTGGCATGCACAATGCACATGTGACGCTAACATACACCATGAGATGAACAAAACACGCACAATGCAATGATCAATCATATGGCAACATGGACTAGATGGCATACACAATGCAAGATCGACTTAAACCAAAGTGGACGGGCCTCGGCCACCCCCAAATCAGTGGCCAATGGATGATGAAATCAAAGCAACAAGACACACACAAACGTGCACAATGCAAAGGCTCCAAGCCAAGGGCACAAGATGCAACTCTCAAGAGCATGGCAAGGATGAAACATGGCATACAATGACACATGTCCCAGCTCTGAAATGACAAACAAGATGGTCCCGAATCATGCAAACAACTCACTCGATGCATGTTGGATGGCACAATTACCGAAACTAGTGAAGTGCATTACACTAGAGATATGCAAAGCGATGCCCAAATGACCAAACCAACCCCTAACAGTCCCTATGCAGACCCAAAACAGTGGCAAGATGAACTAAAATGATGGCTTGCAATGCACAAAAATGAAGCTCATGCAATATCCCAAAAATGAGGCATACAAGCACAACTCTCAAACGCATTTAAAGAGTGGAAAACATGGGAATATAGCACAAGTACAAGCTCTGAAATAACATGTTCGATGATGCCAAAACATGAAAACAACTCAAGTTAAGCATGCAAAAGGCTTCAAAACTCGAAGCTAGGCAACGGTATTACACTACAAGCATGCATGTCAAGCATCATTCGACCATGGGACCTCAAAACAAAGCTAAGGCAACCCAAATCATGAATAAAGTCAGTTTAGAACATGGCCAAGATATGCTAGAATCAAGGGCCAAAACAACATGTAATGTGAGCTAGTGAACATGGATTACACTACAAGCATATGAAGCATTCAAGAGGCCACTAAACCAGAAAAATTTAGAGACATGACATGCCAAATAAAGCCCAAAAACCCACTGAAACATGATCAATGCATGCAAGAATGACATGCTCCTTTGATAGGCTATAAGAGGGGTTGTTCTACACATGCAAGAGACACACCCAAGGTGACAAAACCAACTCTAGAAAGAGCCTAGGCTGGCCTTAAAAGTCACCGAAAAGGGCCTAAAACAAGGCTTGGAGGTGTGCAAATGAAGGCTCCTTTGTAAGGCCAAAAATGCTAGTAAACAAGACAAGGAGAGAGAAGGTCACCCCTCTCTGATTTTGGCCCTCAAAACCGCGTGCTCACCACTGAAAATCCAGTGGATTTCAGTGGTAGGAAGGCCAAGCAAAGATTAAATCAAAGGCTTTATGGCATGGCACAAAACACGGCTAAAACAAGCATGCAAGAGTGTAAATGACCTTTAATACCAAAATAGTCTTAAACAAACATCACAAGGACTTTAAAAAAGACCTTTTTCAGTTGACAACAATGCTTAAATATGCGTGCAAGTATGGCTTATAGAATGATCAAGATAGAGCTTAAAAGAGGGAAAAAGGAGTTACCCTTGTAGCTCAGCAAAACCAGCAACTTCTCCAGCCCAAAACCAATTCTTTGAGACCTCTCAAGACCCTCCAAGAACCTTAGAACAATGGTGGAGGTGTGTGGCTATGGGGTGTGGTGCAAAAGGGTTAAGAACAAAGCACACCTGGAGCCAAAATAGAGATATAGAGTGAGATATATCTTTTGTGCCTTAGACTAATTTCTGAACCTGTGCCAAGGAAGAGGAGGGCCTCTCTTATAGAGATCCAAGGCCAAAGCTTCTCAAAGAAGCTAAAAAAACAAGGCCAAAGATCCTCCATACACGTGTATGGAGGATGCAGTCTGTGCCTTCCAGCTGGCACAGCTGGCAACAACTCACAGAGACAAGACTGGGGGAGGCAGGCCGACCAGTTCAGGTGGTCAGCCAGCTACTTTTAGTGGTCAGCCGACCAATTCAAAAGGGTCACCCCCATGAAAGGTGGTCGGGAGCCACTTTTGGTGGTCTCCCAACTGAATGCAAGCTAGTGGTATGGTGGAAGACCAGTAAATGTAGCTTAAAGACCAAGGAGACCAGCTTCTTGACAAGAAAACCGGCTGGTGGGGGAGAAAGGTGGTCTCCAAGAGAAAAGGTGGTCTCCCACCCTTGTACCACCTTCCAAACAATGAAAACAAGGTCCATGCCAAAAATGAACTAAGACAGATGCAAAACGAGGGTTCGGGGGTCAAAACGCGCAGCCGGGTGCCCCGAAAATAGACTGTTAAGCATCGAAAGTGGCGTGCGACCACGAAGGTGGTCTCCCGGGCCACAATGTCCCTCTAGACAGAGGAAACAAGGTGTGTGCCAAAAATCGGAGCAAACGGGAGAATGTTAAGCGGTCCCGAGCCGAGGCGCACGGCCGACGGCCCCGAAAACCGGAAACCAGTCTCTAAACGGGAACAGTGGCCTACGACCACGAAAAGTAGTCTACAACTACTGAGAGATGGTCTACAAGACCTCTCCCTCCCTTCAGGAAGAGAAAACAAGACCTGGTTCGCAAACTGAGGCAAAGCACAAAAGGGTCCCGAGGTCCAGGGGTAAGGTTCTCAGCCAAAACTCCGAAACCTCAGAACGAGCACAACATGCGCAATCACCGAGCGCTCAATCGATGACGTCTAAGTCTTAATGTCGGTCAAAAATGAGGTGTCTACAGTAGGCAATGTAAAAAGCTATACAAAATCGTAACAATTATTTATAACAAAATTAACAAGTTATCTGTGTAAATAGATGGATTAAGACTCGTGACAAATAAAATTAAGTTTTATGATAGATAAGTTGTCAAACACAAATGAAAACAGTATTAAACAGACAAATTAACAACTTTTGAACAGAAAAGTTGTCAAACAGATTAACAATTATTGTTCAATAGATAAAATTAAGATCTATGACAGATAACTTGTTAAACACAAATGAAAACAGGATTAAACAGACATATTTATAACTCTTGAACAAATAAGTTGTCAAACACAAATGAAAACACAAGTAAACAACGGGATCAATTACTATTCAATAGATAAAATTAAGACTTACAATAGATAACTTGTTAAACACAAATGAAAACGCGATTAGATATATGTTGCTACAAGATTTTGCATACGAATATTTGAAGGTTTTTTTTCTTACCAAAATTTGATATATTATGTATAAAACCCATATGTTTTGACTAAATCGTGAATGAAACAGAAGTTTTTTACAAACAAATAAAAGGCAAATAACGAAACATATGTTGCTATAAACAAACCATTTGGATGTAGACTGTAGTGTTTTTTGTTTGTCAAGTTAGACATATTACGTCCATAGACAAAAACCCTAATTTCCAAGAGAAAAATGAGTGAATATTTTTGCAATTAGAATTCTGATTTTTTGAAAATTTAAATAAAGCTTTGAATACTTACAAGAATAATGATGAAAGAACTAGAGAGAGACGAAGACGAACACAGACACGAAGACGACGATGAAAAAACGAAGATGAAGATGAAAAGCCAGAGAGAAAGAGACAGAGAGAGTGTGAGAGAAAGGGATGAAGAGTGTGTTTGAGCGTCTGCAAAAAGTATGTTTTTGTACTGGATTGGAGTATCAAAGGGTAATTTTGTCACTCTGCTTTTTCTATAAGGCTATTTTTGTCATTTGCTTCGTGGACAGGGTACTGTTGAGGTAACAGGTGCTGTCTATTTGATTTGATTTTTTTTTTTTGAACTGTCATTTTAGTTGTGTTTAATGATTTTAGAATTTATCTATTTAAATTTGATTAGTCATTTCTTTTACTATATTCATTTGTAAACAGATAGCTGTTGTTTTATTGTTATAGGTTTTTTTGAGTTTTTATTATATGATTGTTTCTATTGTAAACCATAACAAATTATCTGTTCAAAATGTATTTTCAACTTGGGTTTATCCCAAGTTTCAACCTGGGTGGTTTTTTATTATTGTGTGGAAGTATTGTATTAAACATCATGTTGCTTGTATATTTGCTGAAAGAGCTATAAGACATTGTTTGTGGAAAAAAAAGTATGAAATGTGTCTACAAAGACTATTTTTGTACATGTTGAAAATATTTATGTACAAATCTGAAAAATAATTTTTAATTCATTGATCCACATTTTCTTGAAACAACAACTTTATGATGTTTGCTCTGGTTTGTCGTAGTTACTATTTATCCAATTTCTTCTTGTAGTCCATTCTCAAAGCCAGTCTTATCATTAAGTATGCTACAACAATGCCACAGTCTTCGTTGCATTTTTGTTTTGTTTGTTAGTTTTGGTATCAAAATATGTGTGTATGTATTATTTTTTAACAGATAATATATAAACTTATGATCTAGGAGGTTGTTATAGACAGTCTTCTACTTGAACCAGAGTTCCTTTGAAATCTTGAGTTGCTTGAATACTCATATTTTATGATTGGAAGAGGTCAAATGTTTGCTAGGATTGTTTCATCATTTTGATGATCATTTGTAAAGATTACGGATTTCATTCTCAAGGTACTTTTGTTGTAGAAAAAAATTTGAGGTACGAATAAGTTTCAATCTTAATTCATTATGTTCTATTTTTGTATTTGTTGAATGAAAATTGTTTCTTACCACAATTTTTGCATCTTGGAGATAAAGATCATTCTTTTTCTTGCCTTTGTTTGAGTTGTAGAAGTCCCACATGCTGCATTCTGAATCATAGACCTAGTAGGGTCCAGTGGGATGGTGTTACTTCTTTTCGTCCCCTTGTGAAATTTAATAGGAATTAAAATATATATGCTTCATGCATCCATTCCCCTTCAAGAAACTATTGAATACTATTGTTTGCTTGCTTTCATCATCATATTGAGTTATGATTGACTATTTCAATGGAATATAAATTAGTGATTATTATTTTTGATTTAATAAATATGAATCTATAAATATTTTGTTTCTTACCTAGTAGGTGTTATTCATAATCCATGTTTTTCCACTCAACTCTGAAGGTTGTTTTTGTTAGATCTTACTCATCCTTCATGACAATATGTACAAGGCAATCAAGAACTTCCTTTGCAGAATAGATTTTTGCATGTTAATGGTAATTAGTTTATCTAAATACGTGATAGGAAATATATATATATACATATATTTCTTATATTATTTGTAATTGATTGTTCAAGGATGAGTTACATGACTTCTTTAATGCATATGTAGATTCCTCTTTTGAGTAATTCATCATCCTTGTATATCATTTCACTATTGTATGTCCAAAGATAAGGTGAGCTTTTGAAATCTTATTTTTGCATAACATTCCGACAGATAAAAATTACAGATAAAATTGAAAGTGTAATTATTGCATATAACCTTACAAGAGATAAAATAAGTTGAACAAATAGATGAGATTGAAATGTGATTATACAGAACATATCCAATAGATAAAAATCATAAATAGAAAATTATTTGAATAGATAAGTCATTGATAATGAACATCTTGCTAGTAAATATTTAAAAACAAAACAATAAATGCTTCAATAGATAGATGAAGCTCAAATGTGATTACTGAGAAACTAATATAAATAGATAACTTAATCAAAGTGTATTTTCATTTGTATAGATCAAAATTTTTAAACAAAGTCAATATTCCAACAGATAAAAGTCACAAATGTTAAGATTTTTTTTTTTCTTTCTGATTTTTGTATATTCCAACAGATGAGATTGAGTTACTTTTTTCCTTCAGGATTGTTGACAATGGTTTGGATGTGTTGAAAGAGCTTATTTTTCAAATATTGACAAATAAGGCCTTGTCTTTCAAGTTATTGGTCACTCTTATTAAGCTCTTTTGGAATTTCTACATTTTCTAGGTCTTGAATGCCTTTCTTTGTGTGTGTTCCACAGTCAAAATCATGTTCTCCTTTTCCTATGTTTTTCTCTATTCTTCACCAATTTTGTGAGAGAATCATGGGGATTTGTTAATGCTGATTTTTCCCTTCCTTTTCAACTTGCTTTTGCTCTTGCAGGTGGTTGTTCAGCATGTTTTTGAGTGACCTTGTGCACCTCATTGTCATCAATTACGTCTGTGATACGTTCAGTTTGCTAAAACATCTATTACTGCAGGTTAAGGTTTTCATTTGTCAATTCATCTTTTTCTTTGCTAAGTTCAGTGATTTGTTCTTGAAACATCTTGAGTTTTTTCAAAATGGTTATGATGCTGTGTATTGAGGAACTATTTTGTCCTTTCTAGCTCTGATATTTTGCTTTTTTTTTCTCTTGTTGTACTTGTTCCAATTTCGAGAGCTGTTCTATCATGACCCAAAACCCGCCCCTATAAGTTTAACATTGTAACTGACCAGTAATCCTAGGATTACCAAAGGCCTCTGAACAGATTAACAAAATTAAGGGGCTAGCGGAAGCAAATTCATAAATATAATTGTCCAATGAGCTGTGTTGACTTATATGAGACATAAAAACTTTAAACATTTACATACATATATCATAACATCATCATTACGCCAACCAAATGCAGTTATAACAAAAAGGGGCTTAGCCTTGTATACAAAATATGCAAAAGACATTAAGAGCTTAAAACTTGGTCACAACATATCTTGATCACATTGACTTTCAGGAACCTCAATGTGAGGCACAGTGGTTAGCTTGACAAAATAGAAGTCAGACAAAAGCCTTCAGGCCTAGTCTTGCACATGCTCATACACACACACACACATATATATATACAAAAAGTGAGCTAAATTCCAGTGAATAACATTAATGTAAAGAGTTAGTGAACGAATTCCGAACATATCATATTCATAAAACAAAATCATAACATAATCAATTCTCATATCCCAACATAATACTGGTACATCCAATAGAACATATCACATCGTCATCCGACTAGAGTAATCGATTACGGATACCGCTTAAACATATCACCACTTTGACAAGTGGCTAACAAGATCTCGTAATCACATATATGTCATGGACTCGCATTAACATGTCGTCCCCCATGACTTGGGACTATCTATGGATGCCATAATAGATTTCAAACATAGGTCATTCGTTCATGTAACAAATATCATTTCAGAAATCATAACTTATCAAATCACATTTGAAACATAATTCATATGAACATATCTTTACAATAACGTTACTCATAGTGGGCTTCCAGAAACGGTTGGTCAGTCTTCAAGCCTTGATATACAAACACAACACAAATGTACATAGCACAAAACATGTCTCATTATTACTCATTTATATGGCCATACATGGCTTAGCTTTCTTCCTTTAACTTCTTATTCATTCCATGTCACATAACTTGTTCATATTGAACCACATACTCAGATTCGAAACATATTTTATAATTCACTTACGTATGATGTTTCTTAGTTGATTAATCCTTAATAGCTCATAAATCATGCCTAAGAATGCCCGAAAAGAGATGGGAGCGAAGATATGTACTTAAAACATCTTTTTTTTAAAACATGCTGAAAATATGTTGTTGGCTAGAGCCAGCTTTCCATTGCTAGAGCCAGCTGAAGGCAAAAACTGAGCTCGCTCGAGCCAACATTTGGTCGCTCGAGCCAGCTTTTGTAGAGTTCAAAATACTGGGAGCTCGCAAATGTTGGCTCGAGCTACGGACTTGGTCGTTCGAGCCAGGTGTGAATTTTTTGGGTTTTAAAGCACAAAGTTTGGGATCCAAAAATGTATTTATAACTTGTAGAAGCTTGCATGGCCATTCCAAACTCATGAAAACACTTGGATAATACTTAGAAACTTCTTTAAAATCATGAATTAAAGGTCAATTTACTAAATCAAAGCTTAAAACTTTTATGTATGCAAGATTTTCAACCCCTTTTATCTCATACTCTTTAAAACATGGGTTTGAGCTTCAAAACAATATAATTCATGAAGTAGAACTCTTGAAGCTTTTAGAAATCAATGATGCATGTGTAAATTAGCTTCCAAATCATTATCAAACTCAAGAATGGCAAAACATGGCAAAATCATGCATGCATGTAGAGTTTCTTCAAATTCTTTTTCCAAAGGTCATAAAACATGAAATTCACTCCCAAAGCTTTGTGAATTATGCATGCATGTACAATTCATCTTCTAAATTCAACATGGATGACATAAATCATGTTCAAAATGATGAAATTAAACAAAACTAAGCATGCATGTATGAATTGACTCTAAATTCATCATCTTTAGGTCAATTCTTGCACATAATCACAAATTCCTCTTGATTGATCTAATTGATGGCTTAAACTCATAGTTAAGTCTTGAATTCTCACCTAGAGTCTTGAATATGCCAAATTCTTGCAAATCTTAGAGCTTCTCTTATTAATCTTCAAGAATCAAGCCTTAATCTTTCAAATTTTTTAGCTTTCTCTCTTTAAAAGTAAACTCACTCTCTCTCTGTAGAATACAATCTCAGATTTCTTACACTCAACAATGGCCAAAGATGAGCTCAAATGAGCTTAAGGCTCATGTTTATATAGTTGTAGTGGCTTAATACAATAATTAAAACATTTGGCCAACCAAACATAACTTAATTAATTAAACTGAATCAGTTGTTAATAAAATTTGCCATATGATTCCGAATAACATATTGATGTAACCAATTTCGATTTCAGAGGCCAATAAGGCTTTCAATTTTCAGATCAAATCAAAATTCCAGACAGATATTTCTACAAGTAACAAATAGAAAGTCAAATAGCATACGAAATACACAATTAGCACATAATTCCATTCTAAACACTTAGTTAGCATTCTTAATTACGGATTAGTAGTTAATTACGGATCGAGGTTGGTTACAGTCTCCCAACCTTAAAAAGTTTGGTCCTTCAAACTTAAGTTACCATATATATAATATATATGTAGATCAGATGTCTTAGGTTCACACTGTTTCCCATTTTCATAAGTAGTTTTCTCTTCATTTTAGCTTGTTTTAGAGACATGATTTGTTTCCCAGTCAATTTAACAGTTCATTGTTCAATTTAGTATTTCGATTCAGCAATCCATCACAGTTTATTCAAAGTCTTTCAGAAGTTATTAGGTATACAAGGACAAATTCATGTATTAACCCCATAACATGTATTCGTAATTCTGAAGTAATCATTCATATATTGTTCATTAGCCTCAGTTTCCACAGATTCAATTGTACTACACGTTAATACAGAAGCAGTCATTCAGGGAACATACTGATTACATATACTTCTAAGTAGTCGGTGTTTACAATCAAACTAGTCTGCTGTCAACAAGTCCCATAGCATCAATTTCGAAGTACAGTAACACAAAAGCAATCATTCTCTTATCCAAATAAGTTCATGGTAATAACGGTAATACCAGAGCAATTAACCATATGTCATACATATAGTATTCCCATATTCCTAGAGCATAAGTTACAAAATTCTATAATCCCATTTACATGTGTTCCCAATCAGTTATAGGCATATGGTTAAAAGCTATTTATAATCACATAGTTTGCTATTGATGGTTTACATTCGTCATAAGTGTTCAAAATTAATTCAAGTTCTTAGTCGATTAGTTCCCGTAGCAACACAATCTGGTCATTCGGTTATAAGCAATTCACAATCCCCCATAATGTAATCAAATCAGATAATGGTTCTCAAATTAGGTAAAGGTCTCCTCGGATCAAATCAAATGAAAGTCCTATTGGATCACATCAGATGAACGTTTCATCCGGTCAGATCAAACAAAAGTTTAGAGCGTATTTCATCAAACAAAAGTTCTATCAGTTCAAACAAAGGTCTCATCAAACCAAGTTCTCTCAGATTAGATCAAATAAAAGTTCTATCCCTATCATTTTCAAACAAAGTACATTTAGTTTTATAGTTCATACTCCATTCGCTTAGGTGCATAATCAATAGTTCCACAATTGTTCTAAATTCATCAGTTCTCAAAATCACATCAGGGTCTCTAAGTTCATCAGTTCTCAAAATCACATCAGGGTTATGCATCATAATAGTTCATATCGAAGTGTTTCAGGTCATATACAATGTGGCATTCTCTAAATAAGTTCACATGTAGGTGCACAAGCATGCAGTTGTTCATATCAAGATGTAAGTATCATAGTCAATATAGCAGTTTCCAAATAAGTCTTTCATGTAGGCATACGGTACACAACAATGTATCAAACAAAGTTCCTTGGTGGCACATAATAGCCAGTTGTTATGCAGAAGTTCCAAATCAGTCATACAGTCACTAAAGCATAGGTTTACTATCTGGGGTGTTCAAACAAGTTACACAATCACAAAGTCATAGTCCCGATGGCCTAGTTAATAAAACAAATAACATGACAAATCATTCTGCTCAAAGGTATAGTTATATATGCACATGTCTATAATCTAATAATATTCCCAGTACGGTTTCACAAGTTTGATGTACGGATGGACACAAAATACTTTCCCTAGATACAATAGTTAAGGTAATGATTCATAAGTCTACTTAGTCTAGATACAAATGCAGCTGATACAAAGAGTGTGTTGAGTTCGAATCAATTAGCGTCCCAAGCAAAGGTATAGATATACAAGTCCAAACATTTTCCATAGCATAGGTAATTTGTCAAATCCGTAAAGCTTCAAAAATGTTCAATAATTAGAGTTCTATCCTATCAGTTCTAACAATATTTCACACATTGGTAAAAATCAGAGGGCATGAAGCATAAGTTTATGATTCTAATAATTTAGTTGATTCAGTCAACATATTAACAATTCATCTCATGCCAAAGGTTATATGAATTCCCAAATCAATTTTCATACGTACATTTGCACATAATTAAAATAATACCTGTGTCAGTTGTTTCAGTGTTCCAGGCATTTTTTCGAACTAGGGTGTAGACCCTTCCTTGCCTAACATTGCTCTCTTCGGGAATAGAAATTGCTTTTGTTCTTGGTACTGAAGTGGAATCAGTTATACTAGCATTCGACCTACTGTTGTTTGAACGGGCTTGTGGGCAAGATTTAGCCAAGTGTCCTTTATGTCCACATCTAAAACAAGTTCCTAATAGGCGGTGACAAATTCCCCAATGTTGTTTTCCACATTCTTTACAAATAGGTATATCATTGTTCACATTGCTTCTGCGACTTACATTGTCAAAAGTTCTTGCCTTAGATTTTCATTCACGGAGGTCATCGAATTGTTGGTCAGCTCAACTTTTTGTTTCTTTTATTTCTTACTCTCTCATTCAGTTGATGATGACGACTTTGATATTTTCAAGGCTACTCTTTTTGCCTCAAACATTAAGGCCCTATCAAGAACGTCCATGTACTTTGACAATTTCAAAACACTAACTCGGTCAAACACATCTAAGTTAAGCCCACCTTCAAATTTTCTAGCCTTTTTGTAGGAAGTGTCTATCATGTGTGGTGCATAACGGGCTAGTTCAGTAAATTTTGCCTCATATTTTGCCACAATCATATCACCTTGTTTTAGTTGTTCAAACTCGGATACTTTCCTATCTCGGATGCATTGGAGAAAATATTTTTCAAAGAAAATTTCTTTAAACATACCCCATGTCATACCTTCATTATCATTTCGTACTAACATCCACTATCTCCTAGCTTCTTCTTTAAGTGTGAATGTTGCCAACAAAACTTTATGTGCCTCAGTACACGAAAATACTTTAAATATTTTCTTAGTTTCTAAAACCCAAGCCTCGGCTTTCAGCGGTTCAATACCCCCTAGAAATTCTGGTGGCTTCATTTTATTGTATTTCTGTGTTAAAGTTATCATATCATTATTAACTGGTTCCAGTTGTACCAGGGAAGGTGAAGGAGGTGCATGCATTTGCCTTTGTTGTTGTTGTTACCTCACAGATTCAGTTAGGGCTTCAACCATTTTTTCTAGCCGATTAATTCTAGCATCGGAATTACTTGTCCTTTCCATTTGTTTATAAATAAACAGGGTAATTATTAACATAGGAAAAGTTCTTACTGATTTCATTTTTCATGTTCATTTCATATCAAACACGTTCGTCATTTTATTTCAATTCAAATATATTCACATAGGTCACGTAGTCTTTCACGTTCATATGTTCATGTTCACATGAATCACACATTCAATATTGAAATCAACATGACATGTTATTCCACATAGCTTCTTTGTTCATGCTCATAGGTTTCATTTTCATTTTCTTTTCAATTCAGATATGTTCATAACAGTTCACACACTCACATATGATAATGCAATTTCCCTATTTCTTTTCTAGGACATACTACAACTCATATGGACTCATGTGTGCGGTATAACTTGTGCTCTGATACCACTATGTCATGATCCAAACCTACCCCTATAAGTTTAGCATCATAACCGGCCAGTAATCCTGGGATTACCGAAGGCCTCTAAACAGATTAAACAAAATTAAGGGGCTAGCGGAAGCAAATTCATAAATATAATTATCCAATGAGCTATGTTGACTTATATGAAACAGAAAACTTTAAACATTTACATACATATATCATAACATCATCATTACGCCAATCAAATGCAATTACAACAAAAAGGGCTTAGCCCTGTATATAAAATAAACAAAAGACATTAAGAGCTTAAAACTTGGTCACAAAACATTTTGATCACATTGACTTTCAGGAATCTCCACGTGAGGCACGGTGGTTGTCTTGACAAAACAGAAGTCAGACAAAAGCCTTCAGGCCTAGTCCTGCACATGCTCACCTACATATATATATATATACAAATAGTGAACTGAAGCCTAGTGAATAGCACTAATGTAAAGAAGTTAGTGAATGAATTCCGAGCATATCATATTCATAAAACAGATCATAACAGACTCAATTCTCATATCCGAACATAATACTGGTACATCCAATAGAACACATCACATCGTCATCCGACTAGAGTAATCGATTCCGAATACTGATTAAACATATCACCACTTTGACAAGTGGCTAATGCGATCTCGTAATCACATATACGTCATGGACCTACATTAACATGTCATCTCCCATGACTTGGGACTATCTATGGATGTCATAATATATTTTAAACATAGGCCATTCGTTCATGTAAACAAATATCATTTCAGAAATCAAAACTTATCAAATCACATTTGGAACATAATTCATATGAACATATATTTATAATAACGTTACTCATAGTGGGCTTCCAAAAACGATTGGTCAGTCTTCGAGCCTTGACCTACAAACACAACACAAATGTACATAGCACAAAATATGTCTCATTATTACTCATTCATATGGCCATACTGTCACACCCCAAAATTTGGACAATTAAATATTAAATTAGGACTAAACCCCAATCAATATTTTATCATCCAAATCCTAGGAGTGAAACAAAATCTAAACGTTCTCGTCTCCATAAGGTTTAAGTAAATTTTCATCCTCAAAAGATTACAAGGGATAAAAAAAAAAAAAAAAAAAAAAAATGCCAACCAAACCATCCACCATAATTTCATAACTAACCAATACCTCCAACATTAAAGTAACAATAAATTGTCAAAACAACTTAAATAATGTAAAGTTACAAACCATGCCAAATTGTCAAAATACTAAAGTCATAAAAAACAATAATAATAAATACATAAACTAATATCAACCTTAAGCTCAAAAAAACAAAAGAAGTCCAAACGACATGTCCAACAACTATAGTTTCTTACCCATACACAATTAAAGATAAATTGAGTATAAAATAAACCAAATAAAAATAAAAATATGGTGAGTTAGCCCTGCATAAAAAGTTAGTAAGACCCACTATTCTGCAAAAAAAATAAAGTTAGTATAATTTAATCATAAGTAACTTGCTGAAGAAGTATAAAAATGCACCGTTTCATACTTAAATAATTCGAATTGACTAAAACTCAAAGAAAAAAAGTTATACAAAATCAAATTTCCTAAAAGACAACACAAACAAATTTAGTAGAAACAGAACAGGTTGAGAGAAAAACTAGATAGAAGAATCTAGACGGAATTCAACCAAAAAATCTGAAGCCGAAAACGAAAAGAAACTGTCATAAGATGATTTTTTTCGAAAAAATTCAAAACATGAAAAATGTTCAGAATAATGTTTTACTTCAATCTATGCAAAACCAATAAAAAATGAGCTCATTTTGTGGGTTGAAACAACCTCTAAAATCTTCATTGCTAAAATGAATAAAAACTACTATAACCAAGATCATCCGATTATAAGTTCTAATCGATCTTTTTAGCACAAAGTTAAAATACAAAAGTTGTCAAGAATTACATATACATGCCTCTGCCCAAATTTCATAACTTATTGAGGTCAATTATTATTTGTTTCAAGATGTACAAATCAATACAATTCAAACTATACATATAAGTTCATATTTAATTTGTTGTACCTCAACTCCACCACTTTGGCCCTTCACTTCCGGCCTACACATATATCCCATGTGCCTCTCGTGTACCTAACACCGCTTCGAAGCCAAACTTGCACGGGGATATCGTCCCGAGTTTGACCCACACTCCCCGACTGGTTAACATATACGTATGTGCGTAAATCAAAGCACTCGTCTACTCATGAGAACGAGGCAACAATATATATATATACACAATCTCTCATCTACTCATGAGAACAAACATAACAATGCCAAGCCTAAGCCATTTAAATAAATCTCATAATCCTCATTTTTTTTATACACTATTTCTCACCAACACTCAAATAAAACAACAATCCATGGAGTCATGGTGGAGTGTAAGAAATTTATTTATGGATTCCTAATTTATTTTAATTTCATATATCCATGAGTGTCATTACAATCATAAAATAAATACGTATGAAAACCCTAAACCTTACATACACATCTAACCAAATAATGAAATCAATCCATCATCTACATGGAAATACAAAATCAAACCAACATCAAATAAATAAAAATAAATAAATAAAAACAACGAATCAATCAATCATCTAACCAATATCTATGGATTCTAAGTTTATTTCAATTTCATATAACCATGAGTGTGATTACAACCATAAAAGAAATACATAAAAAAAAACTCTAAACCTTGCATACACAACTAACCAAAATAATTAAAATCAATCCATCATCTTCATACAAATACAATATCAAACCAACATCAAATAAATATATAAATAAAAACAACAAAATAAATATAAATCAAGAGAAGTCGGTTTGCACTCACAATATTTTTTTGAAGGTCAAAGAATAACTTAAAGAGTTAATAAAGCCACCAAAATAAAACCCTAAACCTTTCTTCTCCACTCCTCTTTCCCGTCGTCACTCTTGATTTCACAGTTGCACTCTCTGATTTTGATGATTTCACAGTTACACTCTCTGATTTTGATGACTCTCTCTCTCTCTTTTTCTCTCTCTCTCTCGGCTCTCTCTCCCGCAGAGCACTCTTTTTTTTTTTTTTTTTCCTTTCTTTTCTAAGCCTCTTATGATTTAACCTAATTGACTATTATAAAATATTGTATAAATACACATAAATATAACATATATAAATATAAATATAAGATCAATATATATAAAAATATTAAAAAAAACATAAATATTCAAATTAATTATATATAATTAAATACCACATTAAACTAATTAAATATCACATTAAATTAACTAAACAACACATTAAATTCTCGTGTAATCACGCAATTAATAAAGCCAAAAATAAAATAAAGTAATAATAATCAATAATGACTTACGAAAAATCAGGGTCGCTACACATACATGGCTTAGCTTTATTCCTTTAACTTCTTATTCATTCCATGTGACATAACTTGTTCATATTGAACCACACACTAGGATTTGACACATATTTTCTAATTTACTTATTGCAGCTCGACTTTTTCGCACCCCCTTTCGGAAGCTCGATTATAAGCCCTACAGTTCGAACTCTCGCGGTTCTGAATTTAATCTCACAAGTGCAATGTGAAATTGATAAACACCAAAAAGTCCAAATCCGGCAAATCGTTTGGAAAATTGATTTTGAATCAAAAAAATGACAAAATTGGACTGCTTTGCCAGATACAGAGTCACCACCTAAATATTTTTGAAAAATTTAGGAAACCCATGACTTGTGCCAAAGGCCATGTGTCCGTCATGACCAAAGTTGCCTCTGCTCGGGAACTTAGATACGAGAGGGGAAGGTCATGAATTGAGCACCCCCGCTCGCCCAATCAAAGATCGACCTCTACTAATCATGATATGGTTTTTATCAACATTATGTGCTCTTGTTTCGGTTATTAGGCTGGCATTGACTATGTGATGCGCACAAGCAAAGTATAAACTAGTTTGCCCGAATTAGAACAACTCAATTTCATGTTTATTTTGTGAAAAAGGGTTTGATTTTGCCACCTCAAGTGGGCTTAAAGGTTGCGAATTTACCACTCAACAAAGTGGGCTTAAACGTACATTTATTGAATTTTTTCAATTCAAGCAACAAGCATCCACAGGCATTCAAGCAGTTTAACAAGTAAGCACTTAGCCTCATGGCAAGCATGCTAGTCATGGAAACAATCACACACATGCGATATGCTAAAGCATTAAAAACTCACCTAGTACTCCAAGCTAAAATAAAACAAAAGAGTTAGAAAAATATGCATGATCCTAACTTTGCCAAATGTCTAATGCAACGCATGCAGTAATACAACTAAAATAGGCTCGGCTACTAATATGGCATATGATGCAATTTGATAATATGTGTTCTAAGCACGTATTCAAAGAAGTATTGAAATGACAATGCAGTTAGAATGATGAACCGAGCCTCGATACATACAATGCAAGATGAATGGATACAAGCATGAGAATGCTAATTGAAACGTGATGCTCCTAATCTAAACATCATAAGCTGGTAAATAAAATGGAGAAAAATGTGGGGTTTGAAGACATATACATTATTACAACATTGCGCTCTCACAAAGGAGAGTCCGAATAAATAACTTAAATAAGTTAATTAAGCTAATTATTACAACAACAAATGAACTAATTAGTTAACTAACTAATTAAAGACAATTGCAACTAATAATTAAACTAAGTAATTAACTATTTCGCCTCGGGAAATGAGAGATGTGCACGCGCATGCTCAGTTTCCACCTGAAAAGACCTCTGTTTTGCTCCCGAATGCCTCTATTTGCATAGTTGAACATTTCCAAAACAACTTTGCTCCACCTTACCAACACTCTGCTAAGATTTGCATCAGTGGCCAGCTGACCACTGGTGAAGATTGTCGGGCCACCTGCCAGCCATGAAAGTGGCCTGCCCGCCATGGATGGTGGCCTGCCAACCACTGATGCACTGGTTATCTTGCTGCAACAGAGGACAAACAGAGCATATGGAGGGTATTTTCAAGGATTGTTTGCACAATTCACCCCCTTTTCATGCACAAATCAAAGGGAGACAAACCTTGGTTTACAAACCATCAACTCAAGCAATTTCATTGCATGATGGCTCATAGACCAAGTGTGCAATCTTGATAAATGCAACCAAACAAGACATAAACCACCTCCCTTTCATGGAAGATCAAGGGAAGTGATGACCTGGGAAACTTAACGCATTTCATCACTTTGAGTATGAAATGTCCCAATTTTCCTTGTGTTTAAATTAACATCCGATTGGAACACACCAAAACACAACCAAATCTTTACACGATTTTAATTTCCATTTTTGTTTACCCATTTTAATTTACCATTCCATCATTTAACTAATTAAGTCCATTGGTGAGTAAGTCCTCTAAAAGAGAAGGAAATGTCAAACAAGGGGTAGTTTAAGGCAAGAGAGAAGTGTCATGCTGTTGGTAATAAACCCTCAAAAGAGGACTAAACCATTAAGCATGGACCTCAATATCAAGCTTAAACAATCCTAAGGTCGAAACAACCCTCAAAGAAAACAAAAAGTTGCGAAATGAGGGAGGTTGCAGAGATTGTGCTATCTGAAATTAAGCATGAAAAGCACTAAAAACATGTTATCAACTCAAACAAGTGGTGCCTAAAGGCCTAAAACACCAAGCTTGTGAGGACTATTACACTACAACTATGCAAAACAAAGCTCAAATGACTTAACGAACCCAAAACAGAGTTAAAACAGTCCAAATCAGAGGCTAAACATGTTGGAAATGAGCTAACAAAAGCTAGAATAATAGGCTAAAACATAGAGCATGCTAGGCTAGTAAACAAAACACAAGAAGAGAAAGCTAGCCCCTTCATTTTTGGACTTCAAAACATGATTTTAGCCATTGAAATAATTCTAAAAAACAGTGTTTAAAAGCTTAGAAAAAGATAGTAAAAGGGTGGGAAACACAAGGGCAAAGGCCTCCAAAACAAGGTACAAAGAATGGTGAACCACCCCTCAACCTTTATTGGCCTTAAACCAGAAGTTTCAGCCCAAAAAATACAGAGTTTATACAGCCCAAAAATAGTACAAAAAAGTGTTGAAATGAAGACAAAAAGTAGCTAAAACAATAAGCTAAAACATGGAAATTTAAGCTAGTAAACAAGCTAAAGGAGGGGTTTGGGACTTCAAAATCACTTTTTTAGACTCTGAAAACCGCTAAAAATTAGTGGTAAAAATCTCAAAAGAGGTTGATGAAAGAATAGGAAACACAAGTGTAAAGGCTTAGGAAACAAGGTGCAAAGAAGGGTGGTCAACCCCTCTACCTTTAATAGCCTTAAACCACAAGCTTCAGCCCATAAAAAATAGGTTTTAAAGAGCTTAAAAACAACAAGAAAATATGGAAAAACAAGTGGTGTAAAGATGGTACAAAGGCAAGAGAAAGTATACCTCTCGAAGATGAATGAACCCTTAAGTCAAAAAACACCAATTTCGCACTCTCAAGTGCTTCAAGAGCTCAAATTCAAACTCAAATCATCTCAGCGAGAAGTTCTCTAGGTTTGGTTTAGAGTGTTTGGGCATAGGCTATGCAAGTTGCAAAAGAGAGAGAGAATTGTAGAGAGAGAGAGAGAATTTTAACTCCCAAACTTTTCTAACCTTGAAATATGAAAGATAGGTCATGTATATATAGAAAACATGAGCTTTGGTTGAAAATATCTATTCAGAAACAGCTGGAGCAGTGTGGAAACAGCTGGAGGAAAATATCTGCAAAAAAACTGTTTTTGGTCACCAGCGGCCGGCTTGTGGCCAGCATAGACATTAGTGGCTGACAGGTGGCCGGCATACCAGAAGTGGCAGCCGGCAGGCTAGAAGCGGTGGCTAGCCATCCACAAATGGTGATTGCCGGCTACTTGTCGGCCACAAGAAAAATCTGCTTCCAAGCCCAACTTCAAATGGGCATATTTCATTCAGGTCATTCTTGAGTCTAAATTGAAGCCCCAGAAGTCTAGTTTCCTATAGTGGCAGCCTCAAATCTAAATTCTAAGTGTGGAAAAAGATATGACTATTTTAGTGAAGGTTGCTCAGTTTTGTCTTAATCGGATTGATGCCTAACTTCAAACAGCCATATCTCCCTCATCCGGACTCGGCTTTAGGAGATTCTTGGGGCTAAAATCAAGCCCCAGAAGTCCACTTTTCAATGATTGTGGCCTCATAACTAAGGTCCAAGTGCACAAAAGGATAGGCCTACTTTAGTGAGGTTGCTCAATTTTCTCTCAACGGTTTCATGCCCAACAATTCCCCAACTAGTTTTCTTCCCTCTCCTCCAATTTTCTTCAACTCCAAACCTATAAACAAGAGGTTTTAAAGATTTTTTCAAAGATTTCACCTCTCTTCCATTTATTTCCACTTTGTCCTTGCTCAGTTTATAGAAAAGTGTAATTTTTAACGAAATGCAAGCCTCAGAACATCGTAGAAACATTTTCAAAAATATTTTGAAAGAGAGAGTTTTAAGGTCTAAAAAAAGTTTCTATCCAAAATAGTTTTGGTCCAAAATGGGGTGTAAGGTTGGGATTTAGAAGCTCTTCTTGCTAAAGAAATCGAACATTTGTACAACGCAACTTTCATCATCGAGTGATCAATTAGTGGTGCTCAAGTCTTAAGGGCAGTCAAAAATGGGATGTCTACACTTATGTATGATGTTTCTTAGCTTATTAATCCTTAATGGCTCATAAATCATGTCTAATAATGCCCGAAAAGGGATGTGAGCAAAGATATGTACTTAAAACATCTTTTGAAAACATGCTGAAAATAAGCTATTGGCTAGAGCCAGCTTTTCGTCGCTAGTGCCAATTGAAGGAGAAAACTGAGCTCGCTCGAGCCAACATTTGGTTGCTCGAGCTAGCTTTTCCAGAGTTCAAAATACTCGGAGCTCGCAATATTGGCTCGAGCCACGACTTGGTCATTCGAGCCAGGTATGAATTTTTTGGGTTTTAAAACACAAAGTTTGGGATCCAAAAATGTCTTATAACTTGTAGAAGCTTGCATGGCCATTCCAAACTCATGAAAACACTTGGATAATACTTAGAAACTTCTTTAAAATCATGAATTAAAGGTCAATTTACTAAATCAAAGCTCAAAACTTTCATGCATGCAAGATTTTCAACCCCTTTTTATCTCATCCTCTTTAAAACATGGGTTTAAGCTTCAAAACAATATAATTCATGAAGTAGAACTCTTGAAGCTTTTAGAAATCAATGATGCATGTGTAAATTAGCTTCCAAATCATTATCAAACTCAAGAATGGCAAAACATGGCAAAATCATGCATGCATGTAGAGTTTCTTCAAATTCTTTTTCCAAAGGTCATAAAACATGAAATTCACTCCCAAAGCTTTGTGAATTATGCATGCATGTACAATTCATCTTCTAAATTCAATATAGATGACATAAATCATGTTCAAAATGATGAAATTAAACAAAACTAAGCATGCATGTATGAATTGACTCTAAATTCATCATCTTTAGGTCAATTCTTGCACATAATCACAAATTCCTCTTGAATTGATCTAATTGATGGCTTAAACTCATAGTTAAGTCTTGAATTCTCACCTAGAGTCTTGAATATGCCAAATTCTTGCAAATCTTAGAGCTTCTCTTATTAATCTTTCAAATTTTTTAGCTTTCTCTCTCTGAAAGTGAACTCACTCTCTCTCTAGAATACAATCTCAGATTTTTGCACTCAACAATGGACAAAGATGAGCTCAAATGAGCTTAAAGCTCATGTTTACATAGTTTTAGTGGCTTAATACAATAATTAAAACATTTGGCCAACCAAACACAACTTAGTTGATTAAACTAAATCAATTTTTAACAAAATTTTCCATATGATTCTAAAAATTCCAAATAACATATTGATGTAACCAATTTCGGTTTCGGAGGCCAATAAGGCTTTCAATTTTCAAATCAAAGCAGAATTCCAAACAAATATTTCTACGAGTAACAGGTAGAAAGCCAAATAACATACAAAATACATAATTAGCACATAATTCATTCTAAATACTTAGTTAGCATTCTTAATTACAGACTAATAGTTAATTACAGATCAGGGTTGTTGCATGTTCCATCAATTTCTCAGTCGTTTACTTTCCTTTTCAGAGTTTTGTTTCGCTAGTTTTGTAACATGTTCCATTGATTTGTTCAAGTGCTGCTCTAGCTCAATGTTTAGCTTGTCTATCTTCTGTAGAGAAACAGATTCCTTCATTGCCAATTGATTTTGCAATTCCTTCATTGCCAATTCATTGTGCAATGTGTTGTTCTCTTTTCTGATATCTTGCTGAATGTTCGAGAATATGGTCTCAGGGAACTTGTCAGAGTCAATTGTAGTGTGGAATGCACATTGTGAGCTGAAGATTGTTTGACACAATGTATTGAGGTTGCCACTATCTTCATATGACAGGATTGTTTGTGTCAAAATGTGGTGTGCTCTGGATGATGTTTCAAATTCAGGCTCTTCACAAGTTTGGTGTTCTGTTTCAACAAGGATGTGAGTCTGTTAATTCAGTATGATATTTGACCCATATGTAACTTGGGTTTTCAAATTATGCATCTGTGTGATTGGACTTGGCAACAGACTGGTCTCTTCATTTAATGGAAGACTTGAAGTGACACTTTGTGCCATTTGGCTTGCTTGTCCAAGTTTTTGAATTTCAGACTCTGTCATTTGAAACTCGTTGTGAAATATCTATGTAGTAAAAAAGGTTGTTAAGTTGTTGTTACATGTGTTCTTTGAAATGATTTATAAAAAGAAATTTGTTATATAACTCTTTTAAACAAGCTGAACAATCTATTCCAATAGGTAAAAATGACAATCCATTAAAAAAGATGCAAATCAGAATATGAAAAGTTTATTGAATAGATAACCCATTTTGGACAGATAGAAACCAAAAGATAATTTTCAATAGATTAGTGTATAAACGCTTTTGAACAGATAGATGAAGTTTTTTCAATGCAATTACTACATAATAAATTTCAACAGACAACTTCAGACTAGTATAATATTAGTTTGACAGGTAACACTTTTAAACAAAGTTAATAATCTACTCCAACAGATAAAAATCATAATGTAAAATGTCCTTTTAACAGATAAGAAGAAAAAAAAATAACTTTCAAGAGATCAATATAGAAACAGATAGATGAAATTGGATGTGATGACTCCATAATAAGTTTTAAAAGATAACTTAACAAAAGTAGGTATTCATTTACACAGATAATGCTTTGCAACAAGTAAAAATTAGAAAAATTTAAAAGATATTTCATTTGTGTATTACAAATAAAATTTTTTGTACATACCTGGATTGCTGTTAATGTATGAATTGGATGTTGATACATTTTTGTTGTAAGCTATTACAGATTTCACTTCGTGTATTGAGGGAAATTATTTGTTGACTCTGGCTTCAATATTGATGTGTGCTCACAATACCAGTACTGTTGAATGAAGTCCAAGTGACAAGAATATTTGGTAAGAATGTGAAAACTGAGTGTGATAAAAAAATGTATTACGATAAGTGTTTTCTAGAAGTACTTACAAGAAGGGCAATTACACAACCATGAATAGCTTCTGGTGTTTTGTGCTTCTTTTGTATTGAAACCATCAACTTTTTCCTTATTACATCACATTACATATACTTTCCCATTTCTTCTATGTTATCCACATATTAGATATAATGCCTTGGAAGGATGTGTGTGGTACTATAGAAGAAAACAGTCACAAAGGCATGCAAGCACAGCAGCTTGGAAACATCTTCATAATCTTCTTACTATTGTCTTTTGATTGTTTTTTCAATTTCATCCTCAATGATTGTCTTGGTGATATGTTTTGAAAATATTTGGAACAGCCTAGTGTTGCTCTGGGTAGCCTTACTTGTTTCACTTTTGGTTGTGATTGGTTGCAACCCTTTAGTTATGCCACATATCCAAGCTTGTAAACACCATATTCACTTCACCAATTTGGAATTTTTGTGTGACAAGGTCATAAGTCTGAATTATGTTAGATACATCATGTTTATTTTTTTATTTTTTTTTGGTTCGATATGGTTCTCTATATTGTTTTAAAAAATGGCCAGAATGGTGTAGACACCCCATTTTTGACCGACATTAAGACTCAGACGTCATCGATTGAGCGCTCAGTGATTGCACATGTTGTGCTCGTTCTGAGGTTTCGGAGTTTCGGCTGAGAACCTTACCCTCGGACCTCGGGACCCTTTTGTGCTTTGCCTCAGTTTGCGGACCAGGTCTTGTTTTCTCTTCTCGAAGGGAGGGAGAGGCCTTGTAGACCATCTCTCAGTGGCCGTAGGCTACTTTTCGTGGTCGCAGGCCACTGTTCCCGTTTGGAGACCAGTTTCCGATTTTTAGAGCCGTCGGCCGTGCGCCTCGGCTCGGGACCGCTTAACATTCTCCGTTTACTCCAATTTTTGGCACACACCTTGTTTCCTCTGTCTAGAGGGACACTGTGGCCCGGGAGACCACCTTCATGGTCGCACGCCACTTTCGGTGCTTAACAGCCTGTTTTCGGGGCACCCGGCTGCGCGTTTTGACCCCCGAACCCTCGTTTTGCATCCGTCTTGGTTCATTTTTGGCATGGACCTTATTTTCATTGTTTGGAAGGTGGTACAAGGGTGGGAGACCACCTTTTCTCTTGGAGACCACCTTTCTCCCCGCCAGCTAATTTTCTTATCAGGAAGCTGGTCTCCTTGGTCTTTGAGCCACATTTGCTGGTCTCCCACCATACCACTAGCTTGCATTCAGTTGGGAGACCACCAATTGAGGCTGCCGACCACCTTTCTTGAGGTTGACCCTTTTGAACTGGTCGGCCTGCCTCCCCCAGTCTTGTCTCTGTGAGTTGTTGCCAGCTGTGCCAGCTGGAAGGCACAAACTGGATCCTCCATACACTGTATGGAGGATCTTCAACCTTGTTTTTTAGCTTCTTTGAGAAGCTTTGGCCTTGTATCTCTATAAGAGAGGCCCTCCTCTTCCTTGGTGAGGGTTCAGATTTTCTCTAAGGCAAAAATATATATCTCCCTCTATATCTCTCCATTTTGGCTCATAGTGTGCATGGTTCTTAACCCTTTGCACCACACCTCATAGCCTAACACCTCCACCATTGTTACTGAGATCTTGGAGGGTCTTGAGAGGTCTCAAAAGCTGGTTTTTGGTGCCTAGAATCTGCTGGTTTTTGCTGAGCTTCAAGGGTAATCACTTTTCCCTCTTTTAAGCATTGTTTTGATCCTTCTCTTAGCCTCATTTGCATGCTTATTTGAGCTTTGTTGTCAACTGAAAAAAGTCTTGTTTTGAGGTCCTTTTGATGTTTGTTTAAGGTCATTTTGTTGTTGGGGGTCATCTACCCCCTTGCATGCTTCTTTTTGCCTTGTTTTGAGCCATGCCCTAAGGCCTTTGTGTTGACCTTTGCTTAGACTTTTAACCACTGAAATCCAACGGATTTTCAGTGGTTAACATGTGGTTTTGAGGGTCAAAATCAGAGAGGGCTGACCCTCTCTCTTGTTGTCTTGTTTACTAGCATTTTTGGCCTACCAAAGGAGCATATGTTTATACCATTTGGAGGCCTGGTTCAGGCACTTTTTGGTGATTTCTACGACCTGCCTAGGCTCTGACCATGGCTGGTTTGGTCCCTTTTTGCTTGCTTCTTGCATATGTAGAGTAACCCCTCTTATAGCCTATCAAAGGAGCATGTCATTCCTGCATGCATTGATCATGTTTCAGTGGGTTTTTAGGCTTTATTTGGCATGTCATGTCTCTAACTTTTGCTGGTTTAGTGGCCTCTTGAATGATTCATATGCTTGTAGTGTAATCCATGTTCACTAACTCACATTGCATGTTGTTTTGGCCCTTGATTCTAGTATATTTGGCCATGTTCTAAACTGACTTTATTCATGATTTGGGCTGCCTTAGCTCTGTTTTGAGGTCCCATGGTCGAATGATGCTTGCCATGTATGCTTGTAGTGTAATACCCTTGCCTAGTTTCGAGTTTTGAAGCCTCTTGCATGCTTAACTTGAGTTGTTTTCATGTTTTGGCATCATTGAATATGTTATTTCAGAACTTATACTTGTGCCATATTCCCATGTTTTCCACTCTTTAAATGCGTTTGAGAGTTGTACTTGTATGCCTCATTTTTGGGCTATTGCATGAGCTTCATTTTTGTGCATTGCGAGCCATCATTTTAGTCCATTTTGCCACTGTTTTGGGTCTGCATAGGGACTATTTGGGGTTGGTTTGGTCAGTTGGACATTGCCTTGCATACCTCTAGTGTAATGCACTTGACTAGTTTTGGTATTTGAGCCATTCAACATGCATAACATGAGTTGTTTGCATGATTTGGGACCATTTTGCATGTCATTCCAGAGTTGAAATATATGCTATTGTGTTCCATGTTTCATCCTTGCCCTGCTCTTGGAGAGTTGTATCTTGTGCCCTTGGCTTGGAGCCTTTGCATTGTGCATGCTTGTGTGTGTCTTGTTGCTTTGATTTCATCATCCATTGGCCACTGATTTGGGTGCGGCCGAGGCCCATCCATCTTGGTTTAAGTCCATCTTGCATTGTGTATGCCCTATAGTCCATGATTTCGCATGTTTGATCATTGTATTGCGTATGCCTCGTTCATAACATTGCGTATATTAGTGCATTGTGTATGCATGCTATATAATCCATGTGCATTGAGTATGCCATTGATTAGTTCGTAGCATTGTGAATGCCATTTGCATGCTTGCATGTCATTCCGTGCATCTTCACATCACTTAGTTGCATTGCATTTAGATCACATGCTAGAGTTGCATTTGTCCATATATTGTTTGTTGCATTGTGTTTGGAGTAGGGTTTAGTCCAAATACGGGAAACGAGGGACGTTTCGTATTCAAAGTGACGAAACGTGCCTCAATTCTTGGTCACCGACACTCTTGACTATCCATGATAGAGTTGTCGGCTTTAAGTGTTTACATGTGCATTCATTTCAAATTGAGTCGTGCAATTCGACTCCTCGACCATCATGCATCGGGATGCGTGATTGATGGCACGAGGATCGAGGACTACACTCCCTAGAGCTTATGCAATGACGGGGAGAGTGGTCATGCACACATGTGTTGCAAATACCTTACTTTCTCTCTCTCTTGCCTTTGTTGCAAAAAAAGCAGAAACCAGGAGAATGAACTGGTCGGCCGACCAGGTTTTCTGGCAGGCTGACCACTTTTTCTGGTCTTCACCACCAAGGGTGGTCGGCAGGTGGTCTCCCTTGCCTATAGCTGGTTGGCAGCCTTCCCACAGCTTTCCTGGGTGGAGTTTCATCTCTCTGGAGCCTAATACAACTTTCTGAAATCAATTGCAAACAAAGGCGAGCCGAGACATCGCGATGGATTTCCCGACAAAGCGACTCGAGCATGCATGCATCCTTATCATTCAAAACAGAGCTGAGGCAGTCCATTTCATGTAGCTTGCATGCTAATTTATTTGCTCCCTTAGTTTAATTTGTTAATTAATTAATGTTGTGTAATGTTTAGCTGTAATTCGCTATTCATTTCGGTTGTGTAATAACTAGTTTAATTAGCTTAGATTAGCTAGTTGGTTCTGTATTATTTATTCGGACCCTCCGTCGAGAGGGCGAATTTTGTAATAAGTGTGCGTGTGTGTGATGCATGTCTTCCAACCCCCATTTCTTTCTCCCTTTTATTTACCAGCTTATGATTGTTAGTTTTAGGGCACGTTTCAATTAGCATCCTTATGCTTCGCATGTTTGCATTCATTCATCTGTCTTGCATGCACCGGGCTCGGCGCATCATACTAACTGCATTGTATCTCAATTCCGAGTTGAATACATGTTATCTGTAACATCTCATACGCCATCTTGGAATAGCCGAGCCTATCTTAGTTGCATTTTGCATGTGTTGTATTACCCATCTTAACATGAACTAGGATCATGCATTGATTACTAACTAGTTTTTGTTTTGGCTTGGAGTACTCAGTGAGTGTTTATGCTTTAGCATCCTTGCATGTGTGTGAGTGACTGCTATGACAGCATGCTTACCATGAGGCTAATTGCTTATGTGATATAATTACCTGAATGCCTCTGGGTGAAGGTTGGATTACCTGAATTGGAACAATTCATCGATTGCGAGTTTTAAGCCCACTTGAGAGTGGCAAATCACCATGTTTTCTAAGCCCACTTGAGGGTGGCAAAATTCGCATTTTAGCCTACTTGCGAGTAGCAAACTGTTTTAAAAAACAAACATGAGATATTTTGTTCCAACTTAGGCGATCCAGTCTATACTTGTATACTGTGCGCATCACATAGTAATTCTAGGTTAATAACGGGAATAAGAGCACATGTGTTTTCAAAAACAAGATATCATGCTTAGTAGTGGCCGATCTTTGATCGGTCGAGCGGGGGTGCTCATGAAATGACCTTTCCCAATCGTACCCAAGTTCCCGAGCCGCGGCAACTTTGGTGATGACGGACACGTGGCCTTAGGCAACGAGTCAGGGTTTCCTAAATTCCCCTAAAATAAATATTTAGGTGGCGACTCTGTATCTGGCAAAGCAGTCCATGTTTGACACTTCTTTCTTAAAAATCAGTTTTCTAAAATGATTTGCCGAATTTGGACTCTTTGGTGATTTATAGGTCTTGCATTGCACTTTGCGAGATTAGATTCAGAACCGTGACATTGAGTCCGAACTGTAGTAAGCCCAATGAACAAAACGGGATTTCTCCCGGGACGTTCGGGGACGTCTACAAATGGTGTTTTCTTTAACACATCTTTGTGACACTTCTTCAATATGATCTTGCTAAGTATTCTGATGACAACAAGTATGTTGGATCTATATTGGGGTTTGTATTTTTTATTTGTATTCGATATGGGAACTTTCTTTGGCTGATGAAATTGGTAAGTTCTTTTTTTTTGTTGGGGTTTGAGAAATTGGGTCTGGTTGTGTTTGTGGCTGGATATGGATAGGTGTCTTTTGCTTTGTAAGAACAACTACCAGATGTTATTGTTCTGTACTTGAATGTACTTGTGTATCATCTTAACTGGTAGATTGCTTTTTTTTTTTACATGCAAGTTGTAGTTTTCCCGTGGTGATTGTGTGGTTTTTCTTTTCATGGTGTTCATGTTGAAAAAGAAAGTTGTTGTAAATAACAAGAAACAAATGTAAGGAGAAAGAAAGTCAAGAATCCAATAGATAAAAACTTCAAATTTGATTAGTGTGTAATAAGTTTCAGCAGTAGTAACTTCCAACATATAACTTACTAATTTTATCTGTTATCTAAAATTTCAAAATTTTTAACAGATAAAATATAAACAGATTAGTGTAGTTGCTACATATGGAAATGTCCATTCAAATTCCAGCAGATAGCAGTTGTAGGAGATATAGCTAAGAAGTTATTTGTTCCGAGTTATATATGTAAGTGTAGTTCCATTGAAATTTATATTTATCTAATTAAGCTTTTCAATTTTTATCTATTGTATTTTTTTTTAATGGATTTTGTATTCATAGCCATTATAATGCACATGTATCAAAAAATAATTATGTGTTTAAATTGTTATATGTTAAAATAGTGACACATAAATACACATATTGAATTCAATAATTAGAGCAATGGGCAGATACAATGAATCAGATATTTTCCCTTCTTATACCAAGTTATATAGTCCCTAAATATACAGATGTCCATGCAAATTTCAGCAGGTAACACTTGTAGGACATATAACCAAGAAGTTATCTGTTGGAAGTTATATATGTAAGTGTATATCCATTGAAATTTATATTTATCTGTTTCAACTTTTGATTTTTTATCTGGATTTTGTATTGATAGCCATTATAATGGACATATATCAAAAAATAATTATCTGTTTAAATTGATATCGGTTAAAATAACAATTGTTATCTGTAAGTGAATGTCCATTGAAATTTTACATTTATCTGTTTAAACTATTTATTGTTGAATTACAACTAGTTATTTGTTCCAATATTTTCACATTAATATTGCAAAGATACAAGTGTCGAATTCAATTGCTAAAACAATGTTTTAGGCAGATACAATGAATGAGATAGTAAGAGCATTTAAGTTGTTGGAGACTTTTGAAATTCTTTATGCATCTATTGAGTTATAAATAGGCATTTCTTCCAATTAAAATGTACACAATTAGAACTAAATAATATTGATTTAGAAAATAGCCGATTAGGAGAAAATAATTGATTCAATTTTCAAAAAGCTCGATCAACTAGATGAGCGTTTATCTAGAATGGAGGCTCAAGTCAGTGTGATAAAAATAAATATCGATTGGTTAATCAATGACAACTTGAAGTAGGACAATAATGACATGGAGGAATGTACTCTATTATCTTCGAAGAGTGAGAGCGACAAGCACTCTTCTGAAGATGATAGTGATAACGCTACAGATGTATAATTATTTTTTTAATTTTCTATATAATGAACCAAAATAATACGAATTTCATGGATGATTTCGTACTTTTTGTGTGTTTGCGTGCTGATTGTTTGACAGTTAGGGAGAAATCCTAACTTAAATGGAGAAACCCTAACTCGAACGGTTGCTTTTGAAAATTGCACAGAGAGAGAGAGAGGGGCACAAGTAGAAAGAGAAAGTACTTTTTGTGCGCGGAAGTATTATATAGGTGGTTTTTTTGTAAATACAAATGACCATAATGGGTATTTTGGAATGCCGTATCTTTATGACAATGTAAATTAGTGGCTGGACTTGTGGGCAAACAAAATTCAAATTTAGATTTATGACTCGAGCGCTTTTATTTTTATAGAGACAAATGTAATAAAATAAAAATATTACAATTACAATTATTAAGTTCACCAATTTTTTTTCAAAAAAATAATACATCTAATTTTTTATAAAATTATTGAAACAAAATGCAAAGTGCACTTTACAGGCTTAGGCGACACACTCCGAAGAAGTTTTTTTTTTTTTTTTTTAAAAAAAAATTCAAGACATTTATCTTTTCAAATTCCATCATAAAAAATTCTATTTTGAATTTCATTCATTTCAAATTGGGCGAATTACACTAACGGTCCCTATAGTTTGGACCTTGTGTCACTTTAGTCCTCTAACTTTTCAATTGTGACACATTTGATCCTAAATTTTGAATCTTGTTCTAAATAAAGATAATTGAAGATACCATTGCTCTATTTCAAGGACAAAGTCATCAATTTAATAAAATTTAAACTAATTTGACAAAAATAAATGTCAAAAAAATATTTTTAAATTTTTAAAAATTATTTCTACCCACTAAAGATAAAATTATGTAAAATTAATAAATTTTTTTGACATTTATTTATTTATTAAATTAATTTTTATTATGTGTTTGGATGAATAATTGTCATGACCCAAACCCGCCCCTATAGATTAGAGTCATAACTGGCCAGTAATCACAAGATTACCTGCAACCTCAGTCAGAAATTGAGTCATATTTAATAATAGGGGGCCAAATTGCGAAAGCAAAATTTACAAAGATAGTCCAATAAGCTGTGCATACATGGCTTAACCAAAACATTCTCATATTCATATAATAACTCACACCATATGAACATTCATATTAAGTATGTAATACTTACGTCTAGGATCATTCAAAGCCAGTATTAATAAAAGCCAAGGTTATACACAGAGTTGGTCATATATGACCACAAAAGATCAAAGGACAACTAAATTAAAAGTAAGGCCTCTTGCATGAGGCGACCTTGGTTAATCTCTCAAAACTTGGTTTTTCATTGCTCACTAGGGCTGGGGCTGGACATCCCGCTACTCACCTACATACATAAATATAAACAGTGAGCTAACGCCTAGTGAATAATACCAAAACAAAGGAGTTCATGAATAAGATTCTTATAATCACAATTCATCATTACACTTAGTGCTCGATGTTAAAGCAAATCGATCTCAGGTCCTTTACATCATATCCCAAGTACAAAACGACCTTGGATCCATGTCTCATACAGAATGACCTTGGGTCCATTATAGGCAAAATGACCTTGGGTCCAATTCATATACACATTTATTGTGTGCACACATTCAAATCTATAATCATATTCATTCTTATATCTAGAACGACCTTAGGTCCATATCTTTTCCTTATCCCGAACGGCCTTCGGCCCATTTAATAATCATACAGAATGGCCTTAGGCCCAATTCACATTCTCATTAAATATACTGAACAACCTTAGGCCCAATTCACATTCTCATTGAATATACTGAACAGCCTTAGGCCCAATTCACATTCTCATTGAATATACTGAACGGCCTTAGGCCCATTTCATACTCATACATTGATAGCTTTGTATATCTCATTCCAAATTGAGTGATTAGAACGCTCGTTCATATTGTCACTTTAAAGGTTTAGAACCTTACTACATAGGCATCGTTTAGAAAATAATGCGTATACAAAAATATCTTTGCTAAGATATTACTCACCGTGTTCCGATTTTTGATTCGTCCTTGTACTTGGCCCTACATGATTCACAACACATTGGGTCATAATACCATTCAATCCGTTTTTTAGTTTGTTTAACATTCTCAGGCTTCTTTCGTGTCCTTTAATTCATTTATAATGCTCAATGCATGCCTAAGAGTGCTTAGAAATGAAAGAGAACGGAAAACGAAACATAAAACAACTTTTCAAAATTTCTGAAACAGAGCTCTCTGCTCGAGTGCAGCTTTTCTCGCTCGAGCAGACCCCTTGGGTCTGCAAAAGTACTGGTTGCTTATTTTTGCGCTCGAGCATAACTTTGGTCGCTCGAGCCAAGAGTCAAAACATGTGAGTGGACGCTCGAGCGTAACTCTTCCCGCTTGAGCGGACATCAATGTCTGCAAAACTTCTAGGAGCTAGCATGTTACGCTCGAGCGATGCTTTCCTCGCTCGAGCGAACATGTCGAATTCTAGAATTTCCAGAACTGTGTTTGAAGTTCAAAACTTGATTCTAAAGCTCAAAACTCACATTTTTTGGTACAAAAACATGGAAAACATTATATGACATGGAAATACTTCAAATTTTAAAATCAATTATTCAAAATCATGGACGAATTTCCAAAATCAAGTTCAAATCATTCAATTCTATGTTCATAACTTTGAGACTCATGCATGTATGACCTCACATGAATTCATCATCTTCAAAACATGTAATTAAGCCTCATAATCTCATTATTCATGGACGCATGTCTCAAATGACTACTAATTCAACTTGTTTAACATGTCTTATATACAAACATGGAGATTCATAGCAATTTGTTACATGCATGCACATATTGTTAGAAATGGTTGGGAAAATTCTGGGTAAAACCAGAATTTTTTCCTAAGTTTGGTCTATTTTTAAGGTGGGCCCCATGCGTCGATTTTCGTCGGTCAAAGTGGTAACGCGTTCTATGCCGCGTTGAGATTCACGTGGTATATTTGGTTGCTTAAAACCATTACTGAGAGAATGGGAAATTGAAGTCAAAGTATGCTCCATGGAAATGGAGTTTTTGTGAAAAATCCGTAAAGGTTTGAATAAGGCTTGTCCCACATTGATTTGGTAGGAAGTTTTGAATAGGTCTATAAGGCTTAGGATTGGAACTTGGGGTGTGCCCCAAGGGGTACCCAAGTTTGTAGAAGGGAGAGGTTATGGGCAAAATGGGCTAGACCCATTGGACCCAAAAACGTGGTGTGAGGTTGGGTTGGGCTTATTCGGCCCAATACCTATCTTTTTGGACCAAAAACATTTGAATTTATTTTTTTAAAATTAAATTCTAATTTTTCCAATTCGATTTTCGGAATTTAAATTCAAAATTGAGTCATGTTTTCTCCCACCCGAACAGAATTGACTCTGTTTAAATTTCAAATAACCGAACAGATTCAAATCTGTGTTTTCAGTTTTTATTTGTTCAAATTTTGAACACAATCAGTACCAATTTAAACCCAACAGGTTCAGTACCTGTTCAAACATGTATGCTACCTGTTCAATTCAAATTGAAGAGCCACCAATACATCTATAAATAGACTAGCCCTCATTTGATGATTTTTTTAGAATTTTCGTCCTTCCTTGCTACAAATTCATTCTCTTCATATTGCTGCATTATTTTCTTCTATGAGAGAGTATAAACACTTAGTGTGTTCGTTGAACAAATAAATTGTAGTGCTGCATTTATTTGTTGATTGATCATTTCATCCTGGGAGATAAACGTCCATATTCTGAAAGCACCGTAGAGAGGACGAATCTGTCTTAAGGAGACAGTGTCGAACACTGAACTTGATCAGAATAATATTCAAGATATTAATCAAGTAAGTTATTTATTTATTTTCTGTTTTACTATTTATTTAAATCAGATTTTAATTTTGTTTTTGTAACAAAATAAAATCTGTTTTTTACTTATTTAATTCTATTTCTAATTTGATTTTTGTAATCAAAATTTCTCTCTCATTTTCTTTTTTTCTTTTATATTCTGTTTGTCGTTTAGTACCTAAACATAATTAATTAATTTAATTACAGTGAAGATTGTCATACACATATTAGTCTCAGTTTCATCATCTCCAACTCAAATCTTGTTCTTAACTTCATATTCTCTTTGAATTCACTTGGCTATGAATTTAAACTCATGAATGTGTTCAATTACTTACTTAGAGGCTTCAATCCTTCAAACTTTAGCTAGTTTTTGAGCTAATTCTTCCAATTCTTGAATCCTTTAGCAAAATCTTCAAGGATGACTCCTTTCTCTCTCTAAATTCGGCACACTCTCTCTCTCTCTCTAGAATGTAATCTCAGCCAAGTTGGAAGAAAAATGTGCTCAAAGGACATAACTTAAGTATATATAGGCTTGTCTAATCAAGTTGATTAAGGCTAAGTAATTGTGCTAATTCAATTATATTGAATCTAATTATTTTGATCCGAATCAATTTTTAATTAAATCTCATTGTAGACTTTAAAAATCACGCTAATCGTAAAAACACAGTCAATTTCAGTTTATGTCGCCTCTACGGCCTTCAATTGAATTTTATAGCAGAAAATCAAACTGATTTTTCTACGGTGAACATATACAATTTGAGAAACACATATAATCATATAATTAGCACTCAAAATCATATCAAGCTCATAATCATAAGTATAATTAAGATTAATTAGCATAATATAGAGCAGGGTTATCACAATAATGATCATGTAATGAGTGATTGTTTTTAGGGTGAATTATACTAATAGTCCATATAGTTTAAGGCTCGTGTCACTTTGGTCATTGACTTTTTAATTGTGACACATTTGATCCTGAATTTTGAATCTTGTTCCAAATAAGGACAATTAAAGATACCATTACTTAATTTCAATGGTGAAATCGCCAATTTGATAAAATATAAACTAATTTGACAAAAATAAATGTCAAAAAAATATTTTTTAAATTTTAAAAATTATTTCCACCCACTAATGATAAAATTATGTAAAATTAATAAATCTTTTAGACATTTTTTTTTAACTAAATTAATTTTTATTATGTGTTTGGATGATAATCATGTAATGGGTGGTTGTTAGGATTTTAATGTGTAATCGATATATTTAATATATGAAATATTTTTAGTTTTGGATTTTTTGGTTTAATGGATTGGTTTAATAATGATATTAAAGTTATTGTCATATTTGACTTTTGAAAAAATAGAAACTAATTTAATGAAAATAAAAACTACCCATTACATGATAATAATCCAAACACATAATAAAATTAATTTGATAAAAATAAATAAATAAATAAATGTCTAAAATATTTATCAGTTTTTCATAATTTTATCTTTAGTGGGTAAAAATAATTTTTAAAAATTCAAAATATTTTTTGACATTTATTTTTATCAAATTGGTTTATTTTTATCAAATTGACGAATTTGCCTTTAAAATTAAGTAATGGTATCTTCAATTGTCCTTATTTGGGGCAAGGTTGAGAAATTCTATTTTCACACACGAAATTAACTCGGGGCACACACTTAATGAAATTTTAATTTAATGACAATTATATCCTAAATTAAACTCAGGACAAACACTTAATGAAATTTTAATTTAATGACAATTATATCCTAAATTAAAATGATCATAATAAACATCCAACAATACCCATAATATTATATAAAAAGTTTTTTATACACATCTTTTAAGAACAAAAAAAATCTCAATGTATATCTTTTATGTGGAAGCTAAGTATTTTTTTTTTTTTTTTTTTTTTTTTTGGAACTAATTGGTAGAAATAATCAATTTAAAATATTGGCTTCCATGTCTGCTTTATACATGAAAGGAGTTGGATTTATGATGCTTCGGAACTTGTCAAAGTCGAGCAGTCTTGTTAGTAATCAAGATGTAGGTATTTCAATGGCGGTGTTCCATGGAGTTCATCAATGGAGAAAAAATATCTCTACTTGATTTCACTTTAGACTTTGGTCTTCAAATATCTTCACGTGTGTAGCTTTGTAAATGTGAAAGTTAGATAAATTAAAAGTGTGTGGAAAGAAAAATTAAGTGGGGTATGTACTATAATCATGAGTGAAGGATATAATTGTAATTTTTAATGTGTAGATTGAGAAAATTAATTAATAAATAAATTATTAAGTGTGTATTGAAAAAAAATATACACTGAGATAATCAAGTGTGTGAAAATAGAATTTCCCAGCAAGATTCAAAATTTAGGGTCACAATTGAAAAATCATGGACCAAAATGACACAAGTCCCAAACTATAGGAACCGTTAGTGTAATTCGCCATTGTTTTTATTTTCATTAAATTAGTTTCTATTTTTTCAAAAGTTAAATATGACGACAATTTTGATACATTATTAAACCAATGTATTAAATCAAAAAATCTAAAACTAAAAATATTTCATATATTAAATATATCGATTATACATTAAAAGTCTAACAACCACCCATTACATGATTATCATCCAAACACATAATAAAAATTAATTTGATAAATAAATAAATGCCTAAAAAATTTGTCAATTTTATATAATTTTATCTTTAGTGTGTATAAATTATTTTTAAAAATTAAAAAATATTTTTTTTGGCATTTATTTTTTTCAAATTGGCTTATATTTTATCAAAATGACGACTTTGGTTTTGAAATTGAACAACAGTATCTTCAATTGTCATTATTTAAAATTTAAGATCAAATATATCACAATTAAAAAATTAAAGACTAAAATGACACAATCCCAAACTATAGACAGGGTTAGTCTAACTTGCCCTTCCAAACCTATATTAAGGCTTTGTTTGGCATGTCATATTTGGATTAAAATAGTCACAAAAAGACAAAAATAAATTTTTTAGTATAATTAAACAAAATATCACATCAAATTATTTTATTTTATTTTTTTCTCATAAAAATAAAAAAAAATACCAAAAAACTTATCCTAAACGAGACCTTTTTAACTCTAAATTAAAATAACCAAAAAAAAAAAAAAAAAACTAAAAAACCAAGAACAGTCAACCCACATCCAAACCAAGCTAATTCTATCAAAACCATGCCAAACGGAGAAAACAAGCAGCAGCAGTAGTGGAAATCATAACTCGAGAACCGAAAGTTCCGCAACCAACTCTGCTTTGGCCACCACGCGGCGGCGCCACACCACCGCCACCGCCACCGCCACCGCCTCTGTCGTCGTTAAATACTCTCTCTCTCTGCGTACGCTTTTGGTTTTTGGTGGAAGTGAGCAACCTCCTTACGGTGTCTCTCAAACAACCCCTAAAGAACGAACCAACCAAAAAGTTCCTATCGAACTCGACAAAGCAAGGTTCTTTACTTCTCTCTCTCATCTCTTCTCCTTATCCTTTTTCGAATGCCTAAAACCCTTCAATTCTAGAATTGCATGTCCCTAATCGATTTAGACTTCTCTATCTCTCTCCACTCTTGCCGCAATTCAGGTTTCGCATGTATTACAGAGCATTTTCTACTGCAATACACATAGAGATTTCAATTTTGAATGTTGAAATTTAAAAAATTGTATATATACCATATGCCTCAGTTACGATATTTGTGGTCTTTGGTTATCACCTATGATTTGGTCATGACTCTGGATTGTGATGTTTGTTATGATGCAAAATGTCTTTAGTTTTACTGAGGTGTTTGGTCATGACATTTTTTTTAGTTAGGACTGAATAAGATTTAGTTATGATATTTGTGGTAAGCAACACCAAATGTCATAACTTGCATATGGTACAACATTACCCATTATTTGAATCTTCATTGTATATGGAAAATGTTTGTTTGCCTTAGTTGTAAACTTTGATTCTGACATGTTCATCTTCAGGGACTTATCATTTGACTGCAAAGAAAATTAACACCAATTTGTAACCATGACGGTTGCGCAACTCATTGGTGGTACTGTCTCTAATGGATTGACAAGTAGAAGTGGCGAATGGAACACTATAAACAGGATGATATCAGGGTCATTCTGTTCGGGACAGCCAAAGGGACCTCGAAATTTCGTTTCAGTAGTTGGTAGGAAGAGATTGAGCTATGGTGGTGTTTTTTGGCACTGCAGTCTATCCACATACCATAAGACAATGTTGTTTCCCTCAAAAATGGCTTGTCAAAGAAAGCGCAATTTTCCTGTGGTCAGTAATCAATTGAGTTCCGATTGTGGTGTGCATTCTTCTTGTGTTGTGGATGAGAGTTGTACCATGGAAGAACGTTGTCTAACGAGTTCAATGGAGTAAGTCCTTGTTCCATCATGTTATTTTTCATTTATGGGACCTTACATTGTAATTTTTCCGTCATTTAGTGTAAGTTTTGCCGTGGGTAGTGTGTGGATCTCTCAAATTTTGATTCTTAGAGACTAGTAATCCATTTTCTAACTTTGTTTACAGTGTATCCACGGAGAATCCTAGTTGTCAACCACATGTTCAAAATGTTAAACAAGAGCTTATAATGCTTTCTTTGCCTGCAATTGCTGGACAGGCTATTGAGCCATTGGCACAACTGATGGAGACAGCATATATTGGTAGATTGGGTAAGGAGTACATATGATGTGTAATTCTCTACTCTTGTTTTTGATGGTTGAGAGAGAATTTTAATTTTCCTGTTAGTTTTCTTTTTGTTATTATTTATGAGGGATGTGAGTCGGGCCAGACCCCTACCATTACATTATATTAGGAGAATCAATGAGCTCAAGTGGAAGGAGGCAAAACCTCAAATGGAAGTATGGAATAGAACAAAACCAACAAGGCTGCACGATACCCATCATCATCAAATTGCAAAGCATATTGTAAAAGTTGACCCTTATGATGTGGGTAAAGGTCACAGAACATTGAGAACCACTTGGGAGCCATTCAACTAACTGCATGTTTTGCAAGTGTTTGTAACATCATTTTCTTTATTCTACTTGGTTCAAGTTATTCCTGTCAATTTTTAATCTAAGTTGTCCCTTCTTCGACTCAACCCTGCCCAGCCCTGCCCTGTCTATTTAGGATTGGCTACATGAATTCTAATGCATCATTAGCCACTTTCTTGTTTTACCATATAATTCTCAAAGCCTTTATTTTGGACATGCTCATTTTATGAGCATTTTTCTTGGTTGCCTAGTATCTGCATTGTGCAACATGGTCTTGTAGCCATGGTCCATTTAACACCACATAGTTGGTCTTACACTCTTACTGGATTTTTCTTACAACTTAATGGGGCAATCGAGTTGGTTTGTCCTTCAAGGGCACTTGCATGATTGCATCCTTAAATAGATGGTCATATAGACTTATAGAGTAATTATTTGTAAAGGTAGTAATTGATTCATGATTGCATCGTATTGTTGGGCAGACATGGGTATGATTCCACCTCAAGCTATTGTTCTTATCAGCTAGGAGGATTGATGTGGAAGCCATCAATTTAAGGTAGGGTTACTATGGTATGGATATAGGGCACTACCCTAGTTATTGCCATGGATTGTAGTTATTTTGGGGCCTAACTTTATGCCTGGATTTCGAATCAATGCATACAGCCTGTCAGGATACTGCATCAGTCGGTACATGCCAATACATGATGTTAATGCTCATGCTTTGTTCAGGTTAACATGATGGTAGATTGCATGTTTGATATATATAGAAGCTGATAGATGTACTACACCACTAAGTGATATATAATTCAAGCTGAAATTATGGCTATTTGATGATTCTGGCTCGTCAAAAAATCAGCTGGTTTTGTAGTTCGAGATTAGTAAATTCAAGTATATTAGTTTAGTTCTTTTGGCATTGACACTGCACTTAGGAATTTAAGTTCTCTTGGATGGTTCTTATATTGACTTTGTTATATGTTTCTGTAGATCAAGATTTTGAAACTTGATCCTGATTATGGCAGTTATGCTATATAGTAAGTGTGTTATATCTGGCTGCTAACTTCAATATATGCAACGAAACATGAGTGTTAGCTGTGTGTATGTGTTTCCACGGCCATGCACATGTGCATCTGCGTGTGTTTGTTGAGTGGTGATCACAATTTTCAGATCTGTAGACTTTGTGTTATATCTGTAGGACCTGTGGAGTTGGCATCAGCTGGTGTTTCCATGTCAATTTTTAACATTATATCGAAGTTATTTAATATTCCTCTCCTCAGTGTTGCTACTTCTTTTGTGGCTGAAGACATTTCAAATATTGCAAGCAAAACTTCCACTGCAGGTAAAGTGATGTTTGGAGTCTTTGTGCTCTTTTTAGTTCCACTCTATATTTCCTTTTCATTTCATGTCTAATTTGGGGACAGATTTCTTACAGAAGAGGGTTGTCAAGGGGAAAGTGGCAATGGTAAACCTTATGAAGTGATAAATACACGCCAGCAACTATCCTCCGTGTCTACGGCTTTAGTTTTAGCTGCTGCCATTGGCATCTTTGAGGCTTCAGCCTTGTCTTTGGGTTCTGGACTATTTCTGACCTTGATGGGAATACCGCCGGTAAGCAATAGATAGGTCAAGTTTTATTTGAAATATCAGTATCAGTCGGCTGGCCTCTCTCACAGTTTGTGTGTGCATGTGTACCATGTGCTTCTCAACAAAGCCTTGATCTGTGCTTCTTGGGTTGGTTTAATGAATAATTTCTCTCCATTCAACTCTATCTAGTGGAATGCTCTAGCTTGAGATTGAAATTTGAGTGGGTGTGCATGGCCAACAAAGCCTCAATTTCCTTCTTCTTGGGATTGGCCAACAGGAAGGGATCATTTTACCATTCAGCTTTTCTTATACAATGTCTAGTTACTGCAACCCTCCAATATTGGACTTGGCTGTGGGTTGTGTTAATCCACAGCATACGCTAAGTAGTTTCAAAATACATTCTTTTCCTGTGCTTGGATCAAATCAGTAATACTACTGAAGCAACAAAGGAATGTAAAGAGGAATAGGGGCCAGGCTGTAGTAGTACTGATTTAATCAATCTATGCAAAGGGTATCCAAATATTTGGGGATTCACACCAATCCCCAGAACTAAGACAGGATACAATGTACTTGTTGTTGTCTCTATTGGTGTAGAAATTATGTTACATGGACTCAGGTACGGTTGTCGGGTGCGGGTGTGTATATAGAGGTCGGACTCGATCAAACCTTAAATTTAAGGGTAAACTATCAATAGGTCCTAATAGTTGGACTTAATTCCCATTAAGTCCTATTGAAAATAAGTCTTGGTAAAATTGTCACTAAAAATAATTTTTTTGTGATAATTTTTTACATACATCGCTAAAAATTGACAAATAGTGACTTTTTTTGTCATGATTTTTATAAATTGTTGCTAAAACTTACAATTAGTGACTTTTTTTTATGACAAGTTTTTCCCATAAGACCTATTAGATAATAAGTCCACTTATTAGGACCTACACGTAAGTACCCCTAAATTTAAGGGCACATAGACTTTGCAAAAATATGTTATATTTTTATATTTGTAATCTATTATTTGAGATAAAATGGTGTTATATATAATAATATAACATATAGTGTCATAAAGACATTTATAGCATATAGTTATATACAATAATATGTACATATTATTGAATACAATAGTTATAGTGACATTTATAGCATATAGTGACATTTATATACAATAATATGTACATATAGTTATAGTGTTGAACACAAATATATAAGAAGTGTCCGATGAAAAATATCCGACACATATCCATACCCTTGTCTAAGTGTCAGGTGTCTTACATGGGTATTTGATTTATTTTGAAGAATCCATGTAATATAGTGTAGAATTGTGGTTCGTTAGGACTATGCACGGGTCAGTAGTGGTTTATATTTGGTAAGTGTTCTTTTTTAAGAACATTGTTTTTTTCAGAATTCTTGTAGTTTTCTTTTTTAAGTGACAGGTCATGATTTCTCATATCTATTCTTTTCTCTCCCTGTGGTTTTCATGCACATTTTTATAGAAGTTTTTTTTTTTGAAACAGGATTCCTCCATGCGTGTTCCAGCACAGCGATTTCTTTGTTTTAGAGCCCTTGGTGCTCCTGCAGTTGTAGTTTCCTTGGCTCTTCAAGGCATTTTCCGTGGTTTTAAGGATACAAAAACTCCTGTATTATGTCTAGGCAAGTGTTTGGTTTAACCTGTAAAGGTATAATTATGTAAATCCTCAAATTCATTTGTCATGCTTCCATGTGCACAGCATTAAATAATATAGAGAATTTCTTGAGACATAGTTCTTATTGGCACTAGCTTCCTGTTGTCCAAGGTCTTTACAGCCTTTCTTTACCTCTTATCTGCTTCAAAAGTTTGGTTATTTTCTTGGTGCTCTTTGTAATAGCTTTATTTTTAATATGGTATCATCCTAGAACTTCAAAAAGGCATGCTTACCATCATCATTGGCCACCTGATCTACTCTTCTTTGGATCAGCTTTCGTTGTGGAGCTAAATGGTGATTTATTTTTTATTATGCAGACTTGTTATAGGTTTTGCATGTACCAAACTAAGCATTGTATCCCACTCAAGTGGGATCCGCTAAGGTGTTGCATGTGATGTCTCTAAATGTTGGACTTTTTCTATAACCTCATCCTAGCTAGGCTTCTGGGAATGTACATAAATGGACACAGTAACAGTTTCCAAAAAGGTGTAAGCTTTACATTGACATGGAAAGAAATCAGTCAACTATAAAAACTGGAAATCTTGAATTGGAACACCACTGTATCTAGATCCTTGCAAGTATTTTTGTACATAATAGAATGATGAATATCTACTAGTTCTGACAATTTTAAATTTTCTTTCGAAATCGGATATTGGATGGGAGATTTGTGTATTAACTGCATGTAACTAGAAATCCATCTTGAGAAAAGGATGGGGACGAAACTATAGTATGGGAAGCATATCCTATAACTATGTTAGTGTTAATATCATTTCAGACAGATGTTGGTTATATTTGAAAGCAGTCTGTGATAGAAAACATTACCTTATTTGGTCCTATTCTTCATTGCATTTTGGGGTGTACTTGAATGGCTTTAGGGCACTAAAAATTAAGGCTGTGTTTGGTTAAGCTTTCCAAACTCAATTCCACCTCTTGGTTTGAGCCATGTGTTACAGTTTTCAAAAATTGATTCCACACCCATCTGTGAAAACACATCTACCCGGTCATCCTCCCGGACGTCCGGCTGGTTGACCGGAACAGTGTTCGTTTTTTTTCTTTGGCACCTGTTATTTTAATATTTTAAATATATTTAAAAAAATTTATGAGCTTTGAATAGGATTTTGGGTTGTGTGTTTGGTTATGAATTGTAAATTTTTGAATAAAATATCATATGTCACATCAAAAATTTCAAACTGAATTCAAAACTCTTTTCAAAACTCATAACCAAACAATTTTCCACATTCAAATCATAATTCCAAAACTCACAAACTTAAAATACAAATCTATTCTCAAATCATAATTCTAAAACTCTTCCAAACACTACCTAAATTTCTCTATTTGGTTCGCAATAGGATAAATAGTTTATGAGGGTTTCAAATTATGGCAAATTAAATTCAGCTTTTAAAGGTTATGACGTGGAGCAATGGCTAGTGCTATCTGCTCCCAACACCGTGGTGTGGCTTCAAGTCATTAGAATCAACCTCTTCACATGAACGGGCTAGATGGCTGCCTACCTACCAATTCTCCCAGACCCTATTGTAAGTGTGAGCACGGAAGCCTTATGCACCAAGTACGACAACAACCACCATGGTTTTGACATTTAGGTATCAATGAGCAAGTGAGCAGTGGAATAATGTTTGCCTTATTGAATTAAATTAAGCCATAACTTAGTCATTTAAGTTTGTTAGTCCTGTTAGTTTCTTTTTCTTGGCTACACTTAACATATTATTTTGTTTTCAAAATTCTTGTATTCCCTTATCCACTAATTGTTGCAGTTGTTTTGTTTACAGGTATTGGTAATTTCTTTGCTATATTTTTGTTTCCAATACTTATGTATTATTTTCAGTTTGGTGTGACTGGAGCAGCCATTTCCACTGTTATCTCTCAGTATGTATTTTCTGTATTTATTCTGTTTTAAAATTTTCTTCTGCTTCACTGAAGAATGATGGTGCTAGATTTTCGTTGTTTCAGATATATTGTTACCTTCTTAATGATTTGGCATCTTAATAAGAGGGCTGTGTTATTGCCTCCAAAGTTGAGAGATCTGCAATTTGGAGGTTATATAAAATCTGGTGAGTGTTTTATTTTATTTTTAAGATAATGCTGGTGTGACTAAAATCTATTGGCATGCATATGAAATGCGATTTATGCTGTGGCATTTTCTTGTAGTTCTGTTCTGTGAGTACAGAATTTTGATATCAATATTACACTGGATCAGGACCATAAATCCTGTTTAAGGCTGATTAGTTATAGCAGTTCATCCTGCAGCAGAGCACTGGGACACTATTTTGTTGCATGTGGGAGCTAACCTTTTTAATGTGTCTAGTGCTGGAAGGCATACTCAAATGGAGTTGATAAGTTCGTATATCCTTGCTTGTTGCTTCCTAAGGAGCTGGTATTGTACCCAAAAACCTTGAAGTTCTCATAAGGATTGTACATTAACGTCCTAGTGGTGCTGCTTCGAATCACGGAAACAACCTCTAAAAAATAGCGGCTAGGTTATGTACATTTTGCCCTTCCCAGACCCCGCTTTAGTGGGATCCTCATCACTGGGTCAACCTCTTTTGTGTTAAATATGTTGGTAAATTAGCTTTGATGGAGGAGAAAGAACTTACTTATCTGTTGTCCATGAGTTGCTATAATTTATTCCTTGTAAGAATGTTCCTTGGTTATAAGACAATTATCCAAAGCTGAAGAAATTCCTAAATTGTTGGATTGGTGATTTGTTTTATATGGATGGTAGTTATTCTCAACCTCATGATTTATTAGTGCTGTCTATGGAAAACACTTGTGCTGTGCAGTCAATACTAATCACTCCAAGTGCTGCCATGTAATTTTATACCTTATTTAGTAGCAGTGTTATGGGACCTTAAAGAGTCTCAATTATAGGATCAAGTTTAATAAGAGTGCCCCTTTATTTGCTCCATATGCAACATACTAATGGTCAAGTTCTGGTTGACTTATTTTTGCGTTGAAAATTTGAACACAATTGTCAATTTGTGCCTCATTGGTTCTTATTTTTCAATATTTTAAAATGACATGACACAAACTCAAAATCATTGGATTTCATACATTAACTAGTTTTTTTTCCCCCACCCTTTGTGGTCCTGTTCTTTCTAGAATCCTAGATTGTGATGCTTTTTGCACATTCTTCACTCCTCTAGGTGGTTTTCTTATCGGGAGAACTCTTGCTGTTCTTGTGACTATGACATTGGGGACATCAATGGCTGCTCGTCAAGGAACAGTAGCTATGGCTGCTCATCAAATATGCTTACAAGTATGGTTGGCTGTATCTCTCCTTACAGATGCACTGGCGGCATCTGGTCAGGTACAAAATTCTGTTTGTAAACAAATTTTGTTAAATTGTTATATGCTCTCTCAATACATATCTACAATCTTTGGACTATCATTTTCCCATTAAAAGTCATATTATCTGAGTTGGGATGGAACTTTACTTGTTGACGCTGATTCCACTCAATACTGTCAGAATTGTCACTAGGAAAAACAAAAAAAGCTATGCATCTAAGATTGGCAACCCACTTCAATACTCCCATCTCAATTGAGCCAATGTGCATACAGAGTTTAGTTTGTGCTTTTCCTCTGATATCAGAATTCTGTTTCTTGTAGGCGTTGATTGCAAGTTCTTATTCAAAAGGTGATTACAGAACTTCAAGGGAGGTTGCAAACTTTGTGTTAAAGGTTAGTCATTGTTGTATGCCTTTTTCATTATGCTTCGGCATTCTTCTACTTAGAACCAAATGGATTTTAGCTTTACTTGGCGTCTGGTTTTTTGGCCTTTTGTGTTGGAGTTGCATTTCTTTCTGATATTGGTTCAAATCTTATTCACATGTTTTTGCAGATAGGATTGCTTGCAGGGGTTTCCTTGGCTGCAATTTTGGGTCTATCTTTTGGTTCTTTAGCCACCTTGTTCACCAAGGATGCTGAAGTCTTGGGAGTTGTTAGAACTGGGGTATTGGTATGTTTGCCTTCCATGTCATCCTATCTCTCAACTTTTGTTAGTTTATCTGAATGGAGAAGTGATAAGATCTTTCTTGTGTTGTTTCCTGAAATTGTTACAGTTTGTCAGTGCCAGCCAACCTATAAATGCTCTAGCTTTCATTTTTGATGGTCTCCATTATGGTGTTTCAGACTTCCCATATGCTTCTTGTTCGATGGTAAGCTTCTATAGTTAAATTTCTCCGAGATGCTATTAGCTGTCTGTCAAGATTGTACAATGCCTCTGTTAACATTTTTAAGTAAATTACAGATGGTGGTAGGGGCAATGTCTTCTGCATTTCTGCTATATGTTCCTTCAATTTTTGGTCTTCATGGTGTGTGGTCAGGCTTGGCTTTGTTTATGGGGCTGCGTACGTTGGCAGGATTTATCAGGTAAACTATAGGACAATTGTAAAGCATAAAGCAAAGTAATCAAAGTTTCTTACTGCTTTCTCAGAATTTATCAGGATTTACCTAATTGTATATAAATCTAATTTTTATATAAGATATATGTAAAACACAAAATAATTGTTAAGCATGCTCAAGTTTCTGTTACTGCTTTCTAGTTCAATTTTGATGATAATGTTATTGAAGAGCTTTATGCATGCGAGAGATTGTTAGACTAATTAGAAACTCTCCTTCATGAATTAAAAGTAATCAAAGTCCTAAAAAGTTGTGTGTTTTATAGTTCTTGATATTGGAAGTTTTGTAGGTACTCTAATATTGTGCACCTTTTCTTGCATTTTCACTAGGACAGTATATTTCTTGGTCCTCTCTATTCTTTCTTTAATTTTTTTCCCTTATAGATATTGATGGTTATTCCACTTATATTTTCAGAATATCATCGAAAAATGGTCCATGGTGGTTTTTGCATAAGGACTTGAAGGGATCTGAGGTTGGTGGTTTTTTGTTCTTTGATTCCTAATTTCTAATTGTGTAGTAATACATAAGGGCCTGCCAGTAATAAGTCTGTCTGTTTTCTCCATTGCTGGGAGTAGCATTGGTTTCTCTTTATTCCATTAGTTGAAGCAATATGCTTTTTTTTTTTTTTTTCTCCCCTTTTTTTGCTTGTTCTGTGCCATTGTCACTGATATACTAATTTTTGCTCAGCATGTAGGCAAAAAATCTTTCTTTTACTCCCTTAAAATCCACAATGCATTGAGACGTTTCTGCATTTTGATGCATTATATTACAAAAAAGACTTTCCTGACATAAATGTGTCCATATACTGACATTCTTAATTATAAATAATATTTCTTTATCTTACTTGCATTACCACTTTTTCAAGACACTTTGAGCTTATGATGCTCCAATGATTGCTGCTCTCGCACTAATGGTCCCTGTCCCAATGCTCAATAGCTAAATACATGGCAATTGAATCACAAGCATCTTTCTTTCTACAATCTGGTAATCCAGGTTATACTATTACAAACAGTGGACAAATTTACATTTTGTATTTTCAACTGAATTATGTTTGATATATATATTGCGGTAATTAGTGTCTTGTCAGTTTCATCTTCTTTTGAGTGCTGAATTTGTTTGCAAATATTAGTTTCCAGTTGTGTAACTACTACATTGCATCAATTTACAGCTTGTTGCTTGAGATGGGAGTAATCAGAATTCAGGAATCTATTGCTTGTCATCAGCCACTAGTATGACTTGTTGTCCCTGGTTTCTGTCTAAATGGTGAGTAAATGCAATTTGATGATTTAATCCTGTGGGCTGATTCCCAAATTTTGGTTTCAAATGTTACAGTGAGAATACTTTTATCAGAACCTTGGTAATCTACAATGAGAATACTCCTTCAAATGTTAACTCTCTCTCTCTCTCTCTCTCTCTCTCTCTCTCTCTCTCTCTCTCTCTCTTAACACCAGAAAGTGAAACCACATCTATGGTAGTAGCATCACTAATGCTTATTGCTTGCTCTTTTATTGTGTTTTTAAAACTCATAATTGATGGAACTATTACAAAAGCGCGCACCACATTATCTGATCATTCTTTGGATGGACAGTAAATAATGCAATGCTTTCATAAACATCAGTTACAAAAATTGTTTCTTTATTTCTCAAGAGATGCAACCCAAAGAAAGTGTCGGTTCACTTTGGATGTGGGGATTTTGCAAATCCAGCTCTGTCCATGGTTGTTTGGATTCTTGTTTGTTTACTAGGAACAGAATTTCCAGTTCTCCCAACTTTATTCAAACATAGCTGTTGGTAGTTGGTAACATCTCATCACAATGTTAATGCAATCTTTGCTACTGACATTAGCACATCAACACCTTTTTTAACACACCTTGATCTTTAAGGTTGAGCATAATCCGTAGGGCCGTAAGGCTCGAACAACTCGGCTATGAATCCCTTCTTTCTCTTTGGGTTCCATCCCATGTCCTTGCAGAGTTGATCATTGTACCATATATGAAGGGCACCAATGCAAGATCTCCGGTAGTACTTGTCAGAGTATTGCTTCATGTATTTATCCCATTCCACTATATCTTTTTCCATCTCTTTAATGCTGGGTAGCTTGAATGTGCCATCAAGAAGCTCTGCTAGCCATCGGCACCTTATCTCTGAAGTATACAGGTTTGCTACACTCTCTGAGAATCCAATTATTGCTAGCTGTGGAATTCGGGGATGAATGCATTCCCTTGTAAAACAAAAGCTTGTGTTAATAATATGATGCCCTTGTGGCCTAGCATGTAGCACCACTGAGAGGAGGTGAAATTTGCTAACATAACTGTGATATGAACCTCTATGTAACGTTTATGAGTGCTGTTATTTGTTCAAACCTTTTTCCTTTGGACCCCTAACAAAAAAATGAAATTCTTGTAAAATCTTTGGATCCCCTCCCTCAATACTAAAACTTATGTCAATCCCTAACCTTATTCCCACCCCAACCACCAACCACCCTTGCCCCCTTCCCCATCGCCAGGCCTTCCCCACCCATTCTCAGCACCCCAATCCCTATCCCCACCATTGAAACCTTTGACCAGTCTCTCTCCCTCTTCCCTAGAGTGTCATTTGGACAACCAATGCCAACCCATGATTGGTGTTCAGTTCTTCGCTGGACGGGGTTTGTGCTATCTGAGCACTCTTCTTCCCACCCCAAGCCTTGTTCTAAGCTGTATCTCCTTGGTTGTGATCTGAAATCCTAAATTCCAGGGGGGTTATGCTGCAAGGGGAATGGGAAAGGTTGGGAGGGAAGGGGGCGGTGGAGCTGGGGAGAGGGAAGAGGGGTCGTGGTACAGGGGTGGAGCTGGAGAGAGTAAACGACGGAGTAGGGAGAAATTTTAGAGTGGCCTTTGTAGTAATTTTGCTTAGGGGAAGTATTGTATTTAAAAAAATTGTTAAATTGTGGGGTCCAAAGAAAATATGTGAGCACTCAATGTAGATATGTCAATCTTTATATGCATGAAAATTCAATATGCAGTATGCAATATATGTGGAGCTCTTCAGATTGATGTATGATGTTAGAAGCTAACCTGTAGAGTGGTACTGTTTTATCAGTCGACCCGGCAACACATTCCTGAAAGTTTGGGGACACAAAAATGTCTTTGAGCTTTTCAACACCTTTGAACCCCGTAGCCAATAAAACCATATCTGTCTCTACAGCTTCAGTCTCACCATCAACCAAAATGCCGCCTTTGCAAAAGCCGAAACTCGAAGCTTTCTTCAATCTAATGCTTCCTTTCTCAACCCTATTGTAGAAGTCCTCGGGCACCGATGAGATCAAACAAGAGCTGAGTTCTTGTAAGAAACTGTGTTTTGGGACCATATCAAACTGAGCAAGATGAAGCTTGTGTTGTATATGAGTTTCCACGAATTTCGAAAATGCCCATCTCTGTCATTTAAAATAGGTTCAACTTTTAGAGAATTGAATTTACTATCTGGGAACTGTGAATTAGGGGAGAGAGAGAGAGAGAGAGAGAGAGAGGGAGAGAGAGAGATTACTAGAGGTGAGAGCAATGTTGCGAGGAGACTGAGGAGAAAGCCTTCGCCGGGCTTGTGAATGGATAGCTCGGAGAGGCGAGTAAGGTAAAGATATGCTATGTGAATTCCCCATGGCTCGTAATCAGGGAGGTTCCAGTGTTCAGTCCTGTATATCACTGTACACGGATGATCTACCCCTGTGAGCCAACCCAACAACAACAAAAAATTAATTAAAACATGGATATTAAACAGAACCTTGCAAACGAATATGATGTTATGAAATTGTACAAAGTAGGTGTGTGAAATTGACTGTGTTGTGCACTAAGGCCTAGACCGCAGGATCGGTAGTAGGCTAAGTTTGGTGGGGTAGGCAGGCCAGGCTCGGGACCAAAACTTTATGTCCAAGGCTTACCTAGTGGGATTTGCCCAAACAGGTTTGTGGGCTGGGCTGCGGGCTAATTCTAACATGCTGAGATTGAGGCATACGTCTTGTGGGTTTTATTTAATTTAATTTAATTTTCTATCTTTTGTTATTTTTGTTCGGCTGGTGGGCAGGGTCAGTGGTCTTCCTCTCACTGGCCAATGAGTCGAGCTAGGCCTCAACACCAAAACCCAGATCCAACCCAAACCTTATTCAGGCTAGCTCAACCCGCCCAGAGGTACAAATCTTGATTGGGTAAAAGCCCCGTGGACTGAGACACAGATCTTCCTATTGAATGATAACTCTTATTGTGCACAATGGAAAAAGGGATGCAAAACGAGACAATCTGAAAATTTTCAGTTTTTTTTTTTTTTTTTTTTTTTTTTTTGGGGGGGGGTGGGTGTTGAGAATTCTCACCATTTGCTGTGGAGCACTCCATGGCAATGTCCAGTGCTGATTTCTGGAGGCCAACGACAGCGACACGCTTTCCTTGGACCAGTTCTTTAGCTTGAGGGTGATCCATGGAAGCATAGTCCATGGAGTGTAGGACCTGGCCTTGAAACACTTGAGGGTCCTTACCTGGAGGGAATTCTGGGATGTTTGGAACCCCACTGAACCTTCCCACGCTAAGGATCACAAAGTCTACTTGATAAACCTGTTCCAAGTTATATCTCACCATCAGAGAACATTGAGAAAACACACAAGATTAACATGTTTTTGGAGAAAACAAAATTTTGTACAGCATATTTGTTTGCCTTATAGCGTGAAAAGAAAAGAAATAATTGTGACCTCTCATGTAGATGAAAAAATAAAAGAAATGAATATGTTTTTTTATTATTATGTTTGGATGAGTAAGAAAGGAAAGTACGTGAGAGTGATATGAGTGAAATTTTTTATTCCTTTATATTTCAAGGGACAACGTTGGTATTATTTTATAACCAATCAAATTGTTTCTCATGAAATTTTATCAGTTTTACTGAGAAATGAAATATGTTTAATAAAAAAGTTCTCTAGCTAACAACTTTTAATCATTTCTCACTATTTTCATTCATATATAAACCAAAGATGAGACAAATTTTCTTTCTCCCCATTTTTTATCATTTCCCATCAAATCACCCCATTCAAAAACAGAGTCTAAAGCATTTTCCTTTTCCTAAAGCATAGACTGCACTAAAAACCAACTGCCCCTACTGGCTCATAAATTCATAATAATTCAATTGCAACACATGTTTACTTTTTAAGTTGGTTTGTTTTTGATGAAAAATATTTTTAATAAAAAATATTTTTTATGCTCAGCTGCGTCTTTAAAATTAATGTAATAATGGTTATGTTAGCGGGGTGGTGTAGGTGGTTGTGGTAACAATGTAGAGATGGAAGTAGAGGTGGTGGTGGTGGCGGCAGCAGCGACAGTAGTAACGGTGATGGTAAAGGTAGTGGTGGTGGTGTGGTGATTATAGTGATGTGACAGTGATAGTCGTAGTGTAGTGACATTAGTTAATTTTAAATTTCATTTGGTAGTTAATTTTTTTGTATTGAGACTTTTTTAATCTGATTTTTTTAGCTTCGTTTGATTTTTGTTTTAAGGTTTTTTTGACTTTTGTGAAAGAAAAAGTGTAATAATTATGATTTAGATATGATATTTTGTCTTATTGATTTATATAGCCTATTTTATCTTTTTATGATTTTTTCGCCCCAAAATATTTTTCAAACGAGGACTTAGTCTTGAAAACATTTCCACCTGCACACCAACCTCTTCAAATTTTTAATCAAATTAAAACTATTTTGTTATTTTAGCTAGTTACCTTACTACGCCAAACTCTCTATTCTAACTTATTCTTATTAAATATTATTTTCTTATTGTGTTTGTTAGTTTTTCTGCTTTTTGTTAAATTGATAAGTTACTAACCAAACAATTCTTAAAAAAAGCCAAAAAAAAAAAAAAATTTGTCGTTAACTGGTTGATCGGCCGGACATCCAGTAACACACAAGTAGCGATGAACAATACCTCGCTTATTGTAATGAGTTATTATAACCATCGTAAATTTTGACGAGTTACAAGCGAGTTTGATGAAGTTAATTTTTTAAAATTTATTAGTTAAAAAATAATTTTAAAGAGCTTAATAAGGATGCTCTTATAAGCTTGTTTTTGTTTTTGTTTTTGGTTATACAAACCACTAAAATTTATTAGAAACTGGAACGCTAGTGGAGACAATTTTCAATATGTGATTTTATTATTATTATTAGGGTTTTACTAATTGCAGTCCTAAGAATGTTGATTAAGGGGTGTTTTAAAAAGATGTTAAAAGTTGACTTTTGACTTTTAATCAAACTTTTAACTTTTTTGAAAAAGTGATTTGAAAAGTTAGTAAAAAATTACTTTTGAATTTTTTGATTAATATTTATTTATGATGTTACATCACAATAAAATAATTAAACTATTTCCATTCAATGGAAAAAATTTATATTTTCACCCATATAAATACAAAAAAAACATAAAAGATAGGGCAAATTACGCTAACAGTCCCTATAGTTTAGGGCTTGTGTCACTTTAGTCCCTGACTTTTCAATTGTGACACATTTGACCCTGAATTTTGAATTTTGTTCCAAATAAGGACAGTTAACATACCATTGCTTAATTTCAAGGGCAAAATAATAAATTTGATCAAATATAAACTAATTTGACAAAAATAAATGTCAAAAAAATATTTTAAAATTTTTAAAAATTATTTCTACCCACCAAAAAAAAATTATGTAAAATTGATAAAAATTAATAAAAATTACATGATTAATTTTTAAAATTTAATTTTATATGATTATCATCCAAATACATAATAAAAATTAATCTGGTAAAAAAAAGAAATAAATGTCTAAAAAATTTATCAATTTTATATAATTTTATCTTTAGTAGGTAGAAATAATTTTTAAAAATTCAAAAATAATTTTTTAACATTTATTTTTGTCAAATTAATTTATATTTTATCAATTTGACAATTTTGCCCTTGAAAAATCTAATAATATATTCAATTGTCCTTATTTGGAATAAGATTCAAAATTCAAGGTCAAATGTGTCACAATTGAAAAGTTAGGGACCAAAATGATACAAGTCCCAAACTATAGGGATTGTTAGCGTAATTCACCCTAAAAGATATAATTGTAATTTTATATGTGACTTTTGAACTTGCCAAATGACTCCTTATTAAAAAAAGCCAACCTAATTTTTTTAACAAACAAATTACAAACATAACTTTTTATTAAGTTGTCAAGAGGATGCTAAGGGGTTGTTTGAGGTGTCCTAAATAAGTGTACTTTTTGTCTTTTTAGACTAAAAAATTGATGAAGAAAATATGGATATTTGGATTAACTTTTTGACTTTTTATGAAAAAATGTGTAATAAAAAATTGTAAAAATTGATTTGTAGGAAAAAAATTAGGATTGAGAATTGTGCAGCTGTAATTGTTGACTTTTGGTGAATAGTGTTAACTTTTTAACTTTTTGAGTAACTTTTTGACTTTTTAACTTTTTTACAATATGTCAAACTTGACCTAAGACTTATTTCGGTAACAAGTTAAAAAAGTCAGTTTTTTAGCCAAAAAAATTAGTTTTTTTAGTCCAAAGAAGTCAATTTTTTGCTAAACAAAGTCACTTAAAAAAATTAAAAAATTAAAAAATTAATTTTTTTCCAACTTCTTAAAATATTATCCTGTCGTTAAGAATATAATCTGACTACATCAGTGATAGACTTATGATTTGATAGTTGTCTTCTCTATGTATTTGTTAATCTTTACTGGTAAAGTGATACATATTTTATTTATTTTTATTTTAACCAATGCTAAGGGCCGTGGTTAATATTGTACCGGGGGTTGTTTGGAACTAATTATTTTAATTAATTTTTTAATTTTTTATGAATAGATATTTAAAAAAATAAATAAAATTGATTTTTTATATCAATTTTTTAACTTTTTGACAAATATTGCCTTTAGTATTATTATTAATTTGATTAGTTTAGTGGATACAACTTTGAGTAGATGATGATGGCATAACTCATGTGCTCATGTCATCTGTCCCATCTTCATCTGAATCATCTCAATGAAATCGAGGAGAGTGAAAAATTGATGTGTCGGTCTGCAAAATATTAAATTGATCGTCTAATTATATAATTAAATTAAAATTTTGTTAATGTGAATTAAGATAGGAGGTGGATTGATTTTTTGACTTTTTTGATTTTTTTGATTATTTTAACCTTGGTTAAAAAGCTTGGTTTAGGAAGGACTTTTGACTTTTTTGACTTTTTTAATTTTTTTATGAGAGAAAAAAATATAATAATTATGAATTGAATGTGATATTTTGTCTAATTAACCTAAAAAATTTATTTTATTTTTTTTAAGCTATTTTAACTTAAAAAAAACTTCAAAACCAACCTCCCACACAAAGGCTAAATCAAACTCGAGATGAGCTCCGCCACTGGCACAGCACCCTTGAATCTTCTTGTCCTTAAAATATGAGGTAGTCAAATGTGTCAAAAAATGTTATCAAGAATGGCATTTAATTACATTTATTCAGATGTTGCATGTTGGAGGGTTGATATATATATACATATATATTTCTTATTTATTTATGTTAGAGCAATACTAGGTATCATGAAAAAAATTTCATGAAAATGATCATGAAAGATTTATGATTCTTGGATTGCATTTAAAATAAAGCACCACACACTAATCAATGTAATCCAAAGATCATAATTCTTTCATGATCATTTTCATGAAAATTTTTTCATGATCCTTAGCTTTTCTGTTATTGGGATACATATTATTTGTATCAAGTACCTTTTAATATTTTTATAAAAAATTAAAGATCTTATCTTGTATATTAATATAAACAATGATACGAAATAATAATAATAATTAATTACTCTTTTATATTTTATCATTTAGGCCTCGTTTGGGAAGCGTCCTGTTTAGTCAAAAAGTCACTAAAAAAATAATAAAACAACAACCTATACTAAAAAGTCAAAAATTCTCTTTTCTTTCTACTTTTTACACATCTTTTTGTAAAAAGTCAAAAAGTCATCCCAAATATACTAATTTTTTTTAGCTCATATTTTAACCAAATAGCTAAAAAATTACTAAATTAACCTGTTCCCAAACGAGGCTTTAGTGGGTCTTATGTCATGTTTGATTGTTAGATTACAAGTATAGTAAGATTGAGAGGTAAAATTACTAGAATGACAATATTAGGTGAGAGATTAAATTTATAAAATTACATCAAAGTTATTATTATACGACAGGTAACTTCATTATTTTTATAAAAATAATAATGTACTTTCACCTCAAATCTCATGGAATTGAATTATATATCTCATTTTTCTTAGGCTAATCTTTTAGGAAAATTAACAATCCTATGCGATTATTAATCACATGCATTTTTTTTTTCCAACCAAACAAGATTTAGATGTTATTTATCCAATCCCACTCTAGAGAGAACAAACATGGGCTTTGAAAAAGAGAACAACCTACAAAAGCAGTTCCCAAAAAAAAAAAAAAAAAAAAAAAAACTACAAAAGAGTCCTTCATGAGATAAGATAAGATACAGTCAGTCAAGAACGGTGGGAGTGGGGGTGACTCGGAGCTACATGGCTACATATCAATCAACCATTAAAAACCAATCGTCTTATACCTATCATACCTTTAACCCATGATTCTAAATTGGGTTAGATAGAATTATGATTACGATAAGATTGTGTAATGAAATTATTAATTAAAGATATAAGATAAATAATTTTGTTTGCTTATATGATAATTGTGATAAAATATATGAAATTACATTGCATAAAAATAAAAATAAAAAACTTTACTTTTGTAAATTGAAAGGCAAAATAATCTATTCACTCTTAATTCCATGGGAATGTTAATCTCCACTCTTAGAAAGAATTGGTAGTCTCATGACATTTTATCACAAATTTTGATGAGCCCTATGTATTATTAAACCAATCCCACAATGATAGAATTTTAGATTTGTGAGGGAAAAAAAAGAAAGATTTCTAAAGGAAAATAAGTAAAGAATTTGAATAATAAAAGTTAAAAAATGATTTCTCTCCAATCTATTGGAGAGAATAACTCAACAATGTATAAATTTTGTCATTTTTTTAATGAAAAGTTTAGATTTTATTTACCCATTAAACATTAGACGTCAAAATATTCACCTTTTATTTTATTTGTAAATCAAGTGATTTTTTTCCTTCCTTCACTAAAAATATCATATATATATATATATTCTATGATGAAGTACCATAATAATAGCCACAAATAATCAAGATCATGATCTGAGTTATAGTTATATTCAGTTTTGTGATCGGTTTGTACGTTTAAAAAGTTTTTCATACCTGAGTGGAAAGGATTTGGCTTTGGCTTTGGGCGTGGTGGACTGTAATGTTCCATTTTCCTCTGGATCCAAAGGGCTCACCAGTCCCACCCCAAAGAGCCCATGCTTCCATCTCCTCATCCGAAGGGCCTTCATAGCGAATACTGACCACTCTTGAGTCGAATCTGATGTGTTTGAGCAAATCAAAATGGCGAGCGTAGGACTGGAGGTATTCCAACACTTGGTGTTGATCGGGAAAGACTTGTGTGACTGAGGATGGCCATGGAAAGTCGGAGAATTGGTAGAGAGGTTTGGGAGTCTGGAGTTTAGTGGTTTCGAATGTTTTGGTCCAAACTCCGCCGATGGTGCTCTGTTCTTCGAAGACGATAGGAAGGTAGCCTTTGGAGAGAGTGTACTTGCAGGCTAGGAGGCCGCTGATGCCGCCTCCAATAATAGCCACCTCCCTCTTCGCCATGGCTGCACTGCAGCTCAGCTCGCCTAAATGGATTAGAGACACTTCTTCCCTCGACCACTTTAAATAGGATAACTAGAGACGCTTACTCCTCCACCGCTATCAATAAGTAATGGTAGCAATAACTTGTAGTAGTAAATTAGGCTTGTTAGGTCATGAATTTTGTTTCGATAATCCAAATCGTTTGTTTAATGTGCAGAACTCGTCGAGTATTATATGTCTGTAAAAAATTATGTTGATCGGATATCGATAATTATATGATCAAATCAGTTTTGTATAAAAATAAAATGGACAGTAAAAACATAAACGGTTGATAGAAATCTGATTCGATCACATAGGTGCCGTTTGGTAAATGTTTTTAGTTTTCTGTTTATATTTACAAAAATTTTAAAAACTCAAACAAAAACTTGTTTGGTAAAATTTTTGATTTATAAATCAGTGGTCTCAGTTTATAAATTTGGTCAAAAAATGAAAACACAAAAAATGTATTTCCGTTTTGAGTTTTGAGTTTTTTTTTTTTTTTTACCATCCAACACTAGCTACCACCCGCCACCATTTTCCACCACCGTCTTCTGCCACCACCCCCCACCCCCTACCACCAGCCACCACCCACCTGCCACCCACTCGCCACCACCACCCACCCCTCGCCACCACCACCACCACCACCCACCACCCACCCCTCGCCACCACCACCACCACCACCCACCACCACCACCCACCTACCATCCACTCGCCACCCGCCACTACCATCCACCGCCCGCCACCACCACCCGCCACCTACTTGCCACCACCACTCACCACCCACCTATCACCACCATCCATCACCTGCCACCCACCACCACCACCACCTGCCACCCACTCACCCACCACCACCACCCACCACCTACCACCACCATCCACCGCCCGCCACCTACTTGCCACCACCACTCACCACCCATCTGTCAGCACTATCCACCACCTGCCACCACTAGCGACCCACTACCACCAGCCACCTGCCACCCACCCGCCACCCACCACCTACTCGCTACCACCTACCATCCGCCACCGTCACCCACCCACCCACCACCACCAGCCACTTACCCACCACCACCCGCCATCCGCAATCCACCTGCCACCACCACCCACTTGCTACCACCCACCACCCGCCACTGTCACCCACCTATCCACCATCACCACCCACTACCCACCTGTCATCACCACCCACCACCCGCCGCCACCACCACCACCACCACCACCCACTCGCTACCACCCACCACCCGTCACCGTCACCGTCACCCACCCACCCACCATCACCACCCGCCACCGTCACCCACCCACCATCACCACCCACTACCCATCCACCACCACCCGCCATCCGCCACCCACCTGCCACCACCACCCGCCACCACCACCACCACCACCACCCAATCGCTACCACCTGCCATCATTACCCACCTGCCACCTACTTGCCACCACCACCCACCCGCCACCACCCGCCATCCGCCATCCGCCACCCACCTGCTACCACCACCCGCCACCACCACCCACTCGCTACCACCCACCACCCGCCACCGTCACCCACCCACCCACCCACCCGCCACCACCCACCACCACCAGCTACCCACCACCCACCGTCACCACTTTCCACCACTGTCTTCCGCTGCCACTTGCCACCACTTGTCATTTCTCACTCTTTTTTATATTTTAAAATTTTTTTAAACATTTTGTCAATTACCAAACACGTTTGTAATTTATGTTTTTCTAAAAATAAATAAAAATAAACAAAAATCAGTTTATAAAATTTTTGTAAATATAAACTGAAAACGTAAACGTTACCAAACACACCCATAGCTATCAATATCTGATCAACGTGATTTTTTACTGTGATAACCCAAAATATTTTTTTAAATAGTCAGTGCATAAATTAATTAAGTAATATTTGGATTGAAGTGTTGTATAAAGTTATATGCGAAAATAGTTCAATTTTGTAATAATTTTTTTTTAAAATATAATTTTTGATCTCAGAAATTATTAAAATTTTTATTATGTTGTTCTTATAACAGTCTACCATGTTGGACAAAAATTTTAGAAATTAATTGATAAGTATTTATTTTATAAAAAAAATTTGTGGACTGATTGGTGTTGAATTTAATTTATAGCGGAATTTGAAATTGAGTTATGGGTGTTTAGACCATGATTTGAGATAATTTGTTGGATCTATTTTGGTACATAATTCGACCATATTTGACTTATGGGTAAGACTCATGAGTTAGATTTAATTTAATTTAAGTTTGTTTAGTAACTCATATTTAATTGTTTGGTCCTTTTTAATTATTTGATTGGTAGCAACCACCTTAAAAGTTATTATTTATTATATAAAATTATAATAAATATTTGATAATTGATTTTATGGTGTGTACCATATGGTGAAAAATTATATATTTTTATAATAAATAAAATAGATATATTTCGTAATGAGCAAAAAATTATATTTTATGATATACAAAAATATTATATTTTTTAGTAAGAAAAATTATGTTATTTTATAATTTATATCATAAAATTCTAAGATATTATTGTAATAATTAAATTATTTTAAAAAAAAATCTCGTTCTTGAGAACACAACCCACGTGGTGGTTGTCCCCCACGCCTCTCCGTTCCCCTCATTTTTGCTTTTCATTTTGCTGAGTAGAGAGCTTAGCTCTCTCTTTCTCTCAACGTCTCTCTCTCTCTCTCCCTCTTGTTTTCTATTATTACTCAATTTTTGAGTTTCAAATGAAAGTCTTTAGAATGAGATTTTACAAAAGTATTGTAAATGAAAATCGGAGAGCTTGTCGTGATCTTCGCAATGGTGGTCTCGGATTTATGATCGGGTGATTTTTGCATTTTCAAATTAGCTTTTCTTCATGTTTAAGGTAGGGTCTTTCTTCATATTTTTACATTAAAACTATGTTAGGGTTATTTTGATAAAATATGTCATTTTAAGAGGTATTACATATATATATATAGAATTTGTGGGGATGTATTTTCTGAGTACCAACACTTGGCCGAGGTGACACCGAAGTGTCAGCCGAGGTGTCACGTGTACTGGACAAGATACCAGAATGATCTCGGCTAGGCCGAGGTTATCTGCGAGAATACAGGAATCCGGGATAAGCGGATAAGGGACAGGAGTCCTAGAATGAAGAAAGATTGCAAGATGGATATCGGTAATACTCTTAGGGAGTCTATCCTTATCTCTTGAAGAGTCCAAGGTAAATCCGGAATTAGAGTCCATAGAAGTCAGACTTCTAGTGAGACTGGGATGGAGTTAAACTATAAAAGAAGGGCACCCCCGGTGGGTCTAAGGTAGGCAATTTTAAGCCTTGAGTAGTACTTTACGCATTGTATTATCTTTAAGAGATACTGACTTGATCGTCGGAGTGTCCCCGGGTGGAAGAACCACCGCCAGAGCCTTTTCTTTCTGTGCAGGACAACAGGGTGCCATCTGTTCTGCCTGTGCTCTACAACTGAATTACTAAGGAGGGCAGTGTGATCGGAAATTCACTCACACAATTTGGCGTCATCTGTGGGAAGCGAAAGAATAATAGATGGCCAGTAACATGCAGAAGGAAAAGATTGGGGACGACACTCCCGCTGGGAGTGGAAGACCCGTCGACTCTAACGTTGAAAGAGAAAACCACAACGAAGAAACTCGTGATCAGAATCACGCAGAGAAAAACGTCGGCGAGGAGGGCGACACTTCAAAGAAGACAGACCAGGGCAGATACTACAACGAAGATAGTCTCCAGGTATGGAAGGATAGGTGCCTACGGAGGGATGAGGAAGTAAAAGAGATGGCAAACAAATTGGCAGACCTTCAATCGGTTGTCAATTTCATGATGCAAAATAACGTCATGCAGCCGCCATACCCGCTGCAGGACACACCAATGCCAGCAGCAAACACCCAGAAGAAGGGGCAGAAAGTAATCCCCAAAGCCCCTCAGCACACGAGGAGTGGAAGACACTCTCACCGACTTTCCAGGGAAGTCGGCCAAGAAGAACTGAGAAGAGAAGAGTCCCGAAGGACATATCACGAGAAGGAGGCAGACCCCAAAGAACATCGGCATGTTCAGGGGCGGGTATTGTGTTTCGACGCATCCTGCGGGGAAGGATCGAAAAGAGGCCACCATGAGGCCGAGAGTAGTGCGCCGAAAAGGCTGAAGTCCAAAGACAGCCGGGCTGCAGGGAGAAGTAAAGAAGACTTGAGAGATTACCTCAAGAGGAAGCAAGAGAATGCCGGAGTCGAAGTAACCTCCCCGTTTAAGCCAAGGACACCATTCTCAGTGGAATTGGACAAATTCGTCGCGCCGAAAAGATTCAGTATGCCGAGGTTCCAAATATATGATGGTAAGTCAGACCCTAACTTTCATGTTGGATTATTTTTTAATTCAATGGCATTATACAGTGGGAACGAGCCATTGCTCTGCAAAGTGTTCCCTTCATCCTTCGGGGAGATTGCATCAGATTGGTTCCACAAATTACCAAAGGGGAGCGTGAAGACTTGGGAAGGCCTGGCCGAGATGTTTGTGGCCAGGTTCATAACAAACAAACTGCAGCCATTAAGGGTGGATGCATTGATGGCTCTGAAGATCGGCAAAGATGAAAGCCTTAGGGCCTATGCAAAGAGGTACTATGAGGTGTTCAATCGAATACCTGAATGCAACCAGGAGGTGGCAGTCGTGTCTTTCAAGAACGGCCTGAAGGATGACTGTCCACTGCGAAAGTCTTTGGCAAAGACATTGCCAAAGAGCATGGAAGAGCTCATGGCAAGAATCGAGAAGTATGCCAAAGCCGAGGAAGATACATCGGGGAATAAGGAGACAAAGCCAGAAAAAGGCAACGGCTCGCCGAAGCGAGTCCGAGGTAACAATGGACCCAGCAAACAGGAGACAGAGTTGAAGGCTAAGCAGGCAGTGACAACGGTGTTCCGAATTCCAGTCCACAAAGTCCTTGATCAAATTCGAAATCAGCCCTACTTCAGAGCACCGGCAAGGGCACCAGGAGAATTTATGGGAAGAAACCTTGGTAGGCGTTGTGCTTACCACAACGAGGAGGGGCACCCAACTCAGGGTTGCAGAGCCCTTAAAGCACACTTAGAAGATTTGGTGAGGCAAGGCCATCTGAGAGACCTTGTAGATGAGGCCAAAACAAGGGAAGAACAGGCACGATTGCCTCAAGCACCAGCAGCCCCGCCTCCCCCAGCGCAGCAACCACAGGTAGGCGGACCTCGGGTGGTTAATGTGATCCACTCAAAAGTGAATGAAAACGACATACGGGGGGAGACACAGAGGGTAAAACACCTGCAGCACGTCAACCAGGTCAGACTGAAAAGACCTCGGCCTGAAGAGTGCCAAGGACCGATGATAGCCTTCACAGAAGCCGACCTAGATATGGTCCAACACCCGCACAATGATGCCTTGGTAGTATCCCTCCAGGTTGGGGAGTGCCAGGTGAAACGCATCCTGATTGATCAAGGCAGCTCCTGCGACATCATGTATGTCAGATGTTACAAGGAGTTAGGCCTTCACCCTGATGACATGGAGCAGTCAAATGGCCCGATGGTCGGCTTCAATGGAACGCCGACATGGCCATTAGGCGCAGCAAGCTTGGAGGTACAGGCTGGCACGAAGAAGATCAAGACAGAATTCATTGTGATTGACACGCCCTCGCCTTACAACATTATCTTGGGGAGGCCGTGGTTGCATGCAATGGGGGCAGTTCCCTCAACATTGCATCAACTGCTACGGTTCCCAACAGAACATGGGATTGAGGAAGTCAGAGGAGATCAGTTGCAGGCAAAAAATTGCTCCATGGCAGCAATGAAATTAACCTGCAGCATTCGGGAACCAGAGAAGGCAGAAGTTGAAAAAGAGGACATGAAGGTCCTAGACGATGTCGGCAAGGAGCCAACCGAGAAAAGTGAAGAAGCACTGAAGAAAATCTTCGTCCAAGAGGGCGATGAAGAACGCTTCTTTCTTCTCGGCACAGGATTAGCCGAAGAAGAGGAAAGGGAGCTGGAAGCCTTTCTGAGGAAAAACATTGAGGTGTTCGCCTAGACACCTTATGAGATGCCTGGCATAGACCCCGAGGTCACATGTCACAGACTCAACGTTGACAGGTCGGCCAAACCAGTAATACAACGGGCCAGAAGACCGACGTTGATGCACGTCGAAGCAGTAGAGGAGGAAGTAGACAGACTTCTGGAGGCCAGGGCCATCAGAGAAGCCAATTATCCGACATGGTTGTCAAACACCGTGGAAGTAAAGAAGAAGAATGGCAAGTGGAGGGTCTGCGTAGATTTTACAAACTTAAACAAAGCTTGTCCCAAAGACAACTTCCCTCTGCCAAAGATCGACCAGTTGGTGGACGCCACATCTGGACATGGAAGGATGAGCTTCTTGGACGCTTATAGGGGGTATCACCAGATAGCCATGTACCCCCCGGATGAGGAGAAGACAGCGTTTATCACTCCAAAAGGTCTGTATTGCTACAGAGTCATGCCTTTTGGGTTGAAAAACGCATAAGCAACTTACCAAAGGTTGGTAACCAAGATGTTCAAACACTTGATTGGCCGAACAGTAGAAGTCTACATTGATGACATGGTCATGAAGACCAAGGAACCAAAGGATCATCTTGCCGACCTAAAAGAGGTCTTTGACATACTAAAAACATATCGGCTCCGACTCAACGCATTGAAGTGCACGTTTGGAGTCGGATCCGGTAAGTTCTTGGGATACCTAGTGACTAGAAGGGGCATTGAAGCCAGCCCAGATCAAATCAAGGCCATCCTGGAATTACAGAGTCCGACATCGACAAAACAGGTTCAAATGCTTACTGGAAGGGCCGCAGCCCTAAACAGGTTCATAAGCCGAAGTTCGGACAAATATAAACCTTTTTTCAATCTGGTGAAAAAAGCCACGGATTTTCTATGGACAGAGGAATATGAGGCCGCTTTGGCCGACCTGAAGAAATATCTTACCACGGCTCCAGTCCTCTCAACAGCCCAACCTGGGGAGGAACTGTTTTTATACTTAGCAGTTTCAGAGCACGCAGTAAGTGCTGTGATAATCCGAGAAGAGAAGGGAGAACAGAAGGCTGTTTACTATGTAAGTAAAACCTTGGCCGATGCAGAAACAAGGTATTTACCACTGGAGAAATTAATGCTGGCCTTGGTAATGGCTTCAAAAAAGCTAAACCATTACTTTCAGGCTCACAAGATAGTGGTACTAACAGAACACCCACTGAAATCCCTGTTACAACAAGGAGACTTAACTGGACGAATAGCAAGATGGGCCGTAGTTTTTGGCCAATATGACCTGGAGTTCAGGCCGAGAACAGCAATTAAGGGCCGAGTCTTGGCCGACTTCGTAGCTGAATTCTCGCCAGAATACATCGAACATCGGGCTCCGCTGAGCCAAGATGAACGATGTCCAAACAAGGAAGGAGAAGCCCAGCCAAAGGCTAAAGAACCAAGGAAGGAAAAACTCAGACCCTGCAGCATTTACATCGGCGACTCCTTTCAACTTTTTGTTGATGGGAGCTCAAACCGGCAGGGGGCAGGGGCAGGAGTAGTGTTAATATCCCCCGATGGAGAGATATTGGAGCAGTCCATTCGACTGGGGTTCAAAGCCTCGAACAATGAGGCGGAATATGAAGCATTGATTGCTGGACTGAAGCTGGCAGTAGCAGCAGAGGCAGATGAAGTAATAGTTTTTTGTGACTCACAACTTATAGTAAATCAAACTACAGGAGAGTTTGCTGCCCGAGATGAAAGGATGTCGGCATACGCAAAAGAAGTCATCAGGCTGGCAGCTATGTTTCAAAACTGCCGACTTCTTCAGCTTAGCCGAGATGATAACTGCCACGCCGACGCGTTGGCCAATTTAGCAAGTTCAATGCAAACCGGAAAGACAAGGACAATAATGATCGATTACCTATCAGGCCCGAGCATAGAGCCACCAAACACAATGCAAGAAGCATTATGTGTGGACATGGGACCAAGCTGGATGGATCCAATTGTTGCATTCCTGAAAGAGGGAAAGCTGCCAGAAGAACGCAAGGAAGCACACAAGGTCAGATTGAAGTCGGCAAGATTCAGTCTGACAGCAGAAGGACATCTCTACAGAAGATCCTTCACTGGACCCCTTTTAAGGTGTGTACACCCTCTTCAGGTCGAAGACTTTTTATATGAAATTCATGAGGGAGTTTGTGGAAGCCACGCAGGGGGCAGATCATTAGCTCACAGGGCCATTACCCAAGGGTATTGGTGGCCCTATATGCAAAAAGATGCAGAGGCCTATGTGAAGAAGTGTGAACAATGCCAGAGGTTTGCACCTTTGATACATCAGCCAGCTGCCGACCTGAACCCGGTTTCCAGCCCTTGGCCATTTGCCCAATGGGGCATGGATCTCGTTGGACAATTGCCCCAAGCAACTGGGCAGCGGAAGTACCTACTGGTAGCAACAGACTACTTCACAAAGTGGATAGAAGCAGAGCCTCTTGCCAAAATCCGAGATGTAGATGTGAAGAACTTCATCTGGAGAAACATCATCACCAGATTTGGGATTCCAAGAGCAATAGTTGCCGACAACGGAACACAGTTTGACAGCAAACTCATCAAGAATTTTTGTGCAAAGTTCAAGATAAAGAATTACTTTTCAACACCAAGTTTTCCCCAAAGTAATGGGCAAGCAGAAGCATCCAACAAAGTAATTCTGGATGGGATAAAGAAGAGGCTGCAGGCAGCAAAAGGAAAGTGGGTAGACGAATTGCCCAATGTGCTTTAGGCATATCGCACTACGCCAAGGAGATCAACAGGGGAATCCCCCTTTGCCATGGCTTATGGCACAGAAGCAGTCATTCCATTGGAGATCGGCATCCCAGGGATCAGAACCCAGGGAGTTAAGAACGGGACTAACGATGTGCTCTTAGCCCGAGATCTGGATCTACTAGAAGAAAGAAGAGAGAAAGTTGCAATCCAGCTGGCAGCATACCAGCAACAGCTTGCCAAAGCTTACAACAAGAAGGTCAATCCAAGGGATTTTCAAGTCAACGACCTAGTCTTGAGAAAAGTCGTCGGCAATAAGAAGGATCCCAGAGAGGGCAAGCTTGGCCCAAACTGGGAAGGACCCTACAGAATTACTTCGGTGTTAGGAAATGGGGCATATCGGCTCGAAGATAGTGAAGGCAAAGCATTGCCTAGACCATGGAACACTTGTAATTTAAAGTTTTTTTATCATTAGATGTTGTCTGATTTTTGTGCCGATATGATCAATGAAATCTTAGCAGAATTTTCCAGAACTTATGAAACTGTGCATCATGTTTTTTTTTTTTGAATGATGAGAACCCAAGTGGAACTTAGGTTCACACTGGGGGCAGAGAGAAGACAGTAATGCTTAGCCGAAGTTAAGCCGAGATAAATTCCTTATCTTTACTTGTTGAAATTTGTAGCAATTTACAAGTTAAAGTTAAGCTGAGATAAATTCCTTATCTTTACTTGTTGAAATTTGTAGCAATTTACAAGTTAAAGTTAAGCCGAGATAAAATTCATTATCTTTACTTGTTGAAATTTGTAGCAATTTACAAGTTAAAGTTAAGCCGATATAAAATTCCTTATCTTTACTTGTTGAAATTTGTAGCAATTTACAAGTTAAAGTTAAGCCGAGATAAATTCCTTATCTTTACTTGTTGAAATTTGTAGCAATTTACAAGTTAAAGTTAAAGTTAAGCTGAGATAATCGTTTATCTTCACTTGTTGGAATTTGTAGCAATTCACAAAATGAAGTTAAATTAGGTTTATTGATTCAAACCCTTGTTAAAACTTGAGAAAAGTTTGCCTGTCAAAATTCTATATGCTGTATACTTGTTGAAAGTTATGGAAAATTTACAAGTGAAATTCTTGCCGAGATAAATTTCCGGGTAAACATACCCGAGGTATTTTTCCCCGAGGAGATTTTACAAAGGAGGAGAGACTTGCAAAATATTCTAAGTATAGAATCATACAGAAGCAGTCATAAGAATACAAAAATACAAACACTCAGTAACAGAAAGTTGTATTTAGCATCAGAATGGAAAAAGGCACATCGGCCAGGCACAGAGTTTACGTTGTCCTGAAAACAAAAACGTACAAGAAGTACAAAAAGACAGAAAAAGAAAAAAAAGCATCACGGTTGTGTTTCTTCAGTTTCAGGAGTAGTTTGGGCTTGAACCTCGGCCACTTCCTGAAGAACTACCTCGGCAGATCCCTGAGGAACCACTTCGGCAGACTTTTCCGCCTCGATCTCGGCATCAATCTCTGCAAGTGTCTCCTCGAGGCCTTTCTCAGTTGGAGGAACGTCGGATGGCGCCTGTTCAGGAGTAGCCTCCTTGGTAACGACTTCATCCTCTTCATCATGAGTCAAGTCCAGGACTTGATCATCCTGAGGAAGGGACTTAGTCCCAATGGCGTTCTTGGGCTTCCTGACCAAGGCCTCATCATCATCCTTTTCCTCTTCTTCTGATTCAGACTCAGAATCATTCTCAGTTTGACTTGAAGGAGGAGGCAGAGGGCATGGCACAGGAATTTGATCGGCATTCCTCAGCGGCGAGTCAGTCGGAATGTCAAGTTTCTTCAGCACAGCCATCCAACCAAGGGAGAAGCCCCTGTTGCACGCCTGCCTGACTTGAAGCTTGTAGTTCTTAGCGACATCGGCCATGCCTTGAGCATATGCCTTTTCATCAGCCTCTTCAATTTCGGCCTTTTTCGTGGCCAGGGCTTCTTGAAGCTCCTTCTCGGCCTGGGCCCTTTTATCCTCGGCTTCCTTTAACTGGGCCTGGAGAACTTTGTTTATAGCCTCAGTAGCGCCGACCTTCTCCTCGGCAGAAGTTTGGGCTTTTATAGCAGCCTCGGCTTGATCTTCCAATTTCTTCATCTTTGTTTTAAGTCCTTTATGGGACTTTTTAAGGGCAGTGACCTCCCTCTTGGCTTCGGTAAGCCTCTGCCGGTTTTCAAACGACTGCATAGAAAAGGAGTGGGCATGCTGGATGGCCTGAAGGCAAAAAACAGTGTTAGAAAATATTCTAAGTAAGAAACAGAAAGGAAGTAACAAGTTCCAAGTAGGAACATTTACCTGAACAGAATGCTGAAGCATAAGACAGTAGTTCTCATACTCACTGATCTCGGCGTTCCGCTCAAGATCACCCGGGAGCAGGAGGGCAGTACTGAGTGCAACACCGATATTAATATCCTCGGCGCTGTCACTCTCGAAGACTGGCTTGTCCTCCAGAGTAATTTTTGGCTCCCAGGGGACCAAGGGTTTTTTCGACTTAGAGGTTGAGCCAGAAGACAACCTCGGCTTCTTTGATTTTGAGGAGGGGGATGGCTGTGCTTCGGCAGATCTTTTTTCAGGAACAAAGGCGGTCTTCTGGCTCCCAGCCAATTGCGAAATTGGCAGTATGTCTTCAGTCTCAACTTGGGTGGCCGTGGCCTTCGGCTGAGCTTTCTTGGTCTTTTTTGGCTTTAGTGGGGGCATGGTGGACGTCGGCTGAGCCTCAACGTCGGTAGGAAGGTCGGCCAGGAGATCTTGAGCCACGGGTTTTCGGCGAACCATCTCAGCAGTCTTGACAAGTCGTCGCCGACGTTTTCGTTCAGGAATAGGGATCAAGTATGGTACCGAAGTGGATGGCAAATCCGCTGGGTCAGACGTGGATCCTTGGTCTGTTCTTGATGAGGACGCAGTCTGGATTGTGACAGAAGATGGAGAGTGGCTTTTCTTTCTTCGTTTGGGGACATCCGGCAAAGTGGACTTGTACGTTGGGATGAAATTTAACAATAGCAGAGCTTTCTTTTTGGCAACTGGGAGATCCAGAAGCCTTTTTAAGTCCTCGCTGGGGGCGTAAAATTGGCGAAAATTTTTCGGTGGCTGATGAAGATCTGCAATAGAAGACTAGTGTTAGAAACAGACAAAGTTTTGAAGACTTAAAAAGAAAACAAGTGATTGATAGTGGGCTCTTACCCTTGCCCTCCTTAACAGTTCGAGGAAGAGTGTATAAGCGGACATCGTCGTCTGGGGCAAACTCCCAGTTTCCAGACGCAATCAGGTAGTCGTCTCCAGCCCCCTTGTTAGAGTCTGGGAGGTCGGCTATAATTTTGAATTCAGTGGACCTCGGCTTGAGGTAGTAAACAAAGCCTTTGTCTTTTAAGTCCAGGGCGCACATGGTATAACAAAACTGGATATCGGCCAGGGTAATCCTAACATTCTCACGCCTAGCCAGGGCTATGATACCATTAATCACTCTGTAAGAGTTAATGGTAAGTTGCATAGGGTTCAACTTATAGAAGTGGAGAACCTCACGAAAAAGGGTAGTAAGTGGCAGCCGAAGTCCACACTCAGCAAAAGCTACTATGGGAAAGGGCATTGAGTTGTCAGTGGGCATAATGGAGTCATCATCCCCGGCAAGTCTCAGATGGACATCGTCGGGAATAGAGAACTCCTGCCTAAAATATTCTAGTTTGGTTGGGGTGTTCACCCTGTGCCTCCACATACCCATGATATTGGCGTAAGGGTATTTAATTTCAAGAAAAAAGAGGTTTTTTAAGGATTATGGAAACCTCGGATTTAGTTTTCAGTTTTCCTATAAATTAATAGGTTCTACAGACAAATCCCAAACCTAAATCTACGAAGAACAAGTATGGAGGGCAGAAATCTGGAAAACAGAAAAGCAAGAACGAAGTTTCAGAATCAAGAACAGAGGTAGGGCTATCAAGAGCATAAAATACATGGAGTATACGGCCAAGAACAGTGACAAGAGTGCAAGAAAGTGGTGAACAGTGTATGGACAGGAATCAAATTCACTTGAATACTCTCAGATATATGAGACACAAGATTTGAAACAAAAATGGGAGCAAGAAATATCAACAGAAATGAAAGCGAAGGGAACAGTAGTTTACCAGAGAAATAGAGCCGGAATAAGTTTCGCCGAGGTCCGACGGCAGTTACAGATGTGACGAGATAATGACAGCTTCACGAGAGAGGAGAAGGAAAGACAATCGCAGAGCTTAGAGCTTGAAGCAATGGCGATTTCGAAGAAGAAAGTTTAGAGAGAGAGAAAACACGGAGGTCAAATGCAAAAGTGAAGAGCCAAAAGAGAGAGGCAAAAGTTTTGTCAAAATTTGAAACGGCGGCAAAACAGAAGCATTTAATGCGTCTGGGGTAACGCGGACGTCAGACGGCGTAAACAGATAAAAGGCGGCTTACGAGTGCGTCACAGGCACGAGCCAGGAGACAGAACGCGTAAGTGAATTGACTAGAAAGTGATGCATGACAGCTCATGCACGTGAAAGAGTTCACTGGAGTTCTTGTTCTCCGAAGAGAGCATGTCGGGCTAAAAGTAAACGATCTCGGCTGGGAAATTCTCAAGCCGATGTTCAGCATGAGTACCAATGTAGGTTCCATCACCTCAGATGGCCGAGGTAATAGAACCTAGGGGGCAGTTGTGGGGATGTATTTTCTGAGTACCAACACGTGGCCGAGGTGACACCGAAGTGTCAGCCGAGATGTCACGTGTCCTGGACAAGATACCAGAATGATCTCGGCTAGGCCGAGGTTATCTGCGAGAATACAGGAATCCGGGATAAGCGGATAAGGGACATGAGTCCTAGAATGAAGAAAGATTGCAAGATGGATATCGGTAATACTCTTAGGGAGTCTATCCTTATCTCTTGAAGAGTCCAAGGTAAATCCGGAATTAGAGTCCATAGAAGTCAGACTTCTAGTGAGACTGGGATGGAGTTAAACTATAAAAGAAGGGCACCCCCGGCGGGTCTAAGGTACGCAATTTTAAGCCTTGAGCAGTACTTTACGCATTGTATTATCTTTGAGAGATACTGACTTGATCGTCGGAGTGTCCCCGGGTGGAAGAACCACCGCCGGAGCCTTTTCTTTCTGTGCAGGACAACAGGGTGCCATCTGTTCTGCCTGTGCTCTACAGCGGAATTACTAAGGAGGGTAGTGTGATCGGAAATTCACTCACACAGAATTTTCAAACTTTTATTTGATAATTTTTGGAAGAAAAACTATGTTGAAATGTTAAGAATGTTAGCATTTTGATATTGATTTTGGGAAAATCAGTTTGTGTTATTAATTTTGTAAAAAAAATCAAAAAATATAATTTAAAGGTTGTATGATTGTATTTACATCATATTATAATTAGATAATTTATTTTGAGAAATATAAAGTTGATATATTTTTTTATCTTTGATTTTGGAATTTATTTTTGAGATAAATAAATTGATATTGAGGAATATTGTGTAAATTGTTAAGTTGGGATTATAAAGTTGTTTTGGAATTAAAAACTTTGAAAGTGTTACATTCATGATATTTTATGAAAAATGATATGTTGATAATTTAGTTGTGTTCATTTTTGTGAAATTAAAAATGTGAAATGTAAGCTTTTGAACTTATAACTTTGAAAATATTACTCTTGGGCATATTTCATAACATTTGATGTAAATATCATATTGGTTAGGTAATTTTATAAAAAAAGTTGTGAAATTGTTATTGGTAAAGAATTTGGGATAAATATTACCTCTTTAAATTGGCATGAAAAATGGTTATGTTGAGATATGGTTATGTTAGAGGGATGAGACATGTGAGGTTAAGTTCGTGTTATTAATTTGAAAGATGGTGAATATAATGAATTTACTAATTTGATAAATTAAATTAGTTTGGTTAATATTTTAAATCCTTGGTAATTAAAGGGGTGTTATTGGGTTTTTAATTCCTAACTTTAATATTATGAGATTAAAAGTGACGAAGTTGACCAAGTATGAGGTTTGAAGAAATAAGCGAGATTAAGTTGATGTGGTATGGTATTGGGTTTCTAATTTTACTAGTTAAGTAATGTTATAATAATAATTTCATGCTTCAAAATTTTTATGAGATATTTGAATTGTTTGGCGGTTTTTGACAAGAAAAGAATATAATGTAATTTTAGCTCGTTTGAAGCAAATGGATGAATTAGATTAAAACAAAAATGAGTTATCAAAACTTTTATTTATTTATTATTTTTTTTCCTTGGTTTAATTCGATGGGGTGGATGTTGATAATTGAAAAGTGAACACTCGTGTTATATTTTATAATTATAGTTAAGAGAAGATTTTGGTATAATTGATTTAAGTGTTGGGATATTCACTTATGCTTATTGAAAATTATGATTGAACTTGAAGATCTCGAGATTTCACTTGTATGAGAAAATAAGAATTTGATTCTATTAAATGTTTGGGATGGGGATGAGTTTTGGAAAGATTGTAATTACTATCATTGATAAAGTATGTGAGTTAAAAATTGATGAAACCTTGAACTCGTTTTAGTGTCATATGTTATTGTTAATGATTAACCTATTGTTTACAAGTTTTGATTTTGGTAACCGGTAGAGGATTTCCATATTGATATTTAAATGAGATTCTTGGAAAGATCTCGTTTGGCAAGTTAACATTTTAGCCAAAAAGTCAAAAAGTTACTAAAAAAGCCAAAAAGCCTATAACTTATACCAAAAAGTCAAAGATTCCATTTTCTCTCTACTTTTTGCACATCTTTTCGTAAAAAGTCAAAAAGTCACCCCAAACATACTAGTTTTTTTTATCTCATATTTTAGCCAAAAAGTCAAAAAGTTACTAAAATAGCCTGTTCCCAAACGAGGCCGTTGGAAGTTGTTGATTTACATATGGTAAATACATGAACATTGACATTATTATATTATCTCTTGAGATTGTATTATGGTATTACATTGATAGAGATATGGAAATTGATCACAATGGAACATTGTGTGGTGCAATTGAAATTGGAACTATCTTAATGCATTGTCACATATTGCATTGTCATTCCATTTCATTGTTATCATGGATTTCAAATTGTAATTGAAAACTATTGTTTTGAGAAAAGAATTGTTTTTGTGAAACAATATCATTTGAATTTGTTTTGGGTAAATACATTGGTAAGTCCAAATAGGGAGTATAGTTTGATATTGGTTTAAGTTGGCCAGAGTGTCCATGGTAAAAGACTGAAAACACGCGCGGAGGAGATACCATTGCCCTTCTGGTGAGAGACCGGTGAAGTGGAGATTTTGTAGTGTTTGATATGCCTACTTGCAGACACTAGCCTAGGAATTACCAGAGTCTTAATTACCACCTTAGAATTTCATCGAAATTGTTAATTTAATGTATTTTCAAATTGGCATTGTGCATAAGGTTTTCAAAAGATACAAAAAAAAATATTTTGAGCATGACATGGCATGTGCATTCATCTCATAAGATTATATAAAATATATTTGATGATTTGTTAGATGTCATTATGAATTTGTTTAATCATTTGATTCAATTGACAATGGGGTAATTGAATAAATTGAAAGGGATGTCTTGCAGACACCAGCCTAGGGATTACCAGAATCGTATTTACCACCTTGGAATTTCATCGAAATTGTTGATTTAATGTGTTTTCAAATTGACATTGTGCATAAGGTTTTCAAAAGATGCAAAAAAAAGTGTTTTAAGCATGACATGGCATATACATTCATCTTATAAGATTATATAAAATGTATTTGATGATTTGTTAGATGTCATTATGAATTTGTTTAATCATTGGATTCAATTGACAATGGGATAATTGAATAAATTGAAAAGGATATCTTGTTGCTATTGAAGTATGTTTATTTATTTAAGTTAATTTGTTGTAGTTAATTAAATAAATTGAATTTAAGAGATTATGTAATAACATCATATGATTTTTGACATGATATGATTTCCCGTATATGTATGCGTATCTTTGTACCCGCATATCTTCTAATGTTTTAATATGAGATTGTTTGGTGAGTTAGTGGTTGCTCACCCCCTGCTCGTACATGTGTACAGGGAATGTTTTTCGGATTTGAAGATCAAACAATGGTTTTTACCATTTCATAAGTGTAATGTAGTGATGGATTGTATTACTTCATTTGTTTGTTTGGCTGAGTGTTATTTCTTTGTAAAAAGTAGTGTCCTCTCTTTTATTGTAAGCCTCTGAGCATTTCTTTTATTTGTATGAAAATATCACTGTTGTGTAACGAGAGGGAACATGTATATTTAGTTATTCATCATTTCATCAAAGAATGAATTGTCATTTGTAAAGTGGACTTAATTAATGAATATTGGTAATGTTATCCGAATAATAAAATATGGGGTGTGACACTTACAAACATATAGTACTTGTCAAGTTCTACATATTTTTTGGGTGGATACAAGTTCTACATATTAAACAATTTGAATTATCGAAACGAGATCTGTAGTGAATTTTTATGAATCCAATAGTCTAATCCGATTACGGACGGAAAAGAAACTATCCCTTAGTAAATTTTATCACAAAAATACTAATTTTTCTTATCATATGCACCTTTATTATAGCTCTATTATACCTTTGCATAGCTATATTATAGGGATGGCAAAATACACCCGTGGGAGTCAATGAGATAGGTTTGGAATAGTTAGACAGGGTAGGGTTGGATTTAAAAAAAAAATTGAACAAGCTGATTGGATTTGGGTCAACTGGCAATAGGGTAGAGTGTTTTTTTTTTAAAGTAGTGATAGAGATCTTAAAAGTTCTATTAAAATTTTTATCAAATATTTTATATGAGTATGAAATTCACATGATAAAAAATTTTGATAGAATTTTTAGAATTTCTAATATTTTTGTGTTTTTTCTCCTTTACCCCACTTGCAATATATTAATAAATAAATAATAATATCTATCTATCGATCTATCTATCTATCTATTTATATATATTATATAAAGAAAATGAGGTTTTCAACGCACAAGTCTTATGGAAGTTCAATATCCCAATTTTAATTTTTAAATTTTTTTATTTAAAATTAAAAAAAATCTCAGCATTTATTGACTTCTCCCAACCCACAAGCTTTCTTGACTTCTCTCATAGTTACTGCAACACCCTTTTCAATTGGGCGAATTACACTAACAGTCCCTATAGTTTGGGGGTCGTGTCACTTTGGTTCCTGACTTTTCAATTGTGACACATTTGACCCTGAAATTTGAATCTTATTCCAAATAAGGACAATTGAAGAAACCATTGCTCAATTTCAAGAGCAAAGTCGTCAATTTGATAAAATATAAGCTAATTTGATAGAAATGAATGTCAAAAAAATATTTTTGAATTTTTAAAAATAATTTCTACCTACCAAAAATAAATTTATGTAAAATTAATAAATCTTTTAGACATTTATTTATTTATTTATTTTATCAAATTAATTTTTATTATTTGTTTGGATGATGATCATGTAATGAGTAGTTGTTAGGCTTTTAATGTGTAATCGATATATTTAATATATGAAATGTTTTTAGTTTTGAATTTTTTGATTTAATGTATTGGTTTAATGATAATATTAAAGTTGTCGCCATATTTGACTTTTGAAAAAAATAGAAACTATTTTAATGAAAATAAAAATAACCACCCATTTTATTATCATCATCCAAACATATAATAAAAATTAATATGGTAAAAAATAAATAAATAAATAAATGTCTAAAAAAATTATCAATTTTACATAATTTTATCTTTAGTGCGTAGAAATAATTTTAGAAATTCAAAAATATTTTTTTGATATTTATTTTTGTCACATTAGTTAATATTTTATCAAATTGATGATTTTGCTCTTGAAATTAACCAAAGGTATCTTTAATTGTCCCTATTTGGAATAAGATTCAAAATTTAGAGTCAAATGTGTCACAATTAAAAAGTCATGGACTAAAGTGACATGACCACCAAACTATAGGGACTATTACTGTAATTCGCCATTTTCAATTTCTCCCACACACTATAGGTTAGTGATGAGATTGCTAAATTATTTTTATAAAAAATCTAAAAAATATAATTTGTATATTAAAAAAATATCTAAAACAAATATAAATATCTATATCTATATCTATATATATATATTATATAAGGAAAATGAAATTTCTAATAAAAAGTCTCTTAAGAGCTCCAAACTCTTATTCCAAAATTATTGATTTTTCAATTTATAAAATAGATTAAAAAAATCGCTTCAGAGATTTATTTATTTAATTATTTTAGAAATAATAATTATCCCTTAATTTATGGATTTCAAATGAAAAGATAACAAAAATATTTCATTATCTCTCCATCATAATCTCTCTCACCAATTTTCAAAAAAAAATATTAAAACTTGCATTCCTTTTCTCTCATCCAAAAAATCAGATACTATTTTTCTTGAATGTTGTGGGTATCTATCTATATCTTATATATTATATTATAACATAATAAAAAAAATTAAAAATCAAATATACAAATAGATAAAATTAATAAATTTAATTTTTATTTATTCAGTTAAAATATTTCTTTTGCCTCTCAATATCCAATTTTAAATTTTAAAAATCTATAAAGTCAATCTAAACAAATCTGATTTGAAAATATCCCCTACTATTATACTTTAAATCAATAAAACTCACATATCTATCACGTATTTAACTCGTATCATAACTTACCTAAATAATAATAATTAAAAACAAATAGAAACCATAGATAAATTAAATTTTAAAAAAATATAGAAACCCAAAATTCCATCTAAAATAAATTAAAAATAAATAAATAAATAGAAACCACACAAAAGTAAAGAAGGTATATTATATTATAACATAACAAAAAAATTAAAATTAAAAATCATATATACAAACAGATAAAATTAATAAATTTGATTTTTATTTATTCAGTTAAAATATTTCTTTTGCCTCTCAATATCCAATTTTAAAATTTTAAAATCTATAAAGTCTATCTAAATAAATCTTATTTGAAAATATCTCCCACTATCATACTTTAAATCAATAAAACTCACATATCTATCACATATTTAACTCGCATCATAACTTACATAAATAATAATACTTAAAGACAAATGGAACCACAGATAAATTAAATTTAAAAAAAAAATAAAAACCCAAAACTCCATCTAAAACAAATTGAAAAAAATAAATAAATAGAAGCCACCCAAAGATAAAGAAGATATGAATTTAGATTTGGATCTCAAAAAGATATAACAATATCTAAATTTGAATTATTATTTAGTAACATAATTATCTTACCCACAACTCCATCTAAAATAAATTGAAAAAATAAATAAATAGAAACCACACAAAAATAAAGAAGATAAGAATTTAGATATGGATCTCAAAAAGATATAACAATATCTAAATTTGAATTATGATTTAGTAATATAATTATCTCTTCTTCTTTTTTTATGTATATCTATCACAATTTTAAATCACTTAATGAGATAAATTAATCAATTTTCTAAAATTATTGATTTTTCAATTTATAAGATAGATTTTAATAAACTATTGACTGATTTATTTATTTAATTATTTTAGAAACAATAACTATCCCTTAATTTATGGATTTCAAATGGAAAGATAACAAAAATATTTCATAATCTCTCCATCCTAATCTCTCTCACCATTTTTCAAAAAAAAATATTAAAACTTGTCTTGCTTCTCTCTTTCCAAAAAAATCAGATAATATTTTTCATGAAAGTTGTAGATATCTATCTATATCTTATATATTATAATATAATATAACAAAAAAAAAAAACTAAAAATCAGATATACAAACAGATAAAATTAATAAATTTCATTTTTATTTATTCAGTTAAAATTTTTCTTTTGCATCTCAATATCTAATTTTAAATTTTAAAAATCTTTGAAGTTTGTCTAAACAAATCTAATTTGAAAATATCCTCCACCATCATACTTTAAATTAATAAAACTCACATGTCTATCACATATCTAACTCACATCACAACTTACCTAAATAATAATAATTAAAAAAAAATAGAAACCGCAGATAAATTAATATTTAAAAAAAAATAGAAACTCACAACCCCATCCTAAATAAATTGAAAAAAAAAAACCCAAATAGAAACCACACAAAAATAAAAAAAGATAACAATTTAGATATGGATCTTAAAAAAATATGACAATATCTAAATTTGAATTATAATTTAGTAATATAATTATCTATTTTTCTGATGTATATCTATCAAAATTTTAAATCACTTAATGGGACAAATTAATTAATTTTTAAGTCTTATTTAAAGAATAATTTGATTAGTCATCCTAACTCCTAGACTTTGCCGGCACTAGCAGAGGAGTTAATGGATTGGATTAGGTGAGCTCTAAGTTGTTTGAGGTAACATTCTCCCACTCCATTAATTTATTTGTTTTTTAATTTTATTTTTTTCACTATGTGATTCTCTTTCTCTGTTAGTTTGGTTTCGGTTTTAGTAAGGTTTAGGTGTTTATTTATAGGTTTGCATGGTGAAGAAAAATTATTGTTGATTATGGTTGCAATCAAAATAGCTATGCCCGTTCTGTGCTAAGAATTTTGATCGTGTTTTGTTTTCTTCAATGAACACCATAAAATTGAAATAAAAAAAAATAGGTATCAAATTTTTTATTTTTTATTGTCATGTTATTTATAGAAAATGTAAAAAATTATTGAGAATTCAAGATTTTACTATAACACTAGATTTTTGTATAACTAGGTAAATTTAAAACTTTTAAATATCATTGTGTTCTTTATTTTTATCCTCTTTCTATCTCATTATACCATTACTGCTATTTGTTAGTTTGTTAATTATAATTCAATTAATTGAAAATGAAAGCTTAATATAACTTTTCATATATATTCTAGTTAATTTGTTACAATTATAATTGTATATAATAGCATAATATTTAGGGATACTCTTTATATATAATTTATATTTTTTTTTATGTGATTAAAATTGTCAGGATCCAAACCCGCCCCTATAGATTTAACGTTGTAACTGGCCAATAATCATTGGATTACCAAAGGCCTCTGAATAGATTAACTCATAGTAAAGGGTTGCGGAAACAAATATATAAAACATACATAGTCCACTAAGCTGTGTAGACATACATGGGACATGAATTTAAAACTTTATTTACACACATACGTGACATCATATTAAGTCTTGCATCACCATCACACATATACAAATAAACCAAGTTGGGACTTAGCCCAATATACAGATAAACAGAAACTTGTTTAGATTTCGATTAAGGAAAACAGAGTCTTAAACTTAATTCACAAAATTTGACCACGTGACATTTCTGGAACCTCCTCGGGAGGCACAAGGATTGGCTGACAAAATAGATCTTCATTCTGTTATCATTGAGCCTAGTCGCACGCCTGATCGCCTACATACATAGATAATAAAGCGAGCAGAAGCCCAATGAATATTAACAGAGTAAAGAGGTTTAATTGAATAATGTCCCATATCAAATTCAGAAAGCAAATTCATATTCATATTCTTATTCAAATCATATACAGAAATCAAGATTTATGCTTAATCATATGTGGTACATCCATTAGCGTTAATAGAACAGATGTAGACATATATAGAGTAGATGGTGGTTATGAGTAACCAGTTCCATAAAGGAACCTCCGGATCCCGGTAACAGATAATAAATATGCTGAGCCCCATGATGGAGCCTCCGGTACGGGTAACAGATTACAAACATATTAAGTTCCATAATAGAACCTCTGATACTGGATAACAGCTAACATATATCATATGATGCTAAGGATGCCACGAATACATTTTAGAAATTGGACAATCATTCATTGTACAAAACATAACATTTTAGAAAATAGATCTTATTTCATCATATAGAAAATAAATAAAGTTGAACATAACTTTACTAAGCTATTACTCACAGTTAGCTCCAAAAGCAAACAGATCGAATAGCCTACGACGCGTGACCTACATAAACAAATAATGGATACACACTGAAACACACACTCGCAAAATACTTAGTTCATTACGTTTTGTTCTTAATGTATTTCTAAGTCTTATCCTCCATAATATATCTTGATTAGGGCTTAAGAATGCCTAGGATTCAATGAAGATGCTAAAATGTGCTTTGAAACACTTAGCCAAAATTTCAAAAATAGGGCAGTCCGCTCAAGCGCAACTTCTGTTGCTCAAGCGGCCTGTAAAGTCTGCAAAAGTACTGATTGCATGATTTTTCTGCTCAACGGAAGCTCGACGGTCGCTCGAGCACAAGACTGAGTAAAATGGGTCTCCGCTTAAGTGCAATTTAGACCACTCGAGTGGTCTACAAAAGTCTGTAAAACTTCTGGGAGCTCTCATTTTATGCTCAAACGCAACTTCGATCGCTCAAGCGAAGTAAAAAAAAAGGGTGGTTGCTCGAGCGCAGATTCTGTAGCTCGAGCCAACCCCCAAACTCTGTAAAAGTACTGAGAGCTTGCATTCTCCACTCGAGCGCAGACTCTACAGCTCGAGTGAATGGTGCAAATTCTAAAATAAGGTGTTTAACTCAAAACATGATCAAATAAGGTGTTTAGTGAAAATATATGTTGAATTCTTAGAACAAAGCCAAAATGAAAGCAAGCAAGAGGAAATTCTTTGAAAACAACTTCAAAATCATGAGAATTATGCATGCATGTTTAATATCATTAGAATATCTTCATTTCTAGTTCAATGTATGTATTACTCCACTTATTCTTGCACTAATGTCTTGAATACAAAGCTTAAGAACAAAATTCTTACCTACAAACCTCAATTCCTTGAATTCTTGGATGATTCCTCCTAAATTCTCAAGTTCTAGCTAGAATCCAAGCTAAATCCTTTTAATTCCCCTTCTTCTAGTTGTTGAACTTAAATCTCACCTCTCACTTCTCGCTCTCTCTCTTTCTCTCCACGTTTTGTTGTCAAAAGATGATGAAGTGTGTGTGGTATGAGACAACATTAGGCTTATATAGGTACCATTAGTGGGATTAATTAATCCTTGTTTAGATTAAACAATTATATTCATTTTATTCTAATTATTTGGTTCCGAATAGAATTTCAATTAAACCTACCATAAAATTCTAAAAATTCCAAATAACACATAACCTAAGTCAATTTCATGTTCAGATGCCGATAAGGTCCCTCAATTCACATATCGAAACAAAAATTTAGACAGATCTTTCTACAACAAACAGATATAAACACAAATAATGCAATACACATGTAATTAATTTAGAATTTCCTCTAAATTATTTATTAGGCATTTTTAATTATAGGTTATAGGCTAATCACAGGTTAGGGTTTTTACAAAAATAGTCCATCTTAAATAGTATATAGAATAGTTAGATAGCTTCTTTTATCTCTAAAAAACTCAATCTATTTTTTTTCTTTTTAATTTTTTTTAAATTGAAACATCAATTATTTATGTCCATAAAACAAAACTGATAAACACATATCTAAAAGCTACACATTTTTTTTCTTTTTCTTTTTCTTTTTATTTTTTAATATGTAGGATATTTACAAATGAAAAATGTTTGACACCTCAAATTTTTTTCCGTAATCCAACTTATAATTATGTAGTCAGAAGTGTCAATTTTTATACAAATATGAGAAGAGAATTAATTAAGTTATACATTTCAACCAACCATATACTCAAATTTTAACTATTTCAAGATATTATTTCACTATAATTCCAATTAAGAGAATTTTCAACCCTTAATATTTTTTTTTATCAAATTATAATTTGATAAAAATTTAAAAATATGAAACATTAAAAATTATTATTATTTCCATCAAAATTGGTGAAAAGGAAAAAAAAAATGAGATAAGAATGAAAGTTCTTTTAAAAATTGATAAAAATTTAATGAAAAAGATAAAGTAATTTGTATCAAATCAAAATTTTTATTCAAATTTAAAATCAAATTAGATAAAAAAAAAATTTAAAAATGATGAAAATTTAAAAATATTTTGAAACCTTCTTATTCTTAAATACTAGAAATCCGTGTGTGTATTATATTCATATTGTACTTTTAGTTATGAAATTGAAATCAAAAAAATGTAACTTAAATTATTGGATTAATAATAGAAACATCTTATTAATTATTGTTAAATATCACTTCACTTCACATTTAATAATAAAATTGTATATTTGTCTTAATTATAACTTTTAAATTTGTATATTTTCATAACAAGAACAGGTATGTCATTACTCATTTAATCAGGTTTAACCATTTGTTAATACAAATTATCAAAATTACACTAAATAGATTTATATATATATTTAATTTTTTTAAACTAATGATTTAAAAAGTTATAAACATAAAAGTTAACTTATAAATTTCATGTATACCACAAGAAAAAAATATTAAATTACTTCAAGATAATTATAATGATTTTTTTTAATTTTTTTTTATAAAGTCGCATGCATAGCATGAGTTACCACTAGTTATATATAATGGTCTTATTTGAAAAGTTGCCTATTTTAGTTAGTTATATGACTTTTTGATTTTTTTTAGCCTGGTTAAAAATTTTGTATTTGAGAAGTTGGTTATTTTTTTTTATTTTTTATTTTTTTTATTTTTTTTTATTGTTGCGAGAAAAAAAGTGAAATGATTATGTGTAACACCCCAACCCTTCACATGTCATCGATATTGCCCTGCTTTGGACCACGCCCGCACAGATTTGTTCTTCCCAGTGGGTCACCCATCCCAAAACTACTCCAGCCCAAGCACGCTTAACTGGGAAGTTCTGGTAGGGATTTTACCACCCGGGAAAAGGCTTCGATACTATATAACGATCCAAGTTTTTACTTTTATCACTCAAGAACTCTCCCTCCATTCCCGATGTGGGATACCAGGACCTTACAATCCACCCCCCTTAGGGCTGCATGTCCCCGTGCAGTAGCCTGCTAGCTCACATGCACGCTCACATGCACCGAGAAACACCAGGGGCCCACATTCGGTACTCCAGAGAGTCGGCTCTGATACCATCCTTTCATTCCCGATGTGGGACACCAGGACCTTACAATCCACCCCCCTTAGGGCTGCACGTCCTCATGCAGTAGCCTACTAGCTCACATGCACTCTCACATGCATTGAGAGACACCAGGGGCCCACATTCGGTACTCTGGAGAGTCGGCTCTAATACCATTTATAACGGCCCAACCCTTCACATGTCATCGATATTGTCCACTTTGGGCCACGTCCGCATGGATTTGTTCTTCCCAGTGGGTCACATATCCCAGAACTACTCTAACTTAAGCACGCTTAACTGTAGAGTTCTGCTAGGGATTTCACCACTTGGGAAAAGGCCTCGATGCTATATGAGGGTCTAAGTTTTTACTTTTATAACCCAAGAACTCTCCCTCCATTCCTGATGTGAGACACCGGGACCTTACAATCTACCTTACTTAGGGCTAAACGTCCTCGTGCAGTAGCTTGCCAGCTCGCAAGCCCACCCACATGCACCGAAAGACGCTAGGGGCCTACACTCAGTACTCCGAAAAGTCGGCTCTGATACCATTTGTAACGCCCTGACCCTTCACATGTCATCGATGTTGTCCACTTTGGGCCACGCCCGCACGGATTTGTTCTTTCCAGTGGGTCACCCATCCCAGAACTACTCCAGCCCAAGAACACTTAACTGGGGAGTTCTGCTAGGGATTTCACTACCCAGGAAAAGGCCTTGATGTTATATAAGGGTCTAGGTTTTTACTTTTATAGCTCAAGAACTCCCCTTCCATTCCCGATATGGGACACCGGCACATTACATTATGAGTTGAATGTAACATTTTATTTTATTCGGTTTTTAACTTATTTTATCTTTTAGTGGGTTATTTTAACATAACCATCTTCTCAAACAATGCCAATATATGCATAATGTATTGTTGAGTTTTTATAAAATATATAATATTTATATAATTGTAGACATCCCATTTTTGACCGACCTTAAGACTCAGACGTCATCGATTGAGCGCTCGATGATGGTGCATGTTGTGCTCGTTCTGAGGTTACGGAGTCTCGGCTAAGAGCCTTGCCTCCGGACCTCGGGACTGTTTTGTGCTTTGCCTCGATTTGTGAACTAGGTTCTGTTTTCTCTTCTCGAAGGGAGGGAGAGGTCTCGTAGACCATCTCTCAATGGCCGTAGGCTACGTTTCATGGTTGTAGGCCACTATTCCCGTTTGGAGACCAGTTTCCGATTTTCGAAGCCGTCGGCCGTGCACCTCGGTTCGGGACCGTTTAACTCTCTCTGTTTGCTCAGTTTTTGGCACACACCTTGTTCCCTCTCCCTAGAGGGACACTGTGGCCCGGGAGACCACCTTTGTGGTCGCATGCCACCTCTGGTGCTTAATAGTCAGTTTTCGGGGCCTCCGGCCCCGCGTTTTGACCCTCGAACCCTCGTTTTGCATCGGTGTGGGTTCATTTTTGGCATGGACCCTATTTTCATTGTTAGGAAGGTGGTACGGGGATGGGAGACCAGCAATTCTCTTGGAGACCACCTCTTCTCCCGCTGGCCGGTTTTCTTGTCAGGAAGCTGATCTCCTTGGCTTTTGAGCCACATTTTCTGGTCTCCCATACCACCACTGAATTGCATTCACCTGGGAGACCGCCAATATGGGCTGGCCGACCACCTTTTGAGCTTGACCTTTTTGAACCTGGTCGGCTGACCAGGGGGAGTGGTTGGCCGACTACCTGAACTGGTCGGCCAATTTTCTGCTTTTTTGTCTCTCTGAATGCAATCCAACTGTGCCAGCTGGGAGGCATTTGTTCCATCCTCCGAGGATTGACCCTCTTGTTTTGGCTTCTTAAAGAAGCTTGGCCCTTTACACTTAGCTTCTAAGAGAAGCTTGACCTTTTGTTGAGCTTTTTAAGGAAGCTTGACCCCTTTGGTCTAGCTTCCTCAAGAAGCTTGACCCTTTTGGTTTAGCTTCCTTAAGAAGCTTGGCCCCTTTGCTCCAAGCTTCTAAGAGAAGCCTTGGACCTCTTCTTCTATAAGAGAGACCCTCCTCTCCATTGCAAGGGTTGAAAACTTTGGTGAAGGCAAACAATATATCTCTCTTTATATCTCTCTTTTTGAGCTCTATATTGCTTGGTTCTTGGCCCCTTTTGCATACCATCTCCTAGCCTAACCCCTCCACCATCAAGCTAAGGTTCTTAGAGCTTGTTTTCAGAGTTTGAGGGCTGCATTTTTGGTCCAGAGGCTGCTGGTTCTTGCTGGTCTTCAAGGGTAATCATTTTTCCCTCTTTTGAGCATTATTTTGATCCATCTCTTAGCCTATCTTGAAAGCATATTTAGGCTTTGTCATAAACTAAAAAAAGTCTTTTTTTGAGCTTCTAAACATGTTTGTTTAAGACTATTTTTCTGTTGGGGGTCATCTACCCCCTTGCATTCTTCATTTCCTCTTGTTTTAGGCCATGCATTAGGGCCTTTGTTGTGAGCTTTGTTGGCCCTTTTGACCACTGAAATCCAATGGATTTTCAGTGGTTATTATGTATTTTTGAGCATCAAAAGCAGAGAGGGGTGACCCTCTCACCCCTTGTTTTGTTTACTAGCTTTCTTGGACTTTCAAAGGAGCCCCTATTTGCATGTTTTCAAGCCATGTTTCAGGCTACTTTTTGTTAGTTTTGTGACCTGTATAGGCTCTGTCCAGAGCCATTTTTTCCATGTTGAATGTCTATTGTGCATGTGTAGAGTAATCCTCTTCAAGGCCTTTCAAAGGGGCCTTTACTTGCATGCTTCCTAGGCTCATTTCAGGCCCTTTTCAGTGAGTTTTAGGGCCATCATAACCTCTGTCTAGAGGTGGTTTTGCCATTTTGTATGTCCATCATGCATGTGTTGAATAACCCTCTTATTGGCCTTTCAAAGGAACATATCATTCTTGCATGCATTGGCCATGTTTCCATGGGTTTTTGGGCATTATTTGACATGGCATACTTCTGTTTTTGGCTGGTTTGGTGAGCTCTCATGTGCTTCATATAGTTGTAGTGCAAATCATGGTTCACTAGCTTATATTGCATGATCTTTTGGCCCTTAATTCTAGCACTTTTTGGCCATGCCTTAGACTGATTTTGTGCATATTTTGGACTGCCTTAGCTCTGTTTTTGGGTCTCATGGTCGAATGATGTTTGTTTTGCATGCTTGTAGTTCAATGTCCATGCTTAGTTTTGAGTTTCGAGGTCTATTACATGCATATACTGAGGTGTTTTCATGTTTTGGGGCCATTGCATATCATATTTCAGAGCTTACATGTATGCCATATTCCCATGATTTTCACTCTTTAAATGCGTTTGAGAGTTGGGCTTGTATGCCTTGTTTTCGGACCATTGAATGAGCTTCATTTCTTTGCATATTGAGCCATCATTTTAGGCCATTTCCCCACTGTCTTGGACCTTCCTAGGGTCTGTTTGGGGTTGGTTTTTCCATTTGTGCATTGCTTTGTGTACCTCTAGTGTAACGCACTTCACTAGTTTCGGTATTCGGGCCATTTAGCATGCATCGTGTGAAGTGTTTGCATGATTTGGGACCATTGTGTATCATATTTCATCCTTTGCCATGCTTTGTTAGAGTTGCATGTTGTGCCTTAGGATCGGTCCTTTGCATCCGTGCATGTTTGCATGTATTTCGGTTGTCTTATTTTCATCATATGGCCACTGATTTGAGTGTGGCTGAGGTCCACTCATATTGGTTTAAGTCCACCTTGCATTGTGTATGCCATTTGGTTCATGTTGTTACATGTTTGACCATCGCATTGTGTATGCTTTGATTATGCCTTTGTGTATGTCCATCTTCATATGTGTGCATTGTGTATGCCATATAGCTCATGTGCATTGTGTATGCCATTTTAGTCCATAGCATTGCGTATACTAGGTTGCATGTGTGCATATCATCCCTCACATGCTAGCATGATTAGGTTGCATTGCATTTAGGGTTGCATGTTAGTCGCATTGTGTATGCCATCTCATTGCATTGTGTTTGGAGTAGGGTTAGTCCAAACACGGGAAACGAGGGGCGTTTCGTACTCAAAGTGACGAAACGTGTCTCAATTTCTGGTCGCCGACCCTCTTGACTAACACATGATGGAGTTTAGGCCTTGTTATGCTTATATGTGCATTCATTTCACATTGAGTCATGCAATTCGACGCCTCGGCCATCATGCATCGAGATGCGTGATTGGTGGCACGAGGATCGAGGTCTACACTCCCTAGAGCTTGTGCAATGACGGGGAGAGTGGTCATGCACACATGTGTTGAAAATACTTTGCCATGCCCCTTTCTTGCTCTCTGTTGCAACAAACCAGAAACCAGCAGCCTTCTAGAGCTTTGTACAATATTCTGGGATCAATTGCAAACAGAGGCAAATCGGGGCATCGCAAGGAATTTCCCGACAAAGTGACCCGAGCACGCATGCATTCATTGCCATCCAGGGTAGAGCTGAGGCAGTCCATTTTATAGCTTGCATGCTAGTTTATTCGCTTTCCTAGTTAATTTGTTAATTAATTAGGGTTTTGTAATATTTAATTAGCTAGAGTAGTTAATTATTTATTCGGACTGTATTATTTATTCTAACCCTCCGAGGAGGGCAATGTTGTAATAAGTGTACGTGCGTGTGATGTATATCTTCCAACCCCACGTCTTTCTCCATTTTATTTACCAGCTTATGATGGTTAGTTTAGGATATGTTTCAATGAGCATACTTATGCTCTCATGTTTGCATCCATTCATCTGTCTTGCATGCACCGGGCTCAGCGCATCATACTAACTGCATTGTATTTCAATTTCAAGTTGAATACGTGTTAGCTGTAGCATCATCATATGCCATCTTAGAATAGCCGAGCCTATCTTAGTTGCATTCTTGTATGTGTTGCATTAGGCATCTCAGCATAGTTAGGATTTATGCATGATTTCTAATTAGCTTCTTTTTTTGGCTCAGAGTACTCGGTAAGTGTTCATGCTTTAGCATCTTTGCATTCGTGTGAGTGATTGCCATGATAACATGCTTCACATGAGGCTATGTGCTTATATGATATAACTGTCTGAATGCCTGTGGGTGAAGGTTGGGTTGTTTGAATTGGAATAATTCGTCGAAACCCGTGTTTTAGCCTACTTGCGAGTAGCAAAATTCAATCCATTTTCAAAACAAACGGATATGCGATGCTTTGTTCCAACTTAGGCAATCCAGTCTATACTTGTATGCTGCGCGCAACACATAGTAATTCTAGGCTAATAAACCGGAATAAGAGCATATAATGTTTTCAAAACTCGATATCATGATTAGTAGAGGCCGATCTTTGATCGGGCGAGCGGGGGTGCTCACGAAGTGACCTTCCCCAATCGTATCCAAGTTCCCGAGCCGAGGCAACTTTGGTGATGACGGACACGTGGCCTTAGGCAACGAGTTAGGGTTTCCTAAATTCCCCCAAAATAAATATTTAGGTGGCGACTCTATATCTGGCAAAGCAGTCCCATGTTTGGCATTTCTTTCAAAAAATCTGTTTTCAAAAACGATTTGCTGGATTTGGACTCTTTGATGATTCATCGGTCTTGCATTGCACTCTGCGAGATTAGATACAGGATCGTGACATTGAGTCTTGAACTGTAGTGAGCCCAATGAACAAAACGGGATTCCCTCCCGGGACGTTCGGGGACGTCTACAATAATGTATTTCAATTCTGTTATATACTATATAATATAATATTATATATATATGATTGTAAATATTATTTCTTAGTTTTAGTTATTAAGTTGCAATATTATTATCAAATTTCTTATTGTGTTGTGGATGGAGTAGGGTCAGAGTAAGGGTTACATTTGTGGGTTTGGGATGAGAACAAAAATGGAGGTAGAAGTGGAGATAGGGGTAGGTAGGAGAACCCCGACCAATATTCTACTCATTACCATCTATAGGCTTACACATTGTAACATTTTCCATCCACATAAAAATAAAACAATCACAATAATATTATGCGTACAATATTTATAATAATCACAATAATATTATGTGTACAATATTATGTGTGTGATACCTTAAATGTTCAATTAATTTAATACCACGTTAATATTAAATTTTGGAAACATGTGATTTAAGGAATTAGTTGTTATTAACTTTTGGAGTATTAGAAATTGAGAATTTTGAGGACAACATTTGTTGTAATATCTCGTATTTTTATAAATAAAAATAGTATTTTTTTTGAATTTTTTTTTTGTATACTTATTCCCATTATTTTAAATTTAATAGTTTGTATATCTTTATACTGAAAACTATTTCAAAAAAATATTTTTAACTTTATATTTTTATTTGATATTATTTTCTGAGTATTATGATAGTTTTATTATATCTTTTTTTTCTATATTTTTCCTAAATCAAAATATACTAAAACATAACATTTTTTATACGATAAAGATACATACCCCCAAGTTCTCTTGCTACTGACACCTTTTTCCCTATATATATAGATAGATGTTAATCTTCTTGTCCATTAGCATCTTTTCCCAAACTCTCTTCTTCTCTCTCTGTTCTTCGCTCTAATTGTTTTTATAAAACTTTGAGTTTAGTTTGACAGTATTTAATGGGTCGCGGTTAATAGAAAGTAAAAAGTCGGAATCAATGTTAAAGTGAGTTATAGCATACCTTGAGTAATTATAAATTATTTTATTATTTTATGAATTATTTTATTCAAATCATGTTTTATAAGTTATATTAAAATTTCAACTATGTTATTTATTTTATGAGCCCTATTATTTATAATGAAAATTTATGGATATAACTGTTTATTAAATGTATTTTTGAGCAATTATTTTATAAGTACTACCACGGAGGTCCCATGCCTTAGGGACTTAAATAACCATTGGCCCTCTAAATTGTAATTTTAGTGACCCTCTATCGGTCACATGCCTTGGGAGACTTAAACAACCACTGGCCCTCTAATTAGTTACTTTGTGACTCTCTGTTTATCATGAATTCATTGACCCTCTATTCTGTTCTATACTGTGGTTATAATTATTTTACTTATATGATTTCTGCATTATGATTCTATCACTTAAAATGATTTATTCAAACCAAACTATTCATTGTTTAGCCTAAATAATTATTCATGGTAATTTGTATACCTTCATGCTCTTAGTATAATATTCATGACTTTGTCATGTGCTTATAGTTGTTAAACTCTTTCAAGTGAAGTGGCAAGACCAGTGTGAGGAGTAGACACAAGGCACTTTGTAAAAATAGTCTAGCTCTAACAATGTGAATAAATAAAACTCCAATGTATATTTTACTTAAATAAATATTTGAGTACCCTTTTATTTTACTCTGCTGTACTATTAATTTGTTATGACTTCAGTTTTTGTCTTATTGTGACACCTACTAGGTTTAGTTCGTGACAAAAGTAGTATCAGAGCAATGACTTCTTTTTTTTTTTTTTTTTTTTAAAAAATCATTGGAGCATAGGGCACACGCACAATTAAAAGGTAGGATATGAGGTGATCGGTACCTAAATGCTATACTTTATTAGTCAATTTATTTATATTTTAGTTTTGTGTGTTTGTACATTTTTTTGAATATTTATACATAAATTGGGATCCGCTTTTGTAAAGTTTTTTTTATTTTTGTCCCCCTTCAATCACTACTTTGCCAAAAGCAAAGAAAAATTGAGGGGATGATTTCGTCGCTGCTGATCAAATTATCCAAAAATTGGATCAATAATGTGATTAATAATGGAGCTCATAGTGCACCCGAAAAAACCTTAGTTGTAAGTGATGTCATGGATATGATTTATAAATTATTAGTATAATAATTGGTATAACCAGATAACCAATAATTACGAATAATTGCCAAAGTTAATAAGTGGAGATAATAGAGTCAATCATCTATGACCGATAATTATTACTCACAGGAGTTAAATAACGATGTTTAATAAGTTAAGCACTGGTCTACCCATTAATAGGGACCAAATAATTTATGTTATTATCTAGTTAAGATTGAAATGCTACGAAGTATTATCCAAAGTTAAAAGAAACAATTTTGAAAAGAACTGGGCAGAGGATCCAATTCCAAATTGACATCGACACCTGAATCCTTGGGATATGCATGATTTGTGTGTAACCACCCTGAACTATGACTAGCTAATAAACCATGATTAAGAATTCCTAACGAGTAATTAAGAGGAAATTCTGAGTTAATTACATGTGTTATGTGTTAATTGTGGTCATATCTGTTTATGGTAGGAATATCTGTTTCAATATGCGAATTGAAGGCCTTATCGGCATTTGAACACGAAATTGCCTAGGGTTACGTGCTATTTGGGATTTTTAAAATTTTATGGTAAGTTTAATTTGAATTCAATTCGGAACCAAATAATTAGAATAAAATGATTAGATTTAATTAGATATAGGTTAGGTTTATTAGAATTAATCTAACTTATCTAAGCTTGATTAACCAACATGAAACCAAGCATATATAAGGCTTAAGTGGCTTCTAGATTACACTATACTGCATTCTCATCTCTTTGAGACAAGAAAAATGTGAGAGGAAGAAAGAAATGGAGAGATTGAGATCAAGAAGAGAAAAAGGAAAGAATTGCTAGAACTTATAGAGTATTGTGAGGAACATTGAAGGAATTGAGGAATATAGCTTCAACACTTGCTAATTCAAGACTTAAGGTAGGAATTAAATCCTTTGATTACATAATTGAGTTGTTAAGTACATGAAATCAAGTGAAATAGGTGAATTAGCATGAGTCTTAAGCTAAAGAATGGAATTGAATTCATGCATGCATGTGCATTTCATACCTTTTAAGGATGTTTTCCAAGAAATTTCCCCATGCATGTAATAGTTCTAACTTGGTTTTGAGAATTCAACATGTTTTGAGTTGAATATCTCATTTGATCATCTTTTGGAAGGTTTGAGTTTATAACATTGCATGTTATATACACATCCAATTCAAGTTTGATTTTGAATAATTAGCTTGCTTTTGGGCCTTGATTTTGCGAAATGATATTTAATTCATGATATTTTATAAGTTTACAAGTGTTTTCTCAAGTTTTGGCCCAAAAGAATGAGTTTTGATGCATTAGAATTGAGTTTTGGAGCTTAGAGAGCAATCTGAAAATTTCAAAATTCGCATTCTTCACTCGAGCGGTGAAAGTTGCGCTCAAGCGAAGCTCCCAGAAGTTTTGCAAACATGAGCACTCCGCTCGAGCGACATAATCTGCACTCGAGCGATCACTCTGTAATTTTTAATCTTGGTTCGAGCGAAGGAAGTTGCACTCAAGCGTAAAATGAGAGCTCTTAAAAGTTTTGTAGACCAAGGGGTCCGCTCCAGCGAAGGAAGTTGCACTCGAGCGAACTGCCCTGGTTTTGAAAATTTGACAAAGTATTTCAAAGTACATTTTGACATCCTCATTCATCTTAGGCATTCCTAAGCACTAATTAAGACATAATAATGAGGATAAGGATCAGAAATACACCAAGATAGAAAAGAAATAAGTTATGTATTTTTTGAGTGTGTGTTTCAATGTGTATCCGTTATGTGTTTGTGTAAGTCGCACGCCATAGACCATCTGATCTGTCTACTCTGTCTATTCTGCTACTGGAGTTATCTGTGAGTAATAACTCTATAAAGTTATGTTCACCTTAAAGTACTTTCCGAATGATATGATATGATCAGTTTTCTGAAATGCTATACTCTATATGAATGAATGATTGTTTGGATTTCTGAAATATATTCATGGCATCCTTACCAGAGATTCCATCTTGGAACTGGTTATGTAGCGACCCTGATTTTTCGTAAGTCTTTATTTATTTATTTATTTATTTTTTTATTATTATTATTATTATTATTATTATTATTATTATTATCTTACTTTATTTTTGGCTTTATTAACTGTATGGTTACATGAGAATTTAATGTGGTATTTAATTAATTTAAGGTGATATTTAATTATATATAATTAATATGAATATTTATATATATTTATTATATATATATATAAAGGTGTTATATATATTAGTTTTATATAGCATATTATCTATGTTCTATTTTTGTTGAATTTGTATAGTATAATATTATATAATATATCAATTAGGTTAGAACAATATTAGGTAATCAGCACACAAAAAAAAAAAAAAAAAAAAAAAAAGAATGAGAGCGGCAGTAAGCCGAGAGTGTGTGTGTGTGTGTGAGAGAGAGAGAGAGAGAGAGAGAGAGAGAAGGATGGCGGGGAGAGAAAGAGTAGAGGGAAAAAAAAAGATTAGGGTTTTATTTTGGTGACTTCATTAATTGTTCAAGTGATTCTTTGATCTTCAAAAAAATATTGCGAGTACAAAACTCACTTCCCTTGGTTTATGTTTAATTCGTTGTTTTTATTTATTTATTTTTATTTATTTGATGTTGATTTGATTTTGTATGCGCATGTAGATGGTGGATTGATTTTAATTATTTTGATTAGTTGTGTATGCCATGTTTAGAGTTTTTATATAGATTTATTTTATGGTTATAATCACACTCATGAGTATATGAAATTAAAATAAATGCGAAACCCATAGATAAATTCCTTACACTCCACCATAACTCCATGGATTGTTGTTTTATTTGAGTATTGGTGAGAAAGAGTGTATAAAAAAAAAAGTGAGGATTATGAGATTTATTTAAATGCCTTAGGCTTGGCATTATTATGTTTGTTCTCATGAGTAGATGAGAGATTGTGTAAATATATATTGTTGCCTCGTTCTCATGAGTAGACGAGTACTTTGATTTACGCGCGTACATATATGATAACCATCCGGGGAGTGTGGGTCAAACTCGGGACGATATCCCCGTGCAAGTTTGGCTTTGAAGCGGCGTTAGGTATGCGGGAGGCACATGAGATATATGTGTCGGCCGGAAGTGGAGGCCGAAGTGGTGGAGTTAAGGTACAAAGAATTTAATTATAAGTTTATTGGCATAGTATGAATTGTATTGAATTGTTTATCTTGAAAAATAGTAAACGACCTTGATAAATTATGAAATTTGAGTAGAGGCATGCATACATGTAACTTTTTATTAAAAAGATCGATTAGAACTTGTAATCGGATGATCTTGGTTACAATAGTTTTTATTCATTTTAACAGGACAGACTTTAGATAATGTTTTAACCCATGAAACGAGCTTATTTTTATTGATTTCGCGTAAAATGAAGTAAAAAAATTATTCTGCACACTTTTCATGTTTTGAACTCTTCCAGAAAAAAATCATCTTAGGGCAGTTTTCGTTCGTTTTCAGCTTCAGATTTTTTGGTTGAATTCCGTCTAGGTTCTTCTATCAAGTTTTTTTCTCAACCTGTTCATTTTTTACTAAATTCATTTGCGTGGCTTTTTAGAAAATTTGATTATGTACAACTTTCGTTTTTTAAGTTTTGGTCAACTCGAATTATTTAAGGATGAAATGGTGCATTTTTATACTTCTTCAGCAAGTTACTTGGAATTAAATTATACAAACTTTATTTTTTGTAGAATGGTGTGTCTTACAAACTTTTTATGCAGGGTTAACCCACCATATTTTTATTTTTATTTTATTTATTTTATACTTAATTTATATTTCATTGTGTACGGGCAAGAAACTAAATACCACCGTTTCTCGAGAAACTACCCATTCGTCTCGGTGCAGATGAAACTACTTGTCTTGTCCTGTAACAAGAATTAAATGTATTTTTGTTTGTGTCTGGTGGACACGTGGGTGTTAAATCTTGCACTCATACCAATATACCTGTATACTGACCCGCAACATGTCCTCCAATATCTAAATTGCTCTTTCGGATTGTCTATTGGTTTGCGGGTGATAAGCGGTGCTAAACTTTAGTGTTGTTTCCAAAGCTGCCTGTAACTTATTCCAAAATTGAGATACGAAACGAGGGTCTCGATATGATACAATTGATGTCGGGGCACCATGTAATCGAATGATCTCTTTGATATATAAAGTGGCAAATTTGTTAAGAGAGTACGCGACTCTAACGGGCAGAAAATGTGCTGATTTCGTTAATCAATCTGTTATGACCCATATCGCATCGTTCTTTGAGGCTAATTATGGTAATCCAATAACGAAATCCATGATAATGTGTTCCCATTTCCATTCAGGAATAAGGAGTGATTGCAGTAGCCCTGCAAGTCTCTAATGTTCTACCTTAACTTGTTGACACTAGAAGTATTTGAAAACATGGCTTGCTATGTCTCTTTATTTTCGTCCACCAATAATGCTCTTTCAAATTGTGGTATATTTTTTGTATTTCCAGGATGAGCTGCGAATCTCAAACTATGAGTTTCCATCAATATATTATTTTTGATCTCTGGACACTAATTCGGTTTCGAAACTTTAGTATCCCATTGTCTATGGTAAAATCGGAATTGTGCATACTTCTTTGCTCATTGTACCTTTTCTTCAAAAGCTTGTCCTCACATTGACATGCCCTAATTTCATTGATTATCGTAGGTTTCATGACTATGTTAGCGAGAAATCTATCAGCCCTGTGTGGAACTAACTCCAAGTCTAGTGTTGCTAAGTCTCCAATAAGTGATTTATCGTTAGTGAGGAAATATGCCAAGCTTCGGGTGGTCTTTCGATTCAATGCATCTGCTACCACATTAGCCTTGCTTAAGTAGTGTTAAATCGTCACATCATAATCTTTCATAAATTCTAACCACCGTCGTTGTCTCATGTTTAGTTCCTTCTATGTAAATAGATATTTAAGACTCTTGTGATTAGTGTAAATTTCACATGTTACTTTGTAGAGGTAATGACACCAAATTTTAAGAACGAAAATCATCGCAGCCAATTCCAAATCATGAGTTAGGTAGTTCTTCTCATAAGTCTTTAGTTGACGTGAGGCATACTGTAACATGCCCGGGGGGTACCTGTGCACGTTAAACAGTTCGGACTCTCGATTTTTTCGATCTAGTCTCACGAGCAATGTGAAACATAGATGAGAGTTCAGATTTGACAACTTTTATAGAAAATCTATTTTATTGTAAAACATTTGTCAGAAATTGACTGCGTCATCAAATCTTAGAGGCACCACCTAATATTTTTAAAAAATTAGGAAACCTGACTCGTGCCAAGGCCATCATTCATCGTAACCAAGAATGCTTGGCTCGGAATCTTAGGTATGAAGGGGGAAGGTCATTAATTGAGCACCCCTACTCACCCGATCAAAGATCGGCCTGTACTAAACCATGATATGATTTTATTTACTTTATATGTTCATATTCCAATTATTAATAATCCTAAAAATTACTATGTAAGGTAGACACATATAGATTGTGCTATTCATTTTGGAACAGTTTGATTTTACACATTTTGAAAGGGTTTTGAGATTTTTATAGCTGACAATTATATTGAGCCCACAACATGAAAAATCAATACCGTCCCAAATTGAGCGACACAATCTCCATCCACTGGCAATCGTAGAGATATGTCAACTAAGCAAACAGCCGCATGATAAGATGCTTGACATAATAAGAAAAATACACAAAAGCGGGATGCTAAAGCATAAAAACTTACAAATTTACTGACGTCCCCGTGAACAACTGCAAAACAAAATTACGAAATATGCATGATCTTATATACAAAATCCTAATGCAATACATACACAAAATGCAACTAGAGATTTGGCTATTAAAACATGGCATGTGAGTCATCTCAAGACATGAGGTAGCGAACAAAATCACATAATAATAATTAAATTCATATGTGACATTTTGTTTTCAGGGTCGCTCGAGCGAGGGAACCATCGCTCGAGCGTAGAATTGTTGCTTCCAGTATCTTGCTAAATTGCAGGCGTGCTCGCTCGAGCGAGGAAAGGCTCGCTCGAGTGAGGAAAGCCTCGCTCAAGCGTGGAATGCTAGCTTCCAGCAGCGTTGCAAAACTTCTGAAGCTTCTCTTTTTCCATTCGAGCGAAGAAGTTGTCGCTCGAGCGACGTCTCTTGATTGTGTCTGGTCACTTGAGTGTAAGAAGTCTCGCTCGAGCGAGGATCGCGATATGAACTTTTTAAACATAACGATTCTAGGTCATTCACACACACCACTTTTTCTATTATTCATCTCTTCTCCCTCTCTCTTTGAAACTCTAAATTTCTTCCATCAAATACCTCTCATACACTTGAAATCCACCTGAAATCATTTGCTAGGGGCAAAGAACACTTGAAGAGGGTCATTATCAATCGATTGGATTGTGGGTTCGCGATAGATCCGTGAAGGAGCTTGGATAGTTGGCTTGATAGTTGAGGTAGGGATACTTTTACCCTTGTATGTCTTTGTTATTGAAGAGATTTATGGTATTTGGTGTGATTTGGGAACTCATTGAAGGTTTTGTGTGATTAAACCCTTATTTCTTATATTATTTAATTTAATTATCAAATTGTTTGAAACCGTTCATCTCTTTCTTTCTAATATGAATAGAAATGTGGTTAAGAAATTAGACTGGTGACAAGGAATGAGAACTCCCAAATTTGGTAAAAACCCTAAGTTCCTAATTGGATAGAAATTACTTAATATAATGAAATTTTCTCTTGATTCATGGAAATGGATGGATGATGAAGAAATGAAATGTGGATATTGATGTGGTCAAAGAAAGAATGGCTTGAATGTTATTGTCCCTTGAGTATTATGTGGTGCTATTCTATGATGATGTTTAATATTTAAATGTGGGATTGAAATGTGATTTAATTTGTTAAGTATACATGAGTCCAGGTGTGTGTCGGTGATGAGTGTAGGTGGTGTTGTGTTGGTATCCGCGCGGGGAATTTAAAAAGGTTCCCAATTTCCCTGTGAATGTGAGAAAACGTTCTTGGGTGTTTACACAGTCCCGCCGTATAGTAGCCGGCGAAAGTGGAAAAATGGATGATTTTCTTAGGGTGCCCACTCCCTGTCGTATAGTAGTCAACGAATGTGGGGGTTGTCTTCAAAAGTAATGGTTGTTCTTAATTGGACTCATGTTGAGAGAAGTGTGGTTCGATTTCCATAATTGTGGATACTTAGTTGTTGTACTTGATGACATGAGTTGTACTTGCTTCATACATTATAGTGTTCCATTATGAGTTGTTGACGGTTTCCTGTGAAGCAAACTTTATTATAATGTTTTATCACATAAATGCCATTATCTTGTTCAAAGGATTAGATACTTGAATAAATGTATTCCTACTAGGCATATGGCTCAACCCTAATTTATTTTTTTCAGGAATCGATGAAGGTTAGCCTCATTGAAGGGTAGATTCAAGCACTAGTTGCATCTATGTTTTTGGGAAATTAATTGGAGTTTAGGGCATATTAGATGTTTTGTATTTATTTTGGGATTTTGTGACTGAACCTTCATATGAATTTTGTAATGTTGCACGCCCACTGGGCTTATGTTTTGTTAAGTCATCTAGTTTATTGAACTGAGTCTTGTACTTCGGACAATGTGGGAATGTATTAATTGAATTGTAATCACTTAACCCTTAGTTCAATGAGAAAGATGACCTTTTTTGGGATTTCAAGATCATGTCATTATTGTATATTGTGGTGTGATTTATTAGGGCGTTACATCATAGGTTCAAATAAGTCAAATCTAAATACATGAAATATAGATACAAAGTATGGATATGATGACAAACATAATATAAGATGCATATTTACAGAATGTGGAAAGCAAATAAAAGAAGGGGATAGAAAAAAGCGGGACGGAGAATTATTACATCACTTGAATAATTACATATCTGAATAAGGGAGGAAAAGAAGAAAAATATTACAACAAAATAAAGATGTCACAACTCTCTTTAAATAAAAGAAAATACAAAGATGCCTTGGAGATCGACCACCGGAAATGGTTCTACTTGTTGCTAGAAGATTGCTTTGTTTCACCCAAGAAAACTCATTTTTACGGGAGCACTATTCATCCGTCGACAGTACTATTCACTACGGCAGTTACTATTCACCAACCTAGGTCATTCTTCATCTTACCAATTATTTTTCGTCCGCGGTTACTATTAATCACTAGAGATACTATTCATTATTGGGGTTACTATTCACCACCGGTCATTATTCACCCAACGAGGTCACATTTTTAACAAATTAGGTGATTTGATCGATCATTTAAAATGGTAAATTATAACAGTTTATATATAAGCAGTAAATTACAATAGTTTATGCAGGTGGTGAAACATCGACCATTTAAAACGATAAGCTACAATAGTTTATGTAATGTAGTAAAATACAACAGTTTATGTAGGTGGTGAAACACCAACCATTCAAAGCGGTAAAACAGTTTATCGCAGTTTATTAATTGAAAGTTTACAAAAATTCACCTTTTAGGAAAATGGTGAATTTTTTGATTTTCAAACTCACTTTTGATCACCCTCAAGGTTGTGGAACATATTCTCAATTCTCAGTCCAAAATTCAAAATTTTAGCTTTAATAGTTGGTTTTTGGATGGTGTATTGATGAAAAGGCAATTAAAAGAATGAAAAGAAAGGTTGGTTGAAAATCTTGGTTCAAAGAAATATTTTTTCCCTCCCTCAATTCTCTCTCAATTTTCTTCGTCTCTTTCGTTGCATCCAGCTGCCTTTATATAGACAAAATTTTCCAAACGCAAACAAAAACAATTCGGTGAGAGGGATGGTTTTTCAAAAGGTGCATAGTAATATTACTATGCACTTTATAATATAGTAATATATAAAAAGGTATTATTAGCATAAATATATATATAAATACCCCCAAAAATATGAAAACACACAAAAACATGTAAAATTATAAAATAACAAAAGAAATGGATTAATAAAATATATTTTAGCAGGCCAAATATATAACATAATTTGACCAAAGCGGGTCTAAAACAAAATAAAATAAAAAAGCAAACGGTGGAAATGGGGTGGATTTTCAAAGGAGGAATAGTACATTTATAATATAATAATATATAAAATATCTAAAATACATTAATTACATTAATAAATGTACAACTACTCAAAATATTATAAAAACACATCAAAACATGCAAAATTATAAAACAACAAAAATAAATAGACTAATACAATATATTTTAACGAGCCAAATATGTAACATAATTTGGCCAAAATGGGTCTAAATCAATTTGGCCAAAACAGGCATAGGTTGGGATTAAAGCTTAAATTTCATCTTTCCACTGAGAATTTTGTGAGATCGTATATTCTTATTTTCATCATCGAGTAATAAAAAAAAAAAAACGCTCAAGTCTTAGGACCAATCAAAATGGGGTGTCTACATGTATGCAATAATTTTCCCATCTTGCATAAGTACGTAACCTAGTCCATTATATGAGGCATTGCTATAGATTTCAAATCCATTTGCTCTAATAGGGAGTGTCAATATGGGCTCTGTCATAAGTCTACTTTTTAACTCCTGGGAGTAACGTTCTCGTTTGTCAGTCCACTCGAACGGTGTGTTCTTCTGGGTCAATTGAGTCAAAGATGAAGCAATCTTGAACGAAACGTCGATAATATTCTGCCAATCCCATGAAACTCTAAACTTCAGATACATTAGTAGGTCGTGGCCAATCCACGATAGCTACAACCTTCTGTGGATCGACAAAGATGCCGTTCTTGTCAATGACGTGGCTAAGGAAGTGTATACTAGTGATCCAGAATTCACATTTCTTCAACTTGGCATAAAGTTTGCAATCACGTAGTGTCTACAGAACTAATTGTAAGTGTTGTTCATGGTCTTCCGGTGTTTTAGAGTATGCGAGAATGTCATCAATGAAGACAATAATGAACTCATTGAGATAAGATTTGAACACTCGATTCATGAGGTCCATAAAGGTCGCTGGAGCATTTTTGGTGCTAAATGACATGACAAGAAACTCGTAGTGTACATAACGTGTTTTGAAGGTAGTCTTCTTAATGCTTCCGGCTTCAACCTTCACTTAATGGTAGCTAGACCTTACGTCGATCTTCGAACATACACGAGCGCTTGAAGTTGATCAAACATGTCATCAATTCGCGGCAAAGGGTACCGATTCTTGATGGTAACCTTGTTCAATTCTCGATAATCGATATATAGTCTCATCGTACCATCTTTTTTCTTTACGAAGAGTACTGGAGCTCTTCATAGTGAGGTACTTGGTTGTATGAAGCCCTTATCGAGCAATTCCTGGAGTTGCATTTTCAACTCTTTTAATTCCACAATCGATATGCTATAAGGTGTTTTTGATATCGGTTATGTAACAGGTTGAGTTTTAATGGTGAATTCGACTTCTCGGTCAACTAAACTACTAGGTAAGTCTTCAGGAAAGATGTCAAGAAATTCCTGAACTATGGGTATTGAATCGAGTGTTGGGTCTACTTATTGAATGTCGACCACATAACAAATATAACTATAACAATCTTTTCTCAAAAGTGTTGGGCTATCATGGATAAAAACTCCGATTCCTTCAACGAAAAGCTTGCATTGGTTGGGTAATCGGAGAAAGACCTTTTTGGTTGTACAGTTAATAGAGGCATGGTTGGCAGCAAGCCAATCCATTCCTAAGATTATATCAAAACTATTGATGCAAAGTGGAATCAGATTCACATACAAAGTTTCATCTTTTAGGGATATAGTACAAGATTCGTATACCTCCGTACTAAGTACAAAACCATCAAACTAAAAAGACACAGTGTTACGACCTAAACCTGCCTCTACAGGTTTAGCACCGTAACCGGTCAGTAATCCTAGGATTACCGAAGGCCTCTGAATAGATTAAGTAAAATTAAGGGGCTAGCAGAAGTAAATATCAGAATATAATGTCCATAGAGCTGTGTAGACATACATGAGACATAAAATTTAAAACTTATATACTTACATGTGACGTCATGTTTACATTAGTCATGCGTTACCCACATATACAAAATGTACAAAAACTTGTTCGGACTTATAGCGATCCCGGTTTTGACCTGACTCTTGTGGTAGCCCGAACTCAGGTTTATAGTTTCTGAATGACGTTCGTTGTCTTTTCCTCTTTATTCCTCCTTAAATTTGGTTATTTGGACGTGTTAAGTGTGTTTGGAACAGATTGGTTGCTTGGTTTTTAAACCTTGTGTTGCCCAGAATTTTGGTCCTCCACTCAAGCGGCCCTTCTTGCGCTCGAGTGGGATTTGCAAACTCTCAGTACTTTGTACATCTGCAAAAGTACTGGAGAGGTGTTTTCCACGCTCGAGCGGTGTTTCCTACGCTCGAACGGGTGGGCGCTCGAGCGACTCTTCTTGCGCTCGAGCGGTTTGTCTGTTGTCTGCAAAAGTACCGGAGGTGTATATTCTGCACTCGAGCAGGACTTCTTGCGTTCGAGCAGAACAACTTGTTGTGTCTGATGCTCGAGCGTCAACTCTTACGCTTGAGTGGACTGTGTGTATATCAGATCGCGAAAATGACTTTTTACATCACTTTTTCAGATCTTTTCATCCTAAAACCTAAAGTTGAGATCCTCTCTCTCTAAAACACTCTCTCTTTCTACATTTACACCTAGATCTAGTGATCTCTACACCTGTGTGCCTTTATTAAAAAGATAGTGCGTCTCAAGAGCTTCCTTTTGGTCCGATTGAAGTTTGATTTCAAAGTCTTTGAAGATCCTCCATCTCTTCCTTTGCTCTTCTAAGCTTGAGTTAGGGATATTCTACACCTTAATATAATTTTTAGCCTAGTTATTTGTTGTTATGTATAAATGGTGGAATATTGGGGATATTTGTGGATGAACCTAGGGTTTGGGTGTGGAATGAAAGACGGGTTTTCAAATGTAATTGGTAAAAATGGTTTGGGCGTAGATGTAAAGGTTTGTTATTGAAAAAGGGTTGATTTGGACACTTGAGTTAATATTTGGATGAATGGGAGTTGTGCCCTAGATGGGTCAATTTGTGTTTTGTATAAATAAACGAAAATGATTATGGTAACATGGAATTGGATAGTTGTTGATATAAATGGTGGAGCCGGATACGCATTATCTCGCTCCTATGGAAATTTGAATAAATTATCTGTCTTGAGATTGAATATCTCTTTAGAAATATCTGTATTGGGCTATCGGTGAAGGATAGCTATGATTGTTGTAGAAATTGCATGAGGATTAGGTGAATTGAAACTAATCATTTAATTGGTGTCATTGAACATGATGGTACTTTAGATACATTGTATATGTATAATGTTTTGGGAGGAGAAAGGGGATGTACTCCGTGTTTTGAGAGGAGATAGGGGATGGACTCCATTAAAATTAAGTTGGCCGGAGTGTCCAGGGTGAAAGTCTCGAAATCATGTGTATACATGGGTGCCGATCTCGTGGACAAAATTTTCGTAAAATGGCAAGATTAAAGTGCTTGTATGATGATTGTGTTGATTGAGAACCACTGAGTTATAGTCTCAGTTGGGTTATTCGAAGAATTATAAACTTGGCCCATGAATTGAAATGAAATGAATTAACTTGAAATGAATAGATGGGAATGGATTGAGATGTGGACATCGATATTGTATGGTCATATGGAGAATGTATGTTTTGTCATAAATATTAAATATACACATGACACTTATATTTGCGTTAAACCTTATATATTGTGATAGATTGTTTCTACTGGGCTTTGGCTCACCCTACTTGGGAAACCACTTTCAGGTACCGGTGACATGCCTCCTCCAAGGACGTAGCTTGGGAGGACCTTGGAGCCGAAGGCTCTTTTTATGTTATTTTGTATTTTAAATGTTCGTTCAAGCCTAGGGCTTTATATGTACAGAGCTTATGACTTTCTTTTGTTGTAACCAAGCAATGACTTGGAAAGATGTAAGCCCATAGGGCATTTATTTTGTTGATTATTAACTGGTATTACATGCTATAGATTCAGGATGTACATTTATGAATGTATATTGCATGTATTATCTTTTGTAATACAAACTCCGATGAATGAAAGTAATTTATTTATGTTATTCTTCCACTTATGAATTGGATTTGTTATATTATTTTAGAGGTGTGACAAGACTTAACAAAAGAAAACAAAGGTCTTAAACATAGATCACAAAACTTGACCACTTCTCAAAATGGGAAACCTTCTTGGGAAGCATGGTGGGTAGTTGACAAAATAGATCTCCAGGCAATCATCACTGAGCCTGGTCAAGCGCCTAATCACCTACATACATAAATAATATTTTGTACTAGAGCCTAGTGAATAATAACAAAGTAAAGACTTTAATGAATGATGTCCGTAACAGATTCAAAAATCAGAGTTCAAAGTCAAAAATAGATTCATATTCACATTTAGAATTCAAAATTCACATATAGTCATACGTGGTACATCCATTAGCGTTAACAGAACAGATGACCTATAATTATATGGGACGTACAGATGACCCATGATCACATGAGACGGTCAGATACAGAGCAGATAATGGTTATACTTAACCTGTCACGCCCCAAAATTTGGATAATTAAATATTAAATTAGGACTAAACCCCAATCAATATTCCATCATCCAAATCTTAGGGGTGAAACAAAATCTAAACGTTCTCATCTCCATAAAGTTTAAGTAAATTTCCATGCTCAAAAGATTACAAGGGATGAAAAAAAAACTAACAAAACGCCAACCAAACCATCTACCATAATTTCACAACTAACCAATACCTCCAACATTAAAGTAACAATAAATAGTTAAAATAACTCAAATAATGTAAAGTTACAAACTATGCCAAATTATCAAAATACTAAGGTCATAAAAAAAATAATAAATACATAAACTAATATCAACCCTAAGCTCAAGAAAACAAAAGAAGTCCAAACGACATGTCCAACAACTATAGTTATTTCTCGTCACCACCGTAGTCCCAACTAATCATGCAAAGGAAGCTCGACTGCGCTCAAATAGAACGCACTCAAGTTGCAGACGTTAAGGGTAATTGGGACGAGCATCTGACATTAGTAGAATTTGCTTATAACAATAGTTACCAAGCAAGCATCGAGATGGCACCATATGAAGTGCTTTATGGGAGGAAATGTCGATCACCTATGTGTTGGTCAGAGGTAGGAGATAGAAAATTATTGGGTCCAGGAATTGTGCAGATGACCAATGACAAAATTCAACTCATCCAACAATGAATTTACACTGCCCAGAGCCGCCAGAAAAGCTATGTAGATACATGGAGACAGGATTTAGAATTCAAGTAGGAAAGCATGTTTTCTTCAAGGTCTCATGGACAAGGAGAGCCATTTGATTTGGAAAACAAAGAAAATTGAACCCACGTTACATCGGGCCATTTGAAATATTGGAAAGGATTGGCCCTGTAGCATACCGTCTTACCCTTCTACCAGAATTGTCCAATGTTCATAATGTGTTTCATGTGTTAATCTTCGACAATATCTTTGAGATTTAGAACATGCCATTGATCACGAAGATTTAGAAGTTCAAAACGATCTTTCTTATGAAGAGCAATCGGTACAAATCCTCGACTTTCGTGATCAGATTCTACGAAACAAGATTATACCTCTTGTAAAAGTATTATGGCGAAATCATCGTCTCAAAGAAACTACGTGGTAAACTAAAAATCAAATGCGAGCCTGGTATCCACATCTTTTCAAAAATCAAGGTACGACAAGTTTAGGGACAAACTTCTATTTAGGAGGGGAAAAATGTGACACCCCAAATATTCAATTAATTTAAAACCGCGTTAATATTAAAATTTTGGAAGCTTGTGATTTAAGGAATTAGTTGTTATTAAATTTTGGAGTATTAGAAATTGAGAATTTTGAGGACAACATTTGTTGTAAAATGTCGTATTTTTATAAATAAAAATAGAATATTTTTCTGAATTTTTTTGTATAATTATTTACAATATTTTAAATTTAATAGTCTGTATATTTTTATATTGAAAATTATTTCAAAAGAATATTTTTAATTTTATATTATTATTTGATATTATTTTTTGAGTATTATGATATTTTTATTATATTTTTCTCTATATTTTTCTTAGACCAAAATATACTAAAACATAACATTTTTTTGTACAACAAAGATACGTGCCCTCAAAACAACTTTTTCCCTATATATATATATGTTAATCATCTTGTCCATCAGTAGGAGTGTAAAAATGGCGCGCAGCCCGTGGGTGGCCTAAAACCTGTCAGCGACCCAATTAGGCCCAATTATGCCTAAGCCCGAGCCCATCCTGGGCCTAGGCCTAGGCCATCATTTTGAAGACCTACTCGGCCTAGCCGGCCTGGGCCGGCCTGTGGCCCAGTCCATCGACCCGCTCAAGGCCCATCAAACCCAGCCCGCCCAAGGCCCAATGTCATTTTTGGTGGAAAAAAATAAAATTTTGATAAAAAATAGGGAAAAAAAAATATGTTCAAGCCCTGTCCAAGCCTGAGCCTAGGCCCAGGCTCACCAACCCACCCAAGGCCCGAATACCCCCTGAGCCTAGGCCTAATTTTCTGCCCTGTGGGTCGGGTCGAGCCGGACTGGGCTAGCTCTAATTCTGGCAAGAGCCTGCGAGGCCCGACATGGGTCGGCCTGAGCCAAATTTACACCTCTATCCATCAGTATCTTTTCCCAAACTCTCTTTTTCTCTTTATGTTCCTCGCTTTAATCGTTTTTATAAAACTTTGAGTTTGGTTTAGGAGTATTTAATGGGTTGTGATTAACGGAAAGTAAAGGCGGAATCAATACTAAGGTGAGTTATATTATATCTTGAGTAATTATAAATTATTTTATTAATTTATGAATTATTTTATGCAAATCATGCTTTATAAGTTATATTAATATTTCAACTATGTTATTTATTTTATGAGCCCTATTTGTATAAAATGGAAACTCATGGATATAACTATTTATTAAATGTGTTTTTGAACAATTATTTTATAAGTACTGCCACGAATGTCCTATTCCTTGGGAGACTTAAATAACTATTGGAACTCTGAATTGTCACTTTAGTGACCTTCTAACGGTCCTATGTCTTGGGAGACTTAAATAATCATTGGCCTTCTGAATTGTTACTTTAGTAACCTTTTAACGGTCTTATGTCTTGGGGGACTTAAACAACCATTGACCCTCTGATTAGTTACCTTGTAACCCTCTGTTTGTCATGCATTCATTGACCCTCTGTTTTATTCTATATTGTGGTTATGATCATTTTACTTATATAATTTCTGCATTATGATTCTGTCATTTAAAATGATTTATTCAAACTAAACTATCTATCGCTTTGCCCAAATAATTATCCATGGTGATTTGTATACCTTTATACTCTTAGTATAATATTCTTCACTCTGTCGTGTGCTTATAGCTATTAAACCCTTTCAGGTGAAGTGGCAAGACTAGTGCAAGGGGTAGACACAAGGTACTTTATAAAAATAGTCTAGCTTTGGCAATGTCAATAAATAAAACTCCAATGTATATTTTTAATTAAATAAATATTCGGATACTCTTTTATTTTATTCCGCTATATTATTAATTCATTATGAGCTCAATTTTTGTCTTATTGTGATGCTTAAACTCTAAGTACTGGATTTGGTTCATGACAATGTGTATAGACAGAGAAAGAGAAAATAAAGCATTCTAAACATAAGGGCTATTTTGGGAAGATAATTATAATCAGCTTTTTTATTAAAAATTGATTATAATTACCTTTTCGTGAGAGAGGAAAGTGAATTATAATTTGAAAAGTGGATTATAACCCACTTTCCAAAAGACCCCGTATAAATATAAGATAAAAGATGAACTCCACAATTGACCTTACCTATGTGAGTTCCGCACTTTTGTTTCACGTACATGCGCTCGTGTAAAATTCTTTTGCGTTTCTAGTGATACTTGGCACATCTATATATTATATTTAAAAAAAAATTAAAAAAAAGATTTCTAACCTAAAAATTTTGTGAGAATTTCAATATTTCAATCTTAATTTCTTTATTTTTTTATTTTTTAAAAAAAAAAAAAAAAAAAAAACACCCATCACTTATTGACTACACTTTTTTAACTTTTCTTATACACAACTTTTTCAACTTCCCCTGTACTTATTACAACCTTTTTCACTTCCATCACATATTCCTTCACTTTCAACTTTTTTTTCATACCTATTGTGGCCGGCAGCCCATCTTCACTTTCAACATCTTTCAACTTCACTTTCAACTTTTTTCAAGTGAAGACAAATTAAGATAAGAAAGAAAATTTCAAAACCCGTAAGTAATCTTTTTATTTATTCTTTAATAATTCTTTTTTTTCATTTCCTTTTTTTATTATGAAAAAAATATAATTATACTTAAAAAATATGAACAGTTACCCAAAAAAAAATTTGAAATCCAGTAAGTAATCTCTCTCCTGTTCTGGCCTCAGTAAGGCATGGTCAAATGGTGTGCATGTGAGGTGAAGACACAGATTAATATCTATTGGGTTTGGAGATCTGAGTTTGATGGGCCATTTTTTATTTTTTTATTTTGTTCCCCACTTTTTTACCAGATTTTAATTTATTTATTTGCTGACCTATTTTCACAGAGATTTTGCATAGGTTGTGGGTAGGGGGGACAAAGGTAGTTGCAGCAACAATGATTTATATCATTAAAAAAAAATTATTAATAATATTAATGTATTAGAAATGTCACCAAAAAAAAGAAGAAGACATAGTCTACTATCACATCATTAGTAGTCCTATTACAACATTACTTTTAAGGCTCACAACTATTTTTCATCGTTGCAGGGTCGTAGCTGTTCATAGAGATTCCCCGTTTGATTGGTTTGATTGGTCTGTTTTGATAAATCCCAATGCTCAATCATTCTTTCTAAGTAGTTAACATATTTACATCCAAAAAAAAATTTGTGATTTATATTTTATCTAGCAAAAACAAAAGTTCATAATTTCATTTTTTAATTCATTGTATGTTTTGAAAAAAAAAATTATTAAATTTTTTAACTATCAATTAACTTAATTTGTGATTCAATTTTTAACTCATTGTATTTTTTTTTTTTTAAAAGATTATATTCATTAAGTTCATATAAAGTACCCATTATTGATGATAATTAGATTAGATTTTGAAAAAAAAAAATTATAATTAATTTTTTTAACTTACTGTGTTTTTTGAAAAAAAAATAGATTATATTTATTAATTTCACATAAAGTACCCATTATTGACGATGATTAGATTGCATTTTGAAAAGAAAATTGTAATTGATTTTTTTTAACTCATTGTGTTTTTAAAAAAAAAATTATTATATTTTTTAATTACCAATTGACTTAATTTATGATTTGATTGTTAACTCCTTGTATTTTTTGGAAAAAAAAAATGGATTGTATGCATTAGGTTTACATGAAGTGCCCATTATTGATGATGATTAAATTGTATTTTGAAAAAAAAATAATGGTTTTTTAACTATCAATTGACTTAATTTGTGATTTGATTTTTAACTCAATATGTATTTTGAAAAAAAAAAAATAGATTGTATTCATTAGGTTTACATAAAGTATCCATTATTGATGATGATTAGATTGTATTTTGAAAAAAAAAATTTGTAATTGATTTTACTCACTGTATTTTTTGAAAAATAAATGATTGTGTTTTTTAACTATCAATTGACTTAATTTGTGATTGAGTTTTTAATTGAAAACATTCAGTTGCATGGAGATGTCTCAGAAGTCACAATGACAACAAATATTAATGTTCTTCCACAACAAGATATGAATAAACTATCATGTTATTCATTTTTTCATATTATTTGTACATAACTCATAATTTTATACTTATCTCATTACTATTCTAATTGTATTATTTCACATAAGTTTATTTTGAGATATTTAATTATTTTTCAATAATTTTTTAATGATGAAATAGTTATAAATCACATATTCGAGGGCGTTCAATTACATGGAGATGTGTCACAACCCGCAGTGACAACAAATAATAACATTGTTCTACAATAAGGTACGAATTATTTCGTAATAATTTTGTTTAAAAAATAATGTCAACTCCTGCAATTTAAATATACATTGTTTCATTATATATATGTAATAATCACTTTAAAAAAATTTGTACTTGTGTTTTTTTAATGAGCTCCGATTGAGAGCTCGAAATAGGCGGGCTCGAATGCCCCTAATTCCAAAAACGACCCCGTTTTGTATTTTTTTTTTTTTTTTTTTTCAGCAGAACATGGAAGAAGAAGACGAAGAGGAGGGGGAGGGGAGGGGAGGAGAGGAGAGGAAGAGAAGGAGGGGGAGGGGAGGGGGGGGAGGGGAGGGGGCCAACAAACTCGGGGCTGAGGCGGGGGCAGAGGCGGGGGCGGCGAGCAGAGGCGGAGCTGCAACGAGCGACGAGCTGGAGCTGGGCGACGATCGGACGGCTGCGACGAGCGACGGCGGGCGACGATCAGCGACGATCTCCCTCTCCGATCTCCCTCTCCGCTCGCTTCTCTCTTTCTCCCTCTCCGATCGGCTTCTCTCTCTCTCTCTCTCTCTCTCTCTCTCTCTCTCTCTCTTTCGGGGCATTCGTGCCCGATTTTTTCGAGCTAAAAAACATTTTCCTTTTTTAATTGATTGTGTTTTTTTGAAAAAAAATAATAATAATTCAATTTGTTTAGTTTGGATTTTCATGATTCACTTTTTAGAAAATTAAATTTTTTTGTTTTTCGTATATTTTTATTTTAACCGACTTTTGTTAATGTTTTAAGCATTTTTTAAATTTTTAGATGTACCTAACATAAATACACTTAAAAAGTATAATATTACTTTAAAAAAAATTGTGATTGTGTTTTTTTAACTGATTGTATTTTTTTGAATAAAAAAATGATTCAGTTTGTTTGGTTTGGATTTTCAGGATTCACATTTTAGAAAATTAAAATTTTTTGTTTTCCATATTTTTTTTATTTCACTGAATTTGTTTAATATTTTTTTAATTTTTAGATACACCTAACATAAATACACTTAAAAAGTATAACACTTGTGAAAAGAAATCTTTAAAAAATTCACTAAACATCAAAAATACAAGGAAAAAAAGAACATTCAGTACATTTTCGTATTCTCCTGTATGTATTTTTTATAAATATTCTATTTTTTAAATACATTTAAGTAAGGTACATTTAAAAAAAAGTTAAAAAAATGTTTAAAATTTTAAAAATATTCACTAAAAACCAAAAAATATAAAAAATAATTGATTACTTACCCTTACAAAATATGTTTGTATAATATTTATTATATAATAATTGATTACTTATTTTTTCTATTTTATCATAATGTAAACTTAACTTTTTTTATTTTTCTATTAATATTTCTTAATATTTTCATTTTTATATTCTTGAGATACATAGATACGTCATATAAAAATCATAAATTCATATTTTCCTCATATGCATCTACATTGTTAATAGGTGATAGAATTATCAGATATCCCTATTTTGCAGATTTACATCCATATGTAATTGGATCGATAAATCTTAGTTAGTCAGGTTGTTATCTGTGACTGATCATTCTGGGGGAAATATAACATTCAGAATAATTTTTGTTGATGGACAGGTATTTACAACTCTTATCATGAGATAATTGTTAAATATTTTGTTTTATATTATGTTAAAACTGTGTACTTATTACTTTTTTTCAAAAGGGAGATGCTATAACAGGAACTATATGTTTTGAGGAATATGATTACTTCAAAGAACATTTAATTGAAGGAAAAATATATTGTTTTAGAGAAGTTCATATTACATTGGCTAATGAGAAATTCAAGTTTGTGCCATATTATTATAAAATGTCTTTTTCTAATGATACAACAATTGTGCACACATTTTTTATCATGATGATAATATACCACTTCAGTGATATTTCATTAAGAAATTATCACACATTGGTCAATTTCTTCATCAAAATGTTCAATTAATAAATACGTTACTTTTACCAATACAAAAAAAATTATACTATCAAAACAATAAACATGTCAAAGCTAATATATACAGATGTGATTGGCTTGGTTGTTAGTGTAACTGAATATCAAGGTATTGCAAATCATGATAATTACAAAAGAGAGATTCTACTACTTGATACAATGTATGATGCCATGACATACTTTACGAATTATATTATTTTTTCTAATCTCAACTTTTTTTTTTTTTAGTTGTAAAAACAGTTTCACATTAGTAAGACTAACTCTGTGGGATGTGTTTGCAACAACTGATGGCATGCAACTATATCATACTCTAGAAAATGATAATATTTTGTTTGCTATTAAATTAATAGTTAAAGATTATCATGGTAAGATTATTTTTCATTTACTTTTATAATATCTATATGCATATATACAGATATTGATATTAATAAATTATCTTTCCTCAATATCTAGATCCATGTCTCGCTATATGCAAATACAACAAGTTATATATTAATCATTCATTCCGTCATATAAATCATATTTAAGTGTGGTATGTTATGATTCTATAATATTAACCAATTATGTATGACAATATAATTCTCACAATTATATATATATTGACATGTTTATCTAGGCATGGTATGAATCCTATATCACAAAAGTTGGTATATTGAAATCGAAAAAATGAATTCTCAATTTCACAGTCATTGGTAATATTAAATGCTAAAAGAATTTGAATACATGATTTTGCACCTATGCCAAAGGTAAGAATTGTTATCATCCCAAGTAATCAGGGATGGACCGAGGGGGGGCTGGCAGGGGCGACCGCCCCCCCAAAGTTTTTGAAAAAATCCTCTAGATATAGTATTAAAATTACAAATATTTTTAAATTATATAGGTTCATCACCCCAAAGTTTTTGCAAAAAATTTAAGAACCACCACCCCCTAAATTTTTTACTTTAAAATTAAAAATTTTAATTATTTTTTTTATAAATACTAAAAATAATAACAATAGTAATTTATTTTTTTAAGTATGATTACTTTTTATTTTAAATTTAGTAATGTTAAAATAATTGAGAATTTATTTATTAATATGTTAAAGTCCTTTTTGTCTGATTATGATTTTTTAGTTGTTTGGTTATAACTAAATAAAATAAAATAAAAAAATAATACTCGCGTGTAACCTGTCCCATACTTGAGTTGAAAAGGTTTCCAAATTTTTATTAACCTAATTGTTTAAGCCCCTTCTCCACTTTACTCTCTCTCTCTCTCTCTCTCTCTAAATGATATGAAAGTTTCGAAAAGAACTCATAGGCCTCGCATCGCATTGAAACAACAAATGAAGGATTCCTTTTTCACTTTTTCATTTCTAGGTAATACTAATCTCTTTCAAAAAAATTTCATATTTTTTCACTCATTTGTTGTCTAATTTTTTTTAAATGATTAATCTCATTTTTGGAAATAACAAAAATCTTAATATACTCTGTTTGGTTGCTGAGAAACCGAAGGAAAACTAATGAAAATGAAATCAAAATCTTCTCTTGCTTTGGTTACAAAACCAAACATTTACTGTAGGCTTAAATAATAATAATAATAATAAATATCTTTAATTTCTCAAAGATGAATAAGCTTAAATATCTTTAATTTCGTTGCAATTCACTTCAATTTGGATGCTATTCATCTCGTTAGGATTAGAAATTCTATTACTCGGAAGATTCTTACTGTTTACCCATTGAAAATGACATATCCTTTGTTAGATTAGATTATATTGTTAAAAATTATTTAATAAATTTCAGGTTCATTTCTGATGGATTTTCTTTATCGAAGAAAGTCAATAGTGGGAAGAATTGTGCTTTCTTAACTCATATGGGAAAGGGTCCTAATTCATCGCACAGAATTGCTGTTAAATCTTGCCATGATTTAACAAATCAAGCGCAACACATTGAGAAGATAGTTGAGAAACAAACTTCTCAACAAGTTGCAAAAAATCGTTTGCGGTTAAAGACTACAATAGATGCTGTCAAACGACTTACATTTCAAGCTTGTACATTTAGAGGTCGTGATGAAAGTAATGATTCTAAAAATCGAGGAAATGTTATTGAATTGATAAAGCTCTTGGCATCTTATAATGCGGATGTGGCAGATGTTGTGTTACACAAAGCTCCTCAAAATGCTTTATACTACTCGCATCGAATTCAAAAAGAAATTCTTAATATTTTCTTTGACAAAATACAAAGATTCATTCGTGAGGAGATTGATGAAGCAAAATTTTGCATTATAGTGAATGAAACTCAAGATGAATCAAAGAGGGAGCAAATGGCCATTGTTCTAAGATTTGTTGATAAAGATGGTTTTATAAAGGAGCGTTTTTTTGACATAGTTCATGTATCGAATACAACATCAGCAACTTTGAAAGAAGAAATATGTATTGTCCTATCTCGTCATAATCTCAGTGTACAAAATATTCGTGGTCAAAGGTATGATGGTGCTAGTAATATACGTGGAGAGTGGACTGGGTTGTAGGCCTTATTTCTTCATGACTGCCATTTTGCGTATTATGTTCATTGCTTTGCTCATCGACTACAATTAGCATTAGTAGCGACAGCAAGAGAGGTTATACTCGTTGCCTAATTTTTTTTTTATCTGGCTCTCACAATTAATCTATGTGGCTCTTCTTGTAAAAGGCATGATCAGTTGAAAGTTGCTCAAGCTGAAGAAATTGTAGCAAAACTTGCCATTGATGAAGTTAAAACTAGTAAAGGCAAAAATTAAGTTAGGACATTGAAACGGATTGGAGATACTCAATGGGGTTCTCACTTGGGATCTATTTCCAGTTTGATAAATATGTTTGGTGCAACTTGTTCAATCTTAAGTAATGTCATCAATGATGGAGCCACCTCTACTCAACGTGCAAATGCAGATGGAGTTTATGATAAGATTACATCTTTTGAGTTTGTGTTTATCTTACATCTTATGAGAGATATTATGGGGACTACTAATGATCTTTGCCAAGCTTTGCAATGTAAATCTCAAGATATATTGAATGCAATGCATCTAGTGTCAATTACAAAAGCACTTGTTCAAAAATATAGAGAAGATGAATGGATTCCTTTGTTGGAGAATGTTCAACTATTTTGTGGAAAATATGACATAGATATTCCTGATATGAGTGCTCGTTACACATCTGGTAGAGGTCGTGCTTGTCACCAAAGAGATCACATTATTATTGAGCATCATTTTTTAGGTTGAGATTTTTACAATTATATTTGATTCTTAATTGCAAGAATTGAACAACAGATTCAAAGAAGATGTGACGGAGTTGCTTATTCTTAGCTCTACTTTAGATCCTAGGGATGATTACAGTTTGTTCAAAATTGAAGATATATGCAAGCTTGCAAATCAATTTTATCCTAATGACTTTACAGAGCAATAAAAAATACATTTGAAATTCCAATTGCAAAAATTACGAGATTGACATCCTTAAACTCCTCAGTTTCAGCAGTTGTTGACAATTTCTAAATTGTGCCAAATGTTGGTAACAACAAAGAAGTCAACAATTTATCCTCTTGTCGATAGATTAATTCATCTTGTTCTAACTTTACCAGTTTCTACGGCAACAACAGAACGTACATTTTCAGCCATGAAAATTGTAAAGACTAAATTGTGCAACAGGATGGAGAATGATTTTCTTTCAAGCTACTTGTTAACAAATGTTGAGAAAGACATTGCTCGAGATTTTGATGTAGATTCCATCATAGATGCTTTTTATGTAATGAAAGAACGTCAAGCACAACTTTAAATGCCTAAGTAGTTATGTAAAGCAAATAGTTGTTTTTTTGAAAATTAATATGGATTTATTAGAACATATTCAATTGTATTTTGATAATATTTTATAATTATATACGATGAATGGAAACATCTAATTATATATTTTTGTGATATTTGGGTAGAAATTGATATTGTATATCACATGCTCATTACAAATTTTTTGATGGCATATACACTCGCCTCCCTGATATTAGAATCATGCGTCTGTCCCTGCAAATAATGAAAGTTAAATGATATGTATATAAATTTGTTTATAGAGAAAGATTTATTTATATTTTTTCAAATATTTTGTAGGTTTCATATTTTCAAACACTTGGGTACATCGAACAAATTGATGTTGACAACCTTTGGATTGATTTGTGCAAAAGCTACTATCAAAAAGTTGAATATCATTATAGTCACATTGTTTGTCGTCAGTGCATACATGATGATATTAATATTATAATGAGGTAATTTTCTTTAGGTAAATAATTGCTATGTATAATAATAATTCAAACTTAACAAGTGTTTTAATTTTTTATTGGGTACAATATTCTCTTTTAACAATTGTTTTTTTTATTATTAGATATAATGTTAACATTGTAGTTCAAGACTATACTGGTTCAATAAATCTGACAATTCAAGATAAACAGGCAGAATTTATCTTGCGATGTCAACTATCATATTTAAAAATATGAGATCAAATGTATGAAACTATAAAATTTATTATAAATAATTTATTCTTACCTTTTTAACCATAGTTTTATAATTTCAAAATTTTACAGATTAATCGAGTTAGAATGATTGAACATGATATTGTGTCATGCCAAGACCGTGCCTAAGTATTTATCATACTTGTACCAACAATGTTACGTCAACTAGATTATGCACCGTGCGTGACCTTTGTTTTAAATATAGATTAATCTGAAAAATGTCTATACCTTTTAGAAGGCAAAAAAATATATATATATGTAACATTTTATAAATACATAATATATGTGTTATTCATCAATTATAATACTAGCTATCATGTTGACAATGCAAGAATACTGATAGAACATCCACAACGATTTAGATTTTGTTATTATATATTTTAGTTATTCAATGAATTTCAAACAAATGTAATAAATTTTTATTTTTATTACTTCAATTATAAAATGTCAATATTTTCTTTTAAAATTATGTATATTTTATGCTAACAATTTAAAAAAATGTTTGATATAATCATAAATAAAATTTTTAAATCTAATCCCGTATATAGCATGGATGATATGTTAGTAAAATATAAAGAAACGAGTATTGTTATTTAAATTTAAAAATTAAACTCATTTTTTTAAGTTAATAATTAATTAGCCAATTACTTTCATGTGTTATTTTTCTTTCTCATATTTTTTTAATTATTAATCAATTATTTCACTTATACATCATTAAATCTAAAAAATTGACATATATAATTTTTTCTTAATAGAAAAATTAACTTATTAATAATGATGTTTACTCTCATTGTTGAAATCCTTTGTGTTGGTTGTCGGGAGGGAGATTAGAGTAAAATATATGGGTAAATTACATTAGTTTCTTTTTTGAAATTTAAAAAATAAATAAATAAATAAGTAATTTCATAAATTTGATATGGCATTAACTTATTTTTAGTAACGATAAAGTAATGTAATAATAAAAGAGAAAAATATGCATTACTTTTTTTTTTATTGTTATTGATGTTAATGGGTCAAAATATAATGAAAATTTAGTTTTCGTTTGGTAAAAACTTTTTTAGTTAATTTTTTTGAGTTTGGACTTTTAGTTTGGGACTAAAAAGTTCATTTGGGTTAATTTTTTTTTTATTTTAATGAGAGAAAAAATAAAACGATTATGATTTGTATGTGATTTTTTGTCTTATTAACTTATTTAACTTATTTTGTCTTTTGTATTTTTTTTGTCTCAAAAATCTTAACCAAATGAAGTCTTAATATTTAAGAAATAAAAGTATAATTGTGTCAAATTTATTAGACTTCTTAAATCTTAAGAGAGGTTAATTTACCTTAAATAATTTGTTTTACATATTTTAAAAAATTAAAAGGTTGCATTAACAGATGTACAGTACAATTAAAAAAAAAACATTTGAAAAGTACAATATATATTTTTTATTAATTTTAAAACACTTTTCTTTGATTTAAATTTTATTCTATATACTTTACATAAGTCTCAAAATATTAAATAATTTTCTAAAAGCATTTGCTACAACGTGTCAAAATTAAAATATGTTCTGACATTAACGTTGGATAGTGTTATACGTATGCGGGTGTAATCAAAGAAAGCGATCATGTTCAAAAGAAAATCAAAGAAAGCCATCCTTGTCCAAATAAAAAAAATGAGAAAAGAGCAGCCGATGAAGACTTTGCAATTTGTGTTGAACGTGGCACGTCATTGAACGTTGGCTGCCCGTCTGGTAAACAATGACGTAATGCTAGACAATTACGATTTGAATTCTTAAATTTATCTAAAAAATGTAGTAAGAAAGTACATTTTACACAATTCAATCTATATCAAATTAAAAATTAATATGTATCTTCACAAATTAGGAATTTTTTTGTGAATTTTAAACATTTTTCTTACTATAATTGTGGGAGACTTTTTGTAAATTTTAAATATTTTTCTTACTGTAGGGGTGTTTGCGTAGATGCTATTTGATTAAAATAAATTAAAAATAGTCAATAAAATAAAATCGTACATCTAACTCATAATTATTTTATTTTTACTCTCACAATCATTAAATAATTATAAAAAAAATTAACTATCATTTTAAACATAGTTTTTTTTAATTAAATTAAAATAATCCAAAAAAATAAATAAATAAATAACTTTTCCATGCCTATATCCCTGTCGGGATATATTATCTTAGGATAATTGGTGCTGAGCTGTGGGTCTATTTTAAGGTTAGATTATCCACCAGCTCACTTTTCGATAATTGGGAATAGTCAAATATAGATTTTGTTTATGCATCTTCCAAAATATATATATATATAGATAGATTTGATTGTGTGATTCCAACCACATCAAATTCAAATTTATGGTACAGGCACTTTACAAAACACCTTTTCTGAGTAGCTCTTTTGCATTTGAAAAAAGGATTAAGCTCCATCCAGTCAATGATCGGGATTGGAAGAGATTGTCTGGACTTGTAAAATTCACAAGACTTCTTGTTTTAATTATTTAAATTATTTATTTTGTTAGGTCCTTTATATATTATGTACTAGGGATAACCCGTGCCTGAAGGCACTGCCAACCATTTTTTTGATATCACGTGCTACAAAACTTAATGGTAATAAATCAATTCAAAATGGTAATATCACTCCGATTTAAAAATTCACATATAAGAAACTAAAATTGTTTCTACACATTGAATTAGCGAAAGTATTTATAAAGTTCAAATAGCAAATTTCAAAATTAAAGTCCAAAAAATGAATTATATATTTGAATGTAGCATGAGCAAAGAATCTAGAAATATTTGCTAAACTTAAAGTCCAAATAGCAAATTTGAGATTTTTATCCACATCAAAATGACACATCTATACACTATAGCAAGCTAGAATGTTATTAAATTAATATCATAACTGCTAACCCTTTCGCTTTATCAGGTTTCAATGCCTTAAAATAAAGATAAGTTTTTGAAAATTAGTACATGAAAATTGATTTAAAAAACCCATTTTAATAATTGTTCTAGTTCATTTATCATTGTAATCTTTTTGGAATCAAAACCATTCAGAAACACATTTAAATCTAACCTTCCACACTAAGCGAGAATTTTAGAGCAGGAAAACAAATAAAAGTCACCCATTCATAGAAACTCATTTCATCTCATAGTAACCTATTTCATATTCATATAAATGAAATCAAAATCATAAAGAAACTCAAACAATTATGCCCAACTTCTCTGCACTCCTCTTTCAATTATCCATAAAGAATTGAAGGGAAAAAAAAATTCAATCAACACTACATAAACAAACCTGCTATAAGAAATGAGTATGTTAACTTAGAAATTACAATATTAAATTAGGATACCTTTAATGGGTTAACATGGTGCACTAAAATGTTAAGAACAATAGCTGCAAAATAAATAAATAAAACAATCAAATAGCTCAAACTATTCAAATCCACCCATAAACAAAATATGAAACCAACTTTTTGAATCCATTTAATTTGCTTGTAGGAAGCAGCCAACCTATTCATATAAATGAAATCAAAACCATAAAGAAACACAAACAATTATGCCCAACTTCTTTGCAAACCTCTTTCAGTTATCCATAAAGAAATTGAAGGAAAAAAAATTCAATCAACACTACATAAACAAAACGCTTAACTTTGAAATGTAGCTATTAGATTGCAGCAAAGCCATTTCAATCCTTGTTCATACCTATAGTCTTAAGGCTAATGAATTACCAATAAAAATGAAAAGGCATTTTAGAAGTTCCTTTAGTTTTATCATAATTTTATTCATGTATTGTTTCCCGTCCAAAATTCCAAGTCCCTTTCACACAACTCCATCCAACCTTCCACCATTGGTCAAACAACATTAAGGTTTCTAGAACAGACATTGTTGTTAGGAAAAAAATCGTGGAATATTTCAACAAAAACAAAGGTCAATGCAACAAAAAGACTATCTGCTAAATTTAGATGCACAAAGACCCCTACCAGCAGAAGCATTTTTTGAAAGAAACTATTCTACCACATATTCATTCTGGTCAACTGTTAAACTATTCCACCAGAAGGTAAAAGTAAGTCAAAACAAACAGTAGTTGTTTTAACCAAGGGGGAGGAGGTAGAAGAAAAGAATAGAAAAGAAACAGAAATTAGTTCAGAAAATAATTTTGATTTCCATTAAAAGAATAAAAATAGAAAAAATAAAAGGGAATAATAAGTATGATAAAAGCAATCTCTCACAATTCCACCGAGTATCCGAGAGTCAGCCCTCATCCATGACTCCTGCATTTCAATTTGGCAATGAGCATAGCAAGAGTTAATTGCTTTTTTTTCTTAGCAGCAGTAGAATACAAAAATATTTCCAAAGACAGCATTTTGGAATACAACAAAGATTTATTATGAAAATTTGACTTGCACAATACTCCCAAATTTAAGGCAATAGAATTGAATGCTTTTTTTTCTTGGCAGCAGTAGAATACAAAAATATTTCCAAAGACTCTATTTCAAAACCATTAAGAAATCATTTTGGGAACCCTTAACCCAGAGAAAGTAGTTGAAGCAAGCAAATACAACAGAGATTTGAGTAATTGAATCTGACTCTATTATGGAAAATTAAATTTACAACAACAGAATTGAATGCTTCCAAAGATAGTATTTTCAAATACAACAGAGATTTAAATTTACAGCAATGGAGAGCCCCAGCAGCAAGCTGAGAAATAAACAATGAAGCATCTGAGAAATAAATTCCTCTGGAGCCCTCAACCCAATATGAAAGCAGATCACCAGAGAGATCAACCGAATCCACAAAAAAATGATCACTTGTAAGAACACTAAAACTGATTTCAAAAAAGCGGAAGACACATTGGGAAATGCTCAACAAATGAAAGCTATTCATTTATTTTGTTTTATGTAACCAAACATTGAGGAACTCTATGCTCACTTTAGCCCATGAAAATTGCATGGATTTTTTAATTGGAAACTCTTGCATTAGAACCATTTTTCATAAGGCAAGTTTTTAACTTGTTTTGTGGCATATAATCTGATAATTTGATTGTAACTAATAAATTTAGCATATATGCTGAATTATTAAAAAATATTTAGAATATAAAAATAAAATAATGAGAATTATACTGCTTAACAAATCATCCCCCTCTAGAATAATTGGAAAAGAGAAATCTCTTACCTGACTGCAGCATTGAAACCCAGTGTAATCATCAGGGTCCAAAGTTGTAAGTTCATGCTGTCATATTACCGCAAAAGCAAATGCAAATGTTACACTGCTAATTTTCCTCTCTCTGTTTTGATTCTGCAACCTCCAGCAGCTCTGCACAAGCAACACTACTATTCTTCTCTATCCTTTCACTCTTCAAATGGCTCTCTCTCAATATTTCGTTGAAGTGGGTTTCTACATCAATTTTTGAATGAACTGACATTTTCTAACACACAACATCAATTTCAAAAGGTTAGATAGAGTAGTGTATGGCTATGATTGGATAAAAGCAAATAATGTAGAGGATTACATTATAGCACGTTTAAGAAAATGTGGGTTCATACTCATCATCTGCACTATCTTAAAATAATAATGTGGGTTTCTACACATTTGAGAAAATGTGGATGGTCGAAGAATTTTTTTTTTTTTTTGTTTTTTTCTTTTGAAAGAGTATCATTCGAAACTCGAACACTGCAAGGAAGTCAAGAAAACTGAAGACACATTGGGAAATGCTCAACAAATGAAAGCTATTCATTCATTTTGTTTTATGTAACCAAACATTGAGGAACTCTATGCTTACTTTAGCCCATGAAAATTACAGGGATTTTTTAATTGGAAACTCTTGCATTAGAACCATTTTTCATAAGGCAAGTTTTTAACTTGTTTTGTGGCATATAATCTGATAATTTGATTGTAACTAATAAATTTAGCATATATGCGGAATTATTAAAAAATATTTAGAATATAAAAATAAAATCATGAGAATTATACTGCTCAACAAATCATCCCCCTCTAGAATAATTGGAAAAGAGAAATCTCTTACCTGACTGCAGCATTGAAACCCAGTGTAATCATCAGGGTCCAGAGTTGCAAGTTCATGCTGTCATATTATTGTAAAAGCAAACTCAAACAGAAAGATCAGAATAAGGTCAAACTCAAAAGCACAGTATAAATAATGTTAGGATCAAATTATAATTATAATTTATACAACTACACAATTGAGAAAACTCGGTTTGATCAATCTTTATAGACTCACACATATATTCAAATATAAATCCATTGGTAGAAAAGAAATGATTATTAGATAGATAAATCCAATATAAATGCATTGGTATAAATCCATTCTTTTCTTATCAATGGGTGATCAAGGCAGCTTTTTCATTGGGTTCATTTGAGGAGGGTGATTTATAGAAAATTAAAGCAACAAACATGAGGGGGGTGAGGTAAGGATCATTAAAAGAAAATTAAAAAATCATATACATCTATAAACAGTGGAGGAGAATTTTTTGCAGAGGAGGGTGAGGTAAAACTAAGGCAAGGGGTCGATTCTGACTGATTCGGTTTAATTTAGTCAAGATATATTCAAACAAAAATACTTTTCACAGCATTGACTCAAAAAACTAAAAACAAAACTCATCATTTCAGTCAATCTAAGGTGATTATAGATTTTATAGCAAAATAAACATTGAAGGTAAGCTACGGGATTTTATTGAAAAAAAGAAAAAAAACAGATATGCTACCAAAAAAAAAAAAGAAATTGCTTGCAGGTAATTTTTATAGTTGTTTTACTTGCAATGATTTATATAGCATAAGTTGAAATCCTTTTATTTTTGCTGAAAATATTAGTATGCCAACCCATGAGGGTCAGTTCAAATGGTGAGTTGCCAAATTCCATTCAGTTCTTTATATATATAAACACAAAAACAAAAACAAAAAGAAAAATTAATTAGTGCTCTCCTATTTTGACTTCACCAGAGCTTTTGAGTGTTTGATAATTGATTTTTTTAAGTGATGTTTTGATTTTTTTATGAAAATAGTGGGAATAATTTGACAAATTGTAATAATGTTTTTTGACTAATTTAGCTCTTCTCCGTTTGGGTGGTGTTTAATTCATTATAAACATGATATAAAAAAGAAAAGAAAAAAAGAGAAAATTGTAAGATAAATAAATCATCATTTGCTATTATAAATTAATACTCATTTCATAGAGGTTAACCATTCCATTCTATTTCATTTTCATTTTATTGAACCAAACGGTGCTTAAATCCTTTCAGATATCTAATAGAATGGCTTCATTGGATGTGCCATTGCATTGATAGAACTAACCAATTTCTTGGAATTAAGCTTCACAAAAACTACATAAAAAGACCAAGAATAACTGTCACATTCCTCAATAAATAAATAACTAAATAATAAAAAAAGTAACATTGTATTAATAGAATTGGAGGTAAAGAAAAGGATGACCAATTCAACATAACAATTGTCATATCTATTTTAAGGTTGGATGCCAAAGTAGGAACTTATAAGCATATCCTTTGATATAACACCTATTTTAGAAAACCTCTTGGGTTCAATTTTAGGTTGGTTTGGGTGGCCTTTTTCTCTCCACGGCCCTCCATCAAGGCCATACCCACCAAATACAGGGTGACTATTTTTGCATTTGTCACCATCTCTCTTCCTCCTTATCAACCAAATAGATGAAGAGGAGGATGAAACTCTAAAACCTAAAATCTTGATAATCAGAAAATTAGCAAATATTAGCAACTTAGTTTAGTTCATGTGTAGAATCGTTGTCGTGATCATCTTTTCCATTTCTTCTAAAGCATTTCATTATTAGAATTGGAAACCCATTTGCAAAAGGAGACTATTTTTGTCAATATTAGGCCAAGATTAATGATCTTTTCTCGGGTTCGTTCAAAAAGTACACGGACCTCAAGCAACAGACCTACCTTGATGATTTTCAAAAGCAACAACTAATTTAAAAAAAGTGTAGAAATGTGGGTATCAGTTTTTTTTTCCTCTCATAATCATTTCGTCAAACAGTTGGTTCACATGACAAAGCAGTGGTGTTCATACACTTAATGATGATCTTCACCACAACCATATAGACAAACCAGTTCAAGAACATGAAATAAACCTAGATTGAGAGAAAGAATGGCAGCCCAAATTAATAAAGCATTCTAAAAAAAGAGAAAATAAAAATAAACCCCAAATTAAATGACCCACAAAGAACTGAAAATACCAAAAAAGAGGAAGAGAGACCGACATTTTGAAATGAAATTACTGTTAAATTTTATTGGGTCATTCTATCAAACACTTGCAATACATGACTTATTTGGTCATTTTATAAGATGAAAAAGATGAACAAAAAATAAGATGAACAAATTAAGGGTTTAAAAACTGTCTAACCTAGAACAGAAATTAAAAAAAAAAACAAAGCAAACCTTCCCTACCAAAACAAAAAACTGTCTAGTTGTAGAGCTCTTGATCTAACACCTATCCAAAAGCTGTGACTCTGTTTTTGGATGATACAAAACTCTGGTTTTTGAACAAATTAAGGGTTTAACACCTATACAAAAAATCTATGAACCCTCCTCCAAAAACCAGAGCTCTTGATTAATATGAGAGAAAACAACTAAGAAAATCAATAAATTTATAAATGATTAAATAACAAATAAAATTCTTTACCTCTGTGGATTTGGAGGAGGGTTCACAGATCTGACTCTAGTTTTTGGATGATTGAGAGAAATTCTTTACCTCTGTGCCAGAGCCACGCTAGTTGTAGAGCTCGGATTCAGCCACCGGCGGTTCAAAGGGATTGAGATGAGTTTATTGTGGCGGTTCAGAGGGATGGAGGAAGAGAGAAGATGAAGAGAGTGATGTAGAGAGAGAGAGAGAGAGAGAGATTGAGCGTGTGTTTTCAAAATTTGAAAGAGTGTGTGTGTGTGAGAGACATAGAGAGAGAGGGGATCTGTATTGACAAAGATCTGTATTGTGTGTGTTCAAAACGTTGTAAGCCATTGGATTGAATTCAATCTAATGGCTCAAATTTTGACACAGGTATAAGAGTCAAATCAAGAACTAAAAACCGAGCTTCCTTATTATATAGATATGAAAAATTTGATCAATTCAATAATCATAATATATTTAATTTGTTATATTTGTCTACAAATATATGGATGCCAATAATGTTTTTATAAACAGATCATTTATTTTTTATGACAAACTAAATAAACTAAGGCCTTGTTTGGGAAGACTAAATAAGTGCACTTTTTGTCTTTTTGAACAAAAAAGTTGAGGTTGAAAATATGAATGTTTGGGTTAACTTTTTGACTTTTTATGGAAAAATGTGTAATAAAAAATTGTAAAAATTGGTTTTTAGAGGAAAATTTGAATTGGGAGTTGTGCAGCCGTAATTGTTGACTTTTGGTGAATAGTATTAACTTTTTAACTTTTTGAGTAACTTTTTGGCTTTTTGGATTATTTTGCTTATCCCAAACTTGGCCTAAATAGAATGTGAATATCGGATTGAATCAATTTTTTTGTGAATAATATATATGAAAGACCTTATAAATGAACGGTTCAAATAATTGAATAGCAAAATCGTAATGGGCCTCACAAGTCTCAACAACATCCTCCAATCCAAGAAAGTCTAGTCCTTAAAAAAAGTGTACAAATCGTGAAAACAAAAATGATTGACCTTCTCTTAAGTTCAAATCTGAATTTGAAAAGCTTATAGGGTCCATCATGTGTCCCATTTTAATGATTCAAACTGTTTATTTTTATATAATCTATGAAAAAAATTAAATTGATCCAATAATTGTAATACTTTTATTTTGTTGTGTTTGTTTCTAAAAAAATGAATAGTCTATTTTGAAAAAATACACTAAAAGTTTATTTTTTTAGAGATAAACGTACTAAAATAAAAATGTTATGATTATCAGATAAACTTAATTTTTTTCATGAATAATATACACGAAGAACTTTATCAAATAAACAATTTGATATCGAAACAATTATTGGGAATAAATCCCACCCAAGCAATAGAAGCAAATAAAAAATAGAAAATAGAATGGTCACAAGAAAAATAGAAGGAAAATGAGTGGGAGCACTAATTAGTGCTATTACTAATGATGTGACAATAGGCCTCACCATGAATGATTTGATGTTTTGGCCTTGGTGTTATATTTTTTTTCTTTTTTTATTGAGTGCCATGTCATTGGTGGTCTTTTTAGAGCTCCAAAATTAATAGTCTCTATCATTGTTGAAAATAGAATACAAAAGATTTTACATAGTTCCTCCCAAATGGCAAGTGAGTGACGAGCAATCCACTTATAATAGAAATATTACAATGATATGATAAATACAATTCCTTAATATTTTTTCACATCCTCCGTGGTATTATTCATTGCTCTCAACCTCACACCCCTACAATGATACACACAACACGCACACTGTTTTGTCCCCCTTGTACAAAATCCACCGTGTATTCCCTTTTAACCCGTGTATCACTGTTACACTTACCAGCTGCAAGATATATAGAGTTGTTTTAAGGAGGTTAAAAATTAATTTTTTAAGAGTTTTTGACTTGTTTTTTAAAAAATGTATAAAATAAAAAGATAATGTAATTTAAAGAGATTAAGGCTTCATTTGGGAATAAGTTATTTTAGTAATTTTTAATTTTTTATGAAAAAATATGTAAAAAAGTAGAAAGAGTGACGTGATAATTTTTTACGATTAAAATATGTAATTGACAAATGAAATCTAAAAACTAAAAAAAATTACTTTTAACTTATTTTTCAGAAGAGGTCATAGCAGACATATGCAAAGCTAGCTGCCAACTTCCCAATGAAGGCCTCATGCTTATTACCAACCCATGCAACCTTTTGGACTTCCCAGAGAAAAGCTATAAGGGATTGTTTGGAGTGTCCTAAATAAGTGTTTTTTTTTTTTTAGACTAAAAAATTGAGGAAAAAAATATAAATGTTTGGGTTAATTTTTTACTTTTTATGGAAAAATGTGTATTAAAAAATTATAAAAATTAGTTTGTAAGGGAAAATTAGGATTGAGAGTTGTGCAGCCGTAATTGTTGACTTTTGGTGAATAGTGTTAACTTTTTAACTTTTTGAGTAACTTTTTGACTTTTTGACTTTTTCTTATTTTCCCAAACTTGGCCTAAATAAACCACCATCATGATTATATCACTTTTGGCACAGCCACCGGATATATCGACAGTGCTACATATATCAATTAATATATATATTAGTGTATTAATTAATATAATATCATTATGATTGGTTCTACCTATTATGCAAATTATAAATACTCAAAACTTCTAAAATTATGTCATATAATCTATTAGTATATTAGTTAGTACATTAATTGATACATATATTATTATTCAAGAAATAAAAGAAAACTTTTTTCTATTTCCCAAGCCAACACCGATTAATACACAAAAATAAAATAAACTACTAATTATTTTATTACATAGATAAAAATAAAAAAAAAAATAATGTTATATGCACTAATTAATATACTAACTAGTTTACCAATTCATGATGTGACATAATTTAAGAAGTTTTTGATAGTGGGGTCAATAATGATATTTATAATGTGATTAATGATTGGGGTCAATAATAATGTCATAACTAGTGTTAGTACACTAATTAATACATATAGTACTGCCAATAAAAAAATCTCAACAAATTCGTGATAAGTCTTGTCATTACAACAAAATTGACTTTTTACGGCACCACATCAACGGCATACAATAAATGCACGCCATAGTTTCTCACTTTTACGACTTACTTTTTTTGCACGTCGTAAATACTTTTCCAACCACAGCGTGTCTATTGCGTAGGCCGTGAATGGTAATGACGACGATTTTTTTACGGCTTGCAATGTACGCTATAAATAATAAAACTTTCTACGACGTGCATATGGCGTGCCGTTAATACATCAATTATATACAACGCACATATACCAGCCGTGAAAAGTGAATACTTTTTTCACGGCGTACACAACGCATGTGGTTAAAAGTATTGTATTTTTTACGACGCACACATCGCCTTTCGTTAAAAGAATTGCCTTTTTACGACGCACAATGCATGTCGTGAGTTGTATGATTAAAAAAAAAAAAAAAAAAAAGCACCAGAGTGAGATTTGGGCGCCAATCACCAAAAAAAAATAACTATTTTGCCTTCCTCTAATTAGAATGGAACATGTTTCAATCTCTCTCTGTGATGATGATGAAGGCCGAATCAATTGCTAGGATTACCAGGATTATCTCATCTCTTCTCTTCCGTTGTGTATCCAAAATCAAAGGTATTTATCATCGTCTCATGCTTCTCTTCTCTTCTTGGTTGTGTATCTGAAATCCCTAATTCATTCTCACTCCCAGCCAAGTCCTACCCTAGTCTCTTTCGCTTCTTTCTCTCTTTCAACGGCTGCAACACCGTATGCAGTACCCCATACGGCGACATGGTGACGCCGCACTATTTCAACCACAACAATGGCGTCTCTCGCCCCTGGCATCCCCTTCAAACTTCTCCAAAATCTCAACAACACTGTCGCCAAAAGGTATTGAGAAGAAAGTTTGTGTGAAAAGAGAGATTGAGGGTTCGGAGAGTCTTCGATCTTTAGAGCCATTGATTAGCCCTCAATCACATTGTGGGTCGAATACAAAACCTAATTTGGGGGTTTTTGAGAAGGTCTCTGTAAAAAAAAGAAGATTTTATGGATGGGTTTGATGAGTTTAAGATCGTAGAGAGATGGGTTAGAGAGAGAATGTCCTCATTCGTTGCAGAAGTAGCAATCTTCGAGAGTCACAGCAACAATGGCCGCAATGGCTGCTCTTCAGAGCTCCTTCACTTCTATTTCTCTCTCCTCAAATTCCTTCTTGGGCCAACGCTTCTCGTCCCCCTCCCTGGTACTTGCTCTGCTCTCTCAAATTTTGTTTCTTTTTAGCTTTTAAACCCATATTCTCATGGAACTTGAATTACCCATATTAATTTAATTTCAATTTTTTGGTGATTTTCATTCAAATTATGATTTTTTGTTGATAATATCATATGGGTTTCTCACAATTTGGAGTAATTGTTCTTTACCTGGTCATATATCAATTATTAACCCTCAAGTTCTTTTGGCTTCAATGTTTAATTTGAGCTCTTGTTCGTAATTTTTGAATAGGTATGATAAGTAAATAGTTGGTTAATCAACCTTGTTTTTTTCCCTTTTACTTCTTAAAGCCATATGTTTTTTTTCTTCTTCTTGATTTGAGCAATAATACCCATAATCTATTGTTCAAATTGATTGTCGATGAAGACAATGTGTTCGAAATTCTCAACTGGGTATCTCTGTTTTTGGCTTGCCTTTTGTTGTATGTTTTGGGTTTTTCTTTTTTGCTTTTTGATTCGTAGGGTTTGAATTTGCTCGACATATATATATATATATATGAAATTGGTTTGTTTTATTTCACAGTGTTTGTCTTGGATTTTGATATAAATGGGAAAGGTAGTTCTTGGAAGAATCCAGTTCTGAACTTGGTTGAAAATTTGAAACTGTTTCGGATTTTTTTTATAAATTTGAAAGGGGTATTTTGCAGGCAAAATCTAATTTGGGATTTGATTGAAATGGAAAACTAGTTGAATAAAGGAATTGTTGTTCTTGCCTTTGATTATCATTCCTTTCTTTGGCAGTGACTTTTAAGTGGGAAAGGTAATTTTTTGCTAAAGTTGTTTAATTTTTCATCACAAGTATTGACATGACAGGAATATTTAAATGGATTTGTTTTAATTCACTATCTTTGCCATAGGGCTTGTTATTTATTTATTTATTTATTTTGCTAGAATTTGATTGCTAATGGTGTTTGTGTTGCATGGTTTAGATGGGGTTTGTCTGTTTTACTGTTCTTGTCTTAGATTTTGAATTCTTTGATGGTTGATTAAGATGTCAATGTTTTTGGCAAAACTCATTACAATTTTAATCTGGGATGTCTCAATTTTTGTTAAATATGCATCAAAATGAAGAATATTTGGTTGAGGTATGAGTAGTATGACAGAGATTACTTGAAAACAATGGTTGACGCACTATTATTTTGTTGGTAGTGTTATTTTTGTAATGTTGTTCTTTGAGTAAATCATTCTTTGTTTAGTAATATCATTTTCTTTGTGTAGTCCTTCACTAATGTCAATAATCGGGATGGTACATGATTTATATCCACTTTATATCTTGTGCCTTTTCTTCTTCTTCTTATGGTTTTCAGTTTGCTTGAAAGCAACTGTTTTTGTTTTTAGTTTGGAATTTTGATTCCTATATATATTGTGAGTGTGTGGGGCTCAGGATTGGGTGGGGGGGCTCTCCAAGTCTAGTGTTGATTCATTAGGAAATTTTCTAGATATGATTTTTTTTTCTTCCTGGAATCTTATTTAATGGTATGATGAGTTTTTGGACTCAATCATTTACTTAGAAATGTTTCTCAAAATCATATTTCCTTTATTTTGATGAGTTAAAAAAAGGATATGTTTCTCAAAGTTACGTTGTAGAAGGGTTTTTATGGTATGCATTGCTTGCCATAAAAACCCTTTTTTGTTGTAGTGTGTGAGCCCTTCAACTCCAAATGAACTTGAGAAAAGCATTTTACGCATTAAAAAAAAAAAAAATTTGTTAACATTTATAACTCAACTTATTTATTTTTATTTGCTTAAAAAAATTAACTAATGGTGTTTGGTTGTTATTTTAGTTTATAATTTATTTCTATTTTAATTATTTGACAAACACTACAAGAAAAGAGGGCAAAAAACACGGAAGCATTTGCGACGGCGCGTTCCCCGTCGCAAAAAATGCAAAATAAACCGTCGCAAAAAAGAGTTTTAGCGACGGCGTTTAACCGTCGGTAATAAAACTGCACGGGCAGGTATTAAAATGCGGAAGTATTAGCGACGGCGTGTTGAACCATCGCAAAAAAAAAATTGTTTGAGACGGCATAAGTTTGCTGTCGCAAATACTCGACAATTTGCGACGGCAAATGTCCGTCGCGAAAAAAGGATTACCAAAACGACGTCGGTTTATTAATAATTATGTATCATTTGCGACGGTGTAAAACGTACCGTCGCAAAAAGTAAAAAAAAATTCTCCCCCCTCTTCCCTTTCATCTTGCCGCTCAGTTGGATCGAAATCCCTAATTGTTTGAAACGAAATTTCTTTCCCCCAAAATCCCTAAACGAGCGACGGGCGACGAACGGCGAAGGGCTAGCGGTGGTGCGGTGGTGCGACGACGACGAGCGACGAACGGCGAAGGGCTAGCGGTGGTGCAGTGGTGCGGCGACGACGAGCGACGAACGGCGAAGGGCTAACGACAACTACTCAGGTATGCTCTCTCTCTCTCTCTCTCTCTCTCTCTCTCTCTCTCTCTCTCTGTCATTTGGGCCACCGATTTGTTAAATCTTTGTTAATATTACAGGAATCAGTACAGCATATATTTGAAACCACAGATAAATCTTTGTTGTTTTAGGCACTGTGTATAACATAAACATATAATAGCCTGAAAAGGTGGAAAGTGGATAAAAAATATTTACCTATATAAGAGATATTTATTAGCTCTACTGAAGGCTTTTTCTAACATTTTCATCAGTCAACATCAGAGGCCATATGTTCCAGTAAACTGTCATTGCTGATTATATATTGGGTTTATTATTAAGACAAGATGTACATGTTTTACAGAAAACACCAATTGTAACATAAAACTGAAAGACACCAATAAGTTGCCACTGCCAGTATATGGAAGAAAATTCAATAACACTAATGGGTTCTTGGCTCCCTTCCTCCTTTGCAAACTGGTTGGATAGAATCACAGAGTGCTTGGCAACATTCACAATTTTTTGCTTTTGTTTAATGAAAATAGGTAACATGTTTATGTTTATTTTTGTTGAAAAGAAAAACAAAAACATGTTTGGTACACATTTGTTTCCAAAACATACAAAAATAAAAACAAGAAAACAAGTTTGATGAGTTCTCACAGGGGATGCCTGAAGGGTGGGAGGTTGCCAGAGGTGGTGGCCAGAAGGTTGAGGTGGCTGGCGGGAGGAGGTGGCTGGATGTGGTGGGCAGAGGGGGGTTACCAGAGGTGGTGGCTAGAGGGAGGGAATAAAACTTGTCTTCAAAATAGTTGAAAACACACGCACACAACAAAAAAAAAAATCTTAAAGTGATGTAAATTTTGAGAACTGTTTACATTTTTTGGAATTGAAACCAATTGTCAAACTTTTTTTCATTAACAGTTTTTGAGAACTGTTTCTACATGAGACACATAGGTGGCTCCACTATTTGTTTCATCAACTCAAAAACAAAACATGAACACCTCGAAAGAGAAAATTGAACACTAGTACAATTCCAAGTGTCTCAATAAAGAGAATTGAACAAAGACTGATAATTGTTCATGAGATTAAATGTGATCATTTAATAATTTCGAAATATTACATAAGATTATCTATGTAGTGTTCAAAATAAGAAGATAGACAATAACGATCCATCTTTATTAAATAATTTTTGAGACAATATATGATTAGTGTGCTTTTGTATAACTCATCTATCAAGTTTATAAATAATGCCACATAGTATTATGGAATACTAATAATTTGGAGAATTCTACCATACACATCCATTTATCATATGCATCATTAGTTATGTCATTTTTTTTTTTCTTTAGTTATGATGAATTATCTTCGTTAATTATGATATTATTTTAGTTAAGACTTATAAGATCTTTGGTTGTGCCTCATGTGGTGTTTGGTTATGATTTATTTATTTTTTTAGTTATGACTCAGAAAGTATGAAATTATATCATTTTTTTCTTCAATTAATTGATCTCACGTGTTGTTGTATAAGTATTTCATTTTTTATGTTCTCCTATCAAATCGGTAAATAACTAACTGGGATAAGACCACCTACCTATTTGAGAGAAATTGGAATGATAGGTATCATGGTACATGAATACGTAGGTATTATATTTAGAGTTACTTTGATGAGATATTTTTGTGGATGTGTACAGATGATGGATAAGAGTTGGATTGATTTGCCAAATAGGATGTCGAGCAAATACATTAATGGGATTGATGAATTCCTTGTGTTTGCCTACACCAATAGGGTTGAAGGTTCGATGATCAGTTGTCCGTGTAGGAAGTGTGAGAATCGATACTATTTTGTACGAGAGGGTGTACGGGAGCATCTAATTTTGAATGGTTTTTTTAAAAAATACAAACATTGGATTAATCATGGGGAATCTTACGTATCTCTGCATGGTCATCGAGAGAATGAAACATTAGCTAATTTAGACATTGGGGATGATATGATTGGAATGATATAAGGGGCTATGAGAAATCCACATGCCGGTACAAGTGTTGAGGGTAATGAACCACAGGGGCCCGATCCCCATGCATCTGAACCCCAGCTCGGTCCAAATGCAGAGACTGCAAAGTATTTCAAACTTCTTCAAGATGCACAAACTGAATTGTATTCGGGTTGTCAGAAGTTCACATCTTTGTCATTCATTGTTCGACTTTTACATTTGAAGGTGCTTAATTAGTGGACAGACAAGTCTGTTGACATGTTGCTTGAGTTATTGAATGAGGCGTTCCCGTTGGGTGTGAAACTCCCGGACTCATATTATAAAGTTCAACAGGTCACAACAGATTTGGGCTTCACGTATGAGACGTGGGATGCATGTCCCAATAGTTGCATGTTGTTTCGAAATGAGGACGCCAATCTTGATAAATGTGTCATATGCAACAGTTCTAGATGGAAATCAAATGGTGATGGTGGTTCAAATGGTCATAACAAAGGTGGCAAACGAATAGCTGCAAAACAGATGAGGTATTTTCCTTTAAAGCCAAGGTTGCAGAGGTTGTTTATGTCATCTAAGACGGCCAAGTTAATGAGATGGCATGCAGAGGAACGAACTGATGATGGTGTCTTCAGGCATCCTGCTGACTCCCTTGCATGTAAAGATTTTGACCGTCGGAATATTGACTTTAGTAATGATCGCCGAAGTGTAAGGCTTGGCTTAGCATCTGATGGTTTTAACCCATTTAGAATGATGAACATAGTTCATAGCACTTGGCCTGTTGTGCTCGTTCCATACAACTTGCCGCTATGGATGTGCATGAAGCAACCATTTCTAATTTTAGCCGTGCTTATTGACGGCCCAAAAGGACCTGGTGACAAGATTGATGTGTATATGCAACCGTTGATTGAGGAATTGAAAAAACTATGGAATGAGGGTGTGTCAACATTTGATACATCAACAAATCAAATGTTTCAAATGCATGCAGCTTTACTGTGGACAATTAGTGATTTTCTTTCATACGCAAACTTGTCAGGATGGAGCACTAAAGGCGAATATGCATGTCCTTGTTGCAATAAGGAAACTACATCGTGTTGTTTGAAGCATAGTAGGAAACAATCATACTTGGGTCATCGCAGATTTTTACCTACTGGCCATAAATTCCGAAAGGATAAAGTATCATTTGATGGTAGTCGGGAAGTCAGACTCAAACCAAAATTATTGTCTGGAACTGAGATGTTGCTACAATTAGAATCTGAGGGTATTTTAACCCAATACAAGAGGGATGACCTTAAGGAGAGGCATAGGAGACAGGTAGAGAAGGAGAAAGCTGGACATCGCACCCATAGTTGGAAGAAAAAGAGTATCTTTTATGAATTGCCATATTGGGAGCACAATCTAATAAGACACAACCTCGATGTGATGCATATAGAGAAGAATGTTTGTGACAATGTGTTGTGGACAATATTAGGGGTTGCAGGAAAATCGAAGGATAGTGTTAATGCTCGGCGTGATTTACAAGATATGAATATTAGAAAACCCCTACATTTGCAGTTAAGAGGGTCGAATAAAGCCTATTTACCACCAGCACAATTCACGATGACCAAGGATGAGAAAGATTTGTTCTTGAAAGTGTTGAAGGAAGTAAGAGTTCCCGACGGGTATTCATCCAATATATCACGTCGTGTGCGCTTACATGATAGAAGTATTGGGGGTCTTAAGAGCCACGATAGTCATATTCTGATGCAACAATTTATTCCATTGGCTATTCGAAGATCGTTACCAAAGAATGTAATTGAACCCTTGATTGAATTGAGCAATTTCTTTAAACAATTGTGTTCAAAAGTGAATCGTGCGACGGATTTGCAATATATTCAAGATCGTATCGCTATAACACTTTGTCATCTAGAGAAAATATTTCCTCCGAGTTTTTTTGATATAATGGAGCACTTGCCTATACATCTAGCTGATGAAGCCTTATTGGGTGAAGCGATTCAGTTTCGATGGATGTATCCAATTAAGAGGTATCTTCTTACTTTGAAGCAATACATGTGTAATAGAGCTCATCCTGATGGATCAATTGCTAAAGGATATCTTATGGAAGAATGCATGAATTTTTGTACACAATATCTCAATGATGTGGAAACCAAATCTAGTTGACCCGTGAGGAACTATAGTGGTGCTGATAATTGGGTCATGCTATTGGTGAAAACACAAGCTTTTATCTTGATAATACTTGTTGGGTACAAGCTCATCGGTACATCTTATTCAATACAAGCGCGGTTCAACCATTCATAAAGTAGGTTAAGTCACTCACTCAATATTTTATTATGTTTTATTGAATTTTCAACAAAATTTTTTGTATTGCTAAAATTTCAATCTACACAGCAAATACCTTGAAGTACTTAAGCTCAAAATGCCTCGTGTCGACGATCATCAGCTTCGGCGTGAACATTTTGAAACTTTTCACATTTGGTTCAAGGAACATGTATGTATTTAACTCTATAGATTCTAGTTACTTAAGTCGAATTACATTTTAAATTTTACATTTTCGTGTTAAATAGGTCCAAACTTTGCGAAGGACTACTGATGTCATATTTTCTGAAGAGATTATTCTATTGGCAAATGGTCCTCATAACCTGGCAAGGAGGTTCAACGGGTATATACTGAATGGGTTTCGATATCGAGTAAAGGCCATGGATGATCGTCGAGCCACACAAAATTGTGGTGTAGCTTTGAAGGCAAATACCATAAGTTATGCTAGTCGAAAAGAAAAGAATCCTCGTGTGGGGTCTGTGTACTATTATGGACAATTGACAGATATTGTTGAGATTCGATATTTCAATGAGAAGAAACATGTGTTATTTAAGTGTGATTGGATTGACAACATTCACGGAAAGAAAGAAGATGTCTTCAATTTCACGTTGGTGAACTTCAATCATTTGTTGTACCGAGATGATCGAATTACCAATGAACCTTTCATCTTGGCGTCCCAAGCAGAGCAAGTTTGGTATGTTGCAGACCCGTTACAACCAGACTGGCAAGTCGTGGTGAAGATGTCTCAAAGAGGTTTATTTGATATGAGTTCGACTGATCCACAAATCGAGCCATACATGAGCCAACAATTGAAAGAAAATATAATACTTCGTGATGAAGAAGTTGGTTGGGTGAGGGAAGCCGCAGAAGGGGAAACAGTTGATGTTTAAATAGGCTGATATTTAATCAACATTAGTAATTCAATTACGGCCAAGGTTGTAGTTAATCATCAATTTCTTAATTTACTTTGTCTTTGTAATTGTATTAGTTCAATTAATGTCATATTATAGTTGATGACAAACCATTGTCTATGTTTCTAATGTCAATTAATGTTATATTGCTTGCAGATTATTATGGGAAGGAAAAGGAAGCCTGATCATCCCCGGCGCATGATGTCTGATGTGCTACATAACAGAACATCAGTAGCACCACCATCAGAGGAGGCATCACATCGGCCACCATCGGAAGGGCCATTAGTGCCACCACCATCTGAGGGGCCATTAGTACCACCGCATCGACCACCATCAGTGGCACCACAGCAGTTACCATGTACTCAGCCTCCACGCCTACCATCGGTGCGTCCACCATCAGTGCCACCACAGCAGCTATCATCATCAGCTTATGAGCCATCCGCAGGTATATAAATTTACTTTGATTTGTATGAAAATATTTAAACATACATTTATTTATGCTCATTATATATAACTTGTTTATTCTCATTGTATTTTGCAGACCCTTCGACTTCTTCATAGCCCACCTCAGGTTTATTTGATATGATTTGTATTCACATTATTTAAATTTGCATTTGTTTATTACCATTGCATATTGTTTATTGTTATTGTATCTCGCAGGTCATGTTAGTTCTTCATCAACCTCGACTAGGCGTGGTAGAGGATGTGCCAAGGGCATTAAAGAGTGGGGTACTGGTAAAAAGCTGGACGTACAATTTGATGAAAATTACTGCCCAATAGGGGATAACGTGGCTAAGTTAACTACTCAACTTGGCATTATTGTGCGAAATGGTAACATTGTTCCTCTTATTTTTCTTGACTGGAACAATGTGCCTGATGATATTGTTGATGCTATCTAGAAGGATGTAAAGGTAAAAGTATATTTTTGTCCACAAATTCGAATTCCAAAATTGTGTTATTATTATTTAAACTTTGAAATTGTGTTTTATAGGACAATTTGAATATATGTCCAGAGGAGTACAAGCCAATCTGCATGAAAAACTGCAACAGCATATGGAAGGATCACAAGAACAAGATTAAGGCTAAGTATTTCAAGCCTAGAAGTTCTGATCCTAATCTGAAGGATGATGTTCCTATGCACATTGTGCCAAGCCAGTGGGAAAAACTTGTGGAGTATTGGCGTACTTCCGATACTGAGGTATACAAATAAGTTATATTTATGATATGTAAACATACAAATCATATTTACATACTTATACTTGTTGAACCTGTTATAGAAAATTGCAAGTAGGAACGCTAAAAATCGACGAGCTCACGGCATAGCTCATACCACAGGGCGTACTACTTTCTCTCAGATACGGCATGAGGTTTACATTTTATTGTTTTTATTTTTGTATATAAATAAACATTGTATATTTGCAAATTATTTAGATTCTAATTTTCATATTTCTAAAAAAATGTAGATGACCAGTAAGGGGGAGTCTACTGATAAGATGAATGTTTGGCTTATGACACGTAGAGTAGATGACCCAGACGTTATCCAGACCTTGGTAGTTTCCAAACACCTTTGATTGTATTTAAATTTTATTTTTTGTGTGTCAACCATCTTAATTTGGCATATATTTGTATGTCTTATTCAATACAGGATGAGTTTAATCGTCAACTCTCTATGCTACCTGAGGATGGTCGGACTTTGGAGGCTAGGAATGCCATTTTCCATGAGTTAATAGGTCATGACGGACATGGATATTGTCGCACATACGGGAGAATTGTGCCTCGGAGAGCGGTGTATAAAGATGGTACTGGGCCATCACGGTCAACACCCCAGCCATCGACTATTGATCAGATCAAGCAGAAGGTTCGTGCAGAGCTAAGGGATGAGTTGAGGGAGGAGCTGCGAGCAGAGTTCTCTACACATTTACAGCAGATGAGAGCTGAGATGATGGCCTTTGTGTCATAGGGGGCGAGTGTGGATCCCAACAGACAGGTTCGATATAAATTAAATTGTTTGATAGTTCAATTTTCACACAAGATTATGTATAAAATTTGAATATGATTAACACATTATGCATTGACTATCATAGGTTCCTGATGCATCGAGTGGCCACCGGCATTTAGGGAATCTGCAGAAGATGAGAATCCATATACACCACCACCAGAAGATCAGGTATAAAATGTATCTTTGCATTCTAAGCTAAAATGTATCTTTGCATTCTTTACATTCTAAGTTAAGAGACTTGTGGGAGAAGACGGGGCTCGAATCGGGTTCTCGATTTGGGAGTTAGAGCCGGATTTCACTTTAGGCAAACTAGTTCCTTAAGAAACTTGAATTCGAGGTGTTAACGCCCCAAAATCACCAAACGGCGTCGGTTTAGCACGGAACTTGGCACACACGACCGCCTAGGCACGAGAGACTTGCGGGAGAAGACGGGGCTCAAATCGAGTTCCCGGTTTGGGAGTGAGAGCCGGATTTCACTTTAGGCAAACTAATTCCTTAAAAAACTTGAATTCGAGGTGTTAACGCCCCAAAATCACCAAACGGCGTCGGTTTAGCACGGAACTTGGCACACACGACCGCCTAGGCACGAGAGACTTGTGGGAGAAGACGGGGCTCGAATCGGGTTCCCGGTTTGGGTGTTAGAGCCGGATTTCACTTTAGGCAAACTAGTTCCTTAAGAAACTTGAATTCGAGGTGTTAACGCCCCAAAATCACCAAACGGCGTCGGTTTAGCACGAAACTTGGCACACACGACCGCGTAGGCACGAGAGACTTGTGGGAGAAGATCGGGCTCGAATCGGGTTCCCGGTTTGGGAGTTAGAGCCGGATTTCACTTTAGGCAAACTAGTTCCTTAAAAAACTTGAATTCGAGGTGTTAACGCCCCAAAATCACCAAACGGCGGCGGTTTAGCACGGAACTTGGCACACACGACCGCGTAGGCACGAGAGACTTGTGGGAGAAGACGGGGCTCGAATCGGGTTCCCGGTTTGGGAGTTAGAGCCGGATTTCACTTTAGGCAAACTAGTTCCTTAAGAAATTTGAATTCGAGGTGTTAACGCCCCAAAATCACCAAACGGCGTCGGTTTAGCACGGAACTTGGCACACACGACCGCCTAGGCACGAAAGACTTGTGGGAGAAGACGGGGCTCGAATCGGGTTCCCGGTTTGGGAGTTAGAGCCGGATTTCACTTTAGGCAAACTAGTTCCTTAAGAAACTTGAATTCGAGGTGTTAACGCCCCAAAATCACCAAACGGCGTCGGTTTAGCACGGAACTTGGCACACGCGACCGCCTAGGCACGAGAGACTTGTGGGAGAAGACCGGGCTCGAATCGGGTTCCCGGTTTGGGAGTTAGAGCCGGATTTCACTTTAGGCAAACTAGTTCCTTAAAAAACTTGAATTCGAGGTGTTAACGCCCCAAAATCACCAAACGGCGTCGGTTTAGCACGGAACTTGGCACACACGATCGCGTAGGCACGAGAGACTTGTGGGAGAAGACGGGGCTCGAATCGGGTTCCCAGTTTGGGATTTAGAGTCGGATTTCACTTTAGGCAAACTAGTTCCTTAAGAAACTTGAATTCGAGGTGTTAATGCCCCAAAATCACCAAACGGTATCAGTTTAGCACGAAACTTGGCACACACGACCGCCTAGGCACGAGAGACTTGTGGGAGAAAACGGGGCTCGAATCGGGTTTCCGGTTTGGGAGTTAGAGTCGAATTTCACTTTAGGCAAACTAGTTCCTTAAGAAACTTAAATTCAAGGTGTTAACGCCCCAAAATCACCAAACGGCGTCGGTTTAGCACGAAACTTAGCACACACGACCGCCTAGGCACGAGAGACTTGTGGGAGAAGACGAGGGTCGAATCGGGTTCCCGATTTGAGAGTTCGAGTCGGATTTTACTTTAGTCTAGTCAAAATTATTTACTAAACTATCTTTCTAATTATATAGTAGTTAATTTTTTTATATTTTTCTGTAATTAAAATATTAACACCATTATATTGTTATTAATTATTTTTATTTTGTTTTTTTTCAGTTATTTCCTGAGTAGCAGTTTGCTTCTTGTGGAATGTGAGCGTGTAAAGATTATGACCAACTTCTGTTTTTGTAATCCACAAAAGAATCAAGACGAAAACTTTTGGTTTTGATTTTGATTTTGATTTATGTTATTTAAATTTGTGAACAACATTATGTATGTATTATGTGACATTATGTAGTGGCATAATTTTTATTGTTATGAATTTTTATTTATGTATTGTTATGAATGGAACAACATTATGAATTTTCATCATTTGCCAACTTTTGTTTATGTATGTATTTATATTATTATGTAATTTTTGGATTTTTTTTTAGTTATTTTTTATTTAATACAAATTATTTTTATATTTTTAATAATTTTAAAATAGGGCTTTTTTTTAAAAAAAAAAAATTTGAGACGACAGGACACCCCTGTCGCAAAAAAAAATTCTGCCAGGCTTTTTGCGACGGCAGCCAACTGTCGCAAAAGGTATGAAATTTAATTGAAAAACAAGGCTTTAGCGACGGTGTGATTGCCATCGACAATAGTCATTAGCGACGGCTCAGGTTGTCGTCTCCAATAGTCAACAGCGACGACGCTTTTAGCGACGGGATTTTTGCCGTCGCAAAAACCTCTTTTAGCGACGGAAAGCTCGTGCCGTCGCAAAAAAAACTAGATTTTCATCTATTATTGGCGACAGAAATTTGCTGTCGCAAAAAAAAAAAATTCCCGTCGCAAAAACAATGGTGACGGCACTTGCCGTCGCTAAAGCCCTTTTGCAACCCCCTTTGCTGCGACCCCCACTTGCTGTCGCAAAAAGCTATTTTACCATCGCAAAAAGTTTTTGAGACAACGTTTGGAGTATTTGCAACGGTGTTTTGCCGTCGCAAAAAATAATTTTTTTTGTAGTGAAAAAAAATTTACAAAAAAAATTGAGAACTTCTTTGAAACCTCTAAATATGTATAGACAAAATAACTCTCTTTTGTTTTTTGAAAGTATTATGAATATTTACATAATAAAAAAAGCTATAGTTCAATTTTGTTTTAATAGATTAAAAGTTGCACTAAATAGATTTATAATCTATTTGCATTCTTTTAAACTAATAATCTAATAAGTAATGTTGCCTTCGCATTGTGCTTGTTTAGTGCATCTTTAGTAAGATGGAAGTCAAAACCAAAAACTAAAATAGTTATGCTATATAGCTCGAATTTGGCCCAAAATCAAAATGACGTTGTTTCGTCGTTTTGATTTTATTTTATTTTTCTTTCAATTACTGGCAGAAGAAGAAAAATCAAAAAAGAAGAACAAAGAAGAAGAAGAAGAAAGAAGAGAAGAGGAGAGTAGCAGAGAGAGAGATAGAGAGAAACAAAGAGGCTAGAGGAGAGGAGAAACAGAGAGTTAGAGGAGAAACAGAGCATTCATCAACACAACAACAACAACAACAATACATTCATCAACACAACAACTGAAAAAAAAAAAAAAAAAAAAAAAAAAAAAAAAAAAAAAAAACCATACATTCTGTTGGAAAAATGGTTTTATATAGGCATATTTTTTAGCCCAATTTGGGTGGACCCCAAACGTCTTTTTGGGGTGGGTCCGAAGAGGTGGAGTGTTCCTTGCCGCGTGGCAAGTCACACGGTGAAGACGGAACGTCAAAACCATTTATGAGTGAATGGGAAGTTGACGTCGTTTTCAGGTCTAACATTAATTTTTCTTTAGATAAAATTCATTTGAATTTTTTCAATAAAAAATTATTGTGGGAATTTAAATTTAATTCTAAATTCAAATTTTTGATTCCTAAGTGGTTTCCTAAAGTTTGTAATTGTGAGAATTTAATTTAATTCTAAATTCAAATTTCTTTATTTATTAAACTATTTAATTTATTATATATATTCATTAATTTGATATATATATATATTCCTATAGTTTAATTAATAGAAGTTACTTGAACAGTTCTACGGTCTACTTTACAAATAGTTTGAACTTTGGTTTTATTAGTGCCAACGGTCAAACAAATGGTTTGAAATAAATAGTGCATCTGTTCACTTCAGATTGCACCTGTTCGGGGCTTATGTCTTTGCCTATATATATTGCCTGATTCCAGCAGTCTTGTATCCGTAATTTTGGAGTCTGAAATTTTTCTCTTTGCTGTCCAGATTTCCTTAGTGCATTATTCTTCATTTATAATTTTAGGAATAAATATTCAGAGAGTTAGAGCGCAGGTTTGGTTCGCCGAACAAATTTATTTGAAGTGCTTCTATAAATTTGTGAAGATCATTGTATCCTGTGAGATAGACGCCACTCAACCGTAAGCACCGTAGCGGGGCGAATCTGTCTTAAAGACAGAGTGTCACACACTCGACTTGGTCTTGTTAATTTTAATTCGGTTCGATAAATAAATCCGGTATGTTATTTATTTATTTTGTTTGATTTTATTTCAAGTTTTTTATTTACACAGAAGATTGTTCCAACAATCTTAAGACAGATTCGAATTATTCTGTTTACAGAATTTTTCGTTTGTTTCCCTTTTTCTTTCTTTGTAAATAATTTCGAAAGAAAATTATTTTCTGTGGATTTACAAAATAATATTCTGGTTGGAAAAACAAATAGTGTTTATATGCTATTTGACAGATAGTAGTAATATACTGTCTCTTTTCTTTAACAACTAGTAGTTCGATACTGGTGTCATTAACAATTCAGAATATATTTTTGTGGAATTTTGTCAGAAAATTAATTTTGGTTTTTAGAAATTATTCTCTGAGTTTTCATTAATTAAAATTCTGTTTTCATTATTTTAATTATTGAAGTGTTACTGAAATTAATTTTCTGTGTGGAATTAATTTGGTTAAATAAAATTTTATTTTATTTCCAAATTAATTAAAAAAATAAAAGTTATATTCTTATTTCTTTTATTTTACAGAATTTAATCTTCTGTGTGGAATTATTTTGGTTAAACAAAATTTCATTTTATTTCCAAATTAATTGAAAAATAAAAGTTATAGTTTTTATTTCTTTTATTTTCTGTGTGGAATTAATTTGTTTAAATAAAATTTTATTTTATTTTCAAATTAATTGGAAAATAAAAGTTACATTCTTGTTTCTTTTATTTTTACAGAATTTAATTCTGTGCATTTGGTTTAATTTTCTGTGTAGTGTAAATTCTAATTATAATTTTATTTTATAAATTAGATTTGATGGCTACTGAAACAAATGCCCAAACAAGTACTACTGTGGTGGCTGCAATTGCACCAACCCCCTCTCCTGTGATGACAGTACCGGTAAATCACGGTGAAAAGCCAGAGAAGTTCTCAGGAACTGACTTTAAAAGATGGCAACAGAAAATGTTGTTCTATCTTACAACTCTGAACCTGGCTCGTTTCCTCCGTGAAGATGCTCCTATCCTGAAAGAGGATGAAACCAACCGGCAAGTGGTTGCTGCGGTTGATGCTTGGAAACATGCCGATTTCCTTTGCCGGAATTACGTCTTGAACGGACTTGACAACACATTGTACAACGTCTACAGTCCCATCAAGACAACAAAGGAACTTTGGGAATCGTTGGAGAAAAAGTACAAAACGGAAGATGCCGGCTCAAAGAAATTTGTGGTTGGCAGATTCCTGGATTTTGTAATGGTTGATTCAAAAACTGTGAGCAGCCAAGCTCAAGATTTCCAACTCATTCTGCATGACATTCACGCAGAAGGTATGTCTCTCAGTGAATCTTTTCAAGTTGCAGCCTTAATTGAAAAATTACCAAAAGGCTGGAAGGAATTCAAGAACTACCTCAAACACAAGCGCAAAGAAATTTCTATGGACGAGTTAATTGTGCGTTTGAGGATTGAGGAGGACAACCGCAATTCTAAAAAACGGGCTGGTAAGCTTCCTATGGAGTCTAAGGCAAATGTGGTGGAACATGCTTCAAAAACCAAGAAACGAAAGTCTTCTGGAGAAAGTTCATCACAGGGCTCTAAAGGGGGGGATAATAAAAAGTACAAGTTTAATGGCAAATGTTACATCTGTAACAAAGAGGGACATCGGGCCAAAGATTGCCGTAGCAAAGGCAAAAGTAAGAAAAGAACAAGCAAGAAGCCTGCTCAAGCCCATATGACCGAAGTGGACAATATTTCCAATGGTGTCGATGACATCAATCTTTCTGCAGTTGTTTCCGAGGCAAATCTTGTCGGAAATCCTAAAGAATGGTGGGTGGATACTGGTGCTACTCGCCATATTTGTACCGACAAAAAGATGTTCACATCTTATTCTACAGTGGAAAATGGTGAACAACTGTTTATGGGCAACTCCTCAACTTCCAAAGTTGAAGGACAAGGAAAGATTGTACTGAAAATGACATCTAGAAAGGAACTCACTCTCAACAATGTGCTGCATGTACCAGACATTCGCAAGAATTTAGTTTCCAGATCTTTGTTGAGTAAGAATGGGTTTAGGCTAGTTTTTGAAAGTGACAAGTTTGTACTTACCAAAAACGGGATATATGTAGGAAAAGGTTACATGTCTGATGGCCTTTTCAAGTTAAATGTAATGACCGTTGTACCATCAGTTATTAATAATACTACATCTTCTTCTTACTTGCTTGAGTCTTCAAATTTATGGCATGGTAGACTAGGACATGTTAATTATGGATCTTTACGTAGATTAATTAATATGGAATGTTTACCTAAATTTGACATTGATTCAAATCATAAATGTGAAATTTGTGTTGAGGCAAAATTGTCTAAAACTCCTTTTCATTCAATTGAAAGAAGTACGGAACCACTTGAATTAATTCATAGTGACATTTGTGATTTTAAATCAATTCAAACCAGAGGTGGGAAAAAGTATGTAATCATTTTTATAGATGACTATACTAGATATAGTTATGTTTATTTAATTCGAATCAAGGATGAAGCTTTGGGAACTTTCATTCAATATAAGAATGAAGTTGAAAATCAACTTGGTAAGAAAATCAAGAAACTTAGAAGTGATAGAGGTGGTGAATATGAATCACCTTTTGGTGAATTTTGTAAAGAACATGGAATAATTCATCAAACCACCGCTCCTTACTCACCTCAGTAAAATGGAATTGCTGAAAGGAAAAATAGGACTTTAAAAGAAATGATGAATGCCATGTTGATTAGTTCTGGATTACCTCAGAACTTGTGGGGGGAAGCAATACTTTCTGCTAATTACATTTTAAATAAAGTACCCCAAAAGAAAGTGAATCAAACACCTTATGAAATATGGCATGGTAGAGTACCATCCTACAAATACTTAAAAGTGTGGGGGTGTTTGGCTAAAGTGGCTATTCCTAGTCCTAAAAAGACTAAGATAGGTCCTAAGACCATTGATTGCATTTTCATTGGTTATGCCAAGAATAGTAGTGCATATTGGTTTTTGATTCATAAATCAGAACATACCGAAATGCATGTAAATACTATTATTGAGTCAAGGAATGCATCATTCTTTGAACATGTATTTCCAAAGAAGACTGGACAAGAGACTAGTAACAATAAAAGATCTCATGATGCCATTACTAGTCAGGATCAAGAACATGATCAAGAACAAGAGTTAGATCAAAATGAGGAAGAGGAACCTAGGCGTAGTAAACGTGCTAGAACCTCAAAATCTTTTGGTCCAGATTTTCTAACATATTTGTTAGAAAATGAGCCTTTAACTTTTAAAGAGGCTATGTCCAGTCCTGAAGCTCCTTTATGGAAAGAAGCTGTCAACAGTGAAGTTGAATCCATCTTGCAAAATCACACTTGGGAATTAGTGGACTTGCTACCAGGTTGTAAACCTCTTGGGTACAAGTGGATTTTCAAAAGAAAATTGAAAGCGGATGGATCAATCAACAAATACAAGGCAAGACTTGTAGTCAAAGGTTTTAGACAGAAAGAAGGTCTAGATTACTTTGACACATACTCACCGGTTACTAGAATAACATCCATTAGAATGCTAATTGCCATAGCATCTCTATACAATTTAGAAATTCATCAAATGGATGTTAAAACCGCTTTCTTAAATAGTGAGTTAAATGAAGAAATTTACATGGAACAACCAGAAGGGTTTTCTGTTCCAGGGAAAGAAAAGAAAGTGTGTAAATTGGTTAAATCATTATATGGTTTAAAACAAGCGCCAAAGCAATGGCATGAGAAATTTGACAAGGCAATGATGTCAAATAGATTTAAAATTAATGAGTGTGACAAATGTGTTTATATTAAAAACACAAATAAAGGTTATGTCATTGTATGTCTTTATGTAGATGATATGCTCATCATAGGTAGTAATAATGATATGATTAAAACTACCAAGAAAATGTTGAATAAACATTTTGACATGAAAGACATGGGCGTTGCTGATATAATTCTTGGTATGAAAATTACCAAAACATCAGAAGGATATGCTTTGTCACAATCTCATTACATTGAGAAAATACTTGACAAATTCAGCAAAGATGATGATCATCTTGCTAGAACACCTGTAGATGTTAATTTGTATCTTTCTAAGAATGTACAGGAAAGTATTTCTCAATTAGAGTATGCCCAAATTATTGGAAACTTAATGTACTTGATGAACTGCACTCGCCCAGATATAGCTTATGCAGTAAGTAAATTAAGTAGATATACAAGTAATCCGAGAGTAGAACACTGGAAAGCAATTATAAGGGTTCTAAGATATCTCCGATTTACTCGTAACATTGGGCTTCATTATACTAGATATCCAGCAGTACTTGAAGGATACTGTGATGCAAATTGGATATCGGATACTAGAGACTCGAAATCCACCAGTGGATATGTTTTTACTCTTGGTGGGGCGGCTGTATCTTGGAAATCTTCCAAACAGACTTGTATTGCTAGGTCTACTATGGAATCTGAATTCATGGCTTTAGACAAAGCTAGGGAAGAGGCAGAATAGCTTCGCCACTTCCTTGAAGATATTCCAATTTGGCCAAAACCGGTGCCTGCTATATGCATACATTGTGATAGTCAATCAGCTATAGGTAGAGCACAGAGTCATATGTATAACGGTAAATCACGACACATTCGTCGTCGACATAACACCGTGAGACAGCTACTCTCTAATGGAATTATTTCCATAGAATATGTTAAGTCTAAAGACAACATAGCGGATCCACTAACCAAAGGGTTAGCAAGAGAGTTAGTTGAGAATTCATCGAGGGGAATGGGACTTAAGCCTATTAAATAAGAGTTACCACAACGGCAACCCAACCTAGTTGACTGGAGATCCCAAGATCTAGGTTCAAAGGGACAATCGAGTTGTGAATGACTCAGAAGGATCACTGAGGAGTCTAACTCCTACCCATTTCTTTGATGAAATAGTGATGTCTGCAGCGTTTTAGGTTAAGTAAAACTTTTAATGATTTTTATATCTAGGTAAACCTAGTGGAGTATGGCAGGATACTCTTCATAAGAATCACCTATGTGAGTGTGAACTGGGCCGATTCTGTGAGATTTGTGAAGGGCTACAATTCTCTAGAGCACTCATGAAGACCAGGTTGTTCAGGGCCAAAATGAACACAATAGTGAGAACTAAACTATGTCTGGGGATGTACTGTGTGAGTTCTATTGTCTTGGTTTACACAAACGGCTGAACAGTTCAAGACATCATGTTCACTGGTTAGCTAGTAAATCCGATAGTGTCTCACAAGGGAAGGTTCAAAGCCAAAAGCTACCTATCCTTTGCAAAATATTTCCAATTTCTGTACTCTCTGTATTTAGATCATGTTGTTGCATTTTCTCTCCGTCAAATTCCATTCATGTGGGGGATTGTTGGAAAAATGGTTTTATATAGGCATATTTTTTAGCCCAATTTGGGTGGACCCCAAACGTCTTTTTGGGGTGGGTCCGAAGAGGTGGAGTGTTCCTTGCCGCGTGGCAAGTCACACGGTGAAGACGGAACGTCAAAATCATTTATGAGTGAATGGGAAGTTGACGTCGTTTTCAGGTCTAACATTAATTTTTCTTTAGATAAAATTCATTTGAATTTTTTCAATAAAAAATTATTGTGGGAATTTAAATTTAATTCTAAATTCAAATTTTTGGTTCCTAAGTGGTTTCCTAAAGTTTGTAATTGTGAGAATTTAATTTAATTCTAAATTCAAATTTCTTTATTTATTAAACTATTTAATTTATTATATATATTCATTAATTTGATATATATATATATATATTCCTATAGTTTAATTAATAGAAGTTACTTGAACAGTTCTACGGTCTACTTTACAAATAGTTTGAACTTTGGTTTTATTAGTGCCAACGGTCAAACAAATGGTTTGAAATAAATAGTGCATCTGTTCACTTCAGATTGCACCTGTTCGGGGCTTATGTCTTTGCCTATATATATTGCCTGATTCCAGCAGTCTTGTATCCGTAATTTTGGAGTCTGAAATTTTTCTCTTTGCTGTCCAGATTTCCTTAGTGCATTATTCTTCATTTATAATTTTAGGAATAAATATTCAGAGAGTTAGAGCGCAGGTTTGGTTCGCCGAACAAATTTATTTGAAGTGCTTCTATAAATTTGTGAAGATCATTGTATCCTGTGAGATAGACGCCACTCAACTGTAAGCACCGTAGCGGGGCGAATCTGTCTTAAAGACAGAGTGTCACACACTCGACTTGGTCTTGTTAATTTTAATTCGGTTCGATAAATAAATCCGGTATGTTATTTATTTATTTTGTTTGATTTTATTTCAAGTTTTTTATTTACACAGAAGATTGTTCCAACACATTCATCAACAACAACAACGAACAATCACAAAAAAAAATAGATTGTCGAATCTGGAAAAAAAAATAAAAAAATAAGAAAATCCAACAACACAACATCATCATCAACAACAATCATCAACAAATTATCAACATCTTCATCTTTAGATTCATCTCCAGTTCCAGATCCAGATCCACTAAAAAAGAAAAAGTAGAGAGAATAGAAGCGAGAGACCCACCGGCAAATTCGGCGCCATTACCGTTTGCTGTGTGTGTATACACAGATCTGTGTATACACACAGATCGACCTTCTCTTCCTCCTCCTCCATCACCACCATCTTCTTCTCTGCCAGGCGATCGACCCTCTCGCTCTCTCTCTCTATCCCCTCTCTTCTCTTCATCTTTCTCTTCCTCTTCTTCTCTCTTCTCTCTGCTCTCTCTCTCTGTTTTCAGACATAAGGAGGGGGGAAAAAAAAACTGCCCAAAACAACGTCGTTTTGGATAGTCGGGGGATTCGGGAAAGAAAGATTCGAGCTACGAAGGATTATTCAAACTCAACTAAAAACATCAATGTCTCCCTCTTTTTTAATAATTAATTTTTCCTCACCTACCTCTTTCCTATTTTTGTCTCATAAGTTGTAAGGGATTGTTTGTTTGGTGGGATACAACTATGGTATTAAACTCCATGTCCGATAGAATAATTAGTCTAACGTTTGGATAGAAAAATGAAAGTCGGACTAATAATTTTCCATATATGAGATAACTCTATCCTATGGGGAGTGTGAGATAAAAATGAGCAGATTGATCCAACGTCCGGATTAGCTAGTTGAATGATGAAATTGACCCCTTAAGTATATAATATTTCTTTCTTTTATTTTTTTAAACATGTTGAATTATAAATTAATCCTATGATATATAATTGTTTTCTTTTATTTTTTTGGTATTAGCAAAATAATAAAAGAAAATATACTTTTAATATTTAAAAGGAAAAGACTATATAACATATTTTTTCAATATGTATATAAATTAATCTCGTGATATATAATGGTCTCCTTTTTTCTTTTTTTTTTCGTATTAACAAAATTATAAATGGAAATATACTTCTAATGTAGCATTTAAATAAAATTAATAGTGGTCTTACTAAAATAAAATATACTTTAAATTTAGTATTGCCATTACAAACAATTCAAAATGACAACAAAATGATCTTTTGAGAAGTTATCATTTTTTATAATTTTCTAATTAAGCATGAGATTCACTAAAATAGTTATTTCCATATATCTAATTCTACTACAAAACAAATATGAGATACAAATCATTTCCATTCAAATAGTTCTGGGACTATTTATCTACGTTAGATTCCAATTCTACCATCTCTAGTCCATCTAAATAAACATGACCTAAGTACTAGCATATATGTTCAAAAATAAGCAACTCAATTAACTGAGTCAAACAATCCCATTAACTCTTGAAAAAAAATAAATAAATAAGTGATGTTTATATAAAATAATTACAAATTAGTGATAAACTTTACAAATATTAATAATTATAATTCATAATTTATAATTATTTTTTGAAACGTGGACTAAATTGTAATTTCCCTTTTTAACTCTTTCTTTCTCATGTGAAAAGATAATAATGGATCATGGATGGATAAAGACCATATGAATGATGGATAATAATAAGGACAAGCATTCATGAGCATGAGCATGAGCATGAGCATGACATCCACACAACAGGTTATTGTTTGGTAAGTACCCACCAGAAAACAGACCATATGACATCTCTCTTGGCTAACAAAATCCATAAAATTGGTCAAAGGCTGATCTGATGATCACCACTCACCTCCCCAGACCAAACCAGACCGACTTATGACTTCACTCAAGTTTGAAAACTCCGCCGCAACCTTTGAACTTCTATAACAGAGAAATAGAACAAGCAAAACTCTCAGTTGAGTCTAGAGAGGGTAATTGGAGCCGTGCAAATGGGCCGAACTAAGTTTGCATGGATCTTAGCTTTGGGCCGTGCAAATGAGCCAGGCTAAGTTTGTGTGCAAAGTGAGCCAAGCCAAGTTTGTATGGGCCTTGTGTTTGTGCCATGCAGCGAGCCGAACTAAGTGGACTCTGTCTAGCTCTGTATGTCGTTCTAAGTTGACATGGTTTTGGGACCATGCTAGTTTTGTTAGACCGGATAACAGTTGGTGGGTTATGACAGCAGAGCTAACCAACGGAACAACTGAGCTAGGTCTTGCAATTAGCACGACATTACACATTGCTCGGCAGTCTTAAAAGCAAGCATTCAGTACGGTTAGTCAAGAACAGTTCTTGACTAACCGAAATAACTTTCTTAGCTTGATGGCCAAGCTAAGAGTTGTGTTATTTTACTCATACTTTAGAGATAAAGGTGTTAAAGGATAGGCATTATCCTCTAAGAGATGGACTCTGGATAAGACTCTACAAAGGGCATGTTTGATTAGGTGAATTAGAACATAGGATTGGGATTATTAATCCGTTGGCCCAATTATCCTAGATTTGTTTTAACATTTTGGTTTAGAATTATTAATCCAATGGATAATTAATCCAACAAATTTGTAGGATTATTAGTAATGGGGTAGGGGTGGGATTATTAATCCAATGGATATTAATCTAATTGGATAGTGAATACTACACTAATTTAATAGGATTATTAATACTTTACTATTAGTCTTGTGAATCAAACATAATCAAAGAGTACTTACAGTCCTACTAGAATTCTATCTAGCGAAATATATAAAAACTCAGAGGTAAACCTCACAGAGATAATGCAATTTCACAGAATTGACTTAAGCATCGGCTGGGTTTTCCGGCACACATCCGCCGGGTAACTTACCGGAGTTGTTTTGCAAGAAGAACGACACCATTCGTTGGGGATTGAAGTGTGATCACAAGGAGTACACGTAACGAATACTTTGTGCCCGTGCAAGTCTTATTGAAGTATTTCCTTACTCATTAAAGTATTTCCTAACTCAATACGATTAAATTCGGATTATTCAGAACAATATCCCATTCTCTGAACTGCTCCAGCTCAGAAAAATGAAAAATGGAAGAAAATGAGATCATTACAAGAATGCCTTGGGTATAATTATAAATAAATCCCCTGCAAGGGAGACAGTTTCATATAATAACAGGGAAGAATTTGGAAGTGATTCTTTGGGTTCAGACTAGATTTGCGATAACAGCATCTACTACCTCTTGGGTGGTGCTGCTTCCACCGAGATCTTTTGTCCGATACTTGCCCTCTGAGATTACATGCTTCACAGCAATCTCCAAGCGATCTGCAAACGAAGGAAACTGAAGATGTCTCAACATCATGGCTGATGAGAGAAGTAGAGCAACTGGGTTTGCCTTCTTTTTCTCCACTAACTTGTCATTTCCCACATTTCCTGCCAAAGCACCTTGCTCAAAAATAGCATGATCAGCCCCCACGTCACCTGAAGTCACCAAAACAATTACATCCTCATTTGTGAGTTATTAATACATCAGCTCTGAATTTGCTAAGAATGACTGGAGAAAAAATAGATTGAGTGTAACCTCACAACATACGACTAATCAAAGAAAAAGAGAAAAGACTATGAATGTGTGGAGTGATTGTGAGTACCTCCTGGCATTACACCAGTGCCTCCAGCAATACCAGCTGCTGTATTTGCCACGAGATTGCCATGAAGATTAGGAGTAACCTACAAAACATAAGACTGTAAGTCTTCATCAACAGCCTGTCAATAAGGTCGGGTGAGAAAGTAAACATGAGTGCATATGGAACATTAATTGGGCTAAATAAAAAAAGAAACATGGTAAAATCAATAGGGTTCTTATGTATAAGATTCCAGCAAATGATTCAACATTCTACCAGTGAAAACTCCAAATCATCTGGGCCCCGTTAAAAAAAAAAAAAAAAAAAAACATGGAAATGAAAGTTTGGCTCCCAATTCTCAATCGATGGAGAGTTGTTTGTTATTACACCTTGGGCTACCAAAACAACTTCATGCATATAATTTGGGGTTCGATAATTCTTCAGCAAGAGACCAGGAACAAGAATTGACTTATTTTCGTTTTCTATGCAAATGAGCAAAAGAAGCACTTCAACTTTAGTCTAGTTCATGTCAACTCAATCATAACTTTGAAAGTAATATAATGCCACCAGTAAAGAGTTGGATATTAAAATTCTTCCCCATAAACCCAAACAAAAATGTCTATATTGACAACCAAGTTTAATAGGATTCCAGTGGCCACGATTTATTAGCCTCATCAGCTATTGTCCATGTTAACTCAACCATATCATCCAACACAATTTAATGACACAAGTAATAGGGTTAAATATTTTTAAATTCTTCCAATTAACGCAGAAAAAAATGTCTATATCAACAACAAAGTTGAACAGGATTCCAGTGCCCCCGTGGTAGTGAGGTAGCAGTTATTTAGCAAACTTGTCAGCATTCACTTAGAAAACCAAGAAAATATTGATTAATTTCAGAGTGGAATATACTCCATTTATTGTTTCACTTGATGCTCCAATCAACCTTTCACTTCATGCTTTCAAAAGAAGAAAACATTGTTTCCTATTGAGCCCTAACCAACACATAAAATAAACAGGGAATTTTACATAGTGGTCTGCTTAAAATAGTTAATGTTCCAAACGTTCTATATCAAAACAAAACAGCATATCAACTATAATCTTGTTAAAATAAAAAGCAGGTCTCCCCACCTTTGGAAGCCCAAGTTCACCAAGGACGTCAAGATAAACATCAATAAATGTTCTTTAAATCCTTAAGATCAGTTAAAAAAGCAAATTGAGTGTGTGAAGACAACAGAGCACTGCAGGCCATATATGCATTTTAATCAGTGACATTACCATAACATCAAATTGCTCGGGCTTCGAAACAAGTTGCATGCAGCAGTTGTCTACAATTATCTCATTGTACTTGATACTGGGATACAAGCTCGAGACCTCTTGGCAGGATTCTAAAAATATACCATCAGCAAGTTTCATAATGTTGGCCTTATGCACAGCTGTCACTTGCTTTCTGTTGTTGAGGTAAGCATACTCAAACGCATATCTTGCAATACGTTCAGAGCAGAACTTTGTCAATAAGAAGCAAAAGTCGGGTGAGAAACATCCAACCTCCAAACTCAGAAAATTTTATGAAAAATTTGTCATTTTAATCTTGATTGGGATCCAAACCTATAAAAAAAAAAATTAAAAAAATAAACAAAAAAAAAGGAGGAAGAGAACAGATAGATCTCTGTCCAAAAAAAAAAATTATCTAGCAGGACTAAAAGTAAGTTGAGCTAAATTAAGAGCACAAATTCCTGATAAGATATATAGTGAATAAAAGAGCGAAAACACAATTTTCAAATAAATATATATACCAAATAAATAGTTTTGGCATGAGCAGAAGTTAAGTTATAACATTTGCAAGGAAAAATTCAGGAGTAATGGCAATTGCTAAGGGCATAATTGTAATGATATAAGAGAATAATTGTCCTTCAATCCCTCCTTACTTTTAATGAAATAAGGGTATGTTTGATTGACAAGATTAGAGCATGGGATTGGGATTATTAATCCGTGGGCCCAATAATCCTGTATTAGTTGTGAAATTTTGTTTCATGATTATTAATCCAATGGACAATTAATCCAACAAATTTGTAGGATTATTAGTAATGGGATAGGGGTGAAATTATATATCCTGAGTTAGGAAATAAAATAAAAAGACTTTTTTACCCTTGACTAAAAATTAAAACAATTATTATTTTTATATAATTTTATATTTTAGAAGGCTAAAAATAATTTTTAAAAATTTAAAAATTATTTTTATATTTATTTTATCAAATTAATTTATATTTTTTAAAAAAAAATTAAAAAACAAACCAAATATGGCCTTTGTATTTTGTATTTTTATTTTGCTTTTATTTATTTATTTATAATTTTTTTTCAAAACCACGTTTATGAAGAAATTTTGATAAAGAAAAAATTGTGAATAAATATTGATGGAGGGTAAGATTGAAAAAGAAGATAAATATAGTTGTAATCCTACATTCATATATCTTCTTATCCAATGCAAATCAAACAATGGATGATGGGATAATTTATCCTACTAATCCAATTGGATAGTGAATACCACACTAATTTGATGGGATGATTAATACCTTCAATATTTGTCTTATGAATCAAACATAGCCTAAGAATATAATTGTAGAAACACTAAAAACATAGTTTGGTTTCGTTTCCGAAAATTGTTTTGTTCTGGAAAAAGAAAGAAAACGATAATTGACACGGAAAACTTTCTTGACAACCGTTTCTGAGAAAGTTTTTGAAAAATATAAAATATACATAAAAATATAGGAAATTGTTTTAAATTGTTTTTTTTTTTGAATTCTGAAAATCTGTTTGCATAAGAAAATAAAAACAACATCAAAACCACGAACCGTTTAATTTATTGTTTTCGAAAAACTAAGAATAAAATTATACTAGACAAGCCTATTCTTTTCCTTCCTCACTTTCTTTCCACATAACCAAACAACTAGGAGGGATGACATAATCCATTCCCTAGGTTCTCTCCGTCCAAGCAAGGATCCTCTAGAGTTTTTTTTTTCTAAAATTTTCTAAAGTGGTGTGTTGTATGGTTGAGATTTAATAACAAGTCATATTAATTTTTTAGCACTAAATTTCAACCATACAACACACCACTTTAGGAAACTTCAAGAAAAAAAAACTCTAGAGGATCCTTGGTGCTTCTAAATGGGCAACAACTTGAGCAATGTCATTCCTTAATTTATTTGCATTCATAATCTGGTAAAAAGCCAAAGGTATCCTCTCACACACACTTTCCCACCATCATCAAAACATTAAGATTGTCTTTGGATTATGAATTTACGAAAATGAAATGATGGAGAACAGCCCAAATTTAGATTTCGTAGTTTAGATATAAGAGCTTTGTCACATGAATTTAAAATAACAAAGTTAAAGTAGTTATTTGAAATCATCCATGCTAAAGGTTGTAGTTGTACAATGATCCAAATAAAATACTTGCAATTTTTCATCCCTAATTTGTCTTCTTAATCCACTTATAACAGTTTAATTTTTTATATAAAATTCAGAAAGGGACACTGAATAGCATGTACAATTTCAATAACAGAGAACTAAACTCATACTTATAAAACTCGACTCGACTCGACTCGATCAATAGGCAACACATACCTTTAGGCTTTCCACGACGCCAGGAACGACCTCGTGCTCGAGTCCCGAATATTCGCCCTCCGTGTTCTCCCTAATCACAACAATATCAACATTCTCATGCTTGGTCTGCAAACCCTCCAAATTGAAGCAATGGACAAGGGAAGCGTAGAGATCGAGCTCCTTCCTCAGCTGAACGTTCAGCGAATTCACACCACCGCCTACGGGAGTCCTAAGCCCTCCCTTCAAGCACACCTTGTTCTTGCGGATCGATTCGATCACCTCCGGAGGCGCGCTCTTCATGTCGCCTCGGACTTGATAGCGATCGAAGTACACCGGTGCGTGCATTGCCTCCATGACCTGCTCGACGGCGCCGGTGACCAGAGGTCCGATTCCGTCGCCGGAAATCAGAGTGACGGCTCTCGGAGCGCCATCTCCCGGTCGGGGCATGTACGTTACGGATCGCGATGGTGATCGAGTGCAGAGTTGTTTGAGGATGGGTGTGAATCGACGAGCCATTGATGTGGAGGACTTTGATTCGATTTCTGATTGGAGTCTGTCTGCGAGGGAATTGAATGAATGAGCTAGGGTATTCAGTTCATGGAAGGGTGCACGGAAGCACCAAATCCGTAAAGCGCACATTTAACGGCACAAAATTGAAGTTTGAATTTTTTTTTATTTTTTATTTTTCAAATTATATAGATGGTGTATAGATGGTGACTTTTGTGTCGTTGGATCTGCACTTTAGGGATTACTCAGTTTGTGTTGTATTGTAGAGAAGCCATGAAAGAGAGTGGTGATTAATTCCACTAATTTTTGGATCACTAATAGCTCTAATAAGTTAAAAATAAATAAATAAATAAATAAATTCAAGTCAAAACATCACATCACTTTAGTGGGGGTTATTGTGCTACATCATTAATGATGCTCTAGAGCTCCCAATTTAGTGCTCTAAAATATTATTCCCCAAGTTATACTCTGATTTACCCAATTTCGTCCAAGCTTGAATTGTGATTAAGATTGTCTGTTTTAAATTCAACCTAAGTTAAATTCGAATTATTTGAATTGTAAATAAATTTTTTTTTTTTAAAGCTATATTATTAAATTAATAAAATTTGATTTTATTTACATTTTTTTATATAAAAAATTATTAATACCATCAAAATAAATAATTTATATAATATACGAGATATGTCGCTATAATAATCTTTATAATTTATGAGTGAAAATTAAAAAAAAAAAAGTAAGATTTTATGTTATTTGTATATATAATATATATTCAATATGATTTAATAACCTAAATTATTTTAATATCATATAATGGCTAATAATTTATATATATTTAATATTTTTATATATCTATATATGTATAATTCGAGTTTCAGATTGCTCGGGTTGTTTGACATATTTGCCTAAGCTCGTTCAAATTTAATTCGAGCTTCTGAATTTTTGCCTAAACCCGTACCGAATTTGAAAATATTTTGTTTAAGCCTTAAAAAAATTCAGACTAGGTTCGAGTTGTTCAGGTTGAACCCGCCCAAGTTACACCCCCAACTAGTACCCTGTTAGTTTGGAGTTAATGTTATTTTAGGCTCTCAGCGCATCTTCACTTAGGCTGTGCAAAACACTCTCTAATCCGTTAAAATCATACTGATTAATATTAATTTGTACCGTTCTAATAGTTAATGAGAGATTTAATATATGAAATTTATTACAAATTAGTGGTTATATATATAAAACTTATTAAATAAAATTATTTTGTCTTATATATCTAAAAAATATTATACAAATTAATGTTATATATTATGTAAATGTATGATAATTAGTTAGAATATTCTTCAATCTGCCAATTTATCAAAAATCCTCCAAACCGTAATTTGTCAATCCGTTAATCCGCTAACCAGTCATTCGATTTGTAATTTTACTCTCAAACCGCCCGAACCGCACCGCGTATATCCTTATCTTTAACTGTGTATCAATTTTTCATTAAATTTGAGTAAAAACTTTATTTGATATCAAAGACTCTAATGGAGGATTTTAGCGTTTCATCAAACTACTGGCCCGGCCAGTTGACTGGCCAGTGTAAATATATATGTATATTTTTTGCCTTGAAGAGGTTGACCAGTTAGTATAATTTTATTTTATTTTTTTGCCTTGAGGTGCTCACCTGGGAAGACATTTGGAGAACATCCGGGGGACATCCGATAACAACAATAAACGATGATTTAATGAAAGAAAAATTGATTCTAAAAAAGTAAAATTTTTGATTTAATACTAAATTGATGAAATCATTATAGCCGAAAAAGAATACTTTTCTTTCATCAAATTTAAATATAATAATAAATCTAATATACGGTTGAAGATGGTCTACCTCTCCGACTTTTGCCCGTTTCCACCAAGTTAACAAAAATTTCTGGTATTTATTTGTCACGTATTAGCGAAAATATCCTTTCATTTATTTATTTATTTTAATGATGTCTTTTATAGCAGTTTCGGATTTGATTTTTCATAAAAATATATAACTATTTTAAGACACTCAATACAATAGCATATTTACTTGGAGCATGAGTTTTTCTTTTATCAAGTTCTGTTTATTTTTCTGATCCAAAAAAAAAAAAAAAATCCTGTTTATTTTGATGTAAAAAAATATTTTACTTATTTTATATTATTTGGTTGAACAAAAAGTAAATAAAATATTTTTTTATTATTTTTTTAAAAATATTACTTTTAAAAATTTTGTAAGTTAATTTTTACAAAGTTAACTCTTACTCACTACCTTTTCAATATATTTAGTATTTTCAAATAAATACCTTAACTCACTAAAAAGTCATAAATAATACTTTATTAAATTAAAATTTCTCTTTTAGGCAATAAAATATTTTATTTCAAAGGTTAACCAAACGCCAAAAAATAAAAAACAAAAATATATTTGTGTAAAATTAATTTACAAGAAAAATATTTTTTGATGTAACATATTTTACATCAAAATAAACAAAACCCAAATGTAAAATCCTAATAGTATCATTAAAACCCGTATTCCACTTGTTGAAAGTTGATTTTAGATTAGACTAAAGGTTATTTTAGAAATATAGTTAAAAGTTGACTTTTTAGTTTTTTTTGACTTTTTTGAAAAAATATGTAAAAAATGTGAGAGATGATATAACCAAAAATAAATTAAAAGCTAGAAGATAGCTTTTATCCATCTTCCCAAAATAGCCCTAAGTAAAACAATCAAATTTGAACAATATTAAAAGTTTGTTGAGTATTTATTTTAAATTAAATAATCTATTACTCAATTTGACTTAATTATACGCATTACAAAAAATCATATTAATTCAATTCAACTCGACTCATGATCAATTCAATTAAAACTCCGCTGAGATCAATTTATAAGGTAAAGAAATCAATTTTGAACATATTTTAAAGTTAGTTAAATTTTTAAATTAAACGTGAACAACTTTTACTATGGAGATCAATTCAACTCGTTTATAGGAGAAAACTCCAAAAAGAAGAAGAACAAAAAAAAAAAAACCAAAATGAGATGAAAAGTCCACCCTTTGGTGCAAAAGTTTTAACCAATTCAAATGACTCCATTAGTTTGCATCTTTACGTGAAGTGCTTTCGAAAAACACAAGCAGTCTTGGTGGTTCGCCTGGTTGGCCCCAGACTTGAACATGTGAACCAAGCTGGAAATCCATATGCTGAATCAATAACACTCCACAAAGGCATCAAAAACATTTTTTTGGAAGCTATGGAGAGACTTGTTCCGGTCATAAGCTAGAATTAATTGCGGTGCTTTCAGTAATGAAGAAATCAGATCAAATAAAGTTGGTATAGTTGAAAATTTCTCAGAATTCATTCACCAAATTCCACCTGACATTGAAATCTTTCTTCACAACCATAAAAAGCAGCAAGCAAATGATATGCAGCAGACCTAATAGTCAGAATGGTCTAATAATGCAGGAGATTGTTTCTGTTTTAAAAACATAAAAAATTAAACTGATACTAAACAGGTGGACGTATATAAAGCTTACATCACCATTCACAACCTGATTCACATGCAGAATTATACTCGTGTTTATAAGGAGGTCCATCACATGTATGTTAATGAAGTAATAATTTCAATGAAATGCATGTTCAAATTCGTGCATTGTTTGCACAAAAGGAGGGAGAACAGAACAAAACAAAGCATGTGCAAAAACATTGTAGGGACACAACATTTTCCGAAGTTCCTACACTACGAATTCTGGTTTAGTTATTCAAAATAAGTCGACCTGCGTGTCAACCTTAGAAGACCAATTACCAAGTAAAATGAATATAACATGACAAGACCTTTGTAATTCTTCAAGGCATTGCCAACTGGTCAATTGATGCTTTTAATTTAGACTCTGCTTATACTATGAAAAGCACTCAAAAGAACAGATGAAAATTGTATTAAGCAAAACATGGTCACTATGAAACAAGAAAATAACAAATCCAAAATTGGCCATCAGATACGTAAGAGTACCAATTCTGTTATGTGTCTGTGTGTGTGTGATAAGTAGAGTATATCATTCTAAATTTAACAAGTAACACTAGTTCAACTATGCACAACTTAGCAGCAGAAATAACATAGGTACAAAAACCATAATGAAATGCAAGTGCAATTGCAAATTCATGCTCTTTGGAGTGCAGTAGTGTTAGTTTACAATCTTGAGCATGAACCAAGGATGCATTAATTATGCCTACTCTACAAAAATGGCTACCAGTAGCCAATACAACCAATTTAAATTCAAATCTTCATCGAGTTGAATTGAGTGGTCTAGACTGAAGCTAGAACAGGTTTCAAATTATTAGTGTCTGATGGAAAAAGAGGCATCTTTTAAGCAAATATAGTGGTTGTAATTCAATGATCTTGGAGGTTAAATGGTTTTACATATCAAACTTGAAAAAGAATGCAGTCATTTTCATTATCATCAAACAATTTTCAGTAACATACACTGCAAATAACTGAAACAGCAAGTAGTAGACATTCGAAAGCAAAAGAATATGTTTAACTAGGGAGACATTAACAATTGATTCTACAAAATACACAGAATTATGAAGAAATCTACTCACTTCAGCATGGAAGATAAAAGAAAAATATCTTTCTTCTCTAGCCCTAAAGTTAAGTGTGAATCATATTTGAAAACCATTAACTAAGGCTCAAAATCAACACTAAAAAGTATAGCCAAACTCACTCCCCCTCAATTCCAGTTCAACAACTTCAAGTATATTTTTTTAGAAGGTAACAGCTTCAAGTATATGAATGACTGAAATACCAAATAGTATGCTTCAGAGACCTGAAAAATGGTATGCCTGTCCTTAGTGGGCTGAAGCAGCACCACTGCCGCCTAATCCCATCTTCATCCCCAAAATCGCAAGCTGCTCAACAAACTCACTACCTGTAAGAATTTCTGTCGTTCCATATATTACATGTTTGACTGGCAGCTGACTGTGTGCAAGCTCTTGCAAGCTCCCATACTCCACATAATTGCCACCACCTATCATAAACACAATAGCTTCTTTAAATGGTCCTTTCAGATGGCTACCACTTGAACCAGAGCTTGACTTGGGGGCACGGGGATCAAACACAAGATAAGAATCAATTTCAGGATTTGGTTTCCCCTCCATCAGGGCTTCGACTGTCCTTGTCAATGCCAGTTGATGATCACTAGACAATAGATTCTTCACGCCAGCAGTGACAGCACTAATTGATTGACCATAGAGCTTCTCAGCCCAATCCACAATGTTACTTCTACTAGCAGAACTTGCATTTGCCAATGAAACATTTAAGGATTTTATCTTTTTAACATACTGAAATGCACTAGTATCAACTTCTGACTCCCTGAGAGCTGCTTCAACCAATTCCACTTCTGATTGAGGAATGGTTTCAGAAGAGATAAGATACATGATTGCAAAACGCAGCTTATCCATCTTAGCACCTTTCCCTTTAAGCGCACTGAGAAGCTCAGTTCGGTCGATGCCACCTTTAATCATCATGTCACTCTCTTTTTTGGCAAAAGAATCAAGAGACCTATCCTTGATCTCACCCAACAACATAGTAGCAATATTAGTATGCTTATCAATCACCTGCTTCCGCTCAGTCAACTCAGGCAGTGAACTCACCGCGTTCATCAAATGCTTTGTGTTACCAATCAAGTCTGTCCCATCAAATTCAGCCCCCTCATTTCCACTGGTCCTCCTATTCACCTCATCAACATCCTTCTTGTACTTAGTCAATTGGGTCTCGATCTCCACAGCTACTTGAGGAAATTCCAAGGACCCATTCACCACCCAAAACGGATCCGACCTATCCAATTCATAAGATTTCATCCCACCCTTGTCTCCTTGCACACTCAATCTATTCAACTTCAAACCAAGCACATCATGAACAAGCGGCCTATACCTAAAATCATGCTGTATTGAAACTGACAACTCAAAATTACGATCAAATAAACAGAAAATGGGCCTATGAAACGAAGTTGAAAATTTCCCTCCTTGGGAAAACAAATTATTCTTGGCCAACAAATGGTCGCGCAATCGCTGATCCAGCAAAGAGGCGACCATTTCAGCAGGGCCACCGCGAGGGCACGTAATTATAGGAACCACAGCGAGGGTAGCCAACACAGAAAACAAAGCACTGGCAATCTTGTCAATAATTTCCTCGATTTCACGGTCTCCAGCAGAGGGATCATTCAATTGAACATAACAAGACTTATTGGCAAGAGAAAACAAATTATCCTCTAAAGTTAGAAACTCCAAGTAGTGATCGTGGACCTTTGAAATCCGACGAATGGAGTCGGAATTGAGAGTCCATGAAGCGAGATCTTGGAGGAGAGGCCGAGGGATGGAGGAGGAGAAATTGAGGTGGAAGGAATCGTAGAGAGATTTGGAGACGTCGGAGGCGATGCGGAGGACGTTGAGTTGAGTGGGTTGGACAAAGTAGACGGCGCGGACGTCGTGGACGGGCTTGCGGTCTTTGTCGATGAGGAAATATAGGGTTACGCCGTGCTTGCGGAGGTCCTTGACATGGATGAGAGGAGAGAGAATGTCTTGGCAGAACTTGTCATAGATCAAGATCTTGTACACTTGTTCTTCGTTGACAGTTCCACTTGAAGGATTCACAGGTTGGTTCATATTCAACATTCGAATTATGCATTCTGCAAATCATATTTACTACATCAAATTCTATATATATACGTACATATATATTATATCAGCAAAATTAGATCGATAGATGACGACCGAGAAAGGAAGAGGAGGGATCTAGAGAGAGTTACCTGTCTGTCTTTGTCGCAGATTCAGCGCCATTGTTTCTTTGGAGGTTGTGATTTGAATTTCCTTTCTATTACGCCTATACAAACAAAGAGCTTCCTTAACAATGGTGAGTGTTGGTGCTTCTGCTAAAGCTCTGTTTGTTTGGGGAGTCTGTTTTTTAAAACTGAAATACAAGAGTATTTCTAAATTAATATTTGTCACTACTGAGAGGAGATGATAGCAGCAGCATTTTATGATTATTCAATTTTAATTTGATCAGATCAAATGCATCGAATCACACTCACAATTAGATTTTGATTTTATTGATTTTTTAATTTAATATATATATATTAATTTATTTTATATATACTGGTGTATTTTTAACCAAAAATTCTTCTTTTAAATGTCTTCTCTAATAATTTCTGTGTCATTACAGGAGAATTTCATGCCTATATGTTTTGTTTATTTTTAAATTATTAAACAGATTTTTAAATAAATTAATTATTATAAACTTGTTGTTTATATTTTAATATGAAGGGTAAACTTGCAATAAAATATACATCATGAATAATTAAATTTTTTTTCGGAAAAAGTAATAAAAAATAAAATTTTATTGACTTTATTTATAATTTTAAATAGGAATTTTTATTGATAAATCTCATTTGGAGGTGTTCTAACCCAATAAGTCCATCAATAAAAATTATAACCTAATTAGTTTCATGTATTTATACTTTTATTCCATGAGGTCCTTTTTTTCTTAATTTATATTGTTTGTTGGACTATTATACCTTTATGTCTATTGTTGATATATATTACATAGAAAAAAAATATACGCATTTTTCTTTTGTTGCTACCTCTATTTTGGTAGTTACCATTATTCACATTTTTCATTTTGATCAGTTTCATTCATATTTGTGGTATTATTTCATTGTGTTGAGGTTTGTAACTCTCTATTTGGTAGGGTTTAGAAACTCTAATTTACATGTGGTGGTGAATTAATATTACGTTCCTCCATTGTTGCGATAAAACTTTGTGTTCCTCCATTGTCATTTTGTGTTCGAAGCTCTGTGTTCGTACATTATTGCTCTATGTTTGAAACTCTATATTTCTCCATTGTTATAAGTTGAAACCCCAGTTTGTATTGAGTCAATTTTGTACAAACATATTTTTCAAATGCGGGTTTGGTTTGATTTAGATTGACGAAATGGTGAAATTACATAAATTGTTAATAATAGTAATAATGATGAAGATGAGAATGTGGGTGAAATTTTTTTTGTTTTTAGAGTGAAGCCTGTTTGGTAACGTTTATGTTTTCAGTTTATATTTACAAAAAGTTTATAAACTGGTTTTTGTTTATTTTTAGAAAAACATAAACTACAAACGCGTTTGGTAATTGACAAAATGTTTAAAAATATAAAAAAGAGTGAGAAATGGCAAGTGGCGGCGGAAGACGGTGGTGGAAAGTGGTGACGGCGGATAGTGATAGCGAGTGGTCGTGGGTGGTGGCAAGTGGGTGGTGGTGGTTTGTGGGTGGGTGACAGTGGCGAGTGGTAGCGAGTGGGTGGTGGTGGAGGTGGTGGTGGCAGGTGGTAGGTGGTGGTGGCAGGTGGGTGGCGGATGGCGGGTGGTGGTGGTCGGTAGTGGCAGGTGAGTGGTGGTTGCGGATAGGTGGCAGGTGGTGGTGGCGGGTAGGTGGGTGGGTGACAGTGGCGGGTGGTGGGTGGTAGCGAGTGGGTGGTGGTGGTGACAGGTGGGTGGCAGATGGCGGGTGGTGATGGGTGGTGGCGGGGTGGTGGTGGTGGGTGGGTGGGTGGGTGACGGTGGCAGGTGGTGAATGGTAGCAAGTGGGTGGTGGTGGCGGGTGGTGGGTGGTGATGGCAGGTAGGTGGCGGATGGCGGGTAGTGGTGGGTGGGTGAGTGGGTGGCGGGTAGCGGGTGGTGGTGGTGGTGGTAGTGGGCGGTGGCAAGTGGGCGGTGGGTGGGTGGTGGGTGGCGGGCGGGTGGCAGGTGGCTGGTGGTGGATGGTGGTGGCAGGCGGGGTGGCGGGCGGTGGTGGTGGTGGCGGGCGGTGGATGGTAGTAGCGGGTGGTGGGTGGTGGCGGGTGGATGGTAAGTGGGTGGTGGTGGTGGTGGCGGCGAGAGGTGGGTAGTGGTGGCGAGTAGGTGGCAGGTGGTGGTGGGGGGGTGGGTGGTGGGTAATGGTGGCGGAAGACGGTGGTGGAAAATGGTGGTGGGTGGTAGCTAGTGGCTAGTGTTGGGTGGTAAAAAAAAAAAAACTCAAAACTCAAAACGGAAACACACTTTTTGAGTTTACATTTTTTGGCCAAATTTATAAACTGAGACCACTGATTTATAAATCAAAAATTTACCAAACAAGTTTTTATTGAGTTTTTAAAATTTTTGTAAATATAAACAGAAAACTGAAAATATAAGTGTTACCAAACGGCACCAGAGTGATTGAGTTTTTTTTTTTTTAAATTTCTAATTCTATTGCTGCCATTGTTTCTATTTTTTTGTCAATCAATGTGAATGTTCACATTTCACATGATTTGAAAGTCTGAGAAATAAGTGTTCGAATATAGATATTGTCATGACCCAAATCCGTTCCTATGGGTTTAGTATCGTAACCGGCCAGTAATCCTTGGATTACCAAAGGCCTCTTGACAGATTAACATATAGTTAGGAGTTGCGGAAGCAAATATACAAAATATACGTAGTCCATTGAGCTGTGAAGACATACATGAGACGCATAATTTAAAACTTTTATAAACTTACGAGTGATGTCAAAAGATATAACAATTACATATCACTCCTAGAAGTATAATATTAGAAATATTGCCCAAAAACTTAACAAAACAAACAAAGTCTAATATGATTACAAAAACAGCCACAAAACTTGATTTCATTCGGAACCTCCTCGGGAGGCACAACGGTTGGCTGACAAAAACTGAAACATAGGTCGTCAACTCTGGGCCTAGTCATGTGCTGTTCACCTACATACATAATATAAATAGTGAGTCAAAGCCTGGTGAATAATAACAAGGTAAAGAATTTTAATGAATGATGCCCAGCACAGACTTCAAATCTCGTGGTAAATCAGAATTATAATCAAGTAGCGGAAACAGAATCATAATATTATCCATATTCAAATCATGTGTGATACATCCATTAGCATAAACATGTCTCTTTGGTCAAGCATATCAAGTTCCATAAAGGAACCTTCGGTACCGGGTAACATATCTCATATATTGGCCACGGTATTGTTTCCCCCGGACAAGGGCCTGTGCCACGGTATTGTTTCCCCTGGGCAGGGGCCTGGGCCACAGTATTATCCCCCGGGCTAGGGCCTCATGACCATAGCCACAGTATTATGTCCCCTGGGCGAGGGCCTCTACTAAAGATACCACAATTACGTTTCAAAGAAAATTGGACAATCATTCACTCATACAAAACATACCATTTCAGAAAACTTGTCAATTCATATCATCAGAAAATAATTAAAGTTAAACATAACTTCACAGAGTTATTACTCACAAATAACCAGTGGCTCCAAATAGACGAGTAGTGTAGGGAATTCACTTATCTTGAGGCGCGTGACCTATATAATAGGATAAATACATACGTTGAATACACACGCTCGGATTGAACATAACTTATTTCACTTGTTCTTAGTGTGTTTCTAGCCTTCAACCCCATTATGGTGTCTTAATCATGGCCTAGGAATGCCTAGGATGGAATAAGGTTGCAAAATTGTACTTGAAAATGTTTTTCAAAACTTGCTGAAAATAGGGGTCTCGCTCGAGCGTAGCTTTCTTTGCTCGAGCAAACATATCAACTGTGAGTGGTCGCTCGAGTGCATACTCCTTCGCTCGAGTGGTTTGCAAAATGTGAAAAAGTTCTAGTTGCGTGCAATTTTCGCTCGATGATCGCTCGAGCGTAAGACACAAGTCCTCGCTCGAGCGCAAGTCTTGTCGCTCGAGCGTGCTTCCAAACACGCAAACTTCTGAGAGCATGCAATTTACGCTCGAGCTAACCTTTTGTCGCTCGAGCGGAAGTGTAAAAATAAAGGTGGTCGCTCGAGCGTAGAATCCCTCGCTCAAGCGTGGAAGCAAAATTCTGGGTTTTTCAGATTTGCTCCCAAAGTTCAAAACATGAATTCAACACTCTAAAACTCATCCTCTTGGGTCAACATTCTGGAAAACATTTAGAAACTCACAAAACATCATGATTTAAAGATCATTTCATGAAATCAAGGCCCAAAATTATGCTAATTGTTCACAATTTCAAATTAAACTTTATGGATGTTCCAAAAAACATGACATGACATGCATGAAATAATTTGAGTTTCAAGTCTCCAAATCATGATCAAATGAAATGAGAGGATGTAAAACAGGATGAATTCTCAAAACATAGGTGAGATGAATACATACATGAAATAATTCTTTGAAATCATGTCCAATTTGTAAAGAAAAGAATATGTATGTATGGTATGGCTCAATTCCCCTCAATTCTAGCGCAATTCCCTCATGAATTCACCTAATTCACTTGAAGTCTTGTAAAGTCTAACTCAATTACACAATTAAGAGTTTGATTCATTACCTAGAGGCTTGAATCACAAGAGTTGAAGTTGAAACTCTCAAATCTTCTTCAAATGTCAACAATTCCTAGCAATTCCTTGGTTTGAGTTCAATTTTCTTCCCTCTCTCTCTCCCTCACGTTTGGTGCTTGAAAGTGGGAAGTAAGAGTGTCAAAAACATGTAATAAGGTGTAGAAGTGGTCTTGCATAAGCCCACTTAGTGACATTTAAGTAATTGGCTTAACCTAAGTTAAGTAGCATTAATTATTCTAATTTAATCGTTCCAAATCAAATTTTAATTAAACTTACCATAAAATCCTATAAAATCCTAATTAACATATAAATCAAGTCAATTTCTGAATTGGATGCTGATAAGGCCTTCAATTCGCAGATCGAAACTAAAACATGAACAGATCTTCCTACATCAAACAGATGTACACACAAAATGATGCAATGCACATATAATTAACTCATGATTTCTTCTTAATTACTTCTTTGGCATACTTAAACATGAATTAGCGTTAATCATGGGTCGGGATTGTTACAGAAATGGACATAATTATATATTTTGTAAGATGTGAATGTTCACATATCATTGGTTATTTGTTAACATACTTGTTGTTTGAACAATCATTTTTTATTATCATTAAATAATTGAAATAGTCATTTTTTCTTTGAATTTTGTTTCATATTGCAATGTGAATGTTCACATTGGTATGATTTTTTTTTTTTTTTTTTTAAGGTTAGTTGTATGTTAATTGTAAATTATAAATTTTCACATTATATTTTGGTATGAGTTTTTTTTTTTTTTGAATTTTTTTTGGAAGTTGGTTATATTTTGTTTTTTTTTACTATACTTGTTCGTTGAACAATCATTTTTGTTACAATTGAACAATCGAAATAGTCGATTTTCACTTTTTTCAATTTTATTTTATATTTTCACGTTATAGTGCGAATGTTCACATTGGTATGAGTTTTTTTTTTTAATTTTATTTTTAACTAGTTGTATATTAATTGTAAATTGTGAACATTCACATTGTATTTTAGTATAAGTTTTATTTTTTCGAAAGTTAATTGTGTGTTTGTTGTTTTTGTTACTATGCTTGTTAGTTGAACAATAATTTTTTGTTATCGCTGAACAATTAAAATAGTTGATTTTTTACTTTTTCTCAATTTTATTTTATATTTTCACATTGCAGTGTAAATTTTTACATTGGTATGAATTATTTTTCTTAAAGGCTAGTTGTATGTTAATTATGAATTGTAAATATACACATTGTATTTTGATATGAATTTTATTGTTTCGAACATTAGTTGTATATTTGTTGTTTATTGTGAACATTCACATTGTACTTTAGTATGTGTTTTGTTTTTTTAAAAGTTAGTTGTATATTTGTTATTTATTGTGAACATTCACATTGTGTTTTGATTTTCATTTATATTTTTTGTTGCATTATTTTTAAAATTTTCAAATTATAAAAAGGTTCAAAATTCAAAATTTGAGATTTTTTTCATGGAATGCGAGAGAGATTTTCTCTATAGAATGAGGGAAGATTTTATTTTTAGAATGAGGTAGATATTTTCTCTATAAAATAAAAAACTACTATTATGTATTAGTTTCAAAATAGAAACATGTGTACAAAATTAGAAATGATTATTTGGTCATATTACATTAAACAGGACTTAATGGAATGGTAAAAAAGAATATGAGTTAGATGAAATAAAACATTTAGAAATATGATTTATAAAAAGGGGAACTTACCAATAAATCTCATATACAAAGTTCAAGACTCATCTAATCCTCAAACAAAACACTTGCACCAATTAGTCCTATATATTTTTAATTGTTAACAAAAAATCCTATTTTATTTTATTTTTTTAATTTATAGACACTGTTACATCCTACTACCGTCGAACTTCCGTCAAATGGTTACTGAAGACTCGTCAGAATATTCAACATCACCGGGAAGTCGCCGGAGTATCGCCGGAAGTTCACCGAAGTGTTAAAAACGTTAATGGAAGTCGCTGGAATGTTCAGAACGTTCAACATCATTGGAGACTCACCAGAATGTCTAGAATATTGCCCAAAAAAAAAGAATAAATGGAGAAATTAGAGTGAAAAAACATAGCAAAATGTGTTAAATATTAATAAACTAAAAGGAAAAAAAAAATTGAACGACAAAAAACAGCAACTGTGGGGATGTATTTTCTGAGTACCAACACGTGGCCGAGGTGATACCGAAGTGTCAGCCGAGGTGCCACGTGTCGTGGTAGTTACGCCGAGGTAATCTCGGAGTTGCCGAGGTTATCTCCGAAGATATCGGAATCTGGGATAAACGGATAAGGGACAGGAGTCCTAAAATGAAGAAAGACAACAAGATGGATGCAGATGATACTCTGAGGGAAGTCTATCCTTATCTCTTGAAAGAGTCCAAGGTAAATCCGGAATTGGAGTCCATAGAAGTGAGACTTCTAGTGGGACTATGATAGAAAGAGACTATAAAAGAAGGGCACCCCCGGCGGGTCTAAGGTACGGAATTTTGAGTCTTGAGCATTAATTTAAGCACTGGTATTATTTTTGAGAGAAACTGACTTGATCGTCAGAGTGCCCCCAGGTGGAAGAACCACCGCCGGAGCCTTTTCTTTCTGTGCAGATTGCAGGGAGCCATCTATTTTGCCTGTGTTCTACAGCTGATTCACTAAGGAGGGCAGTGTGATCAGAATTTCACTCACACAATTTGGCGCCGTTTGTGGGAACGAAAGAAGAGTAGATGGCCAGTAACACGCAGAAGGAAAAGATTGGGGACGACACTCCTGCTGGGAGCAGAAGACCCGTCGACCCTAACGCTGAAGGAGGAGACCACAACGAAGAAGCACGTGATCAGAATCACGCAGAGAAAGGCGTCGGCCAAGATGGCGACGCATCAAAGAAAGCGGACCATGGCAAGTACTATAACGAGGACAACCTCCAGATCTGGAAAGACAGATGCCTGAGGAGGGACGAAGAAGTAAAGGAGATGGCAAACAAGTTGGCAGACCTTCAATCGGTCGTCAACTTCATGATGCAAAATAACGTAATGCAGCCGCCCTACCCGCTACATGACACACCAATGCCAGCAGCAAACGCCCAGAAGAAGGGGCAGAAAGAAATCCCCGAAGCACCACAGCACACGAGGAGTGGAAGGCACTCTCACCCGACCTTCCAGGGAAGTCGGCCGAGAAGAGCCGAGAAGAGAAGAGTCCCGAAGGACATATCGCGAGAGGGAAGCAGACCCCAAAGAACATCGGCATGTTCCGGGGCGGATATTGTGCTTCGATACATCTTGCGGGGAAGGGTCGAAAAGGGACCCACCATGAGGCCGAGAGTAGTGCGCCGAAAAGGCTGAAGTCTGGAGACAGCCGGGCTCCAGGGAGAAGTAAAGAAGACTTGAGAGATTACCTCAAGAGGAAGCAAGAGAATGCCGGAGTCGAAGTGACCTCCTCGGTTAAGCCAAGGACACCATTCTCGGTGGAATTGGACAGATTCGTCGCGCCGAAAAGATTCAGTATGCCGAGGTTCCAAATATATGATGGTAAGTCAGACCCTAACTTCCATGTTGGATTATTTTTGAATTCAATGGCATTATATAGTGGGAACGAGTCGTTGCTCTGCAAAGTGTTCCCTTCATTCTTCGGGGAGATTGCATCGGATTGGTTCCATAAATTACCGAAGGGGAGCGTGAAGAATTGGGAAGGCCTGGCCGAGATGTTTGTGGCCAGGTTCATAACAAACAAACTTCAGCCATTGAGGGTGGATGCATTGATGGCTCTGAAGATCAGTAAAGATGAAAGCCTTAGGGCCTATGCAAAGCGGTACTATGAGGTATTCAATCGTATACCTGAATGCAATCAGGAGGTGGCGGTCGTCTCTTTCAAGAACGGCCTGAAGGATGACTGTCCACTGCAGAAGTCCATGGCAAAAACCTTGCCAAAGAGCATGGAAGAGCTCATGGCGAGAATCGAGAAGTATGCCAGAGCCGAGGAAGATACATCGGGGAATAAGGAGACAAAGACAGAAAAAGTCAACGGCTCGCCGAAGCGAGGTCGAGGTAACAACGGACCCAACAAACAGGAGACAGAGTTGAGGGCCAAGCAAGCAGTGACAACGGTGTTCCGAATTCCACTCCACAAAGTCCTTGATCAAATTCGGAATCAGCCCTACTTCAGGGCGCCGGCAAGGGCACCAGGAGAATTTATGGGAAGAAACCTTGGTAGGCGTTGTGCCTACCACAATGAGGAGGGGCACCCAACTCAGGGTTGCAGAGCCCTTAAGGCACACTTAGAAGATTTGGTGAGGCAAGGCCATCTGAGAGACCTTGTGGATGAGGCCAAAACAAGGGAGGAACAGGCACGATTGCCTCAAGCACCAGCAGCCCCGCCACCGCCAGCACAGCAACCACAGGCAGGCGGACCTCGGTGGTTAATGTGATCCACTCAAAGGTGAATGAAAACGACATACGGGGGGAGACACAGAGGGTAAGACACCTGCAGCACGTCAACCAGGTCGGACCTAAAAGACCTCGGCCTGAAGAATGCCAAGGACAGATGATAGCTTTCACAGAAGCCGACCTAGATATGGTTCAGCACCCGCACAATGATGCCTTGGTAGTATCCCTCCAGGTGGGGAGTGCAGGTGAAACGCATCTTGATTGATCAAGGCAGCTCCTGCGACATCATGTATGTCAGATGTTATAAGGAGCTAGGCCTTCACCCTGATGACATGGATCAGTCGAACGGCCCGATGGTCGGCTTCAATGGAACGCCGACATGGCCATTAGGCGCAACAAGCTTGGAAGTACAGGCTGGCACGAAGAAGATCAAGACGGAATTCATTGTGATTGACACGCCCTCAGCCTTACAACATCATTTTAGGGAGGCCGTGGTTGCATGCAATGGGGGCAGTTCCCTCAACATTGCATCAACTACTACGGTTCCCAACAGAACATGGGATTGAGGAAGTTAGAGGAGATCAGTTGCAGGCGAAAAATTACTCCATGGCAGCAATGAAGTTACCTGCAGCATTCGGGAACCAGAGAAGGCAGAAGTTGAAAAAGAGGACATGAAGGTCCTAGATGATGTCGGCAAGGAGCCGACCGAGAAAAGTGAAGAAGCATTGAAGAAGATCTTCGTCCAGGAGGGCGATGAAGAACGTTTCTTTCTTCTCGGCACAGGATTGGCCGAAGAAGAGGAAAGGGAGCTGGAAGCCTTTTTGAGGAAGAATATTGAGGTGTTCGCCTGGAGACCTTATGAAATGCCTGGCATTGACCCCGAGGTCACATGTCACAGACTCAACGTTGACAGGTCGGCCAAACCTGTAATACAACGAGCCAGAAGACCGACGTTGATGCACGTCGAAGTAGTGGAGGAGGAGGTGGACAGACTTCTGGAGGCCAAGGCCATCAGAGAAGCCAATTATCCGACATGGTTGTCAAACACCGTGGTAGTAAGAAGAAGAATGGCAAGTGAGGGTCTGCGTAGATTTTACAAACTTGAACAAAGCTTGTCCCAAAAACAGCTTCCCTCTGCCAAAGATCGACCAGTTGGTGGACGCCACATCTGGACATGGAAAGATGAGCTTCTTGGATGCTTATAGGGGGTATCACCAGATAGCCATGTACCCCCCAGACGAGGAGAAAACAGCGTTTATCACTCCAAAAGGTCTGTATTGTTACAAAGTCATGCCTTTTGGGTTGAAAAACGCAGGGAGCAACCTATCAAAGGCTGGTGACCAAGATGTTCAAACACTTGATCGGCCGAACAGTAGAAGTCTACATTGATGACATGGTCGTGAAGACCAAGGAACCAAAGGATCATCTTGCTGACCTAAAAGAGGTCTTTGACATACTAAAAACATACCGGCTCCGACTCAACGCATCGAAGTGCGCGTTTGGAGTCGGATCCGGTAAGTTCTTGGGATATCTAGTGACTAGAAGGGGAATTGAAGCCAGCCCAGATCAGATCAAGGCCATCCTGGAATTACAAAGTCCGACATCGGCTAAACAGGTTCAAATGCTTACTGGAAGGGCCGCAGCCCTAAACAGGTTCATAAGCCGAAGTTCGGACAAATGTAAACCTTTTTTCAACCTGGTGAAAAAGGCCGCAGATTTTCTATGGACAGAGGAATGTGAAGCCACTCTGGCCGACCTGAAGAAATATCTTACCACGCTCTAGTCCTCTCAACACCTCAACCTGGGGAGGAGCTGTTTCTATACTTAGCAGTTTCTGAGCACGCAGTAAGTGCTGTGATAATCCGAGAAGAGAAGGGAGAGCAGAAGCTGTTTACTATGTGAGTAAAACCTTGGCCGATGCAGAAACAAGGTATCTACCATTGGAGAAATTGATGCTGGCCTTGGTAATGGCCTCAAAGAAGCTAAACCATTACTTTCAGGCTTACAAGATAGTGGTTCTGACAGAGCACCCACTGAAGTCCTTGTTGCAATAAGGAGACTTAACTGGAAGAATAGCAAGATGGGCCGTAGTTTTGGGCCAATATGACCTGGAGTTCAGGCCGAGAACAGCAATTAAGGGCCAAGTCTTGGCCGATTTCGTGGCCGAGTTCTCGCCAGAATACATCGAACATCGGGCTCCGTTGAGCCGAGATGAACGATGTCCAAACAAGGAAGGAGAAGCCCAGCCTAAGGCTAAAGAACCAAGGAAGGAAAAACTCAGACCTTGCAGCATTTACATTGGCGACTCCTTTCAACTTTTTGTTGATGGGAGCTCAAACCGGCAGGGGGCAGGGGCAGGAGTAAGTGTTAATTTCCCCCGATGGAGACATATTGGAGCAGTCCATTCGACTGGGGTTCAAGGCCTCGAACAATGAGGCGGAATATGAAGCACTAATTACTGGACTGAAGCTAGCAGTAGCAGTAGAGGCAGATGAGGTAATCGTTTTTTGTGACTCACAACTTATAGTAAATCAAACTACAGGAGAGTTTGCTGCCCGAGATGAAAGGATGTCGGCATACGCAAAAGAAGTCATCAGGCTGGCAGACAAGTTTCAAAACTGCCGACTTCTTCAGGTTAGCCGAGACGATAACAACCACGCCGACGCGTTGGCCAATTTAGCAAGCTCAATGAAAACCGAAAAGATGAGGACAATAATGATCGATTACCTATCAGGCCCGAGCATAGAGCCACCGAACACAATGCAAGAGGCATTATGTGTGGACATGGGACCCAGCTGGATGGATGCAATTATTGCATTCCTAAAAGAAGGAAAGCTGCCAGAAGACCGAAAGGAAGCACACAAAGTCAGATTGAAGTCGGCAAGATTCAGTCTGACAGCAGAGGGACATCTCTACAGAAGATCCTTCACTGGACCTCTTTTAAGGTGTGTACACCCTCTTCAGGTCGAAGACTTTTGTATGAAATTCATGAAGGAGTTTGTGGAAGCCACGCGGGGGGCAGATCGTTAGCTCACAGGGCCATTACCCAGGGGTATTGGTGGCCCTATATGCAAAAAGATGCAGAAGCCTATGTGAAGAAGTGTGAACAATGTCAGAGGTTTGTACCTTTGATACATCAGCCAGCTGCCGACTTGAACCCGGTTTCCAGCCCTTGGCCATTTGCCCAATGGGGCATGGATTTCGTTGGACAACTGCCCCAAGCGACTGGGCAGCGGAAGTACCTACTGGTAGCAACAGACTACTTCACAAAGTGGATAGAAGCAGAGCCTCTTGCAAAAATCCGAGATGTGGATGTGAAGAACTTCATCTGGAGAAACATCATCACCAGATTTGGGATTCCAAGAGCAATCGTTGCCGACAACGGAACACAGTTTGACAGCAAACTCATCAAGAATTTTTGCGCAAAGTTCAAGATAAAGAATTACTTTTCGACACCAAGCTTTCCCCAAAGTAATGGGCAAGCAGAAGCATCCAACAAAGTAATTCTGGACGGAATAAAGAAGAGGCTACAGGCAGCAAAAGGAAAATGGGTAGACGAATTGCCCAGTGTGCTCTGGGCATATCGCACAACGCCGAGAAGATCAACAGGAGAGTCCCCCTTTGCCATGGCTTATGGCACAGAAGCAGTCATTCCATTGGAGATCGGTATCCCAGGGATCAGAACCCAGGGAGTTGAGAACGGGACTAACGATGTGCTCTTAGCCCGAGATCTGGATCTACTAGAAGAAAGAAGAGAGAAAGCTGCAATCCAGCTTGCAGCATACCAGCAACAGCTTGCCAAAGCTTACAACAGGAAGGTCAATCCAAGGGATTTTCAGGTCAACGACCTAGTCTTGAGGAAAGTCGTCGGCAATAAGAAGGATCCCAGAGAGGGCAAGCTTGGCCCGAACTGGGAAGGGCCCTACAGAATTACCTCGGTGTTAGGCAATGGGGCATATCGGCTCGAAGATAGTGAAGGCAAAGCATTGCCTAGACCTTGGAACACTTGTAATTTAAAGTTTTTTTATCATTAGATGTTGTTTGACTTTTTGCCGATATGATCAATGAAATCTTTCCAGAATTTTCCAGAACTTATTAAATTATGCATAACGTTGTCTTTTGAATAATGAGAACCCAAGTGGAACTTAGGTTCACATTGGGGGCAGATAGAAGACAGTAATGCCTAACCGAAGTTAAGCCGAGATGTTTAACAGTAGTTAAATCTAAGATAAAGTTTAACCGGAGGTGAACATAAATTAAGTTTAACCGAAGTTAAGCCGAGATAATTCCTTATCTTTACTTGTTGAAATTTGTAGCAATTTACAAGTTAAAGTTAAGCCGATAATTCCTTATCTTTACTTGTTAAAATTTGTAGCAATTTACAAGTTAAAGTTAAGCCGAGATAATTGTTTATCTTCACTTGTTGAAATTTGTAGCAATTTACAAGATGAAGTTAAATTAGGTTTATTGATTCAGACTCGTTAAAATTTGAGAAAAGTTTGCCAGATACAATTGAATGTGCTTTACACTTGTTTACAGGTGAAGTCCTAGCCGAGATAAATCTTCAGGCAAATGTACCCGAGGTATTTATCCACGAGGTGACTGTACAAAGGAGGAGAGACTTGCAAAAAATTCTAAGTATTGAGTCATGCAGAAGCAGTCATTAGAATATAAAAGTACAAACACTTGGTAGAAGAAAGTTGTATCAAGCATTAGAATGGAAAAAGGCACATCGGCCATATACAGAGTCTGCATTGTTCAAAGAACATCAACAAACGTACAAACGAAAAAGAAAAGAACAAAAGACATTCAAGTTTCTTCAGCTTCAGGAGCAGGTTGGGCTAGAACCTCGGAAGTCTCTTGAAGAACAACCTCGGCATCTTTTTCCACCATAGCATCTGCATCCTCCTCTGCCACAACCTCGCCCTCTTTATCTGCCGCAATCTCGGCGTCAATCTCAGCCAAAGTCTCCCCAACACTTCTCTCAGCCAGAAGAAGGTCAGATGATAAGTGAACTAAGTCCGCTTCCTTGGGCACCTTCTCAGCCTCCTCATCCTCCTCTTGGGTTAAGTCCAGGACTTGATCACCCTGAGGAGGTGACTTGGTCTCAGTGGCATCTTTGGATTTTCTCACCAAGGCCTCTTCATCATTAATGCTTTCGTCCTCATCTTCTGCCTCGGCTTCAGAATCAGCCCCTTCTTCAACCTGAGTTGGAGGTGGAGGAAGAGGAAAGGAAAGACGAATGGCTCCGGTCTTGCGCCAGGGCGAGTCGGCGGGAAGATCAAGCTTTTTGGCCAAGGAGTTCCAACCTAGGGAAAATCCCCTGTTGCACGCCTCCTTAACTTGTAACTTGTAATCTTCTGCAACATCGGCCATGCCTTGGGCATACGCCTTGTCGTCGGCCGCCTTGATTTCGGCTTCTTTGGTGGCCAGGGCATCTTGTAGTTCCTTTTCGGCTTGGGCCGCTTTTTCCTCGGCCTCTTTCTGCTGAGCCACAGCAACTGTTTTAATGGCTTCAGCAGCCTCGGCTTTCTCATCAGCTATTTGTTTATCTTTAGTTGCTGCCTCAGCTTGGTCTTCCAGAGTCTTCATTTTATTTTTAAGACTCTTGTTCTGTTTCTGAAGGGCGGCACACTCCTTCTCCATCTCGGATAATCTCTCATTCGTTTCAAATGCTTGCAAGGAGAAGGAGTGGGCATGTTGCATGGCCTGAAAGAATACAAGGCAAATGTTATCACAAAATATTACAAGACTTTATATAGTATGAAGAAAGTGGCAGTGAGAAAAATTATCAAATTCAAAGACTTACTTGGACAGAGTGTTGCAGCATAAAGGCGTAGTTCTCATATTCACTCATCTTGGCATTACGCTCAAGATCGCCTTCAAGGAGAACTGCAGTACTGAGCGCTACGCCGATATGGACATCGGCGGCGCTTTCGTTGGCATAAACGGGCCTGTTTTCAAGTGTAATTTTGGGCTCCCAGGGAACTTTGGGAACCCTGGACCCCGAAGTCGTCGCAGATGACAACCTCGGCCTTTTTGGCTGAGTTGACCCCGACGGCTGGGCCTCAGCAGATCTCTTGGCAGGTGCAGAAGTGGTCTTCACAGTTGAGGTTAGTTGGGAGATGGGCAAAACATCTTCAACTTCGGCCTCAGTAGCCTTGGATTTTGGTGGGGGCTTCTTGGTCTTTTTCGGCTTCGGTGGGGGCGCTGTTTGGGATGGTACAACATCCACATCAGTTGGCAGATCGGTTAGAAGGTCCAGCACCACTGGCTTCGGGCGCACCATCTCGGCTGTTTTGACAAGTCGTTGCCGACGTTTTCTTTCTGTTACTGGGATCAGGAATTGGGCAGAAGTCGATGGAAGATCGGCTGGATCGGAGGTTGACCCTTGATCAGCCCGAGATGTTGATGTAGTCTGGGTTGTGGTGGTAGATGGAGATAGGCTCTTCTTCGGCTTTCTTGGAACGTCGGGCAAAGTTGACTTATAGGTGGGGATGAAATTTAACAGCAGTGGAGCTCTGCGTTTGTGGATGGGAAGATCTAGGAGCTTCTTCAGGCCTTTCCCAGGGTAATAGAACTGGCGAAAGTCCTTGGGAGGCTTGCGAACGTCTGCAAAACAGAACATAACATCAGAAACAGATAAAATTTTTGGGAAAAAAAAACTTGAAGAAAGCAACAGCTAAACAGTTGACGTTGGGCTCTTACCCTTGCCCTCTTTTACTGTTCGGGGGAGAGGGAAAAGATAGACTTCCTCATCTGGGCCAAACTCCCAGTTACCAGATGCAATAAGGTAGTCATCCCCAGCACCTTTGTTGGAGTCAGGAAGGTCGGCTACAATTTTAAACTCGGTGGACCTCGGCTTGAGGTAGTACACATAACCTTTATCCTTTAAGTTGAGGGCACACATGGTGTAACAATATTGGATGTCGGCAAGAGTGATCTTGACACTCTCCTGCCGAGCTAAGGCTATGATACCATTAAGCGTCCTATAGGCGTTGATTGCGAGTTGCATAGGGTTCAAAGAATAGTAGTGAAGGACCTCGCGAAAAAGGGGATCTAAAGGGAATCGGAGTCCACACTGGACAAAGGCTACTATAAGAAAAGACATGTTATCATCCTCGGGCATAATAGAGTCGTTCTCCCCAGCTAGCCTGAGGTGAACATCGGCAGGGATGGAGAACTCTTGCCTTAAAAATTCTAGTTTGGTTGGGTTGTTAACCCTATCGCTCCACACACCCATGGTTTTGGTATACGAGTACTTGGCTACAGAGACAGAATGTTCCTAAAGGGCTCTTGGGACCTCGGCTTGAGCCTAAAGTATGTACTGGTAAATCTGTTTCAGTTTTTCCTAGAAAAAATGGAGGTCCTACAGACAAATCCCAAACCTAAATCTACGAAGAACGAGTATGAAGGACAGAAATCTGGGAAACAGAAAAGCAAAAACGAAGCCTCAGATTCAAGAACACAAAGGGTGGAAGACCAAGAACAAGAAGTGCAACAGTGCAAGTGTTCAGAACATATGCAAGAACCAGGGAATAATACACACTCAGATGAACGATTCACAAATCAAATAGTGAGCAAAACAGTCAAGTAGCAAGAAGTTCCAGAAAAAATCAAGAACTGGAGGAGAAAAGCCAGTTGCTTACCAGAAAAGATGAAGGCCGGAGTGAGTTTCGCCGAGATCAGACGACAGAGGCAACAATGGCCAAAGCTTCGCAAGAATGGAGGAATAAAACCAGTTGCAGAGCTTAGAGCAAGAGCAATGGCGGATTTGGGAAGGGTTGGAGAGAGAGAGAAAGCAAGAAAATCGAATGCAAAGGTGAAGAGCCAAAGGGCAGATTCAATTGTTTTGTCAAAAACGTAAAACGGCGGCAAATCAGAAGCATTTAGTGCGCCTGGGTTAACGCATGCGTCAGACGGCGCAGGCAGAGAAAAGACAGCCAACAGGCGCGTCGCCAGCACGGACCAATAAGAAAAAAACGCGTCAGTAGAACGGTTGTAAAATGATGCGTGACAGCTCATACACTTGGGAGAGTTCGTGAGAATTCTTGTTCTTGAAAGAAGACATTTCGGCCTAGAATAAATGATCTCGGCTATAAGGTTCTTAAGCCGATGTACGAGAAAAAAGTTCAATATAGGTTCCATCATCTCAGAATGCCGAGGTAATAGAACCTAGGGGGCAGTTGTGGGGATGTATTTTCTGAGTACCAACACGTGGCCGAGGTGATACCGAAGTGTCAGCCGAGGTGCCACGTGTCGTGGTAGTTACGCCGAGGTAATCTCGGAGTTGCCGAGGTTATCTCCGAAGATATCGGAATCCGGGATAAACGGATAAGGGACAGGAGTCCTAGAATGAAGAAAGACAACAAGATGGATGCAGATGATACTCTGAGGGAAGTCTATCCTTATCTCTTGAAAGAGTCCAAGGTAAATCCGGAATTGGAGTCCATAGAAGTGAGACTTCTAGTGGGACTAGGATAGAAAGAGACTATAAAAGAAGGGCACCCCCGGCGGGTCTAAGGTACGGAATTTTGAGTCTTGAGCATTAATTTAAGCACTGGTATTATTTTTGAGAGAAACTGACTTGATCGTCGGAGTGCCCCCGGGTGGAAGAACCACCGCCGGAGCCTTTTCTTTCTGTGCAGATTGCAGGGAGCCATCTATTCTGCCTGTGTTCTACAGCTGATTCACTAAGGAGGGCAGTGTGATCGGAATTTCACTCACACAGCAACAATGGGAAAAACATATGCTATTTTTCAATTTTTGTAAACTTTAAGCAAATAATCTCCAATATTGATCAAACTGAAAAGTAAGTTTTGAAATTGTAAAATGTTACAGTTTCAAAGCAAAAATCTATTAAGCATTTATCATTATTAACTAAACTGAAAAACATGTTATGAAATTGTAAAATTTTACAGTTTTATACCATGATTCATTCCAGTATCAAAAAAATTTAAAATTACAAAATTTTACAGTTTTCACCGCCTGTAACTAAAACTCGAAAACAACTTGTTCAAAACTTGAAATTTTTCTCCATTAGAACAGAAAAAGAGAAGTGTATAGCAGAGAAAATGTAGAAAAAAATAAGAGATTGAAGGATAAAGGTGGCTATAGAGAGAGGATTGTACTCCGGCAACTATTTTTTGTTTAGATCTAGCCAAATCTGATGTAGATCTACTCATCTTCTTTGTTGGAAATATATATTCTTAACCGTCGGTGAGGGTGAAGTAAGGAGTCGCCAGTTGGTGGTTGCCGGTGAATCTCAATCGATGGTAGTTGTCGGTCGCCGGTGACTATATATCGAAAAAAGAAAGAGAAGAAGCAAGATATGCTTACCAGTCAATGATCGCCAGAAATCACAAAGAGTAAAAGAAGCAAAGAAGAAGAGAGACAGAGAAGAAGAATAACGTTATAGGACTTTTGGATATAAATAAAAGGTTATGGGACTAAATAAATTACGCGTTTTTCAAAAAAGACTTCTTGGTAATTTTCTCTTATAAAAAAATGACCCTTTTAAGTATAAAATAAGATTCTTTGATGATTTTTATAAAAAAAATTATTTGTATAATATAATATTTAATTAGTGAAGGGTAAATTACACTTTACTCTTTTTATATTTGGTTATTTTTTTTATTTTAGTCGTTAAAGTTTATTTTCTTCCACTTTAACCCTTTACGTTTAAAATTTTTCTCACTTTACTTTTAAAACCAATTTTTATTCAAAATTAGATAAAAAATGATATATTGTCAATTATATGACATATAAATATTTTATTATATATAACTCATATAAACTTAAATTATAATATAAGAATATATTTTTATATTACGTGACAGTTATTACGATAATTTTTATCTAATTTTTAATAAAAATAATTTAAAAAATAAAATGAAAAAGTTTTTAAACGTAAAAGATTAAAGTACAAAAAAATGTGAGCTTGCTTGTTTCCATTTTTCAAAAAATACTTTTCAGAAAATTATACTTTCTTATTTTCTGTGTTTTTTTTGTTTTTACTGAATTTTTTTTAATATTTTAGGCACTTTTTTTACTTTTTAGACACACCTAACATAAATACACTTAAAAAGTAAAAAAATCTTTTAAAAATTCACTAAATACCAAAAATATAAAAAAATACAAGAATTTAGAACATTTTTTTATATTTTTATGTATTTATTAATTTTTAAAAATAATTTTTCACAATTTTTTTACTTTTTAGATACATCTAAGTAAGGTGTATCTAAAAAAGTAAAAAAAATGTTTAAATTTTTTAAAATATTCACTAAAAATAAAAAAATACAAAAATTAAAAAACTTAATTTTTAAAAAATTTAATTCAGAAAATTTAAACCAAACACACTGAATAGTAAGAAATTTACAGAATTAAAATAAGAAAATAAACAAACATAAAAAAAAAAAAAAAAAAAAGGACAGGGTAATTTTTAAATGAGAAATTTGCCTCCTAACCTTTCCACGCGGGATTCCCAACAACTCACGAGTAGAAGTCGATCCAAAATTCGACTCGCCAAATTGGAATATGCGAACCGATCTGCAGAAGACCGACCAATTTCTCCTTTTTCTCTCCGACAAGCCCAAGCCCAAGCAAGCCCAAACCCAAGCCAACCCCATCCTCAACCTCTCCCACTCATACGTTGTTTGAGAAACAAAACCAACGCGCATATACACACCTACACCTTGCCCAATTGCTCCCAATTCTCTCTCTCTCTCTCTCTCTCTCTCATTTTATTCAATAGAAATAGAAAAGTAGTGTGTTGATCATTCATTTCCTAGGGTTAGGGTTTTTGTGGGCTTTTTTTGATCGATCCATTTGTTTGTTTGATTGATTGATTTCGGTATGGTTGCTGAGGGCGAGTCAGCGGAGTCGAGCGTCGTCGGCGTTGACGGTGGTGAAGAAGTCACCATCAATGTTCGATGCTCTAACGGATCCAAATTCTCTGTGCGAACGACCCTCGACTCGACGGTCGTGGCTTTTAAAGCTGTTCTAGCGCACAACTGCGAAGTTCCCGCTGATCAGCAGAGGTTGATTTACAAAGGTCGGATCTTGAAGGACGACCAAAACCTAGCTAGCTATGGTAATTCCCCCCCTCCCTCTCTCTCTCTCTCTATATATATATATATCTATTTCTTACCCTCTTTTGTGTTTTTTTATTTGCTATTGTGTTGATTTTTGTTTTTCAAATAAATTTCAATTTTAATGGGTAAGATTAGATTTTATCATCGGTGTGGTTGTGAATTGTGATCACTGTATACGATTTTGATCTTGGTTTCGTTATTGATTAAAATCAGAAACTTAAAAGTAACTACTGCATAGCAATTGAGATGAGGAGATTTCGGTAGCGAAAGCTTGTGTTTATCATGGAAGTTTTTTTATTGGCTTTCTAATTTGCAAAAACTGGTCAAATCCCTATTATATTTTTCAACATTATTAGTCCTATATATTCATTTTGTATTCTTTCTCATGACAAAGTTCATCTCTTTGAATAGTAGGGTATGCCTTTCTCGAAATTTGTACTTCATTTCCTTGTTTCTTCATTAATACTCATTCACTTACCTGAAGAAAAGTCTTCCTATTGACACTGTTTTGGTCATATGTTCCTTGAGTGTGTTGGAGGGTTTCATGCGAATGCAATGTGGATTCCTTTGCCAATTAATAATACTATTCCTATCAAACAAGAAGGATACATAAAATTGTTATAAATTTTTAGCTCCTACATTTTTTGTAAAGAAATAAATCCAATTGCAAGTGATATTCTCCTGAAAACGTAATTGCACCACAACTATGATTTGTAAGCCGAATATTCATTATTGAACGGCAAAGTAGCTTAGAATCAAGGGGAAGCCATTATAAAGATTTGTGATGGATATTAATGTGGGGTATATACTATATTACTATGTGATACGAACTAGATGACATGGCAATTTATAAAAATCATGACATGGATACATAATTATTTACTTACATATGTACATGTAAAAATAATAACAATTTTTTCATTTTTTATGTGGCAAGATGAAACTAATTACAAACAATTCATTTTTTTTTACAGTTATATGGTGGAAGAGAAGTGAGAATGGAAACCCCTAATGGTTTATTTTAAGAAGCCCCAAGTATTCTCAATGAGATTCTGGAATTGAAAACTTGTGTTTGACTGTCTATCATGATTTGATTGGCTAGTTGTATTGTATCATTGCATATGAAAGTTTTTCTTTTTATTTTCGTTTGAATTCTATTGCTTTTTGTGGAAGTGACACATTGTATTGGTTATGAAACCCGGGGTCTACTTGGTTTAAATAACAACCCTTTTCTTAGTCTGTCTTACCTTGCCCACCAAGTTCCCTTGGCCTCCAAGCTACAATCTGACACACGCACACACATATCCAAGTATGTATGTATGTACATGAATCATGATGCATTGGCATTGTTTTGTAGCATGGCATGAAGAAATGCTAACCTGGACTTCTTCATATACCTAAGTGATGTTAGTCTCATAAGGTTTTCTTCAACCACATTGCGCAAAACATGCTGAGATTTTCCTTTTGTATATGGTGAGAAAGGTATGTAGAAATAAAGGAGAATGCTGATTTATGGGAGAAGGAAGAGAGTATTAGGATAAGATAAGAGATCAAGATAAAGAAAGACAATTTTGAGAGAGAGAAGAGATGAAAGAAAGAACATAGATATATGAGAGAAGAGATGTGAGAGAAGAAGAGTTTGAGGAGTAAATAAAAAGGAGAGAGAGCCAAAGCCCTTTCTACTAGTGTTTATTAAAAGTCAATTTTGTTTCACACCTAAAAGGCCTACATAGGCTTCATAAAACCCTAAAAAACACTTAAATATCCTCTAAAAGTAATCCCACCTATCATAGTAAACTAGTATAGTACCTCTAAAATTCTATCACTTACGACTCTAAAAGAACTAATAAGATGGAAATATAGGAATAGTATTTAAAAGGCTCCTAAGCATAAATGCCAAAGCTTCCCTCTTGCATTCTTTTCTTCTCTTCCTTTGTTTTTAACCCTCAATCTATCATTCTTTAAGCTATTTGTTTTGATGCTAAAAATAAATATCGTATATCAAGTGGTTTGAAGTTGAAAAGTTAGTATATGTATTGAGGAGTAGGGTTAAAAAAGAAAAAGGAACCCAACTTGGAACTGGAACCCAGTATTGAATGGAGACTAATCTGTTAACTATGATCTAGAGATTCTCAAAACAGATCTTCCTGAAATTGGTTTTGGGGTTCCCGTTTGTTTAAAACTGTTAACTAGGCCAAGGCTGGTGGTTACTTTGTTTTTTAATCTTCCATGGCTGTAATGTATCATTGCTGAAATTCTTACCCAAAAAAATGCTTGTAATTTGTAACTTGTAACTTGTAACTTGTAACTTGTAACAAATCACTAGTAAATTACTTGTTTATGTATAATTCTTACCATAAATGAATGGTTGACTATTTGCTGTAAAGTTTATCTACCAAGTTTCACATGGATACTCCAGTGGTTGCTCTTGTTGATGGTCTGTATGCACTTTGACATGAAGTTGCTAAGCTTTCAACTGATAATTGTATTTTTCCTTCTATAAAGTGTTATCTGAATATCAGTATTCCATAAACTTATAAACTGGTATGGGAAGTTTTATTTTCTTAGGTGCTGAATTTTTTTAGCCATTTTGCGTCTATATTCACTTGTTTTCTGTTATTATTTATTCTTACTTTGCCTAATCATAAATGTTCTGTGTGTGACGTGACCTGGTTTTTTAATTTCTTTTTATTATTATTTTTTCTTCTCATGGGTGATCTTTTCTTTTCCATTCTTTTATTGTCTGAAGGTTTACAGGCAGATCACACTGTCCATATGGTGCGTGGGTTTGCTCCAGCCACATCAACACCTACTCCTACTCCTACTGCTACTGCTACTGCTACTGCCACTGCCAATCCTAATCCTAATCCCACTTCAGGAGTTGCACACAATGTTGGTTCAAATGAAGGTGGGGGCTTTGGTGTTGCTGGTCTTGGGGCATCTTTATTTCCTGGCCTTGGTTACAATGCTCTTGGTGGCTCTGGAGCATCTGGTTTATTTGGAGCTGAGCTTCCGGAGTTTGAACAAGTGCAGCAACAATTGACTCAGAATCCCAACATGATGAGAGAAATAATGAACATGCCAGCCATCCAGAGCCTAATGAACAATCCTGATCTAATGCGCAGCTTGATCATGAGTAACCCTCAAATGCGTGAGCTCATTGACCGGAATCCTGAGCTTGCTCATGTTCTCAATGATCCTGGCATCCTTCGGCAGACATTAGAAGCAGCAAGGAACCCTGAGCTCATGCGGGAGATGATGCGAAACACTGACAGGGCAATGAGTAACATTGAATCTTCTCCTGAGGGATTCAACATGCTCAGACGAATGTATGAAAATGTTCAGGAACCATTTCTCAATGCTACAACAATGGCTGGAAGCACTGGAAATGATATGGGTTCAAACCCATTTGCTGCTCTTTTGGGGAATCAAGGTGGTGGCACCCAAACCAGAGATAGATCTAACAATCCTTCAACCACTGGGTCTGAAACAACTACTGGGTCTACTGCTGTTCCAAATTCCAATCCACTTCCTAACCCTTGGAGTGGTACTGGTGGTAAGCTCCTCTAGTTTTATATTTACCCACTCGTTATTTTTCTAACGATATTCTATTCTGTTTGCTTGTTTCTTATCCTTTCTTTCCCGCTTTTTTTGTTTTTGGTTTTTTATTATGTGACAATTCTTCTTAACAAAAATATAAAAAAGAAATATCTTTTAACTATAGGAATTATTATTCATTAGCAGCTTTTGACCATGCAAACTTAGAAAAAAATGGATTGAATATCAAGCTTGCTAGATTTATCTTGGGAGATACTGAAGCTGATATATTTTCTGTGGCAGTGAATGTGTAAGATATTTTGACAATTGCAAGCACAGTGGCCATACATTATCAGTCTTTGATGATGCAAACTTGAAAAATGGATCTGAATGATCAATTCCGTGGGATTTAGCTTCAGAGATTACTCCACCCGTTGTCACACACATGGATGGCAAAAAACTTTAAATAGAATAGCCAAGTCTGACAATATTGTATATGTCTTCTAGACCATTGTCTGAAATATTTTATGTACTTTGTCACTCCCTTATGATTGGTGGATGCGTAACAACACTCCATAAATTGCAAGTAATTAAAGAAAGAGTCTCTTGTGTACAGTTGGACATGGCAATTTGTCAAATCAAATTGCATTTCAAGTTTCTTTTCTTATTCTTCTTGATAACTTTCCTCGGCAGAAATTTCTCCCTAACATCCTGTACTCTCAATTTCTATTTGAATGTTAGTTCAAACTTTTCTCATTTCTGTAATTGTGAATTCTAAGCAGGTTCCCAAGCTAACACTACTGCAATGGCAAATCCTACTGGGAATGCAAGGGCGCCTGGCATTGGTGGGCTAGGAGGGCTTGGTCTTCCGGAGATGGAGCGCATGTTTGGCATGCCCGACCCTCCTGCATTGAATCAACTCTTGCAGAATCCAGCTGTTTCCCAAATGATGCAAAGCTTACTTTCCAACCCTGAGAGCATGAATCAGGTATGGGCAAAGAATATTACATTAGATGAAGAGGTGGTCAGCTGTCAAAAGAGTTCTATTCACTTTCTTTTAATGTCATTTTTGAACTGTAGTTTCTTGGTCTGAATCCACAACTCCGTGGTATGCTCGACATGAACCCTCAGTTAAGAGAAATGATGCAAAACCCAGAAACTATTCGGCGATTAACCTCGCCCGAGACAATGCAGGTATGTTGCTTTAAGTCCTCTGATCTCTCTGTCTCTCATATACATATGCACTGACACAAATACCAAGGTATATATTTGAATTATGTGATGGGTTTTCTGGTTGATGCCTCTGAATTAGTCTTCTTATTTCTTGCAGCAAATGTTGGCTTTACAGCAGGCACTTCAGCTTAACCGGCTGCAATCAACGCAGTAAGTGATCATAAATCACTTCCTTTAACTTGTGGCTGAAACCTGAATTGTGATAATTCTGGTTTCTTTTAGGTTTTGATGGATTTTATATTGGCTTTGCCCCAGTTTACTAGACAAATTATTGAAACCATAGTTCAGGTGAACAATGAGATGTTTGGATGTTCTGTGAGATCAGAATGAGGCCATTGTGTACATGACATTTCATGTTCAGTGTGTTCTCCTATAGCTCTTGAAATGGAGTGGTTCATGTGTTTGGTGTACATCATTTGTATGAGGCTTTTATCTTTTCCGTACTTTGATAAATGCTTCTGCTTATCCAAATATGTATATATGTTTGACTGAACATATATGCTTATGTTCTCTTTGGTAGTTTGAATGAAACCAATGAGCTCCAACTGTACATATGCAAGTGTATATGTTCTCGTTGGTAATTGTACTTATTATATATGTTGTATGAAACCAATGAACTCCAACTTGGTTTGAGTGATGTGGGTCTAGGGTTTTTATGATGAAGGTTTTCTTGTATAGATAAAAGTAGCATTGAATAATTTCAATAAATACTTGGAAGGCAAAATATGTAATTGCTGTTTATGAGCTAACTATGATGTAAAATTTGTGCTTACTGGTGCACATATATGCACACGCACTCACAAAAACTAGGGATTGGTTATTGTTGTAACTGATTCCATGCATTGAAAATATACGTAGTTGAAGATATGAGAATCTGATTCTTGGGGTGAAAGAAGGCAAGGGATTGTCATTCCAGTGGAGTCTTCCTGTACATTTTGGTTATTGAACCAGATGTGAATTCATACCTCCAGATGGGAGAATTATGGCTTCTAATTAGTGATAACTCACTTTCTGGGTAGGATAGCCCAGGAGGCATCATTTAAAAAATTTATTTATGGATGCAACTTTCAATTAGTAGCATATTCTTCTTTTTCGTCTGTCTCTTTCTCTCTTGCCTTCTCTTTCAACAAAGATGTCATTTGTTAATGACTCAGTTGACCAAACTTCATTGATTATTGCATATTCTAGTCCTAGATTGTTATGTTGTTGTGGCGAACATCAGCTTGCACACATAACTTGAATGTTAACTGTTTTAGTTTGACTTGCAGACTGACTGAAGAAAATCCAACTAGATATTTATTTAGGTGGTTTCTAAAGCAATTGTTTGCCTTTTGGGTTTCTTATTCTGGGTTGAGAGGGTGCGTACAAGCTGCTAGTGTCTTACTTTTGTTTTCATTTCAATATCTATTCATGGTTGTGTGTTTGTGGACAAATGGGGGTGAGTGTTTTGACCATTGCACCTATTTGAGCTTTATTTAAAACAGGAGTGTATTTGGATTTAGATCCCATTTTCTTTGACTTCATTGAATATGGTAACACTACCATGTAAAAAACCTGACCCTCCCCAGACCGCCCGATGGTGGGGAGCCCTTGCACTTTATGTCAAAATTATGGACTGATTAGTCTGTGTAAAACATGCCCTGCCTGAGACGGTGGTGCAGAACCAGAGTCATTTGTTGATAGTTAGAATAGATTCGTCGATCAGGCTGACTGATCTGTTTTGCAGTCTTTATTCTCTGGAAAAAAAAAAAAAAAAACTAGAAGCGATATATGTTATGTCAATGACACGAAAGGGATATTACAATGAATGCAATTGGGATATGGATGGATTATAATAAAATAGAACCCAAACTCGACGATGTCAACTAAACACGAGGGTTGCACTCATTGTGGGACTTGACCCAACACCTTAAGGCATGAGCTGACGATTCATGCTTTGGATAGCAAGTGCTAAAGCCCACTTCGGGCTGGCATTGAGTGGTATTGTCTTGTTTGCATTGCTCTTAGTGTGTGAATAGTATTCCTGCAATCTTTTGATCATTTGTCAGCACTGGTTCCAGCTGATTTATCCTGTGCTGGTCTCTTGGCAGGGAACCAACTCAGACTGGTGGGACTCAAGGTATCTGAACTAACAAATTGCAATTTTTTTTTGTTTGTCTGTCCATATTTCCTTTCAATGCAAGCTTCCATTAATACTGCTGCAAATTACAGCAACGCAAAACAATATGGGACTTGAGTTGTTGATGAATATGTTCGGTGGACTTGGAGCTGGTGGCTTGGCTGTTCCAAATACACCCGAAGGTAACAATTTTCTTACATTTGCCCCCCTGATATGCTGTCTTTCAGCCCTTTGTTGAAATCTATACAATTTTGCTTTTTTACAGGGCCACCAGAAGAGATTTATGCAACTCAACTGTCACAGCTTCAAGAAATGGGTTTCTTTGATACCCAAGAGAATATCAGGGCACTACGTGCCACCTCGGGTAATGTTCATGCTGCTGTGGAGCGACTTTTGGGGAACCCTGGCCAGTAATCTAGTTGACCTTTTTTGCTATTTAATCAGAGATTCAGTTGGGAGTGTAAAAGTAATTCGATTTGGACCAGTGTTTTTATGAAAGACAAAAGAGGTGTTGGCACTTTTCAGTTACATTTGGGGCAGCATGAATAAGAAAGTACACACTTCAATGGTAAGAGATGTGAACTTGGAAGACAAAAGGCTTTTGCATTACCAGAATTACATGCCCTCCTCCCCTTCCCTTCTGCCAGTGTGCTGATCATGTACATACATCTTTTAAGTATTTTTTCTGTGAAATGTTTTCAAATTCTATCGAATATTTAAGGATGTCAGTGATATGATTCCTGCCCTGTTCCATTTTGTTTTTACAAATTTTTTGTTTTTGGGAACATCCATTGTGGTGGAAAATTTATGGTTTTTTAATTAAGAGTTGGGTAAGAACTGCAACCAAATACCAGTTTACAGCAGCAGATTGAGTTACCATTTCGTCTCTTACTCTTCTTCTTCCTCTACTTCGCTTTTTTCTTTTTCTTTATTTTGGAGGAAGCAATTGAACTTAGAAATGCATTATGATCAATGGTCGCTGTATCTAATACATCTCAGATTACATCAAAATATACGTTTCTAACCATTAGAATGTTAGCTGGGTTTACGGTTTCGTTTGGTGCAGCTTATTGAGTTGCTTAAGAGTGTATTATTTTTATTATTTTGTGGAGATTGTGTCAGGTACAATTTCTTTTTATAGGTTATGAGAGAAGTTTAAAAAAGTCAATTTTAAAAATTTGAGTAGTGCTTTTCATTTTTACTTATTTATTAACTAATGTATGTCCGTGCTTAAAGGTATAGTGTAAATAATGTTGGAATTAAAATTTAGTTATAATAAAGGCACGGTCTTTTTTTGATAAGATACTAAAAAAAATAAAGAAATATTATTCTTCTTAAAAATTTGTAACAATTTTGCTTGTACCACATGTTGTATAGAACTCAAATAAAATAACAATTCTCCCTAACCTTAATGCAAATTAAGAAACAAACATATAAGTTTTGCAGCGTTCAGAAAAACATAAGTTTTATAAAGTTTACCAATATTGCAAATCAAAATATGAGCAAGTAAAAAAAAAAAATTTATAAACACTAAACAAAATACAAAAATCAAAATTATTGTATACTCGTTAACATTCTATAATAAAAAGAAAAAAATTATTAAACACCACATAAAGCACATCAGCAAATGCTCTGCAATCTCAACAAATTAAATTGAAAATTAAATATCAAACAATGCACACCAACCTGTACTCTACAATTCCAAACAAATCAAATATATATAAAAAAAATTTAAATGCCAAACAATGCACATCAGCCAATGCTCTGCAATCTAAAAAAAAAATAAAAACAAAAATGCACACCAGCTAGTACTACTGCTGCCAATCAAATTATAACCATATAAGCAAAACAAACATTATATTGCCATACACCTGAGCATATAATATATGTATACTTTACAAAAGATGTGTTTGCTTCATAAAAAGTGGGTGCATGCTTTACAAAAGATGTGTCGATAATGTCTTCAAACATGTATTTACCCAAACTTCCTCCTCATTACTTTCTAAAAAGTCTTTGTATCAACTTGTATGTATCCCCAATGAGGAACATGCACAACAATCTGATAATTTGTAGAAGCAAAAAAATATAGATTAGTACATTTGTTGAAAAAAAAATAATATCAAAATACTTTGAAATTGAAATTACCTTATTACATTAAGTGGGTTCACCAGTGCCTATATAATTTTATCTATATAATTGGTGCATAATTTCAACAATATTTTCACCCGAACCTAAAAGCATTCTCCTTCCAGCCAATCATACAGTTTGAAAGGCATATATAGTATACATCCAAACGTAAGTCGAGTAAGTTATCAACAAAAAATCATCTCATTCATATAATAGTTGAATGTGGCTAAACCAAAGAGTTAATGTAAAGATGATTAATGTAAAAAAGTCATCAATTACATTAACTAAAACAATTTTAAAAATGAAATTGTTGCCCTAAAAATTGGCCAAAGATAAAAGGATTTGAAAGTCGTTTAATAGCCATTCTAGTATCGATACCTGAAAAAATAAATAAATAAATAAATAAAGTTAGATTAAATGGATTAAAGAAAAAAATCTAATTAGGAGCAAAAATTAGACACCACTTGCCATTGTTCAGTATTTTCAAATCAACGTCACATAGTATGTAATAAACTTTTTTACTGCTCAAAAGCATCTATCATTTATTAGACACCACTTGCCATTACACACAGTCCAACTCACTTTCTTCACGTTTCCTTGTCTAGTTTTACTACCTTTACTATGTACTTAACAAAAAATGAAAACACATGTTTTCCTTTACTAACTAAACCAGGCAAGAAAAACAATGGGACACAAAAGCTCTACACCGCAATTTTGTTGTCCTCATATTCCAAAAGGTTAAAAAAGAGAAGACAGAAATAGAGACGATAAAAGAACTTGTAACTTTAGATTTTTCTTCAATAAAATGTAAATTTATAAATCTCAATTCAACTGAAACACATGCATAACCAATTTAAGAGACAATTAGACATTAATTTTTATTTTGACAATAGGGGATTTCAAAACTTAGCACAAAGTTATTTCCAAAGTTCCAAAGTAACTCAAAATTTATCAACGTATATTGTTTTAAGAAAGGCATTTATTTTGTTACCAAGATTAGTCTGTGTGTTCACCCAAAAAAAAAGAAAAGAAAAGAGATTTATCTATGTTTATCTTCCCTTTTTATTTATTTTTTCAATCCTTATTATGCACATTTTCTTTTTGGTTTAAATCTTTAACACATACTCCCAACAATCACCAAAATATGTAATGGCCAAGCCAACACTTTCTTATGGGGGGAAAAAAAATCTAGTGTACAGTGCATGAGTCATTCAAATAAGCCATTCTATTAGGTTTCTCATAGGTCATACCAATCCGTTTTATTTCATTCCACTACTTGAACATTCACAAAAACCACTCATAGAAAAGCTACAAAGACTACTACAACACCCTTTACTAAGTTCCATAACAAAGAAAGGAAGAAAGAAAGAATGAATGAATGAAAGAATGATTGAGAAAAATAATCTAGTGAAAAAAGTAAATTAAAGCAAAATGTTTGAGCAATACTAATTATTATTTTTTATTTTTATCGTTGTTTACTACTCATTAGTCCCATTTTACTTCGATCTTTTATGCAAATGGAAAGGGAGCTTTGTTTAAAACATAACTACAAAAGTAACAGACCAAAAAATTTAACTTTTATCAAAATTATATGAGTAATGAAACAGATGTAATAAAGAAAATTTGTTTGAGAGGGTTTATACATTTGATTATATCGAGAACCTAGAAATTGATGACCACTAGCAAAAAACACAACACAATATGAAAATAGCAGAAAGTAACAAACTAAAACTTGAGAGAAAACTAATGATTAGAGGGAGAAAGGAAATGACATTTATCAAAACTTTAATGAAAAATATTATCAAAGAAATCAAAAAATAGAATTCTTTTCAGTAAAGAAACTGATGAACTGCGTCAAAAATTAATGAACTGCAGTAAGAGGAAATCAGATATTAGAAATTGATTTATAGAAATATAGCAATCGAAACAAAGGAAATAAAATAATTAATCAAAATACCATTAATGTTTGTAGACAGTGCAAAGGATAATATACATGGACATCCATTATATACGGAGTAACTAAAAGAAAAATAACGATATCTTAGGTGACTTTGTCACAGCTCGAATCACTTTCATAGTTCATTATCATCATGGATGTCCATACTCTACAGAGTATAGCATTTATAAAAAAAAAAAAAAAAAAAAAATCACACCTAAAACACGAACTAAAGAAAAAAAATCATTTTGTTACTAAGATGAATAGAGTGATTGACAGAAAAAGAAAAAAAAAAGAAAAAAAAAGAAAAAGAAAAAAGAAGTCATTCAAATGTAAAGCATTACCCAAATCAAATTGATTCATTAAAATCCAAATTCAATTGCAACACATGCATAACAAAACAAATGAGAAAAAATGTAATTGTTTGAGTTTTAAGCACTGCTTGAGTTATCGAGTCTAAAAAAGAAGGAAAAAAATTAATAAACAAAGCTCGAAGTATAGTTTCTATCATAACATACCAATCCACATTCCTAAATAATAATAAAAAATTAGGCTTCTTGCATATTTATACTTTAATGAAGGCTCCAATTACAGTTATCGACCGTGCCTGAAGGCTTTATGTGTAAACTCTAGGAATAACCCGTGCCTGAAGGCACGCCCAATAAAACTTAAGAATATATTTTAATTTTATTAGGGAAAGTCTACAATGTGCACCTTATAAAAGGGCATATGATATGCACTTATTGTATGGTCCATATCGTGCCACATCGTAAAAAATGACCTGCTAAACCGGTCATGTAACAGGTTACAGAAAGAATCATAACTTTTTTTCAATATCATAACAATATTACAATTAATCATAACAATGTCATAATAGTCACCAAAATGTCATAACAAAGACACTATAAATCATAACAATATAATGACAACTCATAACAAATATAGTTATTTCTAATCAAGTATCATAACATTTGAATCGTAACATTTTTTATTATGATTCACCATGACAAATCATAACTTTTAGTAGTAAAATCATAACTTTTACTAAAATGAATCATAACCACAACTTTTTTCTCCACAATCATAATAAGATTAACAAATGTCATAACTTTTATTAATGAATCATAACCACAATACACTACAAGAATTTTCACTTTTGGCGACTAAATTTTTAGTCACCCAAATTTAATTTTTAGTCGCCGTAGGGTTTTAGCAACTAAATTATTTGGTCGCAATAGTCGTCGTCAAAGAATTGTCGGTAAAAGTAATTAGCGACTAAAATTATTTCAGTTTTCCATTTGAATTCACCTACACACTAAATGTAAACAGGATTTCGCATTCAAGAATCAATCATGCATGCTTTCTTCGGATGCTTTTGCAAAAGTTAAAAAGAATTCTGGTTTAATGATCATACAATGGGTTGTCTTTTTTCTTTGGTAAGCAAAAAATTGGCTGATTTAAGCAAAAAATGTTTTCAAATCTAATGAGACAAACTAAACACCATCGGATCTAATGAGCCCTTTTTAAATGCAGTTTAAAAAGGGCAAACTATGACAGTGGTGTAGAATGGTGTAAGGGAAGAGAGAGTAAACACTCATAATGTTATTAATGAAACTGTGAATAATTTTATACAAAGCCTATGGACCAAGAAGCCTTTGGTCTGCACAATAGATTCAAGGGATTCACCCTACGTTTCCAAAGCGGACAACGGGCCTCCAACCAATTAAGGGTTGCACCACGACATAGGTCTTTGTCTTTGGAATCCCAGTTTTGGCCCCTGGCGTGGTATTACCGAGTTCAAGGCTCATTCTAGTTAACAGAGCCTAAAGAGCAAAACATTTCTGCCAAAAAGACTATCTTTAATCCAATGAATCATCATCTTCCTTTTTCTATTCACGGCCAGGTACACCCATAAAATATATATATTTATAATTTGTAGTAGTGCATGATATATAATAATTAGAGAAGGAGCAATGACAAATAATTTTATTAAAAGATTTGGCCCCAGATAGGGGTAAATAGTGAAGCACAATCCATGCCTCAGTGTTGGGCTTGTAGGCTTTATAAAGTTGCGATACAAATTACAATTATCTAGGCAGGCTACTTGAGAAAATTCTTAGCAAGTCCATCAAACAGTGGATCAAAACAACCCTTCATATGCACCATGTACTGCTAGGTACTAGTACTTTATTCAAATCTAAGCTGCATCTACTTTGAAAGTCTGAATCAATTCAAATAGGCCAATGAAGAATCAGTACTCTGTACTTACAGTTCATATGTATTGTTGCTGCTGTCCATTATTCGAGGATAGCTCCCCATGGGAAGGATTTTTGTCCTATATCTGAATACCAATAATTAAAGTATACAACACGTGCCAATGAATACAGATGACTTTTTGTTAGCGACAGATGGTGGGACCAACCTGGCTAAACCAACGTCGCTGATCTTGCTCACATAGTTTCGGTTTAAAAGAATGGTTGCTGGTTTGAGGTCTCGATTCACTAGAGGCTCTGGATTTGTTCGGTGAAGAAAAAGAAGAGCAGCGGTGACCTCAGCAGATATTCTGAAGCGTGTTTTCCATGGCAATGGAGGAGAGTTGTTTTTCCGGAAGAGCCTATCTTCTAAGCTGCCATTTTCCATGTATTCATAAACAAGGATGTCTTATGTAGCTTAGTACCTCAACTTGCATGGTGAGAACAATAATAGAAAGTTAGATGCTTAAGTTGGTGTTTGGACACAGACAGACATAATTAGCTTATTTAAAGCTGCAACCTTCATATATGGTGTTTGTTCAGGATAGTTTTCCACTGAAATACCAGTTTCCACCCCTCCCCCAGATCAACATAAATCAAGACTAGATGGCAGATCAACATAAATCAAGACAGCAAGCCTTGTATAGCAGCATATATCAGCACTTGCATCTTTTATCAGTAACCCATCCTCACCATCAGCAAGCTAACAGCAGGATTCAGTCAACTCTGCTTCAGCCCCAAATTTGATTAGAAAGCAGCAGCCCCACAACTCTGCTGCAGCCGGGAACACTCCACTCCTCACAGCATATGTGATGCGAAACAGATCATACTTCACTTCATATGTGACACAAAACTTAACCTAAGATGCCAGCAGCATAAGTATAACCACTCCCCTGCTAAACAAGTCTTGGAAATTTGGAATACTTTACTTCATCCGGTCAGCTAAAGCAATTATCATAGTTAAATCTGCAATCCGTTTAATCGTGACAATATCTTATGAATCTCACAAATCAGAAACACAGCCACAACAAACACAGCCCAACACCAAACCAAAATTATCAAGCAGCACCAACCACACTCCAATACTCAGCCACACTCCAATAGCTCTTTGGAACATTACTTGGTGATCCTGCAACAATAGGGTAGGCAGCCCAGAGCAGATCCCAACAGTATATCAGCCAAATTAACCATGAGTGAGCAGCCGCAAATCAATAGCAAAACCAGCAGCAAGACCAACCAAGCAGAACACATAGCAATCTCATACATCAGCAAAACAGACCATAGCAATCTCATACATCAGCAAAACCAACCAAGCCTCTGAGCCCAACACCAAAAGCATACACCTTATAGGTCAAACAACTCCACCATCTGCAGAACACATCAGCCATCCACATATCAGCAGCATACACCTTAGCAAACAGAGCACCAGAACTGCAGACCAGGTTCCAGCAACATAACCCAATGCTTGCTCCTCTACCCAACCACTTAAGACCAAGAACACCTCAAATTATCTGTGCATGATGCTTTGAACCATATTGCAATTCTCACTTATTGAGGGGAGTCTAGCAGCCCAACATAGCAGCCTAACATAACTCCATGGCAGACCAACATATCAGTTTAGCATCTACAGATCAAGTCATTGGCTCTTCCTAATGACACCCATCCAGACTTTGCACCCTTCACCTCCCAAACAAAACCAAAATGGACCCAGGACTGATTTGGGCACCAAGCATAAGCCAACAAGCCCTGCAGCAACACACACAAGAAAACCAACTGGTGAAGCCGCAACAAAACAACTGGGCAGATTCATTCACCATTCCTTCAAGCATCTGATGAGCCAACAAATTCAGTTACCATTCCTGCTTTAAAAACCCAACCTCAGAAATCAATTTGATAAAAAAACCAGCAGCCTACATACTCAACCAGCCAGCTTCAGCATACTTAAAAACAGAACACCAAAAAAACACCAGCACCAGCATACTTATCAGCAATTCAGCATCCTTAGGCCCCTTTATCTACACACAGTTGCAGACCTGCTTCAGGTTATATAACACATCGTGCACCGAGTAATTAAACTCTTTCAAAGAAGAAACAGCCCACATAGCAACTCTGGTTTTTACCAGATCAGCCAGATCATTCAAGGGTGGTTGTGCTTCATTAAATATGCACTCATTCCTGAGTTTCCACACAGACCACATTACTGCCAATGGTATCATCTTCCAGATCTCCTTAACCTTTTTCTTCATTTTTGGACCTGACCAGCAGTGAAGTACTGCCTCCACTGAACCAGGAATAGCCCAACTCAGGTTCCACCAACTCACAATACTGGCCCATATTCTCCAGATCTTAGGACAGTGTAGGAGGACATGGTTTAAAGACTCCACCTCAGATTTACAAAACACACACAGTGCACTAACATTAGAATTCAATACTCCAATCCTTTGTAAAAACTCAGAGGACTTAATCCTACCTCTCCAAGCCAACCAGCTCAAAAACTGTACTTTGGGAGGAGCTAAGTTATTCCAAATGCCTTTAGTAACTGTGATAGTTGGCCCTTTACATGCTACCACCCACTTCCAGATTGATGACACATTAAAGACTCCAGAAGGGTGCGCTAACCAAGAGCAATAGTCTTCAACCCCATCATTTAATCTAGGAGCACTCTGTAAGAAATCATTAAGTTTCAACACTTCCTCATCTTCCCAAGCAAGAATTTTCGCTGTTATTAATTGTCGCCCTCGGAAAGCTCTTTTTCGAGTAAGTTTAAGGCGTATTCGGCTCTAACTCTCTATCTACAGGTCCGAATTTTTGCCCCTGAAACGCCCTTTTCAAGTAAGTTTAATGCGTATTCCACTCTAACTCCCAACTTACGGCTCCGGATTACATTCCATCAGTTGTCACAAGTCCTATTTGTCATTAGGAAACTGTTTGTGTGAGCCACATGATGGTTAGGGTGCTGTTTTGAATTTTCGCCCCCGAAACACCCTTTTTCGACTAAGTTTAGGACGTATTCTGCTCTAACACCTAACCTACGGGTCCGGATTACATTCCGTCAGTTGTCACAAGTCCTATTTGTGATTGGGAAACTGTCCGTGTGAGCTAGACGGTGGTTCGGTGGCTGTTTTGAATTTTCCCCCCCGAAACACCCTTTTTCGACTAAGTTTAGGACGTATTCGGCTCTAACTCTCTATCTACGGGTCCGAATTACATTCCGTCAGTTGTCACAAGTCCTATTTATCATGGGGAAGCTATCCGTGAGAGTCACATGGTCGTTCGGAGGCTGTTTTGAATTTTCTTCCCTGAAAAGCTCTTTTTCGAGTAAGTTTGAGGCGTATTCGGCTTTAACTCTCTACCTACGGGTCCAAATTACGTTCCGTCAGTTGTGACAAGTCTTATTTGTCATGGAGAAGCTATCCATGAGAGTCACACAGTGGATCAGGGGCTGCTTTAAATTTTTGCCATTCTCAATTGGTTGGCCATTCGCAATTGGTGTGGTCTAGGTTGACATCAAACAACATTCAATACAATGGACTGATATCAAACAATAACTAAATCTACACGCCATTTGCAAATGAGATCATTTTATCCAAAATGACCCCGCATAAAAGCTTGAACAGCAGTAGCATCAAGCAGAAATCAGATAGCACCCCTTCCTCGTAAACACAATCTTATCTGATTTAAATTTGAAATGAAGCCGATTATGGAACAGTACATCTCTTGTGAGTTGCCTTTTACCCCGAAAAACGATCCTTGTTTTGACAAGTTGACATAACTCCTCCATATCAAAATGAGATGTATTACTCATATAGCCATTCCTTTGCTTCCATATGGACCAAAGTACTGTGAGTAGAATGGCTCTCTAAATTTTCTTATTAAATTTCTTCCATCTATACCCTGCCTGCCATTGTAGAACTCCCTCCACTAAGTTTGGCATTGCCCATTGAACTCACCACCACTTTAACATTGCAGACCACAAACATTTTACAAGTTTACAACTCAAGAATAAGTGATTCACATCATCAGCCTAACCATTACATAAGACACAAGTAGTATTAGCATTAGTATTTACAACCCCAATTTTTTGATGTAATACCTTAGTTTTTACTCTCCATTTCCAAGCAAACCAGCTTACAAATTGAACTTCTGGATGACTAATGTTGTTCCAGAGCAGCTTAAGAGGTAGCATGACTGGGCGTTGAGAATATTCACACCATTTACAAATTGAGTCAACACTGAATTCCCCTCAAGGTTCTGCTCTCGTTCTTAATTTATCTTCAACACCTTCTCTAAGATGTGTTGCATCATTCAAAATAGTAATAAGCCTTGTTAGTTCCTATTGTTTTGGGTTCAGGCTAGTGAACTTGTAAGAGACTCCATTTTATCTTAAGACACGAACAACAATCTAGGGAACACATCTGTAAGCCTTTGATTTCCAATCCAACTATCCAACCAAAAGAGGCATCTCCTGTCATTTCCAGGTACTACTTCTGTATTTGTCACAACTTTCATCATCGACTTAGACCACTATAATAGCATTGTTACCGCTACTAGTTTCATGTTATCTTCATGTCAAAATGATGACGTCACCTATGAATCATTTTGACACATTTATGACTCTACCACGTAGTGGTATTAGCCCTTGCCTATTATCTCATAGACGGTCACAACCTTTTCACCGTTACTCCGTTTTAAAGATAATGAATTGTATTTTCATTCGTAGATATATATTGTTTCTCACTGTACCCACCCTAATGACTACATTATTTGTCTTTTCTTACTTTGGTCTAATTGCTAACTTCTGAGGGAAACTTTGGAATTTTAAAAATTAACTTTCCTACCTTGATCACTTGGAGACCTTTGTTTTCACACTTCAAAATATATGGTTCATGGTAGGCAGTAAATGGAAGGGTTCTATAATGGAGGGTTGCATGTTGAGGTGGTCTACAACAGAGGACTTGGTACAAATTTAGGTGAACTTGACCCATGGGGCATTTTCCGTCACAGAACTATAACATTTGTTACAATTTGGACCAAAGTGAAAAGAATCTAATCAGTGTGTTCGGTTTCAGTTTTTTGAATTCACCTTTTTGAAAATTGAGTTCTTTGCTTTTTGTGGTTTTTTGTTTTTAGTGAATATTTTTTAAATTTTAAGTAATTTGTTTACTTTTTTAGATGCACCTTACTTAGATGTATCTAAATAGGAAAACATTTGTGAAAAAATATTTTCAAAATTAATAAATATGCAAAAATACGAGAAATGTACTGACTTTTGATTTTGATTTTTATTTTTGGTATCTAGTGTATTTTGTAAAGATTTTTTTCACATATATTATACTTTTTAAGTGTATTTATGTTAGGTATGTCTAGAATTTTTTTTAAAAAAATGCTTAAAATATTTAAAAAGTCATTAAAATATTTTTACACATATATTATTTGATTTTGGATTATTTTTTGGATTCATTATCAGATCAATCTTATTTTTTTCTGAATAAAATACACAAAACGCATGACAAAATAAAGGGTTTTGTATTGAAAGAAGGCCCAAACAACGCGGTCCGGTCCATATTATGGGCTTAAGTCAATCCACCTCCATTACAATAATCATATATTTTGTTTCAAAAATAAATAAATTTTAAAACTTCCTAAAAACTCAACCAATGCCTACTTTGGGAACCCAAAATCTCCCACCCAAACGGAACCCTTGAGATAAATTGTAATAACCCTTGTCCCTCACGTTTCTTTTCTCCCATTCTCTCTGTTTCTCAGCCTCCTATTCTCTTACAGCCGTGTACTCCTTTTGCTGGAAACCACACAGTTGCTGCTGCCACCACCATTACTAGCCAACACCTTCATGATTTAGAGACGTATGGTATGTTTTCTTTGATTGTAAACTCATGTAAGTTGATTTTAGTTCCCTGTTTTTTTCTTGTTTTGGTCTGTTTGGATTATTATGTGTTCATTCAATTTTTCGGTTGTGCGTATATCCTAATATGTATATATGTGGTGTTCATGTGTTTAAAACCTAATATGATGTACCTAATATGAAACCTAATATATATGAGTTATATATTTGATGAGTTTTAAAAGCAGAACAATGGTTGCCAAGAGGCCAACCGCAACAAGAGGAGAAAAAAAAAAAAAACTGTGTGAAATCAGCAATCCTGGTGCGACTTGTTAATTTGAAAATGCTGGTGTAATTTTCTGAGGCCGATCCAAATGGGTTCTCAGTGTAAACTGTATGGGAACACAATTTCACCCGGCCTAGATTGTATTGGTGGGCAGCCTCAATGTATTACATGTTTTTTCTTATGTCTTATTTCAGGGAACTGCCCTACATTTTTTTTTATTCATAGAGGAAATTTTTTTTCTGATATTGTTGTGATAGTAGATAGATTTTTTTATGTTTGTCCAACAGAAGAAAATTGGTACTTACAACTTCAACTTTTGTAGTTGTATTGACAATAAAACTTTTATCAAAACAGATACATATTCATCTGATATTCATAAATTGATTAGAAGTTGGTATGAGGTTTTGTTAGATTTGTTTTTCATTCCCAGTGGTGTGTAGATTTATGGTAATAAAAATTTGAGTGTTCAGGGTGATGGGGAGAATGGTGTTTTGGTGTGGGAGAGAGGAATGGAGCCTTTGGGACATTGAAAGCTAAAAATAAGCTGTGGAGGACTGCTGGTTGCATATGGGCAAAGGTGAAGCAAATTCTAGAGATTATAGATATAGTAATAGAGTTTGATGCGTCAAATGTTAATAAAGTAGATGCTAGTGAATCTAATCAACAACAATGTTTATTTGTTTGCCTCATTTAATTTTTTTTATTTTTTATTTTTTATATTTATAAACAATGTGTAATTGAACAGTTTGTCTTTATTATTTTTCTTTTATTTTGTGTACTTTTCTCGTACTGACTAACTTGATTTAATTTTCTCTCGTATGATTATTTCACGATTTGCTTGTGTAGATAATATATAACAATACACAATGAGCGAAGGAAGTAACAAACCTTGCATACACAAACGATTTACACCGGCATTCTTCTTCTACAAGTATTATTTCTTCACACTATTCAATTTTTTATTTTAATTGCATTTGTTATGTTGGGTTGAAATATTAATCCTTATTATTCATTTGGTTGAACCTGTAGCAAAGATGAAAACAAAAGCAAGCAGGAAACACAAATAAAAGTGACCGACACGGTTTGCACATTGCTTACCACATATTGTTATCATATTTAATGTTATCTGTATCTGTGTTTTTTTTTTCTACAAGCATCACTTATGTTCACTTTTGAGGCAATGTAGATGACAAAGGACATAGGACATCAATGGAGAACCCAACGGAAGGAGGAGAAGAATGATTACAAAGAGATGGGAAGGTGTAGTGTTGTTGATAAGAAAGCCAAGCTGAAAGGTCCCCTTCCCACAAAACCAAGAAAGGTGAAATATAGGGAGAGCAAAAAACGAATTGTTTTAATATGAACTATTTCACACATTGTAATAACATGTTCGCATTTGCATATACTCACACAAATTGATTCACACACTACTGTTAATTTATTGAAGTTGTCTATCTTAAATTATTCTAACACCCACCATATTATTTTTCAGTGGCATTTCCAAACGCGAATTTCCTTGAGATCAATTGTTAAAATAATAAAAAGATTGAGCTCGAAACAACATGATGCAATTAGTAATAGTGGTTTAGGGGGCCTACTGAATCTCAGATGTACAAAGCTTGATCATGACCTCTGCGAATGGTTGATTCAGAAATTTGATCCCAAAACTTGTTCGTTGAATGTTCATGGGCGACAACTCCTCATTACAGAACTAGACGTTCACAAGTTATTGGGCATTCCTGCCAAAGGAAAAACCATAGAATTGAATAAATCTTCAAAAGAATTTCCCAAACTATTTGAAGAACTTGGAGTTGTCCAAGGTGCTATCAAATTAAATGCTTTGAGAGATTATTTAACCAAAACCGATGGAGCTGGAGAGGAATTTAAGAGGATATTTGCCCTATACATATTAGGTGCATTCTTATGCCCAACCACAAAGGATGTTGTTAAGCAATCCTTCATTCACCTCGTTCAGAATGTGGATGGCATGAAGGATTATAATTGGTCAAAGTTCACTCTTCAATTCCTTGTTCGTGGTTTACGCAAGTACAGTTCAAAAAGTCAATCGCAACCAAATGGATGCTTATTTCTTATAATGGTATACTTGCAACCAATTAATAATTGTTTTGTTATAAATACTTGATTTTAATGCCTATTTCATTACATAGTATGCGTTAAATTCATACATTTTTGTGATGCAGTTGTTTTACTTTGATCGTGTTGCTCCGAGTGGTTGTCATGTTGCTCGTGCTCGGTCGGTCCCTTGCTTGGCTGATTGGGGCGATGCAGAAATAAAAGAGACATTGAAACTATTCGAAAATTCAGGAGGTTACCAGAATGAGAAGGTTATCCTTTGTTTCTATTCTTTTAGGTTTGGTTTTGTTTGTTCGTATTAATGTTGAAATGGAAAACTAAATTCTGTATAACATGTCTTTCAATAGGTTGCTGTTAATTTTGTTGTTGAAGAGCAAATGCCACCATCAGTACAAAGCGAGGGAATGAAAAATATTGATGATAGTCGGATTTCAAAAATTGAGACGACTGTCTGTGACATTAAAAGTATTTTGGAAGAACTAGTTGTCATTCTTAAAAGTGGAATGGCTAATTCTTCCATTCCCAAGGTGATGGAAAGATTGGAGACACCACAAATGCCAAAGCAACGAGAAATGGATCACAACCAACATAATAAATTAGCTGACATAGTTGCACATGGAGTTGTAGAATCTACAGTTGTACCTATAGTTGAACATGTGAGCAATGTGCTCCCGCCAAAACATGATGTTGTGGTAGAAGCTATGGTTCTACCTACAGTGGAACATGTCACCCCTGTGCTAGTGCCAGAACCTGCTTTTATGGAAGCATCAAAAAACATGGATGAAAATAGAATTCTGCTCGCACTATCAATCTTCAAATTGGATTCCCATCTTCATGATCAAACCACCCAGGTTCAAAAACAAGTAACAAATTCACCATTATTTGATTCCATTGATGGTTCTTCTGATACAAATGGTGCTCCCATTACACATCAGCTACAAGGGAGGAATAATAAGCAAAACAAAATGACAGTGGGATTGAAGAATAAGCGAAGGAAAAAAAATCCAAAACTCCTACTTGTTGATGAATCTAGTTCATCAACTGGTCCATATGGCGGTCGGTGCACTCGACGTTCAGATGAGGGGGTGGAAAGTCAATATGTGCGGTCACCTTATACAGCCATCGCTAGTAACAAGAGAAAAGCCATTCCAAAAAAGCCAACCCAAACAATGCTTGAATTAAATGAAGCAGATTCGTCTCTCGATACAAAGGATGATAAGTTTGATCAAGTAAGTCATGTAGATTATATATGTATTATACAATGTTATTCATTTGTGATACTCTATTTCACGATTTTTGGTTTTTTATTGTTGGTTGCAATTTGTGGTAGAGTTTGAACTTACTTGGAAAACTACTTGGCGCCAATTTTGATGCTATTGAGGTTATTACTCATTCTGTTATTGTTCTTGATCTCCAATCCCCTATAACACACTGTACAAAGTTTGACAATGTGTTATTTATGTATTGGGTTATATTCACAAGTCATCCACTGCACGAATCGTAAGGCCATGTCCTTTATCTGCCGAGGAAAAATTTTTGAAGGAATATTGTTTCGATAAGGATTTGGAAGACAGGTAATTTTATTGAGTTTATATATAGCTTACTCTATCAATTAACAGTAAGTTTAACCCTTCAATTTTCACATGATTCAGTGAGGATATTGTGGTGATGGAGCTATTTTACACGCCAATTGAACTTGCCACCCGCTTAGATTTGTGCTCATTACAACCAAAAACCTGGATTCGTGGTTCCGTAAGTGTTCATTTCATACGTCAATATTGCTATGTGATGTCATTTTCAATGATATAGGTCTGAAATTATTATTTGTTGCATGTATTGTAGATTATCAATTTAGTTGTAGCAAAATTGACAAATGCCCAAAGAAGGCTTTTCCCGGATAAGTGTCATAGTACATGGTACTTTCCCACATATGTATCGGTGAGTAGTATACTGTGTCATGTTTACGTTTGGGTGTTGATGTACACTTACTAAAGCATACTTGTACATTATTGAATGTAGCAACATATTCTGAATGGGACGGACCATGCAAAGCTATGCGACGAATATTTTGGGGAGTCTCGATACACTGGGAAGCTTCATGCCTGTGAAGAAGTAATGGGTCAAGCACTATTACATTTTGCACGACTATTCTAACTATCCTCTCCATTGTACTGCTATTATTAATTTTTTAATATCTGTTTCATGGTATTATTATTATTTATTTCATTTTTATTTTCTAAATTGGTTCGGCAACATTGCACTAAGTTTTGTTATTATTGTTGCTTAGATATATATTCCGGTGAATGACAATGGAGAACATTGGTTTTGTGTCAAGATAGATATGGCACATCGCATGGCCTATCTATTTGACTCACGTCCTAGTCGCACAAATGATGAAAGTCGAGAATTAATGGCAACGAAACTGGTAGGCCATTTAATTTTTTTTTTTTTTTGTCTTTGGTAAAATAAACATTATAATCTATCTTACTACGCTCATGCATAGGTTCAAACAATGCATTTGTTATTGCAACACTATTTTGGAGACCAGTATGTTGCAAATGTCAAGGAATTTGAATTAGAGAGATTGAAAGACCCTTGTCTCCAACATAAGACTGATAGGTATACTAAAAAAATTATTCATTCACTCTCCAATTTTGGCTCTCCTATTAATATTACACACAAGGTTGACCTTCACATGCATCTTTTCATGAAGTTATGACTGTGGTATGTTCGTCATAAAGTATATGCAAGGTGTTGTCATGCCGACCGGCGTACACAAGGTGACTATTTCATGTTCAACCACATAATTACACTACTACAATTACATTGTCATATGATGGTATTGTTGATGGTATATTGTCTGTTCCATTTCCTCAGTTTGATAAGGTGGAAAGGTTTAGGCTGCTAGTCGACCTAGTGAAAGATTTGTCGAACAGTAAGTATATTGATGTTATGGATCGGTTCGATGCATACAAAGAGAGGTACGTCCCCAAACCATGAACAACTTATGCCCTTCATAAGCTCAGCTCATTACTTATGTAATTTCCTTTTGAACAGGTATGTTAGGCTCCGGAAGGCCAAAAGGATAAAGAAAAATTGATAACAAACATCATTTTTGCCACTAAGTTTTTTTTTACAATTATGAGCATATTTTATGGTTGAAGAAGCTTGGACGAATGTAACTAACTTGGTTTGGCAATTTTTTGTGGATGCTTGAATAAGTATATTTGTTTTGGATTTTTTTACCAATTTCTATGGAATATCTACTTAGTGCTAAAGATTGGTGTGATGAAACTACATCTGATATGTTATTGTGAAGCAGTACTCTTAGTTGTTACAATTACGATCACTCAAAAAATTCATAGGAAGGCTTTGATTGTTTACAATTTGTTTTACAAGTGAAGAAGGAAAAATTCATCATGATTGTTTTACAATTTGTTTTAAAATTCATATTTTATTTTATTTTTTTAAATTTTTAAATCAAATCAATGTAGATACACTTAAAAAGATACAAAAATTGTGAAAATATTTTTTTGTAAATCACTAAAAACAAAAAATAAATATATAAATTCAGTATATTTTCTCATTTTATGACATTTATTGCTCTTTATATATATACTAGTGTATGCCCGTGCCTGAAGGCACGGTGCAATTAATAATGAGATTAAAATATAAACACAAAAAAATTAATAGAAAGCAACCTATTTTTTCATTTAGAATTTTATTTCAATTTCTAAACACAAAATTCCACCAATTTTGCGAAGCACATAAAAATACTCTAGTAAAAACATACACACCCCATTGAATAAAATGAATTGAATTAGTACTAAAGTTTTTAGCAAAAATACTACAAATTTAAAATTAAAGAAAAAAAATTTAAAAAAAAAAAATTGCTCCACAACTGTTATCAGAAGCAAAATCCAAGACACAGTAATTGCTTGATGTTGTTGTTAGTCATGATGTAGCAGCAGCCAATAGACTTTTGGCCGGCGGGAGCAGGGCAACGGCGCCTCTCTCGGGATTGGAGTATTTCCTATAGATCACCTTCAGCTTGTTTTCTGCGGCCATCAAGTGGAAGCTAACCAGTAGTTTAGCACAATCCCTGTTTAGAACATAAACAAATAAACAAAAATTAATCAGAAACACATGTAATTATATTAATTTCATTCTTAAAACAGTCACAAAATGAAGATTGAAAAAACTTACATAAGCTGTCTCTGAGAAACCAGTGTGCAGTTTTAGTGTCGTTCCAACCAGGGCTTTTGTTGATGGTGCAACGGGCAGTGTAGACTGCTGAGGCAGCAAGCATTGATGGACAGTATATAATGGTGGCATAATTCATTATCCCTAGCTCTGCCAGAAAATACACCATGTTCTCCATCTAAATGTACAAAAAACAAAACAAAAAAAATGAACAATTAGCATTCAAGAGTAGAGCAATAATCATCATCAATCACAACAATTTTGAAACAGCAGAGAGCAAAAAATACAAACATGCTGATCAGCAATGTAATATCCATGAGCTTTAACATCAATCACTTTAATTTCTGCAAAACACAGAAATTTGATGCGATCTACTGCATAAGTAATAAATTTTGAACTACATATATTTTATTAGACAACGGAGACAGAAAATTTGAAGCTTATACAATTGTTACCAGCGAATTATATTTTGAGCCTCTTGAAAAGACACTTGTCTCATGCCTGAACCTCAAACAAACCTATCTCACTATCTCTCACACATTACTGCTTCTATAGGTTAGAATTTTTACATTCCAATCATTTTCCCTCTCCTCATTTCCCCTCTAATCTACACCTTCGTCAGCGACTCCAGCACCAATTCCGTCACAAGCCCACACCATCCCCTGCCAAGACCCCCCTCCGTGCCCCCATCTCTGACAACTAGTTTCGCCTACCCACCGGGCCCATCCGACCTCTGAGATAGAGTCAAGGAAGTTAAACAAGATTTTATCAATTGTCCACAGAAATTATCACAATAAGGAATAATATGGCACACCACCACCAATTGCAAAGGACATATACCAAAACAAAAGGGTGGCAAAGAGCAACAGGTTATACAATTACATAAAACTTCTATGACTATCCTTTTGCCTTCTTTCCCTGGGGGTGGGGCCACAAATAACAAAAACAAAAAGTAAACTGGGCACTGAGTTTCACACTAGTCTGCTTAGAAAAATGACAGATTGCCTGAGACACAGGCAGGCAGGAAAGAAAATAAAGGCTGATTGGATAAAAACATTCAACAAAAAGAGACCAATCATAAGTGCCCAGTTTCGAAGCACAGGACGAGAAAATTGATAGCAATTGTATATTTTAATGCCAATATTGTAAGCATAAGAGACCAATAATAAGTGCCAAGAAACCAAAAAACAAACCATCACACTAAATTTGAGTGTCAAAACTAAGATTAAGATATTACAACTACATATCAGGAAATGATTCTCCAAGGTATAGCAGGCTTACACTTCCGAAATACCGGTCAAGTATTTCAACAAAATGATTTTGGATTTATTCACCTTTATTTTTTAAATGAATCCCCAAACTAAGAAATTTACAAGTAGAACAAGGTAGACAAATGTCAATTTTGATAAGAAAACGAGGCAATTTCAAAAAATCAAAACTGAAATATGAAGGGAGCCCCACACGTTTGGGGTGGCATAGCCATATTTATGCATTCTTTGTTATTCATTAAAAAGAAAAACAAATAATAGAGCTGAAAAAGAGAGACAGAGAGACACATTGCAATATTAGTAGTGATTGTAAACTCATCCAACGTAAGGACAGCTCATCCAACTTAAGGACAATATTCGAGCAAACATATTTGGGAGTTATTCACCTTTATTTTTTAAATGATTCTCCAAACTAAGAATTAATATTGTGAAAGATAAAAACACCTAAGACATCAACAAAACGTAACTACTATGCACTAATGTCTCCTTGCAAAAACAACGTATCAAACACTATAAGGCTCATCATAAAACTAAACTACACTTGAGAATTTGTCGGTTCATCAATATCTTCCATGTGGGGCTCCAACTCTGTGTTCAAGAATGTTTCAATGTCTGAGTCGCTACCCTCTCTCCGGCTAGTTGAAGCCAATTTTTTACATGTTCGCTTCGTGTGGCCGATGCTCCTACAATAGCAAATAATGCATAAACAATTTTAATAATCATGTACATGCAACAGGATGGAAAAAGGACATGCAATTAAAGTACCATACCTACAATACCTACAGCGCCTTGGTTTTGGAGGTTTACCCATAGAAGATGTCCCTCCGGGGTTCCCTTTGGTCTTCACTACATTAGGATCACCAACGCCACTTAGTTTGGGTGCAATATTTTCGTCCCCAACCTCGGTATTATATTTTGTTCGCATTGCCCAGCGCTTTTTCATCTTCAATGTCATCTGGAAAGCCATTTCCCTTGCCTCTTCAAAATCGTTGTCTGCGTGTGAGGCATAATATGACATTTCACTAAAACATGAGCTTAGTATACCGAACCGGGCTGTCTGTGTTAGGGTGCTAGAAATTTGGGTAAGACTTGGTTGTTGATATCCTGACCTAGCACGTCTTGTCCATCTCTTCAAGACACAACTGGGTGGAATACACATTAATTGTTCAGATTTCATGACAGCAACCATGTGGCAACAAGGGATGCCAAACGATTCAAATTTCAAGCAACAACATTTTATTGTGATATCTGCTGGAAAATACTCAACCGTCCATGTGCTTGTTGGTGCCTTGTACTCACCAAAACGATAGGTGCGACGATCCTCCAACTCAACTCTTTCCATCACAAACAATTTACCCTCTTTGCTGATTTCACGTCGAAACAATGAAAAAATCTTCTGAGTAAAGAGTTCAGCTGCATGTTTTTCCAAACTTCTCAATGGCGTAGTCAAAACCGGGAAACTATTCTCTGTTTTAGATTCTGTTTCTGCCTCATTAACACGCATCCTAGCAAGAGCCCTATCATATTGTGCTACAAATTCGTACAACCTTACCTTTTGTTCTAGGAACATATTGAAATATGCATTCATACCCTCGACACGTTGAGTGCTCCTCATCCCAGCAAACATGTGACCACGAAGATACGCCTCAGCCCACTTATCACGCTTGCGGTGAATCTCCAACACCCAGTTATTGTTCTCCAACTTGTATTGTTTCACCATACGAGCCCACGCATTGTCAAACTCAACAATTTTACATTTCTTTAACATCAACTGTGCGAAATCACTAGTAAATTCTGGTATGTGGACATTTGTTGAGGCATTTTTCTCCAGATGCCAAGAACATAAACGATGTCTGCAATTTGGAATAACTCTTTCGATTGCCTGACGCATTGCCCTATCACCATCTGTTACAACAGAGATGGGTCTTTGTCCATCCATGGCCTCCATTAACGTTTCCAACACCCATGTGTATGTCTCCATTGTCTCATCAGGCAACAAAGCACATCCAAATATGATTGTCATAAAATGGTTACTCACGCCAGCTAGAATCACAAATGGCTTCTTATACTGATTTGTACGATAAGTTGTATCAAACACCAATACATCACCAAATGCAGCATAGTCAATCCGAGACCTACCATCTGCCCAAAAAATCTTGTCCAACCGGTTATCTTTATCGACGTTGTACTTGAAAAAAAATAATGGATCTGCATCTAGTTTAGCTGATAAGTATCCTAAGGCACCCTCTGCATCCCCTTCTGCCAGTTGTACTTTGCGCTCAGCTTGGAACTGGTTGTGCAAATCTCTGTGAATGAAGCCTACCTTCTCATAACCCCCTGATTGATGGACCATAAAATCCATGATTTGACTCGTTCTCATACCCACATTGCGCATGGCCTTTGCTTGAGCTTGGTCTGCACTTGTTACAAACCTATGTGACCACAAAAAAGGGACGCAGTGTGGTGCTGCCAAGGGATGGTTGTGTTCCCCTACAAAGTGGGTCACAACATATTTTTTAATTGTCTTGTCATAACGCACACGAAATGTGGCACTACAAAAAAGTCTAGTTTCTGCCCTGGGAGTTCTCACCCGTTCCACACGCTGTAAGTATTTCTTCTCTCTTACACCTTCCCTTGAACAAACCCATTTCCTACTCTCTACAAATTTGTTGTCTCCACAAATTCGTTTCCTACTTCTTCGTACGCTAAAACCGATGACCTTAGCGTATGCATTGTAGAAAGAATAAGCATCCTCCTCTGAATTGAATTTCATTTGCAAAACATCAACCTTAGTAAGCATTCGTAAACTATCATAGGTTTGGGAAGCTAACCCTTCTTCTTTCCCATCGACAACATCATCCTTGCCATCCGGAGCAACTTGATTGTCAATTTTACTATTGACCTCTTTCTGCCTACTACTTTCAGGTTCATCCATCATATCTACATAACAAATCGCATAGACAACAGATGTGCACGTAGACAACAGATGTGCAAATTTGGAATCAGTTAAATGCAAATAATAAAAAAGTACACTTGTAAATGCCATTATACAAATTAAAATCAAACAAATCAACAAAAAAACACACCCGCCAGTGCCCTCCTATAAATTAAAATCAAACAAATAAATAAGCACACCTGCCAGTGCCCTGCTATCAATTCAAAGCAAATAAATTCAAAAATACACCAGCAAGTACCCTACTATAAATTAAAATATAAAAAAGCACACCCGCCAGTGCTCTGCTTTCAATTATCAATTCTTAAAACAAAATGAACAAATAAGCACATTCACCAGTGCTTTGCTATCAATTAAACACAAATAATAAGAAAACACACCTTCAAGTACTCTACTATCAATTAAAATAAAACAAACAAATAAAAAAGCACATCCATCAGTGCCCTTCTATAAATTAAAATCAAACAAATAAATAAGCACACCCGCCAGTGCTCTGCTTTCAATTATCAATTGTTAAAAGAAACTAGAAAAAAGCACACCTGCCAGTGCTCTGCTTTTAATTATCAATTGTTAAAAGAAAATAGAAAAAGCACACCTGCCAGTGCTCTGCTTTCAATTGTCAACTGTTAAAAGAAAATAGAAAAAAGCACACCCGCCAGTGCTCTGCTATAAATTATCAATTCTTAAAAGAAAATGAACAAATAAGCACACCCACCAGTGCTTTGCTATCAATTGAATAGAATAATAAAAAAACACCTGCAAGTACTCTACTATCAATTAAAATGAAACAAATGAACAAAAAAGCACACCTGCCAGTGCCCTGCTTTAAATTAATAACAAACAAATAAATAAATAAAGCACACTTGCAAGTATCCTATTATCAATTAAAATAAACAAATAAATAAAAAGCACACCTGGCAGTGCCTTGCTATTAAATAAAAGTAAATAAATTAAAAAGCATACCTGCTAATGCAACTGCTAGGGAGGGAGGGAGGGGGGAGATATAGCTTCACTTCTACGTTAAGATGTAGAAATTGAGGACCTATGACAAACAACAACAGAACATCAAAACAGAGTTAGTAAAGAAGACAATACTTAAGGAGATTTATGATTATGGGGCGAAAAGGATCTATGTACGAGTGAAACCCACATGCATTTGTCAAGCATGGATTTAACAAAATTTAAACCCTCTGCCAAGCAAGGTATAACATGATTCAATTATAGAATTTATTCCAACTTTTGGTCCTTATATATAGCTTACCCTGAGCCACTGCAAAACCACACAAAAACCCATTTTATCCCCCTCCTGCCTTCTTAATTCCCAAAAAAATGGAAAACAAGGCCATAATGCAGCAACTGGCCAAGAATGACCATCGAATGTCATTATCCGATGACAGCGCCATGATGAAGCAAATTCAGGGAACCCATTCTATGCCAAGCCCATTCTCCAAGTCATTGAGGACATCCTGAACCATGTCACTCCCGACGTTGCTGGTGTATGTACAAATCCTCTTATCCTTTCTCCTCAAAACATAACATTATGTTCTACAAGTTTCTTTCAGACATTTCAACTGGCTGAGGATATGGTTCCACACACATACATTATACATATATACACACATTTCCTGGCATAGAGTGAGTAACCCAAATCAGAGGCTAGAAGGGTCTGTGTCTTTCCTTTTGCAAGTAGTACTTTCGAAAGGTTCTTTCTTTACTTACATTTTGCAATCTTTGGTACATATATACATGGACAACTAGATGATTTAGAGTGTTCGAACTTTATTCTATTTCTTTTGGTTGTGCTGTTATTTTTTTTTTTTCAACAATAATAGAAAATTCTAATTTTGGAACTACAAAGAGTGCTATAGTGAAAAAAAAAAAAAAAAAAAAAAAAAAAACATAGACACACACATTATATTACATGTGGGTTCCACTCCCTGCCACATCACTAGCGCTCTCTTTAGAGTAGAACTCTCAATCTTTATTTATTTATTTATTTATTTTTGTTGGTGTAGATGGAAGGAGGAAAATGGGAGGATTTGAATATGGATTGCTTGGTGAATGTGTTTGGGAGAGTTGGAATTGAATCACTTCTTTTAGACATTCCCTTTGTGTGCAAATCATGGTTCAAAGCCACACTCAGTTGTCAAAGCTGGCATAAACTTGATTTTTCTCAAATATCAATTGGTCCATGGTTTTATTATGATGGCTCCAAGTCAAGTAGATTGATTGATAAATATGAATTGAAGGACAACTAGGGGCTGTTACTGAATTCATCAAGTATGTAATCAAACGTAGCAAAAGATCTGCCGCTTTTATATCACTTCCAGGCTGTTGTACAGAGGAAGCTTTGATTTACATAGCAGAAGAGTAAGTTCACTACACGAACTATATTAGCTTGATTTTAGTAGTAAATATTTTAATTTGTTCATTCTAAGTATGATTTACAAAGTAAACTGTTTAAATGGTTATGATTAAAACGGATTGATTTATTTCATCGATGATCTATGTTACATGGTCTTGGTTATCGAGGCCATGAGGGTACCTTACACTTATACACTGACTTCTTTTCACACCCTTCCTCACACGTGCTAAATCAATAGCACTTGTCATGTGCACGCTAGAGACATGCACACTACCTATCCCCAAGTACTCCGGCTTTTTGATATCATGTTACATGGTCTTCGGTATTGTAATTTTAATTTTTTTTGCATTATTTTCGGAAAAGAATAGGGAAGAGAAAAATTTCAGCATGCAGCAGGTAAAACTTAAATCCAAATATCACACATGGTAAGGGTTCACGACAATCACTAGGCCAACCCTTGGTCACCTTAGTCACACTTGGTTTTGAGGTGGATGTTTTAACATGGTATCGGAGTTGGTTTTGGGTGGTCTTTAGTGGGTCAAGTTTTCGGGCAAGTCTATTTGTCATTTGTTGCATGTGCGGGGGAGTGTTAGACTATGGAGTTGCATGTGCAGGGAGTGTTAGACTTGTCTCATATCATCTCTCTAAGACACTCAAGCTTAGTTAATATACTCTAGAGGCCCCTCAACACATTGCCTATTGGTTTTGAGTGGGATGTTTTAACCATCTACATAAAAAAACTTACAAAATGAACGGATTGAATGTAGGACCCATGTTGAATTCCACAGGCTCAATTGAACAGTCCAGTTTCACTTTGAAGAGAAGTTGCATCCTAAAAAAAAGCATTCATTATTTGGAACCATGTCATTTGTTTCTATCTACATATGAGATTTAGGTTGCAAAATATACTGAAAGGAGAGGAAAAATTGCTTTACATCAAGGATTTGGCTTGTCTCTAGTTGAACTTTCAACTGGATTAGACAGTTAAACCTTAACTGTCTGGTCCAGTTAAAATTTAAACTGCAGACAAGCATTCCCTTATGTTAAATATATGATAACTCAGATTTTGTTCAACAGGTGTCCTGGCTTAAAGACTTTGATGTTGCCTCTGCCTCATGATCATATGTTGAAGATCCCAAAGCTTATAAGCAACTGGAAAAGTTTGGACTTCTTAAGACTTGGAAACATCAATCAAATGCAAGAATTCATTACTGAAATCAGCATTCACTGCAACAACTTTGTTGGATTGAGTGTTGTAAGTGCCTATATTTGGAAAGATGAAGCATCAGCTATTGTGACCCTACTCCGAAACATAAATTTTTTGAGCCTGAGGTATGCATCCATGAAAAGGGAGAACCTAGTAATGATTTTGCAAGGCTGCAAAGAACTCGAGTATGTGGATGTTAGGGATTGCATAGGTTTTAATGAGGGTGATGATGAGATATTGAAGTTTGCTTCTCATATCCGCACATTCAAGCATAAGGGTTCATGCTTGTTTGATGATGTTCATTACTGCCACTATGAGGACAATGTGGATCTTGATTTCTGCCACTATGAGGACAATGATATTGATTACTGCGACTATGATGGTTTTTACATGGACAATGGTCCCTATGAAGATGATTATTATGACGACTTGGATCATGATTACTGCCATGGTGAAGGTTACTGCTCTGGCTAAGGGTTGTTTAATGTCTGTTTAGTGATTGTCAACTAGTTCTAGTTTTAAAAACTCTGGTTTATTGTTAGGTAATGGATGATTTAGTAAGTGGTCTAGCATGTTTCCCAATATGAACCAACATTGGGTATATAAAGGTTTTTTGTTTTCTTCATTTATGTTTTAAACAGTTAATAGTAATTTACTCTAGATTGCTTGACAGCCTTTTGATTTCATCTATTATGCTTTTAATAGTAACAGTAATTAATCTATTTTGCTTAAGAATCAAATAATTATTGACAATTTGACCATATGTATACCGTCTAGAAATTGGCTAGAGCGTGCTACCCAGGAATTTTCTATTAGTTTTTTGCGGATGATAACCTATTATTTTGTATTGCAAATGTGAACAGGTCTACACTCTCAACACACGTGCAAACACTTTTTTGAAGATTGTTACACATCTCAATGCCAAGATGAATTGCACTGAATGGATCTGCTATTTTAGCTCAGATAACAGGGCTTGTGCAGATCTTTATGCTGATTTCTATTATTATTACTTCGAAAGCTAAATGTTGGAAATGCAATCAAGGTGGATCTTTACATAAAATGTCACTGCATTTTAATGGTAACAGTTGAAAGAACAAATGTGATTCTCAAGCTACCAGCTTCAATTGGCAGCTTGAATTGAATTTGACATGTTGGCATGACAGGGATAATACAAGAAGCACAAAAGATCTATGTATTCTCCTTTACCTACACGTACTTGCTTGGCATTTTGGTACTGTTTTGTCAACCTCTTTTTTGAGTAGTTTAGTGGAAAATTGTGGAAAATGGTATCAACATTTAACTGTGATGGAAATCAGTTAATGGGCATCATAATTTCACAGCATCATAAAAAAAAGCCAAAGATTTCAAAATCCCGTTTGCAAGTCAAAAATTGGTAAGATACAAAATATAAAACATAAAAAAGAAAGAACTGGTGAGATGCATACATTAGTAAATGAAAACAAAAAATTAATAAGATCCCAAAATTTTAATAACAATAAAGAGCAACAGAACACTGATAATGAATCATGAAAATATAAAATGTGAGAAACGGATTGCGGTCTAGGGTTTCATAGACCAACCCAGGGATTGCGGTCTAGGTATTTTCCTATTTTTTTAAACCAACCCAGTCAGTTCACAAACGTGAAAGGGCCAGTTTCAAAGAAAGGGATTGTGGTCTAGGGTTTAATAGAATGGATATGGAGAAAGGGGGAGAGAAAAAAGTTGTAGAGAGAGAGAGAGAGAGAGAGAGAGAGAGAGAGACATACCTTCAGGCGAAGTCCAGGGTAGGTCTTGCTCGCAGGATGGTCTTCGAGGGATGCCCTTCGAGGGCGAAGAAGAGTGTCTCGCGTGCTGTCTCCAAAACAGGGGCTCTGGGGAAAAAAACCTGAAGAAATTTGAAAAAAAGGTAACCGGTTGAAGAGGTTGTCAATATTCCAAATTAAATTATTGAGTGGTTGGGATTAATTTGTAAAAATCTAATGGTTTAAAATAAATGTGTATATGATGTGCACATCTTATTGAGGTGCACATCTTAACAGCTCCCATTTTATTATACACATTTCGTTTCTATTAACAAACACCAAAGTGTAAGCTTCACATCAACACCAAAGTATAAACCGCACGTCAACACAAAAATAAAAAATAAAAACACGCCTGCTAAGAAAGTCAAGAAAAAAAATGTACAAACCAAAGCTATTGTACACATGTTACCTCTATAATCCAAGGAAAAAAAAAAAAAAATTAGTAAGCACACCAGCAAGTGTTTTGCAATCCCAAAAAATTAAAACAAAACACCAAACAATGTACATCAACCAGTACTCTGCAATATAAAAAAAAGTAAAAATAAAATGGACACCAGCCAATACTCTGCAATTCAAAAAAATTAAAATTAAAATGTACATTAGTTGGTGCTCTACAATCTCACCAAACAATGTACACCTGCTGTGCTATTACTGCCAATCACATTTTAACAGTTCTTTGCAAATTATAAACCTGAAATATAGTGAGAAAAATAAAGAAAAAAAGGCATATAATTTTTTTAACCACAAAGCACTCCCATATAAAGACCGCTTAAATGGTGAAATTTACCCTATATAAAAAAAAAAATCCCTAAAAAATAGCCAAATTAAATGGATTTGAAAAAAATAAGTTGAGATGGATTAAAGTCATTTTGAAATAAAAAATAACTAATGTTTGGTATTTCCAAATGACGTCACATAGTAAGCAATGAATTTTCTAACTGCTAAAAAATATGCTAATTCTTGTGGTACCTGCTCCCATGTTCTTTACTTGTTTTCCTCGTCTAGTTTTACTATCTCCTCTAAAGCACTTGTTAAAAAATGAGCACACATATTTTCTCTTAACAAAAAAATGAGCTCACATGTAGGAAGAACAATGGGACAACAAAAGCACTACACTATGATTTTGTTAGCTTTTATTCCGATGGGGGTAAAAACAAATGCGATAGAGACGGGAAAGGGAAAAAAACGTTTGCAATTTATAGTTTCTCTGTATATAAAATGTATACAAACCAAAAACCCAAATAAAATCACAATTAGACATAAATTTCAATATTGACAATAACTTGGCACAAAGTTATTCCTATAGTAACTCAAAATTTACAAAGATATATATTATCTTAAGACCTGCAATGTTTTCTATTTTATTTTTTTCATTATACACATTTTCCTGTTAGTTTAAATCTTCAACACATTTATTACATGAAATGGAATTGAAGTCATCCCAACAATCAACAAAATATGAAATAGTCAAGCCAACAATTTTTTATGGTGGGAAACTATGCTAGTTGTGCACAGCCTAGAGCCAACAAATAGCAAAATACAGAAACCAAAATATTATGCAAAAGTCATTATATTTTAGTATACAACTCTAACATCTACTGAAACCACTCACAGGAAAGCTACAAAGACTTCCACAATACCACCATTCAAAAGAAAGAAAGATTAAGGAGAGAAGATGAGGAGAGGAGTGGGGGAAAAAAAAAAAGCACAAAATACCAAAAGATCCAACAAAAGACCCAATAAGTAATAGACCTAAAAAAAATAAATTTTCTAAAATTTTCTGATTAATGAAACAGATATAATAAAATAAAATAAAAATAGTTTAGAGTTTATACCTTTGATTATATCGAAAACCCATAAATTAATGATCTACAACGAAAAGACACAACACAACATGAAAATGCCAGAAAGAAAGAAACTAGAATTTAGGAAAACTAACTATTAAAGGGAGAAAGGCACTTCTATATTTATCAAAACTTTAAATGGAAAATCTTAACAACGAAATCAAAATCGTTTCCTAAAAAAATAATTAACGTTTGGTATTTCCAAATCATGTCACATAGTAAGCAATGAACTTTGTAACTACTAAAAAATATGCTAATTCTTGTGGTACTTGCTCCCATGTTCTTCACCTGTTTTCCTCATCTACTTTTACTATCTCCTCTAAAGCACTTGATAAAAAAATGAGCGCATATATTTTCTCTTAACAAAAAAATGAGCTCACATGTAGGAAGAACAATGGGACAATAAAAGTACTGTACTATGATTTTGTTAGCTTTTATTCCAATGGGAATTAAAACAAAGGGATTCATGTAGCTGACTCCATTTGATGGGACTTAAGGCTTGGTTTGGTTTGCTTTGGGGATTAAAAGAAATACGATAGAGACGGGAACGGAAAAAAAACATTTGCAATTAAACATAAATTTCAATATTGACAATAACTTAGCACAATGTTATTCCTAAAGTAACTCAAAATAAGATATATATATTATCTTAAGACCTGCAATGTTTTCTATTTTATTTTTTTCATTATGCACATTTTCTTGTTAGGTTAAATCTTCCAATCCAAAATAGATGTATCCACCATGTTCCCATGCTTCTCCCTTCATGTTTCTTGTTTTTCTGTAAATCCAAACTCCAAATAATGTGTCCAAGGATTTGGCAACTAAAACTAAGTTAGCAATGACAATAAAATGGATTACACTACAAAATTTTATAGAAAAAATGAAGTTTTTCAATTTAGGTCAACAATAATTTTTTTAAAAACTGCGTAAAAAATTAATGAACTGCAGCAAGAGGAAATTGATTTATAGAAATATAGCAATCGAAACAAAGGAAAGAAAATAATTATTCAAAGTACCATTAATGTTTGTAGGCAGTGCAAGGGATAATATATATGGAGTAACTAAAAGAAAATAACGATATCTTAGGTGACTTTGTCACAGCTCGAATCACTTTCATAGTTCATTATCATCAACATGGATGTCCATACTCTACAGAGTATAGCATTTTCAAAAAAAAAAAAAAAAATCACACCTAAAACATGAACTAAAGAAAAAAAATCATTTTATTACTAAGATGAATGGAGTGATTGACAGAAAAAGAAAAAAAGAAAAAGAAAAAGAAAAAAGAAGTCATTCAAATATAAAGCATTACCCAAATCAAATTGATTCATTAAAATCCAAATTCAACTGCAATACATGCATAACAAAACAAATGAGAAAAAACATAATTGTTTGAGCTTTAAGCACTGCTTGAGTTATTGAGTCTAAAAAAGAAGGAAAAAAAATTAAGAAACAAAGCTCGAAGTATAGTTTCTATCACAACATACAAATCCACATTTCCAAATAATAATAAAAAATTAGGCTTCTTGCATATTTGTACTTTAATGGAGGCTTCAATTACAATCATCGGCCATGCCTAAAAGCTTTATGTGTAATCTCTAGGAATAACCCCGTGCTTGAAGGCACGCCCAATAAAACTTGAGAATATATTTTAATTTTATTATAGACATTTCGTTTCTATTAACAAACACCAAAGTGTAAGCTTCACATCAACACCAAAGTATAAACCGCGCGTCAACACAAAAATAAAAAATAAAAACACACCTGCTAAGAAAGTCAAGAAAAAATTGTAAAACTAAGCAAAACACACAAACCAAAGCTATAGTACACGTGTTAACTCTATAATCCCAAAACAAAAAAAAATTAGTAAGCACACCAGCAAGTGTTTTGCAATCCCAAAAAATTAAAACTAAACACCAAACAATGTACATCAGCCAGTACACTGCAATATAAAAAAAAGTAAAACTAAAATGGACACCAGCCAATACTCTGCAATTCAAAAAAATTAAAATTAAAATGCACATTAGTTGGTGCTCTACAATCTCACGAAACAATGTACACCCTGCTAGTGCTATTACTGCCAATCACATTTTAATAGTTCTTTGCAAATTATAAACCGAAATATAGTGAGAAAAATAAAGAAAAAAAGGCACTACTATAATTTGTTTAACCACAAAGTACTCCCATATAAAGACCGCTTAAATGGTGAAATTTACTCTCTATAAAAAAAAATCCCTAAAAAATAGCCAAATTAAAAGGATTTGAAAAGAATAAGTCGAGATGGATTAAAGTCATTTTGAAATAAAAAATAACTAATGTTTGGTATTTCCAAATGACGTCACATAGTAAGCAATGAATTTTCTAACTACTAAAAAATATGCTAATTCTTGTGATAACTGCTCCCATGTTCTTTACTTGTTTTCCTCATCTACTTTTACTATCTCCTCTAAAGCACTTGTTAAAAAATGAGCACACATATTTTCTTTTTAAAAAAAATGAGCTCACATGTAGGAAGAACAATGGGACAACAAAAGCACTACACTATGATTTTGCTAGCTTTTATTCCAATGGGGATTAAAACAAATGCGATAGAGATGGGGAAGGGAAAAAAACGTTTGCAATTTATAGTTTCTCTGTATATAAAATGTATACAAACCAAAAACCCAAATAAAATCACAATTAGACATAAATTTCAATATTGACAATAACTTAGCACAAAGTTATTCCTATAGCAACTCAAAATTTACAAAGATATATATTATCTTAAGACCTGCAATGTTTTCTATTTTATTTTTTTCATTATACACATTTTTCTGTTAGTTTAAATCTTCAACACATTTATTACAGGACATGGAATTGAAGTTATCCCAACAATCAACAAAATATGAAATAGTCAAGCCAACAATTTTTTATGGGTGGGAAACTATGCTAGTTGTGCACAGCACAGAGCCAGCAAATAGCAAAATACAGAAACCAAAATATCATGCAAAAGTCATTATATTTCAGTATACAACTCTAACATCTACTGAAACCACTCATAGGAAAGCTACAAAGACTTCCACAATGCCACCATTCAAAAGAAAGAAAGATTAAGGAGAGAAGAGAAGGAGAGGAGTTCTGGGGGGGGGGGGGGGAGGGGAGGGGAAAGCACAAAATATCAAAAGATCCAACGAAAGACCCAATAAGTAATAGACCTAAAAAAATAAATTTTCTAAAATTTTCTGAGTAATGAAACAAATATAATAAAATAAAATAAAAAATCATTTAGAGTTTATACCTTTGATTATATCGCAAACCTATAAATTGATGACCTACAACAAAAAGACAACACAACATGAAAATGGCAAAAAGAAACAAACTGGAATTTAGGAAAACTAATTATTAAAGGGAGAAAGGCACTTCCATATTTATCAAAACTTTAAATGGAAAATCTTAACAAAGAAATCGAAATCGTTCTCTAAAAAAATAACTAATGTTTGGTATTTCCAAATCATGTCACATAGTAAGCAATGAACTTTGTAACTGCTAAAAAATATGCTAATTCTTGTGGTACTTGCTCTCATGTTTTTCATATATTTTCCTCATCTACTTTTACTATCTCCTCTAAAGCACTTGATAAAAAAATGAGCACACATATTTTCTCTTAACAAAAAAAATGAGCTCACATGTAGGAAGAACAATGGGACAACAAAAGCACTGCACTATGATTTTGTTAGATTTACAAAGGGATTCATGTAGCCGACTCCATTTGATGGGATTTAAGGCTTGGTTTGGTTTGGTTTGGTTTGGTTTGGGGATTAAAACAAATACGATAGAGACGAGGAACGAAAAAAAAACATTTGCAATTAGACATAAATTTCAATATTGACAATAACTTAGCACAAAGTTATTCCTAAAGTAACTCAAAATTTACAAAGATATATATATATATTATCTTAAGACCTACAATGTTTTCTATTTTATTTTTTTCATTATGCACATTTTCCTGTTAGGTTAAATCTTCCAATCCAAAATAGATATATCCACCATGTTCCCATGCTTCTCCCTTCATGTTTCTTGTTTTTCTGTAAATCCAAACTCCAAATAATGTGTCCAAGGATTTGGCAACTAAAACTAAGTTAGCAATGACAGTATAATGGATTACCTAATATTGGAAACACTACAAAATTTTATAGAAAAAATGAAGTTTTTCAATTTATGTCAACAATAATTTTTTAAAAAACTATGTCACACTCGATTAAAACTATTTCATAAGAGTCTTCAATTTTGTAGAGTATAAGCAAAGAAATATGCACAGCTTAGTTCATAAGAAAGCATACCTGTCAATGCCTACTGCTGCCAATCACAAATGAGATTCAGAGGTCTTGAAAGAGAGAGAGAGAGAGAGAGAGAGAGAGAGAGAGAGAGAGAGAGAATAAGAATAAGAAATGGACCATAGCAACTACAAAAATACACTTTCAGTTTATAAGAAAAAATTATAGATTAAATTTATACAATCATTTAGTAGAAAAGAATCATGCTCATTTTTAGAAAGTTTACACTAAAATAGGTTCTGCATGCTCCAAAATATACACATTCCGTAGTGATTGCTTTACTTGCTAAATATTCCAAAAACAAACTCAAAAAGCAATGATTGAAGAACCATACCATTTGTGGTACATTTTGTGTTCCCATTCCTGCATAGCTTTCATTTTCTTTTTTGTTAAGACACCTTAGCCTTTTCTTTTTCCTTTTGAAAAAGAAATAAAATTTAGTAACAGGGGTTTCGAGGTTTCGAATAAGATTAATTAAAGTATGAGATTAATTAAAGTTTGAACAATATATAACACTACAAATTCAAACCAAAGTATGAATTTGAGAAATCAAATGGTATGCTACCACAGTATGAATTTAAAAATCAATTAATTTAAAAAATTAACTCATGAATTCTATAAGGGCCTATTTGTTGAAATAGAAAAATGAAATGTTGTTTAGATTTACATATTGAAATCAGTTATATACATAATCATAATCATATATATACATACATACATAATCAAAATTAGAGCAACCAGATAAAACTTTTGCACCTTTGTGTTGGGGTCTCAAAGTTCAGTTTGTATGTTTCATTACATCAATCCAACCCCTAAATAAGTACTGAATATATACATACAGGGATACATTTAACACAACTGTACCTAGATGGCAACTAAAAAAAAAAAAAAACAGGGATACATACATAATCATACATAAAATTATATTTATAATACACAGAAATGCATATATATATACATAGATGACAACTACCAAAAAAAAAAAAAAAAAAACAACAGGGGTGATCTCCAAGCATTTCAATGTTCACATTTCAACCTTATATATATACATACTGTAACGCCCTCAGAAATAAACCCATAATATCATACAATCATGATAAAGAAAGAGATCTCAAATTATAATCATCAGAGTATTCTTACAAAAAGTATTACATGTTGACAACAAAAGTAAATGCCCTATAGGCTTATAACTTTCCAAGTCAACACTTGGTTACAAAAGGAGAGAGTGTTAACTCTACACAAAAGAAGCTCTTGGCTTGATGTACATGTAATACAACAAAAATTAACAAAAAGAGTCTTTAACTCCCACAACAATCCGTGCTAAGATCTCGGAGGCGGCATAGTACCTGAACCTGAAAATGATGTCCTATATAGGGTGAGCCAACGCCCAGTAGAGATATGCTAAACATAATATGAGCAATAACTAAAATATTAGCATTTGATAAATGTTTATCTCACATAAATCAATTCATAACCCATATCGATTACATGACAAATGTGTTCATGTTTCATTCCGTTTTCCGTTTCTTATCCAATTTCTCAATTCATAACCCTGGCTCAGAACCTGGCTATATACTTTAAATGAGATTACATCTCTTATCAACAGTACTTCCATTTCAATTAAGATAACAACTCAAATTAAACACTTCACACTTAACCAAAGATACACATAATTGCTGTATCAATCTCAAACCAAACACTTCCATACTTCATATATAATATACAAATTAGCTATATCAATACTTCAATAGATACACAAAATTACTGTATCAATGGAGTCCATCCCATATCTCCTCCCAAACAATATCCGGTTTAGGAGTCCATCCCCTATCTTCCCCTAAACCGTGGAGTACATCCCCTATCTCCTCGTACACAACACAATGTATGTAAACACATATCACATACATAATCAAATCAATACATAAAATTTATGTGTTATATCAACCGCCATATTCAATGGCACACTCAATTTGATTAGTTTTAGTTTGCCTAATCATCATGCATTGTCTACAACAATCAAGACTACCCTCTACCGGTAGCCCAAGGCAATTATTTCTAAACAGATAATAATTACGTCAACAAATAATTTATCAAAATTTCTCAAAGGTGAGTGATTAAGAAATCCAACTCCACCATTTCATTTTACAATGAACCAATTTCATTATTTCTAGCTCAATTTCATATTTCCTTAACAATTGTCATTAATTACCCTAATGACCCAAATATACCCAAACATGGCATTTTTCTCTCTTTTCCCAATATTGACCTAAAGGCTCAAATATTAACAAGAACATCAATAATTCCCTTTTTAAGACCCAATATATATATATATATATAGGCCAAAAGGACAAAACCCTCTTTTTCAAAATAACACATTTCAAACCCTAACTTCCCAAATCAAACCATCTATACAAATAGTTCAATATTCATGTTAAAACACATAAGAATGAGTATGAATCCCTACCTCAAATCCGGAGCCCAAAGGAAGAAGAGGAAAAAATTCAAGATGCTCCAAAACCCAAGATTTTCGGATCAAAGTGTAGCCCTCAACAATCCCCACAACTTTTACAAAGACCCAAGGTGAGGAAATAACTCCTACTAGATCAATCCCTACAGAGAAGGTAAGGTTTTAGAGAGAGGAGCTCTCAAATCTGTGTTTGGGAAAGTAAGAGAGAGAGAGTGTTGAAAAAGTGATCCAAAAAGTGAAATTTCGAAGTGATATACCAGTCACTCCGCTTGAGCGTGGAAACCCTCGCTCGAGCGTCAGACACAGACTCACGCTCGAGTGTCAAAAGCGCCGCTCGAGCGTAGATTACGCACTTCCAGAAGTTTTGCAGACATGGTCCCCGCTCGAGCGTCAAACTCCCCGCTTGAGCGGAGAAACAAAAACAAAGGGTCACGCTCGAGCGTCAAAACTCCCGCTCGAGCGTCTGAAGACCTGCAGACAAAAGTACTGGGAGATGGAAAATTACGCTCGAGCATCAAAACGCCCGCTCGAGCGGAGAAGCAACAACAAAGGGCCCGCTCGAGCGTCAAAAGCCCCGCTCAAGTGTGAAGGCCAAAATCTGGGCATCAACTTTGGTTTCAAAGCACAACCAACCTATTTCAAACCTGTCCAACATAACCCAAGACTCAAATACAGAGATTAAGGGAAGAAAATGAGAATGAGACAACCACACCATCATGGAGCCAAGTCTGGAATACAATATACAAGGAAAGGAAAACCGGGATCGCTATACATATATATTCCAATCTCTGAATCTCAACCTTATATATATACATACATAATCATATATAAAATTATATATATAATACACAGAAATACATATACATAGATGACAACTACAAAAAAAAAAAAAAAAAAAAAAAACAGGGTTGATCTCTAAGCATTTCAATGTTCACATTTCAACCTTATATATATACACACATATTCCAATCTCTGAATCTCAACTTTCTATATATACATACATAATCATATATAAAATTATATATATATGAGAGGGTAATTTATACCTAAATTGGGCCGAGATGAGTAAATGGGCCGAGCTGGGTAAATGGGCCGTTCTTTGGGCCACAGTAAGAAGGGCTGGATGAAAGGGGACTTGTAGTTAGCCCGGTCCTGGTAAGCCTTATTGTTATCCTGGTCCGAAAGAACCTTGAAGTTAGTCCGGTCTAGAGAAGCTTTGCATTTAGCCCGGTCACCGTACTCAAAGTTAGCCTGGTCATGGCTTATCGTGGTTAGCTCGGTCAGAACCTTGCTATTTGTTAGCTCGGTCTGAACGTACCATGGTTAGTACTGGAGAAAACGGGGTAAGAGCAGTGAATGGAAGAGCCGAGCTAAAGTTAGCTCGGTCTAATCTGCGGCTTAGCATAGCCATGCTTACCTCAGTCATATTAGAATCCGACCATGGTAAAACCAACTCACTTGGTTTAAGCAGTGAGGGGGTGTTGAAGGATAAGCATTATTTTTCAAGAATGTGATTCCTAGGAGGACTCTACATAGAGGAGTAAGAGTCCTACTTGGATTGAGCCACACGGAACCTATAAAAGCTCATAACATCACCTTTAGAGAGGTAACACAACTTTGATTCCCGAACACACAGAGCTTTTTGTCTATTTGTCTATTTCGCTGACTTAGGCATCAGAGAGGTATCCGGCACACACTTGCCGGCTAGCACACGTTTGTGTTTTCAGGGAGTAAAGCGACGACGTATGGAGGAGCGCAGACTTGGTCAACAGGATTATACGGGAAGAATATTTCGTGCCCGTACAATTGGCGCCGTCTGTGGAAATTATCAGACAAGAACAAAACCTCTTGATTAAGTTTTCCTTGCTAAAAAAAAAAAAAGTAATGGCGCACAACGAAGATTTGCCGTAGGCCGCCATTGATGGACAAACCCCAGAAGGAGGTGGGAGGCGCGAAGGTTTGCCTTCTGTCCCTCCCATGGCGGACTTGGAGCCCTAACGACATAACCCCAGGAGGGATGCTAGGGGAGGCGGAATAACAGCCCTCGTCACTCTCGTTCACAAAGTCCTGACAGACAAAGGCGGAGGATTGATCCTCAAGTTCTGGAGGACCGCGTGAAGGAGAAGGACGAATTGATACGACGGATGGCGGCGGACATGGAGATTATGAAACGCCAGATAAAGGGAAAATGAGTGGCGACAGGAGAGGGACGCAAAAGCAAGACGCCCCCTCGCCATTCAGAAGACCGTGGTAGGCATACCACACCATCACAAGCAGAGAGTAGAAGCCTCAGGACCGGCGATACTCAATCCAGAACCTCCAGGACTCGTTGCTCCAAGTCTGAGAGAACGAGGACTGAGAGGTCGTATACTGAGAAAAGCACCTATCGGCCCTCGCGCACGCACCAGACATCATCCAAGCAGACGGAGTTGCCAAGATCATCCGACTTACGGACTGTGCTGGAAGAAAGGGCACGATGGAAGGAGGATACTAGGGCGCGCGACCCTCGCAGGGTATTTGCCCTTCAGCGGTTGGCTCCTCGGACGCATGGAAGCGTCGAGGTTGGAATGCCATTACCGCGCCCTGCCTACGAACCAGCGGACAAAGCATTAGCGAGGCTGCAGACCTCGCCGTTCGTTCCGGCAATCGAAAACGCGCCCCTACCTTCAGGCTTCCTCCAGCCCAAATTCACCATGTACGAGGAAAAGACAGATCCCTATATGCACCTGAGCCACTTCCGCCAGGTTATGGCAGTATATCGGCGAAACGAGGCTTTGATGTGCATCATCTTCCCATCAAGCCTTGGCGACCTAGGCTTGACTTGGTTCGAAAAACTTCCAGAAGGCAGCATAGCCTCCTGGGCGCAATTAGTGGAGGCGTTCGTAACAAGGTTCAGAACGAACACCGAAACCCCGGTAGAAATTGATCAACTGCTCTCCATCGACATGGGTGAAAAAGAGTCATTAAGATCCTACAATAGCCGCTACTGGGAGACTTTCAACTAGATTGGGGACTGTCCCACCAATCTCGCCATCGCACAGTACAAAAGAGGCCTTCCAGTCGGGAACAGACTAAGGGACTCAATCACTATGACACCGCCTCTCACGATGGAAGCCTTAATGGAGAGAGTGCACTAGCACATTAGGGTAGAAGAGGATGGCGCCTGTGCTAAAGCAAAGTCTGGCACAACCGCAGCACCAGACAAAAAGACTTCGGCAAAAGTCAACGCGGTAGAGCGTCCAAGCAAGAACGGGCGTGGCAGGCGAGACAACGGAGAGGACCAGGACAAAAGATGGTTGAGAGTCCGCACTGCCATTACCACGGTATTCAAAAAACCGATCTATCGGATTTTAAGCGAGATACGTGATGAACCTTTCATCAGATGGCCAGCCAAGCTAGGAGAAGCTCAGAAGGACTACGACGAAAGATCTCGGTGCACCTTCTATAAGGAAAAGGGGCACCGCATTGAAAATTGCACACCATCGAGATAACACCTGGAAGAGCTCGTAGCGGCTGGTCATCTGGACAAATACATCGAAGGAGGGACATAACCAGCCCCCCAGAACCATAATGTCCCAGATGGGATGCCGGTCGACACTCCACCTCAAGGCGTGATCAACATGATACATGGAGTATGTGAACTTGAGCGGATATGTGAGCTCAGAGGAACGATCAAGAAGGCTGAGCACTTAAGGGAGGTACTAAGTGCTCAACCTACCATTAAAAAGGGGAGAATAGAGGCCACGAACGTCATATCCTTTTCAGATAAAGACCTGGCCAGGATATATTGCCCTCACAATGATGCCCTGGTGGTCACTCTCCGAGTCAAGGATTTTGACGTCAAGCGGATTTTGATCGACCAAGGTAGTTCATGTGAGATAATGTATTACGAAACATTTAAACAGTTGAAGCTACAAGACAAAGACTTGGCACCCGCTGTATCTCCCTTGATTGGATTCAACTCGATGCCAGAGTGGCCAGTTGGCAAGAAAATCCTCCCAGTCAGAGCGGGAAGCGTGACGAAACAAGTGGAATTCTGGGTGTTGAAAGTCCCTTCCACTTACAACATAATCTTAGGAAGAACATAGCTACATGCCATGCGAGCGGTAGCTTCATCCTACCATCAAGTAATGCGATTCCCCAACGAAGCCGGGGTAATTGAAGAGGTCTTTAAAGACCAAATTATGTCCAAGCAATGCTTTGTCATGGTTAATGGCAGCCGCGCTGCCAAGGGATATGTTCATTCGGTGGAAGAACCTGAGAGCAATGAACTGTTCGCAGATGTCGGCAAAGCAGCTGATCAAAAAGCGGTGGAAGACTTGGTAGAGGTAAGAATAGATGAAAAGAACCCGGATAAGTTCTTTTTGCTCGGTTCGTCGTTGTCCAGCACTGAGAGATTAGAGGTCTTGGAATTCTTGACCTCTAACATCGAAGTGTTCGCCTGGACACCCTACGACATGCCAGGCATTGATCCAAACTTCATCTGTCACTAACTCAATGTCCACCCATTCGCCAGACCAATCATTCAGCGCACTCGCAGATCGGCACTCCACCACGCCAAGATAGTGGCGGAAGAAGTGGGAAATTTGCTAGAGGCAGGAGCTATCAGAGGTGCACTACCCCAGATGGATTTCCAACACAGTCATGGTGCCAAAGAAGAATGGCAAATGGCGTGTCTGCGTCGACTACAAGACAGTCAACAAAGCATGCCTAAAGGACAGCTTCCCTCTACCACGGATAGATCAACTGGTAGACCTAACGGCGGGGCACAACCGACTTAGCTTTCTTGATGCGTACAGAGGCTACCATCAGATCGCCATGTACGAACCAGACCAAGAGGTCACGTCCTTTACAACTCCAAGAGGACTGTATTGCTACAAGGTCATGCCCTTTGGCCTAAAGAACGCAAGGGCAACATTCCAGAGAATGGTCACCAAGATGTTTGAGCCGTTGTTAGGTAGAACAATGGAGGCTTACATCGACGACATGGTGGTCAAGAGCAAGGATGAGAGTGACCATCTAAGGGACCTAGGTGAGATGTTCCAGATTCTGAAGAGGCACAAGTTGCGCCTTAATGCATCTAAGTGCGCGTTCGGTGTAGGATCTGGCAAATTCCTAGACTTCCTAGTGACCAACCGGGGTATAGAGGCAGACCCCTCCCAGATCAAAGCTATTCAGGATCTGGAGAGGCCTAACTCAGTAAAAGAAGTGCAGTATCTCACCGGCATGGCAGCTGCACTCAACCGATTCATTAGCCGGTCGTCAGACAGACTATGACCATTTTTTCAAGCATTAAAAGCCAAGTTTGAGTGGGACGAAGAATGCGACCGCGTTCTGGAAAACTTAAAAGAATACATGTCTTCTCCACCACTGCTTGTCACCCCAATACCTGGAGAAGAACTCTTCCTGTACCTGGCAGTCTCATAGCACGCAATTAGCGCAGTGTTGGTCCGTGCGGAAGGAATCCAACATCTGCCCATCTTTTATGTCAGCAAGACATTGCCAGGCGCCGAAACAAGGTACTTGCCACTGAAAAAACTGGCCTTGGCCTTGATGATGGCCTCAAGGAAGTTGTCGCACTACTTTCATGCCCACACCATAGTCGTCCTCACAGCTTTCCCATTAAAAACTTTGTTTGAGAGGGCGAACTTTTTCTGGGCGAATCTTGAAGTGGGCAGTAGAGTTGGGACAATTCGACATCAAGTTCCAACCCAGGACCGCGATAAAGGCCCAAGCTTTGGCAGACTTTGTCGCAGAATTTACCCCAGGAAGTCATCATATCTGCCCAGTCGACCTGACTGACATAACCGAACTAGGGATAGAAGTTGATGCTGGAATAACGCAACCCCTGGTGCAGGATACTCAGTCAGACCCCAAGGCAGACCAAAGTAAAGAAAGCAAGGAAGAAGCGAACCATGCTACACTAAGCCAAGACTCACAAACAAATCAAGACTTGGTACAATCAGATAGCAAGGGGCAGACAGCAAGCATGGACCTTGAAGAAAACACTAGCAACATTCTTGACCCCATGGCATCATCTGACCCCTCCACTTGCTGGAAGTTGTTCGTTGGAGAGATGCGGAAGCTCTTCGTAGATGGAGCATCCAACCGGCACGGCGCAGGACTTGGCATAGTCCTCATCTCACCAGACGGCCTAGTTGTGGAGCAAGCAGTCAACCTTGGCTTTCCAGCATCAAACAACGAAGTGGAGTATGAAGCGCTTCTTGCAGGTCTCAAATCAGCATTCTACATGAAGGCCACCGAGCTAATGGTTTACAGCGACTCACAGCTGGTGGTAAACCAAATTTCAGGCAACTACGAGGCAAATGATGACAGGATGGCCAAGTACCAAGACTTAGTCAGAAAAGAGATCAAGAAATTTGAAGTAGTGCGGATAGAACAGATTGGCAAGAAGGAAAACAGCAGAGCAGACGAACTAGCAGGCTTTGCTTCAATGGCATATACATCCATCCCTCATCCGTTGCTAATTGACTACTTACCAAGACCAAGCATTGAAGACCCCGAAGTAGAAGAGGTATGTTGCGCCGAACTAGGCCCCTCATGGATAGATCTCATCATACTGTTCTTAAAAGACGGCGTCTTACCAGAAGAAAAGAAAGAAGCCAACAAAATTAGAGCAAAGTCGCAGCGATTTTGGCTCTCCCCTTCTATGGCATTGTACAAAAAGTCATTCTCAGGACCTTATCTAAAGTGTGTTCACCCCAGTAAAGTGGAAGCATTCTTGTTTGAGATACACGAAGGTGTGTGTGGAAGCCACCAAGGAGGAAGATCGTTAGCTTACAGAGCCATTTCGCAAGGATACTAGTGGCCATACATGCAGGAAGACTCAGAGAAGTATGTGAAGAAATGCGAGAAATGTCAGAAGTTCACACACCAAATACATCAGCCAGCCAGAGAGCTCCTACCATTGACCAGCCCATGGCCCTTCGCAATGTGGGGATAGTAGGACCACTTCCAACAGCACCCGGAAATAGGAAGTTCTTTCTTGCAGCAACAGACTACTTCACAAAGTGGGTGGAAGCAGAAGCATTGGCATCAATCAAGGAAAAAGATGTGAAGAAGTTCGTTTGGCAGAATATCATTACTCGGTTCGGCATACCTAAAGCCCTAATATCAGACAACGGCACTCAGTTTGATGGCAGAATCTTTAGAGGCTTTTGTGAAGAATACAAGATAGAGTTCTACAGTTCTACACTGGCATATCCCCAAGCAAATGGCCAAGCAGAAGCATCAAACAAGGTTGTCTTGGATGGATTGAAGAAGATGTTAGAAAAAGCAAAAGGCAAATGGGCTGAGGAACTGCCTCATGTTCTGTGGGCTTATCGTACCACACCTCGGCGATCAACTAGAGAGACACCATTCTCTTTGGCCTATGGCATGGAGGCAGTAATCCCACTAGAAGTCGGCCTCCCTACAATTAGAAGCAAAAATTTTGATCCAAACTTGAATGGAGAAGCCATAGCATTGGAGCTCGACCTCGCCGAAGAAAGAAGAGAAAGAGCACTGGTTCACATTGCCTCATACCAACAAGAGTTATCCAAGAAATACAACAAAACAGTGCATGCAAGGCAATTCAAGATCGGAGATCGGGTACTACGCAAAGTGATGGGAAACACCGTGGTACCAGGAGATGGCAAGTTAGGGCCTAATTAGGAAGGACCTTACAAAGTGGTCGGATTAGCTGGCAAAGGGGCATACCACTTAGAAGATGAGGACGGCAAAGCAATTCCCAAGCCATGGAACACTGCCAATCTCAAACTATTTTATTTTTAGCCTTTTTTCTGAATACTTGTAATTTTTCTTTTCCCCAATAAAACAAGTAATTTTCTTTTCAGCATAAGTGTTTTATTCTGTAAAAGTTGTTTTAGTGAGTTAGGGGCATTGAAAACATGGTTGGCTGGAAAAACCAACACCCTTCCTAAGCCCAGGATAAGGATCCAGGCTGCAGGACGTTTGGTCAGAATAACTAAACACTTTACTCTAGGTTGGCTGGAAAAACCAATCTAGAGGTTGGCTGGAAAAACCAACACCCTTCCTAAGCCCAGGATAAGGATCCAGGCTGCAGGACGTTTGGTCAGAATAACTAAACACTTTACTCTAGGTTGGCTGGAAAAACCAATCTAGAGGTTGGCTGGAAAAACCAACACCCTTCCTAAGCCCAGGATAAGGATCCAGGCTGCAGGACGTTTGGTCGGAATAACCAAACACTTTATTCTAAGATGGCAGGAATAACCAATTTAGAGGTTGGCTGGATTCAACCAGCTCTTGGTACTCTTCAGCCGAGGTAAAGATCTCGGCTAAAGAGTGGTTGGTAGGTATACTTATAGTTGCAATATTAAGACCGGGATAGAGTATCTCGGCAAGAGAATGTCGTACCTCATCCAAGACTTCAGTTAAAAAGTAAAGTACAAGCATAGAGATCAACCGAAATAAGAGTTAGAAAAAAAAAGCAGACTTCATTGAAAATTCAAAGCAAGTACAAAGGGTGGGGCCTCAGCCCGGTTACAATCTGTGTCCAAAAACAAAGAAAAGAAAATACAGAAATCAAGCAAAAAGAAGATAAATGCAAAGTCAGGCAAACAGACCATCAAGATCAGCATCAAGTTCAACTCGCAACCCGGTTTCAGTTGGAAGCTCGGTTTCGGTCGAGAGTATGGTCTCGGTTGGAAGCACGGTTTCAGTTGGTAGGTCTTTAGTCAGATCTTCCACCGTTGGCTCCGCTCGACCTGACTGATTGGCAGGATCATTGACGACCGGGGTATCATTGGGCTCGGTTTCCTCATCGTCCGAAGCTTCGAGAAATTGTTACTGAGTGGTAGCAGCATACTCCGCCAGTGAGCTCGGTATGAAGTATTAAGGAGGATTGAAGACCTCAGTCTCAGGCCCGTGACCGAGCTGCACCACAACACCCCTCCACCCACATTTAAAGAAAAGATCCTTTGCAGCTTCACAATGTTTAATGTATAGGGCTTCACCCTCTTTAAAGCCCCGGTCCTCTGCATCCTTCAGCTTTTTCTCAAGGTCTGTTATTTCGGCTTTCTTCTTTTCTTCGAGCTTGGCCAGCTCGCGCAGGTATTTATCTTTCATCGTGGTCAAGGCCCTTTGTTTATCAGCGTTAGCCGAGGTAACTAGTCCGGTCAGACGGGTTACCTTGGCCTCTAGCTCGGCCGTCTTCTGTTGGGACTCTTTTAGCTCAGCCGTTTTGGCTTCAGCTTCTGCCATGGCCTGCCTTGTTGTTTTCCTAAGTTCCAACACTCTCTTATGAGCGATGTGGTTTTTCTGTATAGCCTGTCAAAGGGTAGAGTGTAACTTTTAAACCGAGCAGAGAGTTGGAAAAGTCAGGGAAAATCAGAAGATAGGCAAAAGGGCAACTTACCAGCACCATCGATTTTGTGGACGAGCGAAGGGCCTTCAGCTCGGTCAGGTGGTCGTGGTGCCTCATATCGGCTGGAAGGCAAACACTTTTAGCCAGGTTGAATGCCATCATGTGGTCTTTTTCTGCGACCACTGAGTCAGAATCCGTGATAGCACGGTTCTGAAAAGTAATTTTTGGAGCCCACTTGGAGGAGGTAGCTCGGTCAGAGCGCTCCGGTTCTGGGCTCGGTGGAGGGCTTGGCAGAGTTGTTTGTGGGACCACGGTTTCGTCTTCATCAACAAGGCGTGGCTCGGTTGCGGAAGTCCGAGCACGCTTGCTTGGCCGCGATGACGAAGGCTGTTGGGTTGGCAGAGCTACCATGGTCTCTTGAGTTTGACTGGCTGGTGGTACCTTGGTCGGATTTGTTTCGGTCAAAAGGGCTCGCACGGCTCTCTTTTTGGCCATTTCTTGCTCAGCAGTCAGTGGGATCAAGTTGATTTGGGGCAAGGTTGGATTCGGTTCAGGAGAGGCTTCTAACAAGAAGTCAGTCACCCTGGTTTTACGTCGGCTGCTATATCGGTAGGTCGGCTCAAAATTCAATAGCTCGGCCTAGCTCCGATCTGGATGTCGTAGTGCGGTACGAAGTGCAGCTAAGTTTGGGTAACTGTACTAGGACTTAAGAAAGTCCAGATCTGCATAAAGAGGTCAACAGTTAGTGCGGTGCAAAGAAAAGGAAACCGAGGTAAAGGAAAGCATAAAAATTAGCCGAGGTAATTATACCGGGTATGCCTTTGTTCCAATTGATCCGGTCTCCAGGTATTTGGGCTTCTTGATCTTCAAAATTGCCCGAAACCCAGAAGAAGTCATCATCATTTACATCCTTATCCGGGGTATTCTTTATTATTTTTTCACGGCGGCGCCTTATTCTTAAATAATAAACCCATCCATCTTCGTTTGAGCCTAGGGAGTATTGATGGAATATTTCGGCTAGACCGAGGTTAATACCAAGCCGGCGGTTTAGCTCGGCGACGCCATTTATTATGCGGTAGGAATTTGTGGAAAGCTGGGTTGGGCATAGTTTGGTTTGCCTAAGGAATTCACAGAGGAGTGGCTGTACAGGGAATCGTAGGCCGGTTTCTACTATGGATACAAGGGTGAAAGGGACGAAGCCCGGTTTTCCCCACGGGGTAGTTTCTAGTTCGGCTAAGCTTAGGTGAATATCATTAGGGATGTTGTAGTCCCTTCGGAACTTAACCATTGCACCTGGTGAGTTTACAAAAAACCTATATTTACCCATCAAGTTTTAATTTATGTATAAATTAGCTATGTACTAGCTCGGTCGGAAAATGACGCTGAGTGGCTCGGTTGAGCGTGCGAAGGAGTGCCTGGCAACCTGAGTCTGCAAAGTGAAAAAAGAAAGGTGTTACGCACAGATCGTTGGACCGTGCTAAAAGAAATAAAGGCAAAATAAATGAAGTTCTAGCTTGGCTATGTGAGATGCTACGGGTCTTAGCTCGGTTTCAGCCAAGGGTTTGTTAGCTCGGTTTGAGCAAGGCATTTGTTAGCCCGGTTGAGCCTCTAGGGGCAGCGTTCTTAGTTCGGTCTAAACTAAGAAAGCTGGAGTAACCCCAAGTTGTAGCTCGATCATGGTTGGGGGCTTTCAAGCTCGCTGTTGCGCAGACCTAGTACGGTTCGATAGCTTGGCTAGTTCACTAAAAAGATGGTTCTACTTGTTGAAACTACTGTCATAGTGTGTTAGTTCGGTTGGTTAGTCTGGCCAGTTTGACAGCAACTACAAATAACTTTTTAGTTCGGTTATATTGTGATTTTGGATCAAATACAGTGTTCTACAGATTGCTTAGTGAAATACAAGTGGTTCTTGTAAGGTTTTTCCCAGAAAACGCAAGGAAAAACAAAAATGTGTTTTGCATAAGGCACATAAACAATATGCTGTGGATTGTAAACAATATAGTGTAAAAAGAGAACAGATTTGTGTTACTTACCAGGTTAAGAGGAAGGAAATGGAAGTAGAGCACAGCAAGGACCACAAGCTTCACAGTTGCAAAGTTGAAGAACAATGGAGGCTCGAAGAGAGATAGAGAAGGAGGTGAATAGTGGTATGAATGATTCAAAAAAGAACGAAGAGATTTGTTTTGATGGAAGGCCCAAAATTTGGGCGGGACTGTTCAAAAAACACGGGGTACGAAGACGGCGTGACAGCTGCCTTGGGCCGATCGGAGTATACCACGTGTCATTGGAATGAGAAGCGATTCAGTTGCTGTGATTGAAGAGACGTTTTGACCGCACAGCTAGAGCCCAGTGTGAATTTAGCTTGGCTGGAAAGGCTAAAGAGTTTTTAGCTCGGCTGGGAAGGCTAAATAGTTTTAACACGACTGTAAAGACTAAAGTTTTTGGCTCGGCTGGTAAAACAAGTAAATCTCTATCATGCTGCGTAGATGGAATTAAGGGGCAATCGAGAGGGTAATTTATACCTAAATTGGGCTGAGATGAGTAAATGGGCCGAGCTGGGTAAATGGGCCGTTCTTTGGGTCACAGTAAGAAGGGCTGGATGAAAGGGGGCTTGTAGTTAGCCCGGTCCTGGTAAGCCTTATTGTTAGCCCGGTCCTGGTAAGCCTTATTGTTATCCCGGTCCGAAAGAACCTTGAAGTTAGTCCAGTCTAGAGAAGCTTTGCATTTAGCCTGGTCACCGTACTCAAAGTTAGCCCGGTCATGGCTTATCGTGGTTAGCTCGGTCAGAACCTTGCTATTTGTTAGCTCGGTCTGAACGTACCATGGTTAGTACTGGAGAAAACGGGGTAAGAGCAGTGAATGGAAGAGCCGAGCTAAAGTTAGCTCGGTCTAATCTGCGGCTTAGCATAGCCATGCTTACCTCGGTCATATTAGAATCCGACCATGGTAAAACCAACTCACTTGGTTTAAGCAGTGAGGGGGATGTTGAAGGATAAGCATTATCTTTCAAGAATGTGATTCCTAGGAGGAGTCTACATGGAGGAGTAAGAGTCTTACTTGGATTGAGCCACACAGAACCTATAAAAGCTCATAACATCACCTTTGGAGAGGTAACACAACTTTGATTCCCGAACACATAGAGCTTTTTGTCTATTTGTCTATTTCACTGACTTAGGCATCGGAGAGGTATCCGGCACACACTCGCCGGCTAGCTCACGTTTGTATTTTCAGGGAGTAAAGCGACGACGTACGGAGGAGCGCAGACTTGGTCAACAGGATTATACGGGAAGAATATTTCGTGCCCGTACAATATAATACACAGAAATGCATATATATATACACATTTTCGACTCCCATCTCTGAATCTCCCATCTCTCTAATCTCTTTTGCAGTGGCTCCATTCAATCTAATGTTCAATATTGAAGGGGGTTTGGGGCTGCCACTGTTGATGACGATTGAGAGGAAGAGAGAAGATGAAAAGACTAATAGGGGGTTTGGGGTTCGGTTGCGCCGGTAAGGGTTGGGCTCCGACAGGAAATCACGTCATTTGGAGGTAGAGAGAGAGAGAGGGGGGGGTGTGTTCAAAATTTGAAATCAGAAAGATAGAGATGAGAGGTGCGTGTGTGAGAGAGGGGGAGAGAGAGAGAGAGGGTGTGCATTGAAAATGGTTCATATTTTGGACCAAATAGAGGGTGAGCGATACATTGTGAGCCCTTGGTTTGAATTAAATCTAAGGGTCCATATTTTGACAACGGGACAAAAGTCCCATCAAAATATTTGGCCAAAAACTGTCACCAAAATATTTGATTTCTTGATTAAGATTAACAAAGAAAATAAAACAACAAACTAAGATGAACAAATTAAGATGAACAAAAAATAAGATGAACAAAAATTAGAACAAAATTGAGAGAAAGATGAACAAAGTAAGATGAACAAAATTGAAGTGTGATTCTGAGAAGTAATTGAAAACCCTTATGAGATTTTGATGAGAAGTGAAAACCCAATAAGCATATTGAGCATTAGAGAGAGAAATGGACCTGATTCGAGGAGATCTTCAGTGTAATCGTTGCCCCAATTCGTTCGATTGATGCTTTGTTTGTGGCTTTTTTAACAGAACAAACCCATGAAGACATGAAGACAGAAATTTGTTCTTCCGAAGTCATTAACTAAGGGTTTAAAATTGGTTTTGTTGATTAATATGGTGAAAAAGAAATAAAAAAACTATCCGATTGGAGAGAAAACAACAAAGAAAAACAACCGAAGCAATGAACAACTGCTGCCTGAAGGCGAGAGTGGGGAGTTTGAGGTGGGATTGGGAAGAGAGAGGGACTTAGATCTTGAGGGGAAGGGAGAGGTGTTACCTGAAGGCGAACAGCTGCTACCGACGACAACCACCGAAGCAACGAAGAGCCGGTGAAGTGACGAAGAACCACCGAAGTAGTGATGAGGAATGGGTTTGAATACAACCACTATAGAGAGAGAGATGGGTTAGAAGAGAGAAGCAGTGAAATGGGTTTGAAGAGAGAGAGAAACAATGAAATGGGTTTGAAGAGAGAGACGATGAAATGACTGAAATTGTTTGAAATGGGTTTCAAAATTGAAGGGTATATCCAACGGTGAAGAGAAACAGTGAAATGGGTTTGAAGAGAGAGATGACGAAAAGGCTGAGATGTGTTTGAAATGGGTTTCAAAATTGAAGTATATATCCAACGGTAAAGGTAAAAACACAACCCTCAAATTAATCTTAGCCTTTCAATCTCATTGGCACCTAAGATAGATGTCCCATCTGGTTTGAAAAACAGAGCTTCCTTGTTATATAGATTTTCATTCGAGAAAAGTTTACAAGTTTTGTGGCAACGTTTTTTGGATGAAACACCCTAGCAACCCAAATTGTATCTGTCCAAACAAGACTTTGTTTCACACACCATCTATAATAACAAGATACTAGTTAAATTGAGAAACAACAGAAACAACAACATTTGGAGTGACAAAATTTAAGTTGATGCTTATTTTGTTGCATAGGCACGAGAGTACCAACGAAAAGCATATGTTCTTATGGCCTTTGTATCATATGTGAATGCTCAAAGGGTGTGGCTTTAAATACTAATTCGTTTATAGTTTTTTACTATTTCTCATATGATGCTTATTATAATAAATAACATGCCAAGAATATAAAAGATTTTTATAAAATGAAATACAAATGTATTTGTGTTTGTTCCATTCTATTCGACCGAGCAAATTTGTGATGTAGCCTTTTCAAAATCTTATGAAAACTGCAAAGTCTCAAAAATGCCCTCAGTTAAAGAGCTTTAGTTTTTTTTAAAAAAAAAAAAGGCAAGCAAAGCAAGAAGCAGGGGTGTATATGCGACCGACTATGCGTATATAATGGGGGTAAAACCGTAAAAGGAGGACTTCGAAAACAAAATTTATGAACAACTATAATTGAAGGGACTAAAACGATAGGTTCGTTTTGATTTGTTTAGAGAGCCAACTCTCATTCTTCGCTTTTTGTTTTTTGAAACCCCACCTCTCTCTCTCTCTCTCTCTCTCTCTCTGCGGTTTCAATGCTCTCAGGTAATGTATTCTCTTCCCCAGCTTGCCATGAAAGCAATTTTATTCTTTTTCCTGTAATTCATTCTCTTCCTTTATCAACTCTACACATCCATTCGTACTCGTATATCGATGGAAAACTTACTTCTCTGTTGTGTCTAATCGCTTAGTGACTCTTCGATTAAGATCTTGAATTTTGGGAAATTTCGCTGATTCTTTGTGTCCTCTCGCTCCTAAGTCTTTTGGTATCTAAGTTTTGTTCTAATTTGTAAAGTTAGGTTGTGATTATGTAGGTTTCTGTTTTAATTTACTGATTTCATATATAGTTGATTGCATTGCATGTGCACTTTATTGTGACAGTTCATTACAAATTAGTTCTATTGGTCTTGTTTATATGTTGGTTGAATATTATAAGCTGTGTTTCGAAAAATTTGTTGTCAATTAGGTGTTTAGAGTTCAGTTTGACCTTGTTGATATATGGTGATTGCTAGGTTAAGATCACTCTTGTGAAAATAAGATTTTAAAATTTGAATTTTTACTGGTCAAAATGGTTATTTATGTTGCAGTTATTATAATATTCACTGGTTTGAGTTATCAAAAATTGGAGTTGATGATCACGAAAAAATATTGTGCTGCGTAATTATTCTTAGTTTGCCAAGGAAGAGAAGAAAAAACTTTTTGTGGCAGTGGTTTTGCCCCATCCTTGTAGTTCCTGTGTTCTTTAGTATGTGTTTCCCCCCCCACATTTTCAGTGATTTGTCCGTTGACTACAATTTATGCTCATGCAACAAAAGTAGTGACTTTGATTTGATGTCACGCATTGATCCCTTTATTTGTTGTTTCATTTCTGCTTCCGGCGGAAAAGGATTGGCATGTTGGTCCATCAATTAACTGATGGTCTGCTTGTAGATGGAGTGGGATGGAGAAACAAAAATAGAGCACTCGCTAGGTTTAGTGTAGGGTTACCCTAGCAACTTGGAGTAGATTTGAATTCGGCAGTCTAATTCAATCATTTTCCAGCCAAAACTTGATCTAAGGCTAAATCTCTAGGTTCTAACATACTCAAAACCCAGGTCAAAGTCTTCAAAGTCTCCAAAGGTCTCATATCAACGTCCAAATTCTAATGCATTAAACCATTAAATTTTATTTAATTCATCAATAAATTCATGCTTTATTCAAATTCAAATTCCACCATATTAATCTTTAGTCTTGTATTTGCCAAAGTTCTACCTCAATTCCACCGTTATCATTTTTGTGAAGTTAGAGAATTCATTTATAGATGAGACTATGAGAGGTAGATGAAGAACATGAATATTATATTGACATGAAACCTTAGTCACTGTCTGGTATCGTTTCTATTTATGTATTTCAATTTCATTTTTCGTGTTTTTGTAGAAGTTTGGAAACATCCAACATTTTCGTATTATTTTAATTTTGTGCAAAAATAGTTTTGAAATTTTAGAAATACAATTTATAAGTGTTTTCTAAAATAGGTTGTTTTCAGAAAACTTTCGCAAAATAGATATTGGAAAAATTTTGTTAAACAAGTTTTCATATTAGTTTCCTTCCCCTCCCATTTTTATTTTTTATTTTTTTTATACATAACAGAAAACAAACAAAATGATACCAAACGTGGCCTTAAATTCTTACTTATTTGTGGCTTTCCAACTTTTTCTTGAATTTTTCTTGATTACAGCTTCACAAACTTTCACGTAATGTAAAGGGCCTACTTTTCTTTGCACTATACCTTGTGGAGTGCTTAATTCCAATAAACACCAAAAAGTATCCATTCTTAACACAAAAACTGCTGGCTTTTGGAGACTCATTCATCTTCAGTTATGCACAATTTACTAGGGTTGTCTTGTCTTCCTTTTTTGGGAGTTAAGCGATGAGTTGGGTAAGCTTCCTTAGGGTATGGTTAATGGTGTTTCGGTGGAGACTTGGAAGAATTCACAATGCTTTTTTTTCTTTTTCTTTTTTGTGCATGATTTTTCATTATAAGCATGAGGTGTTGGTTGTAGAGTTCTTCCAATAAATCTCAAGCATAAGGTGGCTTAATTATGCTTACCAACACATTTTAGGCCATGTTTGTGATTCTCATTTTTATGCAATCTAAGCTTTGTTAATTTAAAGTTCAACAAAACAATGTCTTAGCTTAGAGGGTCCCACAATGTCTTAGCATAGTTGTTAAATCAAGATTCGAATCGTGAATCGAAGTGGCCTTGTACCGAATCTTGAATCCTAAAGGTTCGTCACTTTTCTAAATTATATAGAGAAATATGTCTACACACTTGCATATTAACTATATCTTATAAATATGAATCAATGAAAATATTGTTTGGAATGATGATCACATGGTCTAATATGTAAGATCATCGCTTTACTTTTTCCCTTTTATTGTTAATAAATAAAGTAAACAAAGACCTACTTTTAATTTCTAAGAAACAATAACTCAACAACTATGTTTTTCACTTTTTATGACTAAAGTAATAGAAACACTCATCTCCAAGGGGCTAAAGTAATCCAAATCTCCGAACATTTAAGATGATTCCTTCTAGATAAGTGCAAACAACCTAAAATATTGTAGAGAGAGAAGGTTTGTGTTTTTTTAGGGTTTGAGTCTTTGAGAGTAAATAGGGAGGGAGAAAGTCAAAGGATAATATAAAAGCAAAGAAGGAGGCTGATAATCGATTTTAGCTAATTAAAAGTGAATTGATCAATTCATGATTCACCGATTCACCGTCAATTCACAACTATTTTGTGATTCATGCAACTAGTTCGTATAGATTACTCACTGAATCAAATCAAATCGTGCGATTCTAATAACAAAGTTCTAGAGTAATATGCATTTTTGAACAATTTAAACCAATAAGTGTGTTACGTATTTTCTTAGGGTTTTCTTCATACGATTCCACAGCATTCATAATATGCGTACTTTCATTCACAATCAAACTTGAATCATGCAGTAGCATGATAAATAATTCTACCATATAAATTTAATGAAAATGGTAACACCTATGGTATTACAAATAATCTGTTACTCTGTTATCACTTGCCAAGATCAAGATGTGTGTAGGGCGACAGATTACTTGTTAGATTTTTTTGTTTGCTCATTTCCAGTATAATGCATTATCTTTGTGAAACAAATATGCATCCAGATAAAAAATGAAGGAAAGATAGATATAAGAATTTTGTTGTGTGGGGGTGCTGTTGAGTTGACCTCTAATTTATTATGGTGCATCCCCTGAACTTGTGTTTTTTTGCAAAAGATTGAATAACTTCAGATGGTTCAACAAACTATTGATTCCAAGTTTAGTGGATATGGGATTCCAAATACTGAAACTGGCTTGGCCAATCAAGATAAGCAACTGCCACTGCCAGTGACTGCAAAGAAAATGGCACTGAGAGATTTGCAGAATGAGAATAGAATTGCAGTGCCCAAATCTTTGGGAAGCTCTTTATTTCCAAAGGAGAGTGGACCCACAATCAAGGCTGTTAAGGCTTCTGGTACCAAAAGGCCTGCACCTGAGTGTCTGGTGAGTGCACCTCAGCACCAGTCTCCAACCGGTAATGCTGCAAATGGGCATCTTGTGTATGTTCGTAGAAGACCTGAAGTAGAACTAGCTAAAAGCAGCATCTTTGATAACACAAACAGTAATGCCTATTGTCCACAAGCAAGAAAACTAGGCGACCAGGATGAAACACCGCAACCAAAATCCCAGATGAAGGAGCCTAAGATTTGTGTTCCAGAAGTTGCACCTATTCCAAGGACTTCTTTGATGTGCTACTCATCTGGAAAACCATCAGTTCCTCCCTCTATTGGGAAGTCCAGTAACATTGTACAACCAACAGATGCTAATTATCTTCCTATTTCTTCTTCTACCCCTTCATTGGATTATCCAAAGAAAATGAATAACCAGCACTGGGAAGAGCGATATTGCCAATTGCAGGACTTGTTGAAAATATTGGATCAATCAAATCAAGAAGATTATGTTCAGAGTATGTCCTTGAATTTCAATGAAATGGCTTTTGAATGCTCTCTTTTCATTGCTGTGATTCCTGTATTACTGATCTGCATTGTGTTTTATCCATCAGTGCTTCGATCCCTCTCTTCAGTTGAACTTAGCAGACATGCTGTCGAACTAGAAAAGAGATCAATTCAGCTTTCTTTGGAGGAAGGTAATATAAATTTTAACTTGTAGCTTTTGAATTTATGAAACAATTAAGAAGGATATTAACATGCAAAATTGTACAACCAAGAATAAGGATATAATATGCACTGAATCTGCCTCTCCCAGAAAATGGGCACCATATCATGAAGAAGTTGTTTTGGTTCTATTGAACTTCCGATCTGAAATTTCCCTCATTTACTTCATACAACTCTTATTTTTCTTACAATCTTAAATATGCTTTTATGCTTAATGTCAGTGCCAGGCATTGCTATTTGCTTTTACAAGGAACTTTTATAATTTATAGTTGATAACAATGTGCTAGGGTACTGCCAATGGTATGTAGGTCGTACATCTGTTTTCTTTTATTTTTTGTGGAGAGTGGGTATTGGAAGCAGCCACCATCAGGTTCAGATTCTTTGAGTTTTCTCTTACATAGAAAGGATTTATTAGCATCTAACATGGGTACAAGGTGCCAAAAATGGTAACTTTTTGAAATGGAAATTGAGACTATTCTGAACACAGACATAGGTGGTGGGGTCTGAGACAGATACCAGCAGCAGCCTAACATCATAAAATAGGTAAGACTTTGCTTCCATAGGAAGTCTTTCTTTTAGGTATGTTGTGGACCTTGCTGTTGTATGAATAATAAATTATAGTATGGTGATATGCCATCTGCTCTGGAGTTTTAGGGTTTAAAATTTGGTATCTCGGTTGGATATCATGGATTAGATGCTAAATATGCTCCCCATGTTGGATTCTTATTGACAGACTATTTGTAGCAAAAACTGCTTTTAAAATCATCTATATTATTATAAAGGGCCCGTTTAAGAATTGGCTATTTTAGTTGGTTTTTTGGCTTTTTACGAAAGGATGTACAGAAAAGTAGGGAGAGTGATGTGACAACTTGTAGTGGCTTTTTAGCTATTTTCTGTACTTCCCAAACAAGGCCAAAGAAAGAACACTAGTTTGGTGTTCCCCTCTTCTGAATCCCAATAAATTTTTTGCTTTTCTGGGAAAATGTAATTGTTTAAAGTAAGCTATTCTAGGAATTGTCTAATCATTTAAGAATGTGATTTAAAACTCCTATTCTTTTGCAAATATCGAGAAGTGGGAAATTGATTGACTGATTGGTGGGGTGAAGGATGAGAGAAATAAATTAGATTCCGTGAAAATCTCTCCCACTTCATTTTTTGGTTAAACTGCTTATGACTGGCCACATTTATACTTTCCATCTCTTTTCGATGCTGCATAGGCGTAGTGTGTGCATTCCCTCTATTGTTTAACATTCTTCCATAAAAATTGTGTATATTTACTAGAACTGTTGGGTACTTTATAAGGTAAAGAGGTGGTTAGTTTGTTTTTAGCCAAGGAGGTGGTTTTATACAGGGCAATTTACTCCATTACTTCAGAATTACAGTAAAGGTTAAAGGGTTCAATAAACAATTCAGTTAGTGATAGTTTTGCACGCACAGTGTGATGGAATTGTCTATTTTTACCATGACCACCTCCTCTCTGCTACAATTACCTACTTTTTCTGTTAGAAAGCTAAGGTAGAAATAACATAGCTACTTTATACTGTATACAAAAGGTTATTGTCACCTGGTGTGTTGTATTGCATCTTTTGGGATGGGGTTTTGTTTGATTGTTCCATTTTGTGCAACCATTTCGTCTGTTAATGCAGGAATTTTTGCGCTTCTGTTATGGTAATGACTATTTTGTAATAGCTAGTTTTAAATGTATTGTCATACTGCTAATTGCAAGGTCTCTAATATTGTCTTTTTGTCTCAAAGCAGCTGACCAGACTTCGGTTGCCATAGGCAACTGTAAAACTTAAGTTTTTTTCTTTTGATTTTATACTCTTCCCCTCCTCTTTTTACTCTTCCATTAATTCTGACCGATAAAAATAGGATAATGATTATTCCAAAATTTATTTTTGTTGTATCTTTAATGCTGACATTTCAAGTCATCGTTAATTATGATTAGCATACTGGATTATATCAATTATGCTTAAGATAAGATCCCTTTCCTTAATTGGTTTTATTTGTTTTCTGATTTCTACAAGTATCATATTTTTTGCTGCAACATGAATTTTTTTTGGATGGATGTATATTTTTGATATTGGAGATTGTTTCAATTTCCATTTCTCATTGGACACTAGGAAGGCATATTATCGAGGATGTCTGAGAGAGGTAATCAATTCAGCTGAAACAACCCATCCAACTTCACATATGATGTGATAGCCTGGGTTTTGCGACCTTACCCAAATATAAGGTTGGGTTTTGCAGCAATCTCCTTTTTTTTTTAATTTTTTTTTTATAACTCTTAGATGGCATTTATTTTGATATGAGATATTTCCTAGGATAGTTCTAGGAATGTATTTTCTTTCTATGCTCTGTGGGCAAAATCTCTCAGTGAGAGATCTTACAGGCCATTGCCTAGTGTTGTGTTCCATTTATGTGGGTTGCCTAGTGTTGGACCTAGTTTTTGGCATTATTTGCTTGAAGTGGTTGCTCTCATACTCAAAACTGTGTTCTCCTGCTTTATTGTCCAAATTTTGACCATTGCACTAAGCAAATCACCAGAACAATATATTGGAACTCTCAAGTTATTTTATAAGAAACCTCTCTAAGTAATGTTAGAAAATTTTCCCTGTGCATTTTTCATGGGATATATTTTTTATTGAAATATATGGACCCTGGGAGTTGGTTTGGGATAGCTGTCATAGTGTCTCAACTCAACTGTTGGGCACAATTCGGGCCCTTAATACGCCCATGAGGCTGTGCAAGGGGATGCATTGGCAGGATAGTTGTGATGTACATGTTGCTGTTGGCTTTCCCTGTTAGTTGTGCAGCAAGGTCAAAACTAAGCTAACCTTGTACATATCTATTGTACCTTGCTGCACTGTCAAATGGGGAGGGCTAGGTCTGCTTGTTGCTGTTGGCTGTCCTGTTACTTGTGCTGCAAGGTTTAGTGAAGCTTACATCGTGTACCATCTGTTGTTCCTTGCTGCACTGTTAATGGGGAGGGCCTGGTTCCTTGCATGTAGGTTGGATATTGGATGTTTCAGCAGGCTGCAGATGTATGTCACTTGCTATTGAATGATGACATGCATTGCAGTATAGGCTGTGCATCAATCAAGTGTTTCTATCTTTACTTAGTGGAGGGACAGGGGTGAGCTTGTTAGATCATGTGTGATATTAATTAGTTTCTCCTTTCATTTATGGCATCATCTAATTGTTTTTGTAATGCTGTTCTTAATCATAACCATTTTGTTACTATCTTGTCTCATCAAATTTTTATGCTGCATTTGGTTGCCAAAGACAAGATAGTAACAAAATGGAATCCTCCAACAGTTCGGAGTTTAACTTTAAACACAAGCTTGATTTGTGTGTGTGCATGTGTGTGTGTCACTGCTTGTCTTTTGAACTACTGTTAAGTTCTTGCTATCACTTCCTAAGCATAAAATTCAGAATTTTTATATGTAGAATACAGGAACATAATTGAAGACTTTGAATCTTGTCATGGATCAAGTTCGCAATGGCTTTAGTAAGATTCCAAGGATTATTTCTTTTCCTACTATCACTTGGCAATAAATAGATCATAAATGTATCATATTCAATAATAGACACATTGAATAGCGGCAGCAGTTGTTACGAGTAGTGGTTGAAGAATTAATGAATATTCCTGTCTTTTTTGTTCTATTACTGCTTTACATGCCTAGTATTGTGTCAGATTCAGACTTTTCATCGGAATTATCTTGCTTATTGATTCCTGCTCACTTTTGAATATATTGAGGCAAGAAGAGGCTGATGTGTTTCAATTTTTTTTTTTCCTCCCTTTGACAGCAAAAGAGATACAACGTGTTCGACTTTTGGATGTCTTGGGAAAATATTCAGAGATCTCTAGAGCGCCCTCAGCTCAACAAGGGCAGTCAGAGAACTGAGAGAATTTAATGAACCAAGCTTTCATTGTATTTTGGACCAAAGATTGTGACCTTCTCTCCTCTTTATCTGGATTTCTGCATTGGTCATCCTCCAAGTAGTTTACCAGTATTCCCTGTAAGATGTCTGACTACCATTTCTGCTAGACCTCCTAATCCTGAGACTGGAACCAGTTAATACTTGTCAATGCTGTATTGTATTAACCATCGTTTTAGTGAAGTTGCTACTCTCACCCTCATCTTTTGTTAGAATTTGTGCCTTACTTTGCCCGTAGAGTTTTCTTAATTTTCTGAGTCATCGCAGAGCATCAAAAAATTTGACGTAAAGAAATTGTTCTAGTGGGTACAGTCTGCACAATGTGAAACAATTGGGAATATGAGACGAGCACTGTATGGTTGAAATTTATGCTAAATGTTAAGCTGTGAATTTTTACTAATGGGCTCAGGTTGCAATTCACGACGCTTGTTTAAGTTGCTCTATTTTAGTTTCAATTCAAGTGAATAATATTGTTTGATATTGCACTTAAAGAAAGTGTGGTGGTTTTAGAACAATGACATGGTTGAAATTTTTTGATAAATGGCTGTGCATGAAGTTAAAGCGGACAAAGCATCTTGCTATCTGATTGAATATCGTTTGTTATATGAAAATGTATGTAAATGCAGTTTCATTCAATCCTTGAAATGTTAATGTTGTGGTGTATTGGTATGCATCATTGGTTGGATAAGAGAAGTTGCAAGAAAAAACTGATATCAGATTAGTGGCTGGGTGATAGACTAGCTCTACAGGTAATGTCACACTGCCACCTTTTATACTACATATGATTTAGTGTCACCTTTTGTGTCAGTATATTATTGGTTTCAACATACATGTCGATCTCGAATATAATATTGACACATGAGGTAGTACATAAAAGATAGTATAAAAAAATTAGTTGATGTAGTATTACGCCAATTGATGATGCCATTAATGTAGTCAACAAAAACGAGTAAATTTGGATAGAAAATATTTTTTGTATTTTAAAGACAATGTTTTTTTTGCTTTTAAAAGAGTACACAAAAATAGACCAGTCTTGTTAATAAGCCATTATTATTGTTACAACTCTACCCTACCACTATTGTTGTACCACCACTATTCTACCATTCCTATCACCAGCACCACCACTCCACACCATCACTACCATAACCAAAAATATAAATATTTTTTTCTAAGTCCCAGAGTCCCCAAATAGCAAGCATTCAATATATATATATGGAAAATACTTGAGACTCTTATTTTAGGGATTTCTATGACTCCTAAATGATTTTGATTGGTTAAATGTAGAAAAATGTTTGGAGGCCTAATTTTGTGGCTCAAAAGTGGCTCAAATGGCCAAAACGACGTCGTTTTGGCCATTTGAGCCACTTTTGAGCCACAAAATTTGGACCCCCTACCATTGTTGTTAAATGTATTTTTGTTTTTTTTTTCCTCCCTATTTCTCTGACACGTGCGTGGAGTTGATGAGGGTGGAATGTTTGTGGGGTCTGTATCATTTCCTATGCGTATATATTTACTAACAGCGCTGGTTCACTGATGGAGGTTGGTGTGGGCCAACAACTAAATTTACATTTTTGTTTGTATATTTCCAATTTTACCCTCCAAAAATTAATAGCGAATCTTCTCCGAAAAACGCACGAGTCATGGCTGGCTAGGTTACGATACTCCACTCTACTCTGCTCTGCTCTGCAGCAACAAGAGCACCATCACGTCACTTTCTCCTTCTTTCGTCCCCAGCCCTACATCTACACCATAGCATCGTCCCATTACACATCTACTAGAGTAAACATTGAGATCATCAAAACCCTTTCACTTCCTCTCCAAGTGGTCACGCGCACACACACAATACTTCCCAAGCAAGCGAACAGACAGTCTCTTGAAATCGTCTCTCTCCCCCCAAAATCTCCCGAGAAATTAAATATAAATATAAAATAGAATACATACAGATAAACATGCATAACTGAAAATAACTACCCAAATTCAAATCTATTTTCTCTCTCCTCCCTCTGTTTTCTCTCTCATGGAGTGGTAACCGCTTGCTTGGGCTACTTTAAGGCAATCATGACCCATTGTTCAACTTTTTCCCCCGAATCTGCATTTTCACAGAGATGATGACCAACCACAACCACACCACCTATCTCCAACTCTCATCTGCTCCGCCGGACCATCAAATCTTCCCGCGCTTTCCCTCTCTTGGTGTCGCCAGCGCCAGCCACCAAAATCCCAGAAAGAAGAGAACCAAATTGATCCCGATTGGGGGTACGAGTAGTAGCGGTGGTGGTGTTGCGACTGCCAAGCCTAAGTGTGGAAAAAAGCCAGACCCGAGTGCTCCCAAGATTACTCGCCCCTGCAGTGAGTGTGGGAAGAAGTTCTGGTCATGGAAAGCGCTTTTCGGGCACATGCGGTGCCACCCGGAACGCCAGTGGCGCGGTATCAACCCTCCGCCCAATTTCCGGCGACCCACTTCGCCGGAGATTAGCGGCGACGCCAGAATGACCCTGGAGGATCACGAGGTCGCCGCCTGTTTGTTAATGTTGGCCAATTCTCCTACTGCTTTTGAGACACAATGTGCTGCTACTACTACTGCTACTATGTTGGAATCTGATACTGTGGTGGTTAGGGATGACAAGGCGGCGGCAAGTGGCGGTGGCGGTGATGGTGATAATTTGGATGTGAATTGCCGATTCGAGTGTTCGAGTTGCAAGAAAGTGTTTGGGTCACATCAGGCATTAGGAGGGCACAGGGCTAGTCACAAGAATGTGAAGGGTTGTTTTGCAATTACGAGGAGCGACGGAGAGGAAGTGGTGGCGCTAGATCATGAGAGGAGTAGTGGTGGAGGGGGTGGAGAAGGAGAGGTAGTGATGAGGGAGAATGGGGGGGGAGGAGGAGGATAAGATGGTGATGGTATTAGGGCACAAATGTAGCATATGTTTGAGGGTATTTTCTAGTGGTCAAGCCCTAGGTGGACACAAAAGGTGCCACTGGGAGAAAGGGGATGAACCATCATCACAAGGGCTCAACCCTTATGGACCAACTAAGTCCGAGGGATGTTGTGATTTGGACTTGAACTTGCCTGCCCCTGTTGAAGATGATTCTTCCTCCTCTTTTTCTTCAGGGTTGGCTTTGGATTTAAGGTTAGGACTATGATGAATGAAAATTTGTTAGGACTTTTACTTGGGTCCCTAATTTGCTAGTGTTCTACATTTGTTGGTATTATATATATATATATATTTATTTATATTGTTCTTGTATGTTAGGGTTATTAATACTTGTACCAATTGATATTTGTCTTGAAAGAGGTTGTTGTAGCTCCTCTGTAATACTTACTAATAAATAGGAAAGGTTGATATTTACTGAATCTTTTCATTTCATTTCCAATTATTCTTTTGTTTCCTTTTATGTATTTGATATTTATATTTTCTAGTTGTCATTGGGCATATGAGGACAAGTTTTGGCACAATGGTAAGATTGTTCCATTGCGATAGTCTCTTTGCACCCACGGATAAGGATATACATATATCAATCCCTCCTCAAATTCTATAATGATAGGAGCCGTATGCACTAGAATTGGGCATATATGTATGATGAACATTGTTGGGCTTCAGGTTTTTCTATCTCTACATGTGTATGATTTTGGGCATATATGTATGATGAACATTGTTGGGCTTCTGGTGTTTCTATCTCAACATGTGTGTATATGTGTGTGCGTGTGTGTATGGATGTCTGTATGTGTGATGTGTTTGCTCGCAGTGAAGACCTGATATAAATTGAAATGTGACAATGACAAGTAATATGTTTTTTCTAACTTATGAACTAGGTTTATTATGTTTATTTTTTTGGAGCTGTGTCAACTCTAGCTTGAAAAATCTACTTGTTACAACATAAGAAAACAATTGACTGTGTTCTTGAATATTACTATTTATATGGATATTCTGATAAATTTTGAATGATTTGTGATTCAACATGATATTAGAGCTCTAATTTCAAGAAATCTTGCTGGACTGTTCAAGTCTTTTGTATTGCTTCAAACTCTTTTGTCCATCCCATCAAAAAGTTTTATTACTTCTATGATCTTTATTATAACGTAATTTGTTCTGTCTATTTTTGTGTGTATTGTTTCTCGATTTATTTGTCTTGATATACATTATTAAACTTATCTATATACTATATATTAAGCAAAAGGGAATTTTTAACCCCAAGCCTTGTGGGAGCTCTAATCTCCCAATCTAAATTTCCTGATTTTTTGATTTTTTTTTTTTAAAAAACCTTAGCATTTATTATCTTCTCCCAACCCCCAAATCTTACCCTCATAATAACACTTTAATGCATTAAGAACAAGTATAAAAAAAAATTCTTTGAAATCCAACACATATGAATTCCTTGAGAAGTCCCAACACATATGATTATTATCCCTCATAATAACACTAGACATTTAAAAATCGCAATTTACATATATAAATAATAATTGTAAATATATTAAGAAAAATGGGGTTTTTAAACCCCAAGCCTTCTGGGAGCTCCAATCTCTCAATCTTAATTTTCTAAATTTTTGATTTTAAAAAAAAAAAAAAACTCAGCATTTATTGATTTGGTCAAAATCTTCTGATCAGCATTTATTAACTGTTTCCAATCCACATGCTTGCACTTATTGATTTGGTCAAAATCCCTAATTAGCATTTAAAACCCGAGTGGTGATTCATCCCACTAATTTTTGGACCACTAATAGCTCTAATGAGCTAAAAAAAAAAAAAAAAAAAAACTCAAGCCAAAACATCACATCACTTTGGTGGGGGTCACTGTGCCACATCATTAGTGATGCTCTAGAGCTCCCAATTTAGTGCTCTAAAACATTATTCTTTAAAACCCCATTCATACAAATAATTATAGATACAGTCCATGCATAGTTACTGCAGTAGCCTTTTTAATTTTTTTTGTACACTATGGTTAGTAATAAAATTATTAAATTATTTTTATAAAAAATCTTAAAAAACATAATTTATATATTAAAAAAATTAAAATAAATATAAATATCTATAATTAACCCGTACATAGCACGGAGTGATACGCTAGTTTCTTATTGTAAGACAATTAATGATCTAACAGCAGTGTCGGCCTTTGGTAGGCAAGAAAGGGCTTGGGCCTCTGAATTGACAAAATTTAGGGGCTTTAAATAATTTTAATTCTTATATTATTATTAGATCCAAAAATAACTTATCTACTACTACAATCCAAACAAAAAACTATTTTTTTATTTTTACTTTTCTATCAGTTGATAGCAGATCACAAATATAAAATAATTACATTCAGTGAACTCGCGATCTAGCCACTATATCATCACATTATTATTGATTTTATTTATTATATAAATATAAAATAATTATTACATGTATCTATATTTATACTATATATTAAGTAAAAGGAGATTTTTAACCTCAAGTCTTGTGGGAGTTCCAATCTCTCAATCTAAATTTCTTGATTTTTTGATTTAAAAAAAAAAAAAAAAATCTTAGCATTTATTAACTTCTCCCAACTCCCAAATCTTACCCTCATAATAACACTTTAATGCATTAAGAACAAGCATAAAAAAAATCTTTGAAATCCAACACATATGAATTCCTTGAAAAGTCCCAACACATATGATTATTATCTCTCATAATAACACTTTAATGCATTAAGAACAAACATAAAAAAAATTTCTTGAAAAGTCCAACGCATATGATTATTATCAAAATATTAAACTTTAATATAATATAATAAAAAAAAAGACATTTAATTTCTTGAAAAATCCAACACATATGATTATTATCAAAATATTAAACTTTAATACCCTCATAATAACACTTTAATGCATCAAGAACAAGCATACAAAAAATCTTTGAAATCCAACACATATGAATTCCTTGAAAAGTCCCAACACATATGATTATTATCCCTCATAATAACACTTTAATGCATTAAGAACAAACATAAAAAAAATTTCTTGAAAAGTCCAACGCATATGATTATTATCAAAATATTAAATTTTAATATAATATAATAAAAAAAAAGACATTTAATTCCTTAAAAAATCCAACACATATGATTATTATCAAAATATTAAACTTTAATATAATATAAAAAAGGAAAAAAAAGAAGACATTTAAAAAAAAAAAAATCATTTAAAAATCACAATTCACACATATAGATAATTGTAAACACAATCCGTGCATAGCACGGGTGACATGCTAGTTATATATTAAGTAAAAAGAGATTTTTAACCCCAAATCTTGTGGGAGCTCCAATCTTCCAATCTAAATTTCTTGATTTAAAAAAAAAAATCTTAGCATTTATTAACTTCTCTCAACTCCCAAGTGTTACCCTCATAATAACACTTTAATGCATTAAGAACAAGCATAAAAAAAATTCTTTGAAATCCAATACATATAAATTCCGTGAAAAGTCCCAACACATATGATTATTATCCCTCATAATAACACTTTAATGTATTAAGAACAAGTATAAAAAAAATTTCTTCAAAAGTCCAACACATATGATTATTATCAAAATATTAAACTTTAATATAATATAATAAAAAAAAAAGATATTTAATTCCTTGAAAAGTTCAACACATATGATTATTATCAAAATATTAAACTTTAATATAATATAAAAAAAGAAAAAAAAGAAAACATTTAAAAAAAAATATTTAAAAATCAAAATTCACATATATAGATAATTGTAAACACAATCCGTGCATAGCACGAGTGATATGCTAGTTAATTAATATACTAATTAATGTATTAACACTAGTTATAACATTATTATTGACTCCACTCATTATACAAATTACAAATATAAAAAATCTCTTAAATTATATCGCATTATCAATTGATACACTAATTGATGCATATAATATTTTTCTATTCAATAGGCCCACAACCAGCTCAATAAAGAGCCTCGTAATGAGAAGAAACATAACAAAGACGCCCTGTAATAAGAGACAAATTATCAGTATTATTATTATTTATTATTATTATTATTATTATTATTATTTTTTATTTTTTATTTTTTTTTGTAAAAATTGAAGCTCTAATCTCTTAATTAAGGCTCCGTTTGTTTGGAGAGTTAGAGGGGAGATTGGGATTGGTAGTGAGGTGAGACCCACTAATATTGTGTTTGTTTTGAGAGATGGGGAAGAGATTGATAATGAGCTTCGGATTAGGATGGGCCGTCTCGAGGGGATTCGGATGGACCTCCATGACTTGGTATTAAAAAAATAGTCCGGCGGATTAGAAATTTTTTATTTTTATTTATTTATTATTTATTTTTTTACATGTCGGGCATTTTTTTTGAACATTAATATTTAATTTTTTGTATTTTTTGTTAAGTAAAAACCATTATTTTATTTGTTTTATTTTTTTATGGAAATTTTTTATTTTATTTTTAAATTTTTTACATGTTGGGCATTTTTTTTAAAACATTAATGTTTAATATTTTTGTATTTCTTTATTTGTTTTATTATTTTATATTTATTTTATATAAAAACAATTTAACAATTTCTACACTGACAATTATCATCAAAACAAACACAATTTTACTTGATCCCCTCACTATTAATTCCCTCACTATCAATTTTCTCTATTTTATTTCTGAAAACAAACGGAGCCTAAGCGCATACGGGGTGGCTAATTAAGCATAAAAAGTGAATTGAATAGTCAATTTTTTAAAAATAATAGATGATTGTTTCCCCAAATATATAAATTATTTACGGAATATTATTAACTTTATTTGTTACAAATGCCTAGAAAGGAATGTTTTTTCCGAAGTTGAAATTGACAAAGCCCTTCATTTTGCAAGTGAGTTTTTTTAGTTTTTTTTGGCTAAATTAGTTATAAAAAGATAAAATAGGTTAAAAAATTAATTAAAAAAAATATCACATTCAAATCATAATTATTTTACTTTTTCTCTCATAAAATTTAAAAAAGTTAACCCAAATAAACTTTTTTTCCTAGGCTAAAATATCCAAAAAGTTAAAAAGTCAACCTACTTTCCAAACGAAACCTAAACCTTACTTTGATTGTGCTATTCTAATTTGTAATTTTACATTTAAAAATATGATAAAAATAATATTTAATTGACATAGTTGGTTCAATTTTTATTGGCTAAATTGGTGATAAATCCAATCTAAGAAAGATGTAAGGTATTAAGTTTAATAGATATTTTTTATTGGTAAGAGATTCACCCCTTGTGAAATAATTTAGTGAGGAGTTGATGGGTCGTTGAACACACCAAAATTAAATACTAAATTATATCAAATTCAATTAGAATAATGGCAAATCCAAGTATCGATCCACAGGGACTATTGTGAAATTAAACTAATTTAATTGTTAAATTCCTAAATTAATTTTGATAAAAAGATTGAATGATTATAACCTAATTTAATAACGAATAAATTAAAAAAAGGAATTAAATTATCAATAATAAATGAAATTGGGTTTATTGAATTGGGGGAAAATCCTAAGGTAGAGAATTCACCACTAACCACATAATTAGGGTTTCCAATTGAAATCAATTATGCTATGGTTTGAACGGATTAATGTTTCGCAACTACAAGCTCGAAGCATTTGACAAGAAGATCATCATATTCAATGTACGAGCACGAACCATTTCAAGTAATACGAATCGTTCTCTCTAAACTAAGGTAGTGATACGACTCGTTCCTCGTAGCATGGTTCGTCTCATACCTTGAATGTGAAGGAAAAGAAAACACATGTATGGATAACATTCAACAATCACAGAAAGTCAAATATTCGAAGAGATAATGAAAAATATATAAAAGAAACTTCAAAATCACCATACAAATGTTCAAACCTTTACATAATTAAAAATCAAAAAGAAAACAAAATAATTACATGGCTAGGATTTTATCAAAACCCTAGAAAAGAAGACTAGCCACTCATGGAGGAGTGGAAGGAGGTAGATGGAGAAGAAACCACCATGGGAGACATCCTTGAAGCTTTTTGTTTCTTTTCTTTCCCAAACCCTAGCCTCTCTCTTTAGGTCAAAATAAGTTCAGAATCCTAGAAAAGCTTCTTTTTTTTTTTTTTTTTTTTTTTTTTTTTTTTTAATATTTCTACTCACTTCCAAACAGGTTTAAAACATAGGTTTGACTTTTCCAGAAAAAGTCAACTCTGTCCAAATTTTGTCTTTTTGCTCATTTTATGCTCCGACAATGTACAACCTGATTGACATTCAACACACATAAAATATACGATTTGACCAGCAAGTGAAGTTAAGAGATTCTAATTAACGGCCTCAATGATATACATTTCGGCCTTAATCAGGAGTCCTTTAGTTGTTTTGGAAGGACATTATGTTTCTAATTTTATCCCTTAATTTATCTATTAATTTTTTTTATCTATTGACTTTTCATTGACTATTTGTACAAATTATTTTCTATCTATACAAATCTTTGTCTATCTGTTTAAATTTTTTATCTATCTGTTCAATTTTTTTTTCCTTATCTGTTCAAATATATGTCCAAATTTTATTATTTGCTCAATTTTTAAAAATATTTTTTCTATCTATTGAAATACCAACCAAACCAAATCCTATCCGTTGAAATTTTATCAATGCAATTTTCTATATGTTCAAATTTCTCCACCATTTTTCTATTCAGCTTTTCTATTTGTTCAAATCTTTACTTCATCTTTTTGAGTCTTTTGTAATAATTTTTTTTTTCATGTTTTGTTATATGCAACTAAATTTTATTATATAACTTTAGTCATTATATATACAAACAAACTTTGTTTGGACACTAGCAGATAAAAAGTTTCTAAAGTACTTAATTATTTTATTCTAAAATAAAAATTCGCAGTGATTATGCATAAGGGTCCCATTTTAAGGGTTCATCTAGGACCCTGGGCCGGCCCAATCTAACAATTTGTGTAGAGTTGGACGTCATGGGTAAAAGATATTGATGGTGGCCTAACAACTGAGTAATAAATTTGTAGTGTTCTATTAGATGCCAGCATTGGGTTATATCCAAACGAGGATAAGCAGGGGTTTACCAATTTGTCAACCCCATTCTTACATTCTTAAGGAGTCAAGTTATCTTTTCGTTGTTGGTTTTTGGTTTTTATTTTTTGGGGAAAAAAAATAAAAAATTTGTTTTGTAAAATTTTTTCAAAAATTGTTCTGGAAATTTTTTTTTTTTATGAAAAGCAACTTACTTTTTGGATTTACTTAATCTAAATGCATTTAAAAAGTAAACTATTTGTGAAGAAATTAAAAAACATATATATATATATTAAAAAAAAAAATACATTGTCATATTTTATTTTGTATTTAGTAAATTTTTATTTTAGATTTTTTATGAATATTTTACCTTTTAAGTATATCTAGATTAGGTAAAAATTAAAATTTTCTTTTTATAAAAACAAAAAAATACGAAAAACAAAAAAAATTTCAAAACAGTTTAAAAAAACTACAGCAAACAGAAACCAGCAGGAACTAGGACCAGAGCCGCATTTACAGTCTTAATAGCAAAACTACTACATTGTTTCTTTCACAAAATGTGTTGGAAAATCTGTGTGCTTGTTTGAACTACCTGAATTGTCTTTACATTATTGTATTGTCACCTAAGTGAGATTGTGTACAAAAACATGAAAAAACAGCAAACTGAACATTGTATACCATCTTCAAATGAGAGAGTTGGCTCAATAAATTGAGAAACTAACAGAAGAAGATTTCATCAACTTCAAATGAGAGAGTTGGCTCAATAAATTGTTCAGTTTTCTCTTCCACTACCTGGTTGTTAGTAACAATATAGAAATGCATCCTACAATATATCCCAAACAAAATTTTATTTATTATTATTTTGTGAAACAAGTTCCAACATTAGTTGGTTTCACTTAAAATACCATGTAAAACTCTTTTTTTTTTTTTTTTTTTTTTTGTGGTGAAACAAGTACTAAGCAATGTTATCGTGGTGTTTTTGAATTTTTTTAAAAATGAACATGTTCTGAGGTGATTTCACAAATGAGAGCCAGCCCTCAGTTATCACTATCTTTGGCAAATGTTAGAAGAATTAACTGTTTTAAAACAGTGCTTCATTAACAAAAACTTAGCAAGATTAAAAGAATTGAAAAGCTGAGGCATCCTATCATTCATTATATATAGATATATAATAATCTAAATTAAGGAAACAAAATTGTGTGTGTTAAAATCTGATTACACGACTAAAGTGAATCCAACTTTGAGATTCCGGGAACAAAGCCGAAGAGCATGTACACAAGATGAAGTCCACAACCTGCACAATGAACAGAACACCTAAACCGGTTGCTATCAACAAGAAGGTACTTCGACGATCTAGCCAATGACAATATCTTACGGGATAAATTGATAGAATAACAACTCACAAGTTAAAACGTACCTTAGACTCACGAGATGCCTGCCTTGTATAACAACTGTGCCCTCTATAAGTCTTACTTCTCAAAACTTTTATCCTCTTTAAGGATAACACTTATCCAAGACCCCTCTCTTATTGTTGAATTGGGATTAACTCTCTCAAAAGTCCCGACTTATCCAAACAAGAAGTCTGTCATCATCTAGGATTCAAGTCCTTCTCCGTATATCTCGGATTCTGATATGATCTAATCACACTTCGGCCAAACTCTATCATCCACGTGATATCTCGACTAACTACCAAGTCACGTGGACAACTCTAAAATTACGTTTCCACAAAAATAATCAGACTTTGCATAGTGAACTTCACATCCTTGCACTTATCAAATAATATAATAGAAAGGGTCTACATATAAAAAAGGTCTCGATTATGTAATAGGAGATGGATGAGCAAATATAGTTAGGTCTGCTTATGATTTGATTATTTTAATTGATTATTTTTTACGAAATTTTTTTTAAAAAGTAAAGAGCGTAATGTAACAATTTGTAATTTTTTTTTTTTTTGACCTTTTGACTAAAAAATCAACTCTCGAAATAGGGTTTAAATAATAAAATGAACTAATTGTCTGAAAGTTGGGAGATAAATGCAATTAATTTTTTTTTTGACTGTCAACTTATAAAAAGACCTTAAAGTGTCTCCACTAATAAATATTAGAGATGCATTTTTCTCCTCTCCTATCACTACAAGAAAATGCATTTTTGCCGATCATTTTTGGCTACCAAAACAATTTAGTCGCCAAAAGTCACGGAATTGGCTACCAAAAATAATATTAGTCGGCAAAAGTCAACTTTTTAGCTACTAATTTTTTTTAGTAGGGGAATGTTGATTATTGGCTACTAAAAAAAATTTAGTAGCTAAAAATATTACAATTGGCGACTAAAAAAATTTTTAGTAGCTAAACATATCACAATTGGCGACTAAAAGAAAATTTAGTAGCCGTAGAGGTACCTTTAGCTACTAAATTATTTGGTAGCCGAATGAAAATAAAAAAATTAATTTTTAATCTTTGCCGACCAAATTTTGGTTGCCAAATGTTAAGTTTCGGCGACAAAATTCCTTTTAGTCGCCAAACACCTACTTTTGGCTACTAAATTGTTTGGTAGCCGAATGAAAATAAAAAATTAATTTTTAATCTTTGCCGACCAAAATTTTGGTCGCCAAATGTTAAGTTTCGGCGACAAAATTCCTTTTAGTCGCCAAAGACCTACTTTTGGTTACTAAATTATTTGGTAGCCGAATGAAAATAAAAAAATTAATTTTTAATCTTTGCCGACCAAAATTTTGGTCGCCAAATGTTAAGTTTCGGCGACAAAATTCCTTTTAGTCGCCAAAGACCTACTTTTGGCTACTACATTTTTTGGTAGCCGAATGAAAATAAAAAAATTAATTTTTAATCTTTGCCGACCAAAATTGTGGTCGCCAAATGTTAAGTTTCGGCGACAAAATTCCTTTTAGTCGCCAAAGACCTACTTTTGGCTACTACATTTTTTGGTAGCCGAATGAAAATAAAAAAATTAACAAAATAGTTATTTTATTTTATTAATAACAATACCATTAGTCTCCACTTGAAAATTTGACTAAACAAAATAGTTATTTTATTTTTATTTTTATTTTTATTTTTAGGTTGTACACCCACCATCCAAAATTATTAATATCTTATTTTATTTTTTATTATCTCAAAATATTAATTTTAAAAAAAAATTAATTATTAAAATAATATGAATTTCTTATTTTGTCCTTTTTTTAAATCCATTAATAATACAAAAAGTACAATTATGACAATTGATATTTCTAAAAAAATATACTATCAAAAGGTAATTTTGAAAAATTAATATTTTAAAAATGTAATAATTGTATTATAAAAAGAAATTAAATTTTGAAAATAAACTATTATTTTTAGATGGAAGAAGTTGTCGGCTTTCATTTGATGGGTTGAACACATGTTTTAATAATTGGGCCCTCACGCGAAAGGTATGCTAAAATGGGCAACTTGTTATTGGCTATTTGTCGATAGTTTTACATTGCAAAAATTTAAGGGCATAGTTACAGGTCAGTCTGATGAATTTAATTTTTAATAATAAATTTATTATTTTTAAAAAGTACAATTAAACTATTTATACTTTTTACATCATCATATTTCAATAACACTAATAAATTAAGAATAAATCAAAATTCACAAATAAAAGACAAAATATCCCAATTATTAATCATTTTAATAAAATTTTCAATATTATTACCAGTACTAATGAAATAATCATTTTACAGACACAAAACATATATTTAAAAAGTTTTAAAAAAATTTCATTATCAAAACGAAGGCTAAGTGTGTAAAAAAAAATTCACTCATGACTTATGAGTAAATAAATCTGATTTGTAAGACTTATTTTTAAATTTATACTTTCTAAATATTTCTAAATTTTGTAATTTTTTTTTCACAAACTGAGTCATAAAACTCCAATAAAGTAAAAAGTATAAACAATAAATAAAATTAAAAAATATTAATTTAACAAGCTTGATCTATTTTTCACATCTCTAAAAAAATTAGCAGCAAATATTTTCACAAAATTTTATCTTAATTTGAAAGTCCCTCTCAAATTGGGGATTCCCCCCAAAATTTTGCCCTAACCCTTCTCTGTTTCTCATCTCACTCTCACACACAACTCCTTCTCATTCCTTACTACAAGAAAAGTGGGTACATGAGACGGAACTATTTGCGACGGCACACTTGCTCGCTCATCACTCTGTCTCTTTCTTTGTCTCTCTATCTCTTTTCTCTATTCGTCTCTCACTCATCTCTCTCTCTCTCACTACCCATCTTCTCTACCACATTTACCACTACTGCAAATGCCATTCAACTACCACCACTCTTCTCTTTCTCTCTTTTACTCATCACTCTTCTTTCTCTGTCTGTTTGTCTATCTGTCTGTGTGTCTTTTGTTCATCTTTCTTCTCTTTATCTCTCTCATTTGTCTTCTTTCTATGTCTCTCTCGCTCATCTCTCTTCTCTCTATCTCGCTCATCTCTTTTCTCTCTCTGTCTCTCTCTCTCTTCTCTCTATCTCTCTATTTTTCTATTCTCTCTCTCGTTCATCTCTTTTCGCTCTCTTTCTATATATCTCTCTCATCTCTTGTTTCTTTCTATTTTTCTATATGTCTCTCTCTATCTCTTTCTCTCTCTGTCTCTGTCTCTCTCTCTCTCTATATCTCTTTCTCTCTTTATCTCTCTTTCACTTATCACCCTTCTCTCTTTCTTTCTCTCTCTGTGTCTGTTTGTCTATCTTTCACTCTTCTCTCTCTCTCTCTCTCTCTCTTTTTCTCTCTATGTGTCTGTCTGTCTGTTTATCTCTCTCTCCCATTGTGTTCACATTGCACTTTTAGCGACCACTTTGTCTCTCACTCATCTCTCTCTCTCACCACCCATTTTCTCTACCACATTTACTACTACTGCAAATGCCATTCAACTACCACCACTCTTCTCTTTCTCTCTTTCTCTCTTTCACTCATCACTCTTCTTTCTCTATCTGTTTGTCTATCTGTCTGTGTGTCTTTCGTCCATCTTTTTTTCTCTTTATCTCTCTCATTTGTCTTCTCTCTATGTCTCTCTCACTCATCTCTTTTCTCTCTCTGTCTCTCTTGCTCATCTCTCTTTTCTCTCTCTCTGTCTCTCTCACTCATCTCTCTTCTCTCTATTTCTCTATTTTTCTGTTCTCTCTCTCGTTCATCTCTTTTCGTTCTCTTTCTATTTATCTCTCTCATCGCTTGTTTCTCTCTATTTTTCTATATGTCTCTCTCTATCTCTGTCTCTCTCTGTCTCTTTATCTCTTTATCTCTCTCTCACTTATCACTCTTCTCTCTTTCTTTCTCTCTCTGTGTCTGTTTGTCTGTCTCTTACTCTTCTCTCTCTCTCTCTCTTTCTTTCTATGTGTCTATCTGTCTGTTTATCTCTCTCCCCCATTGTGTTCACATTGCTCACTCTCTTCCTTATCTCTGTGTCTCTCTGTGTCTCTCTGTGTCTCTCACTCATCTATCTCTTCTTTCATCTTTTTTCTCATCTTTTTTCTCTCTCTGTCTCTTTCGCTCATCTCTCTTCTCTTTATCTCTCTCGCTCATCTCTTTTCTCTCTATCTTTCTCTCTGTCTCTCTCGTTCATCTCTCTTCTCTTTATGTCTCTCTTGCTCATCTCTCTTCTCTCTATCTCTCTCTGTCTCTCTCGTCCAACTCTCTTCTCTCTATGTTTCTTTTCTGTCTATCACTCTCTCTCACCACCTATCTCCTCTACCACCTTCACCACTACTGCAAACACCATTCCACCACCACTATCACTTCTACTGTCGCCACTTCACCTCTACGACTACCATTACTACTACTATCGCCACCACTCCACTACCACTACTACTACTACTGCTACTACTACTACCATTACCTCTCTTTCACCCTTGCCACTCCATTTACACTACCACTACCACAGCTTCACCACTAATCTCTTTCGCCATCACCATCACCACCACCACCACCACCATCATCTCTTATCCACCACCTTCACTACTGCTGCCGTTCCTTTTCCTCTACCACAAAAAATTAGTTCATGATATTTAGTAATAAAAAAAAAAGGCCGCAGAAAAATATTTTTCATTGACTACAGAAAATTAACTTTTATTTTAGTGAAATATATTTTTCATTAAAATATATATTACCCCTACTTCTACAAAACAAAAAATAATAATATTTTTTTTCATTAAAATAAAAATGAAACAAATAAATTTTCAATCTTAATAACTAAAAAAAAAAAAAAAAAAATTTTTAAAAAAATTCATTAACTACAAAAAATATATATATTTTAACAAAAAATAAATTTATTTAATTATTTTTTTATTTTTATTTTTATTTTTCATCCCCGCCCCTAAATTGATTTCCATTCCCGCTCCCCCCTTTATTTTTTTCCCATTCCCGCTTCCTTACCCCCTCCAAAAAAAAAAAAAAAATCCCTAATCTCAAACCCAAAAAATCCCTAATCTCTTCTTCCCCCCCTCTCTCTCTCTCTCTCTCTCTCTCTCTCTCTCGAGATCGACGGCGAGCGGCGGCAGACGAGGGCCAGCTGACAGTAGCCGAAGCGCCAGCCGAGATCAGAGACCTCTTCGACCATTACTCCGAAAATGGAATCATGACCGTCGATCACCTTCACAGGTTCTTGATCGAGGTTGAGGGAGAAGATAAAGCCACAAAAGAAGACGCAGAGTCGATCATGGAGTCTCTCAATGAACTCAAACACCTCAATATCTTCCATCGCAAAGGTCTCCATCTCGAAGCCTTCTTTCACTACCTCTTCAGCGACTCTAATCCTCCTCTCTCTCCTTCTCCTAAGGTAATTCAAACAAAATCATTCTTAATCTTTCTCGCTTTCGTAACCGCTCGAGCCAGATCTATTTCAGAGAAATAGTATATAGTGTTTGAGTTGAGAATACATTGTTCAAATTTGATTTGAAAATTTTGAGGATGCTGAAAATGTATTTAAGCTTTACTTGTTTACTGTTCAAGTCAATTTAGTAATGGATTGTTGAAATTTGATTTGAAAAACTTGAAGATATTTAAATTGTATTTAAGCTTGAGTTGCTCACTGATTAAGTCAGATCTCAAATGAAAAAATATGAATGTAACATTCAAAAACTAATGGTAAATTAATGATAAATTATATAAATATTAATAATTATAATTTTTTCATTCGTATTATCCAAACTCTAAGCTGTGTGTGGGTCACCACTATATTTACAGTGTCCCAACTCTTTGGTAAGCTGAGACAAGTTATTAATAGGCAAAGTTAGGGAAGTGCCAAACATGGAATTAGATACAGATATAGGATTATTTTATAGATATAGGATTTTGGAATTAGAGATAATTTACAGTGTCCATCTGTAAAGCTGTCCTAATCTTTCAAAAGATACCATGGGATATATCATCATACATATATCTATTGAGTATATATGTTTTTATTTTTATTTTTATTTTTGATGTATATAGATATAGGATTTTGGAGGGGATTTGAGAAAAAATTAGAGATGATTGGGGTTCAGAAGGAGTCTTAAAGGATGAAGAGGCTCTTTGTTTAGATGCAACACATTATGGAAATGTTGCAAGGTTTATTAATCATAGGTAAGTTCAACAAAACACAGAAGCGCATATGCCCTTGTGGCTTCCTCTTAATTATTAATGTGTTCTGATCCTTGTTGGTTGTTCCTCAGTCATTAACATTTGGTTTTACTTTGAAATTATCATAACTGATGTGTATATGTATATGATGGTAAGTTTTCATTTTCATCCGTTAAGTTTTCATCCATTTTCATTTTCATCTACTCTTTTTTTCCCCCTCATTTGGTTGTGTTTGTTTCCTGAGAAATGTGTGATGGTGTTCGGTGTTTTGCAGATACAGGAAGTGATCCGAGGTACCAAGGACGCACTTTCTCTAGCTCAGGTTTGTTTACTCTCTCCAATGTTTGTCAAAATTTACTTACTAATTTTAGTTTTTCGTATGTGGGAAATTGAGAGATGTGAAAAGTTTTTGTTTTGTCCCTTTTAGGTCTCAAATTTGTAATTCACCAATTCATCTTCCACGAGAACATGTTCGGATTGCTGAAATCATGGCCTCGAAAATCTCAATTTTTTGATGATCATTAACAACCAATTACATGTTCCTGATTAAAATCTAATTGAACTCCAACTTAATTAACTTATTTATTTATTTATTTGTTTATAGCCTTGTTGCTTCTACCTAAAGTTTATTACCGGCAAATTGATTTGGGGAACATACAGACTGTGTTGAGATATGAGTTTACAATGAGTTGTGAACATGTGTTATTGTTTTAACTTCAAATGAGGTACTTTGTAAAGGTGGTTGGGAAATGGGAGTGGTGAGTTATATTATAGACCTTGTTTGTGGGCCTGAAAGTATAATTTCAGTGTTTGTATAATACTAACTTATATTAAAAGCATGTAGTGTGCATGTCTTAATTTATCCAAAACAGGTTGTATTTTTGTTCCTGTTGCTTTCTAAACTCCTCAATATGTTGAACAAGCACAATTAGGAACAGGTTGACTATTAACTATATATATTTTGCTTAATACATTAGTGTAGGTATTAGGTATATGTGGTGGTCGGTTGTGGACCTCTGGGAAGATAGCAAACACTTCAATGGCTAAGGATTGCTGGAGGTGGTGGACGAGAAGACCAAGGATTGATTGGTTTAACATGATTGTCAAAAGTCTCATTCATTATGAACTGGAGGAGAAGACCAAGGATTGCTGGAGGTGGTAGTCCCTTTTTATTGATTTTTATCTCATTCATTACAAAGTCTTGCATATAGTTGAAGGGGAGATTGAAATTGACTGATTGGTTTAACATGATTGTCAAAAGTATAGACATATCCTACTTTTATCAAACTCTCTCTTATACATTTAACCAATAGCATTTCTTGCAATATAAATTTTATAAACTAATAACAGGCTAGACAGTAGCCCTGGAAAGGACTCCTAGCTTTACTTAAAATTTAGGGAAATTATAACCAAAGTAGAAACTCCTAAAAATTAAAATTCCTAACAAACATGACTTTCTATGCAAGAGCTCCTTTATTGGCTAATGATGGGCTTTAAGTGGGCTGTTTTTGGAATCCTTGTCTTTCTATCCGTCTATCCTTTATTAATAGTTTGTGCCTGTTCTCAGTGGACAGAAGGAACGAGAGGAGAGAAACATGAAGGGGCATATATAATCAGTTAAAAAACTCATCTTAGGTCAAGGGCTCAAGGAACTGAAATGCATCTTTATGTAAGATGCACCTGTGCTTTATGAACTGTCTGACAGATTTGTGTAAAATGCATGTGTTCTAGGAACTTTCTGACAGATTTTCATTTATTTATTTATTATATTACCCTATTTAGGGTTGTTATGTCCATTTTTCTAATGTCAAGAAAGAATGTAATGGGTTTTAAATAATTTATGGTTGGTGGCTTTTAGATATTGTAACCACATCTTTATATAAAAACTATTATATATATAACGTGGTAATATAAATTTATTTAATTCTTTTGCATGGATAAGATTGTTCAACATTATTACTATTTTTTTTTTTTTAATATGTGCCAATTCTCTCTCTCACGCCTTCCTGTTTCTTTTCCTTTCTTTTCTTTTTTTTTTCTTTTTTTAATTTTTATGAATCTCAATAGGAAAATATATGTGTGTGTTAGGGAACTGACCTTGGTTGCTCTTCACTTTTGTTTTGTGTTTTTGATAAGATATATAAGGAGTCAACAGGTACCGCTCCTGTAAACGATGCAATTTTTGGAGATCCAGTGCAGAAGGCAGAAGCAATGGCATTTCGTCGAGCTTTTGAGGGTATCTTCTTTTAGGAAAAGTAATTCCCAAAAAAGGAAATGCTAACCACCCCATCTAATGGGGTATATGTATAAAAAGTAGATTCGAATATGTAGAAAGTGTATAGAAATATATGAATTGTGTATTGAAATTCTAACCCTTTTGACATTATATGGTCTTTAACAAAATGCCCAATGGAATCTATCTTTCATGCCATTTCCACCTTTCCTTCTGTTAGGAACATAGCATAATTCTCAAAATGAGCACAATTCTTTCTTTTGGTTTTGTAGTTAACTGTTAACAAATGTGTGCTAGTAATGGCTGTGTAGCATGCCTTGTATTACTTAGACACGTTGCTATTTAAGTGGATGGTCCAATTTTTGTCACTTTAATGTACATGTATTTTCTAAATGGTCCCTTTGGCCATTATATTGGATTTTACTTTAATTTTTGAGTTATAACTTAGAAATTGTGCTTAATGTGTAATTTTTTTTCTTCTTGCAAATGTGAGATTTGAGCTCCCAATTTGCATAGCTATATCTACCTGGGATACTATCAAAACTTGTAGATTTGAATGTTCAAGGAACTTGTTTGATCTCTCACATTGTACGTTAGACAAACAAATGAAAGTTGTTTACAAACAAATGAAAGTTGTAATATAAATGAATACAGGTTGTTTACAAATTTTTTTTTTAAAAAAAAAAAAACAAAAAAAAAAAAATATTTGGCCACCAAATGTTTTGGTAGCCAAATAGGTAATCAAAAGTTTTGGCTACTAATAATTTAGTAGCAAAAACATAACCCAAAACGTTTTTGCCACCAAATAATTAGTAGCTAAAAGATTTGAGAATGAGAGAAAGAAACTATTGGCGACTAATACTTTAGTGGCCAAAACATACCTTTTGCCGACTAAACTAAGATTAGTAGCCAAATGTGTACTTTCGGCGACCAATTATTTAGTAGCTAAAAGTGATACCTTCCCCGACCACAACAAGTTAGTAGCCAAATGTGTACTTTCGGCGACCAATTATTTAGTAGCTAAAAGTGATACCTTCCCCGACCACAACAAGTTGGTAGCCAAATGTGTACTTTCAGCGACTAATACTTTACTTGCGGAAACATACCTTTTGCCGACTAAACTAAGATTAGTAGCCAAATGTGTACACTTTCAGCGACCAAACAAATTTTAGTCGCCAATACTATCGCCGACAGAGTAAAGGCGACGAGTTTAGCGACGAAAAATTTTGGTCGCTAAATCGTTTCGGCGACTAAATAAGTGACTTTTGGCTACCAATATTTTGGTAGCCAAAAGTGACATTTCTTGTAGTGTATTCGCTTCTATTTCAATTGTTAAAAAAAATGTAAATGTGAACTTCGTTTTTTATATTGGTTTTTTAATGTATACTTTGTTAAGTTTGGGAAAGAAGCAACAAATTATTAATTGCTGAAGAATTGCCAGGACTTTTTTTTTTCTTTTCTTTTGTGGAACATTCAAATTATTATAGTCACAGATGGATCACTAGATTGCATGACACACACACACACATATACGCCCGTGCGCGCGCGCGCACACATATATATATTGTATATATTGTTGGTTGGCTTATAAAAGTGGTCCGTACCTATAAAATGCCAATATCTTCTTATCAAGATTCCTTTCAGACATGTGATCTGCACAGCAAACTTAAATCACAATTATTCATGTTAATGGCTATGGAAATGGATCTTCCCATCTCATTGGCCTTTGTCCCCAAAAATTGGTGGACAATCTTCATTGTATTTAAAAAGATTAAATTTTGTTGTGTACTAAACAACAATTAAAATATAAAGAAATAAAGGAAAGGAGAGAAAAATGTTTGATTACAAAAATCAAATTAGAAATAGAATTAAATAAATAAAAACAGATTTTATTTTGTTACTAAAACAAAATTAAAATCTGATTTAAATAAATAATAATAAAATAGAAAATAAATAAATAACTTACTTGATTAATATCTTGAATATTATTTTGATTAAGTCCAGTGTTTAACACTGTGTCCTTAAGACAGATTCTTCCTTTTTACGGTGCTTTCAGAATGTGGACGTCTATCTCCCAGGATGAAATGATCAACTACAAACAATAGCAGTACTACAAATTGTTTGCCTAACGAACACACTAAGTGTTTATATTCTCTCACAGAAGAAAATAATGCAGCAATATGAAGAGAATGTTTGCAGAATTATGAAGGACAAAAATTAGAGTTGCAAAATCCAAATGAGGGCTGTCCTATTTATAGATGGATTGGTGGCTGCAGGTTTTGAATTAAACAGATGCAAACCTGTTTGAACAGGTATGAAACCTGTTTGGTTTTGAATTTAAAAAGATTTGAATCTGTTGGGTTCATAATTCCAACAGATAAAAACGAGAAGGGCCCTGTTTGGGTGTACAGTAAAACCGGACCAGTTTATTTTCGGAATTAATTTGAATTCAGGATTTTATTTTACCAAAAAATAAAATTAAATTCAAATGCTTTTGGCTAAAAAAGATAGGTGTTAGGCCAGACATGCCCAACCCAACCACACACCACGTACTCGCGCCCAAGCCTAGCCGATCGGACGGATGGCGACAGCAGCAGCGGCGGCGCGCGCGCGCGCGTGTGGTGATTTTTGGGTCCAATGGGTCTAGCCTATTTTGCCCATAACCTTCCTCTCTAAAACACTTGGGTACCCCATGGGGCACACCCCAAGTTCCAATCCCATGCCTTATAAACTGTCACGATCCAAACCCGCCCCTATGGGTTTAACACCGTAACCGGCCAGTAATCCAAGATTACCGAATGCCTGCTTAACAGTAAGACAGTAAAACAGAGTACAGGGGCTGGCGGAAGCCAATACAGTAAGTAAACAATGTCCAATGAGCGGTGACAGTATGTATGCAAAAAGACTTCTCATACATATATACAGTTAGTGACAAAACAGTATGTACATAATATACAATCATCCAGAGCAGGGACTTAATCCCTATTAAACAGTACAGTACGGTTTATCAGTCTAAGCGGTTATTACAAAAACATATACAGAGACAGACGGGGGAAATTAAAACACCCCTAAGCCAAAGCTTGACAGGCTCAGAACCTCGCAGTGAGGCAAGGTGGTTGGCTTGACAAAAAGGGAAATCTACCCCACGCTCCTAGCTCCGGTCTGGTGCCTGTACACCTACATATATATATGAGCAGTGAACTAAAGTCCAGTGAATAACATAATGCGTAAAGGGGTTAAGAATGAATGTCCTTACAGTAATGAAAACAGTTCATTGATTTAGTATATTAGTCATTCAATCATATGTGGTACATCCATTAGCATAGCAGTACAGTAAACAGTAGGTCTTAAAAGACCGGACAGTAAATGATGGCCATCAATCAGTAAACAGTAGTGGTTCCAACAAGGGAACCGACAGAGATCTCTGTAACAGTAACGGTCTGTAACAGTAGTTGCTAAGGATGCCACAATACAGTTCAGAATATAGGACATACATTCATTCAATTAACAGTTTCAGTTCAGAAAGCAGTTCAGTTAAGCAGTCAGAAATATTCACAGTTGAACATATCTTTACACAATTGTTACTCACAGAGTTTTGGGCTACAGTAAGCTAGAGCGCGTCTCCAGAAGCCAACCCTACACAGTTACAAATTGAACACACACTAAGCTATACAGTTGGGAAAGATAATAACTTAATCCCTAATTTGCCCCGGTGTGTTCTACGTCTATATCCTCATTAAGATGTCTTAAACTAGGCCTAAGAATGCGTAGGATGGGATGAGGATGAGGATGCAAAGATGCACTTAGAAAACATTTTCAGAATTTCCAGAAGAACAGAGTTCCCGCTCGAGCGGATATGCAGACAAAGGTTCCCGCTCGAGCGTCACTTACCCCGCTCGAGCGGTCTGCAAAATAGTCAAAAGTACTGGATGGGTGAAAATCACGCTCGATAGCCGCTCGAGCGTAAGACACAAGGTCCCGCTCGAGCGTCCAATACCCCGCTCAAGCGGACATCAAAACAGTGCAAAGTACTGGATGCTCGAATTCCCCGCTCGAGCGCCACTTTCCCCGCTCGAGCGGGAGTGCAAAATCTGGAAAACCCAGATTGCACCTCCAAGCTCAAATTCAAACACAAATGTATCAAAATCAATTCCTTTGGGCCCATTTCTTGGAAAACACTTGTAGATACATAGAATAACATGATTCAAAGCTCAATTTATAAAATCAAGGCCCAAGGGTAGATCAATTGAACTCATTTTCAAACCAAATTTCATGAACAATCTTCAAACATGACATGCATGCATTTTAAACAACTTTCAAGCTTCAAAACATGCTCTAATGAGCCAATTCCTCCAAGAACAAGATGAAATCATGGATTATGATCAAAAGATGGACATGCATGCAAGATTTCCATGAAATCAAACTCAAAACTCTTCAATGTACACATGTATGCATGATTCAAGCTACAATTCAACATTATTAGACTAAATCTTGACTTAGATTACTAGAGGCTCATGAATTATGTAAGAACAAGCTTTGAATACACAATTAAAAGGATAGATTCCTTACCTAGGTCCTCAAATACGAGTCTAGAAGCTCAATTAAACAATTATCCTTCAATTTCTTCAATCACCAAGCAAAACACAAGGAGGAACTCAATTTCTCTCCCTCTCTCTCTCTAGGTCGGCAAGAACAAGGAAGATGGCTGATGAAATGTTTGTGTTCAATGTAATAAGGCTTCTAATATGTGTTGCCTAAGTGGTCCACTCACATGGCAATATGGTAATTAACGCCAACTTTTGACATTAGCTTATTTTAATCTAATTCAATCATACCAAATCAGTTTTCAGATAACTACACCATAAAATTACATAAATTCCAATGATCATAAAACATTAATCGATTTTGGATTCGGCCGCCGATAAGGCCTTCAATTAGCAGTTTAAACACAAAGACATGAACAGATAATTTGGCAAGCAAACAGATAGAATGCAATTTAATTAACATATACTCAATCAATCAGTTTCAGATTTCAGTCAGTCAGTTCAGTATTTCGATTACTTCAGTTATCAATCATAATCAGTCTCGGTTCAACAGTAATCAGTAATTAATCGGTAAGCAGTGGTGAGGGTTGTTACAGTCTTCCCTCCTTAAAAAGAGTTTAGTCCTCTAAACTCGGGTTACCTTCATTCTGGAAGAAAATAGGATTCAGTGGAAACAGTTCAGGGTATCTTTTAGCCATGTCATCTTCCCTTTCCCAAGTAGCATAGACGCCACCATGGTTTTGCCAGTCGACTTTCACTAACGGGATCTCTTTGTTTCTCAACTTTTTAATCCGTCTGTTCACAATCTGAATAGGCCGCTCCTCGTAAGTGTAGTCATCACTTAGCACTATACGGGTCGGCTCAATCACATGGAAAGGATCCCGGAGGTAGTCCCTCAACATAGAAATGTGGAAGACGTTATGTATATGCTTCATTTCAGGAGGAAGCGCAACTTGATACGCTACCGGATTGATTTTCTCAATAATCTCATACGGTCTAACATATCTTGGCGCTAACTTGCCTTTGACTCCAAAACGAGTCTGGCCTTTCATCGGTGTCACTTTCACAAAAACGTGATCACCCACTTCATATTCTCTGTCTCGTCTTCTGACATCTGCATAACTTTTCTGTCAGTTTTGTGCAGTTTTCAGTCTCTGCTGTATCAGTTTCACTTTCTCAGTCGTTTCATACACAATCTCGGGTCCAAGCAAAGGCCCATCTCCAACTTCTGCCCAGCAAATCGGAGATCTACATTTTCTGCCATACAATGCCTCGAAAGGCGCCATACCAATGCTGGAATGATAACTGTTGTTGTAAGCAAATTCGGCTAACGGCAAATGGCTTTCCCAGTTTCCCTGAAAATCAAGGACGCACATTCTCAATAGATCCTTCAGAGTTTGGATGGTCCTTTCTGACTGACCATCTGTCTGAGGATGATAGGCACTACTCAGTCTCAGTTCAGTACCCAATGCAGTCTATAAGTTTTGCCAAAATCTCAATGTAAACTTCGAATCCCTGTCAGAAACAATGGACACAGGCACTCCATGCAGTCTAACAATTTCATCAATATAGAGTATAGCCAATTTGTCCGCATTATAAATTGTCTTAACAGGTAGGAAGTGAGCAGATTTAGTCAGTCTATCAACAATAACCCAAATTGAGTCCATACCTTTGCTGGAGCGAGGCAATCCGACGATAAAATCCATAGTGATATGTTCCCATTTCCATTCCGGTATTGGTAAGGGCTGCAATAAGCCTGCGGGTCGTTGATGTTCGGCTTTGACTTGTTGGCAATGAAGACATTTTGATACAAAATCAGCAATTTCTTTCTTCATTCCCGGCCACCAGAAATTCAATTTCAAATCTTGGTACATTTTCGTATTCCCTGGATGGATAGACAGTTTTGAATTGTGGCCCTCTTGCAGAACTCTTCTTTTCAATTCAGAATCATTCGGTACACATAGTCTTTCTTGAAATTTCAGTACATTATTCTCAAATTTGAAACCCGGTCTTGGTTTAGATTCTCGTTCATCGATGATCTTCTTCAAGAAGTTATCCTGTTGCTGTTTCTCTTTAATCTCTTCAATCAATGCCAGTTGAGCAGAAATAGCGGCTAAGGTTCCACCTTGTTCCCGTAAAACAATTTCAATTTCAGATTTTTCAAGGTCACAAAGCAACTCTTTTTGTCCGGTAAGCAAACAGGCTAAATTTCCAATCGATTTCCGACTCAATGCATCGGCAACGGTGTTGGCTTTCCCTGGATGGTACAAAATCTGTAGGTCATAGTCTTTAATCAGTTCTAGCCATCTCTACTGTCTCATATTTAGTTCTTTTTGTGTGAAGAAATATTTCAGGCTCTTGTGGTCGGTGTATACTTCACATGTTGCCCCATATAGGTAGTGACGCCAGATTTTTAGGGCAAATACCACTGCAGCAAGTTCCAGATCATGGGTTGGGTAGTTCTTTTCATGCGGTCTCAGTTGGCGGGAAGCATAAGCAATAACTCTCCCATTCTGCATTAAAACACATCCCAAACCCTTATGAGAAGCATCACTAAATACAGTATAACCATCCGTACCTGAAGGTAGGGTAAGAACTGGTGCAGTCACAAGTCGAGTTTTCAACTCTTGGAATGCTGCTTCCCTTTGGTCAGTCCAGTCAAATGATATCCCTTTCTGAGTTAACTGAGTCAATGGTAAGGCGATTTTGGAGAAATCTTTGACAAATCTTCTGTAATATTCAGCCAATCCCAAAAAGCTTCGGACTTTTGTAACATTTGTTGGTCTAGGCTAGTTCACTACAGCTTCGATTTTCTGCGGATCAACAGAAATTCCATCTTTGCTAACAACATGACCCAAAAACATAACATGGTCAAGCCAAAACTCACACTTAGGCAGTTTAGCATAAAGTTTCTGTTCTCTTAGGGTCTGTAGGGCAAGTCTCAGATGATGTGCATGTTCTTCTATACTTTCGGAATAAATCAGTATGTCATCAATGAATACAACTATAAAGTCATCGAGGAATGGTTTAAAGATTCTGTTCATGAGGTCCATAAATGCAGCAGGTGCATTGGTAACTCCGAAAGGCATAACTAAAAATTCATAATGTCCATACCTCGTTCGAAAAGCAGTTTTATCAATGTCTTCTGGTTTAACTTTCAGCTGATGGTAACTTGATCTGAGATCAATCTTAGAGAAACTTGAGCACCCTGTAACTGATCAAACAAGTCATCAATACGAGGCAATGGGTATTTATTTTTCACGGTTACCTTATTCAGTTCACGGTAGTCAATACACAGTCTCAGTGAGCCGTCTTTCTTTTTCACAAATAAGACAGGTGCGCCCCATGGTGAAGTACTAGGCCTGATAAACTTTTTGTCTAACAGTTCTTGCAGTTGCACTTTCAATTCTTTCAATTCAGTCGGAGCCATTTGGTAAGGAGCTTTAGATACTGGCTGCGTTCTCGGAATCACATCAACGGTGAATTCAATCTCCCTGTCAATCAAATCTCCTGACAGATTATCTGGAAAAACATCTGGGAACTCTCTGACTATAGGGATACTGTTCACATTAGCATTACCATCAGTAGATACAGTCAATACAGAACACAGATATCCTTTACACCCTTTTCTAATCAATTTGACAGCTTTCACGGATGAAATCAAATACGGAGGAGGTACTACCCCAACCCCATTAAACACAAATTCAGGCAAACCCGGTGGACGGAAAACTACTTGTTTCGTTACACAGTCTATGGTGGCATGATATTTCGTTAACCAGTCCATCCCCAATATTACATCAAAATGATCAATGTTCAGAGGCAGTAAGTCGATAAACAAATGTGCATCTCCAATAATAATTTCACAAGCAGGGTACATGTATGCACAAGTCATGGATCCCCCAACAGGTGATGATACAGCTAACAGATAATTCATGGGTTCAAAGGGTCTATTCAATTTTCGCAAAAAAGCATGTGATACATAAGAATGTGTAGACCCCGAATCAATCAGAATATATGCATTTTGAGCACAAATAGAGAGGATACCTGACACAACGGTCTCAGTATTTTGTACATCTCCCGGTACTAGGGCGAACACTCGGCCCTGCCTCATAGGCTCTTTCCCGGTAGCTTTAGGGTTCAGTTTCGGTGTAACAGTTGACGCTGTGGTGCTGCCTGCAACTTTACTATTGCTCGGAGCAGTGGAGGGGCAATCTTTAACCATGTGGCCCACCTTGCCACACCTGTAACAAGCACCAGAAATTTTATAACAAACTCCCTTATGGTTCTTACCACATTCGGAACAGGGCGGAATGGAATGGTTCCCTTGACTGGAAGTAGTCGTTGACCCTGTATTTTGCTTTTTGTTCAGCGGGTTGTTCTTGCCTTTCTTGAACTTAAAACCCTGCTTTTTACCATGCCATTCAGATGCTGGTGTTTTAGTTTTCAGTGCCTCGATGTTTGATTCAGCCATCAAAGCTCGATCAAGAACATTTACATAGTTCGGTAACTTCAAAACATTGATTCTGTCCAGTATTGCCACATTAAGGCCGCCTTTAAACTTTCTGGCCTTCTTGTAATCAGTGTCCACCATATGCGGTGCATATTTAGCGAGCTCGGTGAACTTTGTTCCATATTCAGCAACGGACATTGTGCCCTGTCTTAGCTGTTCAAATTCAGTTACTTTTCTGTCCCTGACACATTGGGGAAAATACTTTTCAAAAAAGGCTCCTTTGAATTGAGCCCAAGTCATTACAGTGTTGGTGTCACGGACTAGCATCCACCACCTTCTAGCCTCCTCTTGCAAGGTGAAGATAGCTAACAATACTTTATGTGCCTCCGAGCACGGAAACACTTCAAACAATTTTTCAGTCTCCAAAACCCATGCTTCAGCTTTCAATGGTTCAAGGCCTCCCTGAAAGGATGGCGGTTTCATTTTGCTGAACTTCTGGGTAGGAGCAATTATGTCATCATCATTAACATTCACATTATGTTCCGGCTGTATCGGAGGAGGAGGTGGAGGCTGTTGGTTCTGTTGTTGATCTAGTCTTTCGGTTATTCGTTCCATCATTCTTTCCAGTCTGGCCATTCTTGCCTCAGAGGATGAGGATTCAGATTCATTTGTAGTTCTTGTATTATCCATTTCACTATAGGTAGTTATAACAGTTATCAACATAAGTAGTTGCATACTTAAACAGTTCGGGCTGGTTTGGGGTGTCCTAAAAAAGTGCACTTTTTGTCTTTTTGGTCTAAAAAAGACAAAAAAAAATATATGGAGGTTTGGGTTAACTTTTTGACTTTTTATGGAAAAATGTGTATTAAAAAATTATATAAAAAAAGTGTGTAAGAGATGATTAGAGAGGAGTGGGCCCCAGCCGTACAACCGGCTGAGTGAATTTGAGTTGGAAATTATTGGCTAATTTTTGTACAAAGCACTGGACGGTTTTGTTTGGCCTGTGGGGGTCATCACGGGTCCTATTTTAATAATCTGAACCGTTCAATGTGTGTAACTCGTCGAACACTATATATCTATAAAAAATCACGTTAATCAGATATCGATAGCTATCTGATAAGATTTATTTATTTTTCAATCATTAATTATAACACCATCCATTTGTTGTACATAACTGATTTGATCATATAGTTATCGATGTCCGATCAATGTGATTTTTTGCAGACATATAGTACTCGACGATTTCTACACATTGAACGGTTCAGATTATCAAAACGGGACCCGTGATGGCCCCCATGGGACAAACAACAGTGTGTGTAAAAATCACACCCAATCATTTCTTTTGGAGCCACTGCCGCACACAGCGGCTGCACATCCAATCAATTCGGTGTGTCCTTTTTTTGAAAAAAAATGATTTTTTAATTTTTTTTTTTGGGTGAATAGTGATATCTTTTTGGATTTTGGAATAACTTTTTGGCTTTTTGGCTTATATAGGATAAGCCAAACCAGCCCTTAATCTCATTTGCACATATTCAGTCATGTCATAACCACACACTTATCATGCTCATGTAATGCCCTATCACTTTTCTAGGACATCCTATAGCTTATTTGGACACGTGTGTGCGGTATAACTCGTGATAAGTATTGCTCTGATACCACTTTGTCATGACCCAAACCCGCCCCTATGGGTTTAGCACCGTAACCGGCCAGTAATCCGAGATTACCGAAGGCCTGCTTAACAGTAAGACAGTAAAACAGAGTACAGAGGCTGGCGGAAGCCAATATAGTAAGTAAACAATGTCCAATGAGCGGTGATAGTCTGTATGCAAAAAGACTTCTCATACATATATACAGTCAGTGACAAAACAGTATGTACATAATATACAATCATCCAGAGCAGGGACTTAATCCTTATTAAACAGTACAGTATGGTTTATCAGTCTAAGCGGTTATTACAAAAACATATACAGAGACAGACGGAGGAAATTAAAACACCCTTAAGCCAAAACTTGATAGGCTCGGAACCTCGCAGTGAGGCAAGGTGGTTGGCTTGACAAAAAGGGAAATCTACCCCACGCTCCTAGCTCCGGTCTGGTGCCTATACACTTACATATATATATGAGCAGTGAGCTAAAGCCTAGTGAATAACATAATGCGTAAGGGGTTAAGAATGAATGTCCTTACAGTAATGAAAACAGTTCATTGATTCAGTATATCAGTCATTCAATCATATGTGGTACATTCATTAGCATAGCAGTATAGTAAACAGTAGGTCTTAAAAGACCGGACAGTAAATGATGGCCATCAATCAGTAAACAGTAGTGGTTCCAACAAGGGAACCGACAGAGATCCCTGTAACAGTAACGGTCAGTAACAGTAGTTGCTAAGGATGCCACAATACAGTTCAGAATATAGGACATACATTCATTCAATTAACAGTTTCAGTTCAGAAAGCAGTTCAGTTAAGCAGTCAGAAATATTCATAGTTGAACATATCTTTACACAATTGTTACTCACAGAGTTCTGGGCTACAGTAAGCTAGAGCGCGTCTCCGGAAGCCAACCCTATACAGTTACAGATTGAACACACACTAAGCTATACAGTTGGGAAAGATAATAACTTAATCCCTAATTTGCCCCAGTGTGTTCTACGTCTATATCCTCATTAAGATGTCTTAAACTAGGCCTAAGAATGCCTAGGATGGGATGAGGATGCAAAGATGCACCTAGAAAACATTTTCAGAATTTCTAGAAAAACAGAGTTCCTGCTCGAGCGGATATGCAGACAAAGGTTCCCGCTCGAGCGTCACTTACCCCGCTCGAGCGGTCTGCAAAACAGTCAAAAGTATTGGATGGGTGAAAATCACACTCGATAGGGCGCTCGATAGCCGCTTGAGCGTAAGACACAAGGTCCCGCTCGAGCGTCCAATACCCCGCTCGAGCGGACATCAAAATAGTGCAAAGTACTGGATGCTCGAATTCCCCACTCGAGCGCCACTTTCCCCGCTCGAGCGGGAGTGCAAAATCTGGAAAACCCAGATTGCATCTCCAAGCTCAAATTCAAACACAAATGCATCAAAATCAATTCCTTTGGGCCCATTTCTTGGAAAACACTTGTAGATACATAGAATAATATGATTCAAAGCTCAATTTGTAAAATCAAGGCCCAAGGGTAGATCAATTGAACTCATTTTCAAACCAAATTTCATGAACAATCTTCAAACATGACATGCATGCATTTTAAACAACTTTCAAGCTTCAAAACATGCTCTAATGAGCCAATTCCTCCAAGAACAAGATGAAATCATGGATTATGATCAAAAGATGTACATGCATGCAAGATTTCCATGAAATCAAACTCAAAACTCTTCAATGTACACATGCATGCATGATTCAAGCTACAATTCAACATTATTAGACTAAATCTTGACTTAGATTACTAGAGGCTCATGAATCATGTAAGAACAAGCTTTGAATACACAATTAAAAGGATAGATTCCTTACCTAGGTCGTCAAATACAAGTCTAGAAGCTCAATTAAACAATTATCCTTCAATTTCTTCAATCACCAAGCAAAACACAAGGAGGAGCTCAATTTCTCTCCCTCTCTCTCTCTAGGTCGGCAAGAACAAGGAAGATGGCTGATGAAATGTTTGTGTCCAATGTAATAAGGCTTCTAATATGTGTTGCCTAAGTGGTCCACTCACATGGCAATATGGTAATTAACGCCAACTCTTGACATTAGCTTATTTTAATCTAATTCAATTATACCAAATCAGTTTTCAGATAACTACACCATAAAATTACATAAATTCCAATGATCATAAAACATTAATCGATTTTGGATTCGGCCGCCGATAAGGCCTTCAATTAGCAGTTTAAACACAAAGACATGAACAGATAATTTGGCAAGCAAACAGATAGAATGCAATTTAATTAACATATACTCAATCAATCAGTTTCAGATTTCAGTCAGTCAGTTCAGTATTTCGATTACTTCAGTTATCAATCATAATCAGTCTCGGTTCAACAGTAATCAGTAATTAATCGGTAAGCAGTGGTGAGGTTTGTTACATAAACCTATTCAAAACTTCCCACCAAATCAATGTGGGACAAGCCTTATTCAAACCTTTAAGGATTTTCCACCAAAACTTCATTTCCATGGAGCATACTTTGGCTTCAATTTCCTATTCACTCGGTAATGGTTTTGAGCGACCAAATATACCACGTGAATTACAACACGGCATAGAACGCATTACCACTTTGACCCACGAAAATCGATGCACGGGGCCTACCTAAAAAATAGACCAAACTTAGGAAAAAATTCTGGTTTTACCCAGAATTTTCCAACCATTTCCAACAATCCCCCACATGAATGGAATTTGATGACAACGGAAATGCAACAATATGCAGACTTTATCGAAAGAGTATAAGTCGAAAATATCTTGCATCAAGATAGGTAGCTTTCGGCCTTGAACCTTCCCTAGTGATAACCTATCGGACTTACTGGCTAACCAATGGACGCGATGCCTTGAATTGTTCAGCCGTTTGTGTAAGCCAAGACAATAGATTTCACACAAAATATCTTCTAACACATCGTAGTTCTCACTGTTGTGTTTATTTTGGCTTTGAACGCTCCTGGTTTTTATGAGTGTTTCTAGAGAATTTAGCCTCTTTCATTCTCATAGAACCGGCCCCAGTTCGACACTCATATAGGTGATTCTTATTGTAAGCATCTCTTTATACTTGTCTTGATTTTTATACCTAAATCAAGATATAAGTAATCATTAAAAGCAAAGCTTATCCTTATACCCCTGCAGACAACATATGTTGCAGATATCACTCTCACCATAGGAATGGGTTAGGGTATTTTAATCCCTTGGTGATTTCTGGCGAGTCACACATAACTTAGTTGTCCCTTTGAACTTAGTTCTTGAGATCTCCAGTCATATAAGTACGGTTACCATTATGACGACTCTTATGTAATTGGCTTTAATCCCATCCCCTTCGATGAACTATACACTAGCTCTTTTGTCAAACCTTTTGTTAACGGATCCGTAATATTGTCTTTAGATTTTATATAATCTATTGAGATTATTCCATTTAACAACAATTGCCTTACGGTATTATGTTGACGACGAATATGTCGTGACTTGCTGTTATATATGTGATATTGTGCCCTGCCTATTGCAGATTGACTATCACAATGAATGCAAATAGCTGGCACAGGTTTTGGCCACATTGGAATATCTTCTAAGAAGTGACGATGCCATTTTGCTTCTTCTCCTGCTTTGTCTAAAGCAATGAACTCTGATTCCATTGTGAATCGTGCGATACAAGTTTGTTTCGTGGATTTCCTAGAAACAGCAGCACCTCCCAGAGTAAAGACATATCCACTAGTGGATTTTGAATCTTTAGTATCCGATATCCAATTTGCATCACAATAACCTTCGAGTACTACTGGATATCGAGTAAAGTTCAAACCATGATCACGAGTAAATCTTAGATATCTAAGAACCCGAATGATCACTTTCCAATGGTCTTCTCTGGGATTGCTAGTGTACCTACTCAATTTACTGACTGCATAAGTTATGTCAGGACGAGTACAATTCATTAGGTACATTGGGCTTCCAATGATTTGGGAGTATTTTAACTGAGACACCGCATCACTTTTATTTATTTTTGATAAATAAAGATTGACGTCTACAGGTGTTCTAGCTAAATTCATATCATCCTTGATAAATTTATCAAGAATTTTCTCAATATAATGAGATTGAGATAATGCATATCTGTCAGATGTTTTAGTAATTTTTATCCCCAAAATAACATCTGCGACCCCCATATCTTTCATATCAAATCTTTTGTTAAACATTTGCTTAGTTGATTTGATCATGTTTTGATTACTTCCAATGATAAGCATGTCATCCACATAAAGACAAACTATGACATATCCTTGGTCAGTGTGACAATCCTCACTTCTGATTAGTGTTAAACTGTGATTGAGCATGATAAGTGATTGATTGTGATGGAATCCTAGCTTGATTTCATTAGCATGTTGCTTAATTGCATTTCTATCTGTTTGTCATTTAATGATCTGTTCATGTTTTGACTTTGAATTGCAAATTGAAGGCCTTATCAACGACCGATTCGGAAATTGATTAGTGTTATATGCTAATTAGAATCTATGTGATTTTATGGTAGGTTTAATTAAAATTCAATTCGAAATGATTAAATTAGCATGGTTAATATTAAATTATTTGAGCCTAGGCTATTTATACTTTTGCCATTGAGTGGCCATTTTCTACAACTTTGTTTGGGACTTAATTGTTGCATTTCATATCATCTTTTCAGCCATTTTCTTAGACCAAAACCGAGTGAGAGAGGGAGAATAGGAGAAAATTCATTCAACAAGAAGTTTGGCTTGGAAAATTAGGGGAATTGAAGAAGATTTGCAAATTAGGCTTCCATACTTGAAATTCAAGACCTAAGGTAGGACATTCACCTTCTTGATTGTGAATTCAAGTTGCTTCATACATGTTTCATGGAAATTTGGAGTTTAAAGTCAAGAATTCATTGAAAGAGTTGAATTGAGGATTAATTCATGCATGCATGTACATATTCTTAAATTTTGAGGTTGTTTTCGTGAGAATTTCCACATGCATGTTCATGTTTTAGTTATGGTCCATGAATTCACCATGATTTTGAGCTCAATCTTGCATTTGATCATGTTTTGGAGCATTGAAATTTATTAGAACTCGTGCATGTGATGTTCTGGCATTATTCCTCTAGTTTCTTTGAAATTTGTGTTCAATTGACTTAACTTTGGGCTTGATTTTACAAATGATCTTCAAAAACATGTTGTACTATGGGTTTTCAAGTGTTTTTTAGAAAATTAGCCCAGAAAAAAATCGAATTTGAAGCTTTTAAGGTTAAGTTTTTGTGCTTGGGGATCAATTTGGAAATTCCAAATTTTGGATCCACGCTCGAGCGGAGGACTTCACGCTCGAGTGTACACTCTGAGTACATGCACTTCCGCTCGAGCGTATAAAGTCACGCTCGAGCCTGAAATGCATATGCCCAGAAGTTCATGTGTTTTGCAGTCCGCTCGAGTGGAGGTCGAGCGTCCATCGAGCGTGAATATCGTGCATCCAGTACTTTTTCATGAGTTTGCAATCCGCTCGAGCGAGGAAAGTAACGCTCGAGCGGAGCTTCTTTATCTGCATGTCCGCTCGAGCGTAGAAAGCCACGCTTGAGCGTGGACCCCTGTTTCAGCAAATTTTGAAAAGTGTTTTAAAGTGCATTTTTACATCCTCATTCCATCCTAGGCACTCCTAGGCTATGTTTAAGGCATCTTAATGAGGTTATTGATGTAGAACTACACCAAGTCAAGTTAAGGGGCTAGTTTGTCTATCCCAAGTGTGTAACTTAGTGTATGTTCATTCTGCAACTGTGTACGGTTGGCATCCGAGGACGCTCATTAGCTTGCCTGTAGCCTAGTACTCTGTGAGTAACAATGTTGTAAAGATACGTTCAATTATAACTATTTCTGAACGATTGACTGTACTATTTTTCTGAAATGACAATGTTTACTGAATGAATGTTTGTCCTATTTTTATGAACTGTACTCATGGCATCCATAGCAACTTACTGTTACTGTACTGTTACTGTTACTGCTACTGTTACAGAGATCTCTATCGGTTCCAATGTTTGGAACCATCACTGTTTACTGTTTGATGGCCATCAACTGACTGTTCGGTCTATTAAGACCACTGTACTGTTTGCTATTGGATGTACCACATATGACTACTATGGTTTCTAAATAACTGTTATGGCATGGAAAATGAGCCACTGATTGAATAACTGATTTACTGATGCAAATGATTGTTTTAATTACTGAAAGGACATTCATTTTTAACCTCTTTACGCATTTGTTATTCACTGGGCTTTAGCTCACTGTTCATATTTATATGTAGGTGTCCAGGTACCGGATCGGAGCTAGGAGCGTCAGATTAAGCTCCCGTTTTGTCAAGCCAACCGTTGTGCCTCAGGTCGAGGTTCCAAGTTTGTCCAAGCTAAGGCTGTTTTGGGGTGTTTCAGATTCACCATTTTGTCTTTGTTTTGTATAACTGAATAAGATTTTCGACTGTACAGTTATGGTTTAGGGATTCGGTCCCTAACCTGCATGTTGTGTATACCTGATGTATATATATATGCTTTTGGTTAGGAATGTTCTTTTCTCATCCAGTTTTTCATAGCTCATTGGACATCTTTTATTTACTGTTTGGCTTCCGCCAACCCCTTACTCTGTATTACTGTCATTACTGTTAAGCAGGCCTTTGGTAATCACGGATTACTGGCCGGTTACGATACTAAACCCATAGGGGCGAGTTTGGGTCGTGACAATCAGTGTTTTTAACATAGACGCATTTGTCATATTCGTTTATCTTAAACCCATTAGTAAGCATTGCATGATCAAATTTTTCATGCCATTGCTTAGGTGCTTGTTTTAATCCATAAAGAGACTTTACAAGTCTACAAACTTTCTTTTCTTGCCCTGACACTACAAACCCTTCGGGTTGCTTCATATAGATCTCTTTATTTAGATCACCGTTTAAGAAAGCTGTCTTAATATCCATTTGATATATTTCTAAATTAAACAACGCTGCTATAGAAATAAGTATGCGAATGGATGTTATTCTTGTCACAGGAGAATATGTGACAAAATAATCCAGACATTTCTTTTGTCTGTAACCTTTAATTACAAGTCTTGCTTTATACTTGTCAATTGAACCATCTGCTTTCATTTTTCTCTTGAATATTCATTTATATCCAAGAGGTTTAGAACCTGGTGGAAGATCCACTAATTCCCAAGTATGATTTTGCATAATGGATTCAATTTCATTATTGACAGCCTCTTTCCACAAAAGGAGCTTCAGGACCTGTCATTGCTGTCTTAAAGCTTTGAGGTTTATTTTCTAATCAGGTATGTTAGGAAATCTAGACCAAAGGATTTTGATGTTCTCACTCTCTTACTTCTTCTTGGTTCATCATCAGTTAAATCCTATTGGTCGAGACCATTACTAGCCTCTTGTGTTTGATTGTCATTAGTCTCTTGACTTTGTGTACAATCATAAGTTCTTTTTTATGAACTTAATTCCTGTTCTTTCTTGTAAGGAAAGACATGTTCAAAAAACACAACATTCCTTGACTCTATAATAGTGTTCACATTTATATCAGGTATTTCTGATTTATAAGTCAGAAACTGATATGCACTACTATTCTGAGCATAACCAATAAACACACAATCTAGTGTTTTTGGTCCAATTTTAGTCTTTTTAGGAACAGGAACTTCAACTTTTGCTAAACACCCCCACACTTTTAAGTATTTGTAGGAAGGTGGTCGACCTTTCCACAATTCATAAGGAGTGCTGTTGGTTTTCTTGTGGGGTATTCTGTTAAGAATATAATTAGCAGACAATATTGCTTCCCTCTACAAGTTCTGTGGTAAGCCTGAACTTAGTAACATGGCATTCATCATTTCTTTTAGGGTTCTATTCTTCCTTTCAGCAATTCCATTTTGCTGTGGAGAATAAGGTGCTGCAGTTTGGTGAATAATGCCATGTTGTGCACAAAATTCATTTAATGATGCATCATATTCACCACCCCTATCACTTCTAATATAAATCAAAATATAACATCCATCACTTGTTGTCTATGATGTACTTGATTCATAAATTTCAAATCATGATTTATTAATTTCAAATGAAAAATCCAAAATAATTATGACTACACAAATCAGAATTAATGTTTTGACAAAATCATATCCTAACAAAAATTTTGCCTAAGAATCAAATAATTCAAAAAACCCATTTGATTGTAAGAGATACAATCAAATATTTGTGACAAAAGAAAATTACATTATCTCTTCTAATGCAAGAGATATATTCCCATATTAATATAATGGTTTATGATTTAACAAATTCTACTACGCAAGTAAAATAATAATTAACGACATCTCATGTCACAAATTCAAAACAAACTAATAATCAACATAAAAGATTTCTTAAATTTACTTCCAATTAAATGGAACAATATAACTACATACATCTTCATGTTTAAATTTATCTGGTGTTTAAACACCCATTCAAAATTGATTAGAAATACTCAAATTAATCTGCTTATGTACAAAGTCAACATATTAATTTATCATTCCAAATCACATGAAATTATTTTTTAAGAAATAACTTGAGTTGATATCAATACATGCATATCAAACGCATCAACTAAAAATAATGAATTAACAAAATAAATTAATCATGCATGATCCCATAACTTGCATCATGAAATAAAAAGATTCTCAACCCTTAAATAAAATTCAACGCGTTTTGAATTTTAAACTCCAAAAATGACAAAACATACCTTCATTTAATCAGTTTGATTTGTACATAAATAAACTAATTATATACACATTAAAATGTTCTTGTGAATATATATATATATATATATTTTCCGACTCATGTGCAGAAACTATTCACGACTACGGATCCATACACAGAAAATAAAGAATGAATCAGTAAACCAATAAAGAAAATAAACTTGCCACAAAGGTTTCTTCGTAATAAAAATGAAATTAGTTTGCAAAACTAATATTTAACTCCAGAATCAAATACTTCCATGTATACTCACGATGAACTATGATAAATTAACAAAATTAATTTTTTAGTTACTAAAACCAGAAAATAAAATATCAAAATAATATCTGATTACAAAAATCAGAAAAACAAACCACAAATTAATTTTCTAGTTACTAAAATCAGAAAATAAATTATAACACAAAATAATTTTATTTTCGTTGTTACTAAAACTAGAAAAATAAAATACCAAAATAATTTTCTGTAACACCAAATAATATTCTGCAACTGTTAATGACACCAGTTTATTACTACTAGTTGTCAAGGAAAATAGACAGTATATTACTACTATCCGTCAAATAGTTTATAAATACTATTTGTATTTTCCAACCAAAATATTACTTTGAAAACACAGAAAATTAAATACAATGAAGACATCAAAAATAATTCTGTCTTAAGATTGTTGGACAATCTTCACTGTATTTAAAAAGATTAAATTCTGTTGTGTACTAAACAACAACTAGAATATAAAGAAATAAAAGAAAGGAGAGAAAAATGTTTGATTACAAAAATCAAACTAGAAATAGAATTAAATAAATAAAAACAGATTTTATTTTGTTACCAAAATAAAATTAAAATCTGATTTAAATAAATAATAATAAAACAGAAAATAAATAAATAACTTACTTGATTAATATCTTGAATATTATTCTGATCAAGTCCAGTGTTTGACACTGTGTCCTTAAGACAGATTCGTCCTCTCCACGGTGCTTTCAGAATGTAGACGTCTATCTCCCAGGATGAAATGATCAACTACAAACAATAGCAGCACTACAAATTGTTTGCCTAACGAACACACTAAGTGTTTATACTCTCTCACAGAGGAAAATAATGCAGCAATATGAAGAGAATGTTTGCAGAATTATGAAGGACGAAAATTAGAGTTGCAAAATTCAAATGAGGGCTGTCCTATTTATAGATGGATTGGTGGCTGCAGGTTTGGAATTAAACAGGTGCAAACCTGTTTGAACAGGTATGAAACCTGTTTGGTTTTGAATTTAAACAGATTTGAATCTGTTGGGTTCATAATTCAAACAGATAAAAATGGGAAGGGTCTTGTTTGGGTGTACAGTAAAACCCGACCAGTTTATTTTCGGAATTAATTTGAATTCAGGATTTTATTTTACCAAAAAATAAAATAAAATTAAAATATTTTTGGCCCAAAAAGATAGGTATTGGGCCAGACAAGCCCAACCCAATCTCATACCACGCACCTGCGCGCGTGTTGTGATTTTTGGGTCCAATGGGTCTAGCCCATTTTGCCCATAACCTTCCTCTCTAAAACACTTGGGTATATCCCCACCCCAAGTTCCAATCCCATGCCTTATAAACCCATTCAAAACTTTCCACCAAATCAATGTGGAACAAGCCTTATTCAAACCTTTAAGGATTTTCCACCAAAACTCCATTTCCATAGAGCATACTTTGGCTTCAATTTCTCATTCACTCGGTAATGGTTTTGAGCAACCAAATATATCACGTGAATCACAACGCGTTACCACTTTGACCCGCGAAAATCGACGCACTGGGCCCACCTAAAAAATAGACCAAACTTAAGAAAAAATTCTGGTTTTACCCAGAATTTTCCAACCATTTCCAACAAAAATAAAATAAAATAACAATAATTAAAAAAAAAAATGCAGAAGTCATCAGGTATAATATATACATATATTCTGTGTATTAATATTAATTGTCAAATGATAAGCTTTCACTTATTCAAGGCCTGCCCACACCTATTGTTTCTTTTAACAATGGAAAATGTTAAAGATATTGTCAGTTGAAAAATGTATAAAAAGTATTGAAATATGTTAAAAAATATAGTATAAATTACATTTTACTCCTTTTATGTTTGGCTACTTTTTATTTTGGCTCTTAAAGGTTTTTTTTTTTCCCTTTCATTTTGACCTCTTATATTTCAAGTTTTTTTCAATTTACATCTAAAGTTAGCTTCTGTTTAAAATTAGACAAAAAATATTATAAGAATTGTAATATAACGTAAAAAATATATTATTATATTGGGGTTTAAGTTTATCCCTTATATTATTATATTGGGGTTCTTCTCTTCTCTTTTCCTCATCTTTTTTTTCTCTTCTTAACCTGTGTTTTGTGTTCTCAACCTAATCACAAATTCATTCTCTCTCTCTCTCTCTCTCTCTCTCTCTCTCTCTCTCTCTCTCTCTCAGTTCGTTTTATCAGTAAGTCCTCCGTTGATTCTTTCTTTGTTCTTCTCTTGCATTGGTTGTATTTGTTAATACTGTCTATTCATTTACACTGTTTGACTCATTATTTTTGTGGATTTACACTGTTAATTACAAATTCCTTTTTTGTTGATCACTTGCTCTTTATTGATTCTGCAATGGGCTTGATTAAACTTTTTTTTTTTAATTCTTTTTTGTGTGTTTTTGTTAGTCCATGCTCTTGTTTGATTTCTTGCTCTTTTAATTTTTCTGAACCAATAATGATATTTGTAAAAATATTTATGGGTGATAAAATAAGGCCTTGTGTCCATCAAAGCTCTAACTGTTATTTTCTCTCCTACCTTTGTGATAGACACACAAACTTTTTATGTGTAATGGATATTTCTAGAGAGACTTGCTTGTTTCTGGGTTGTATTTGATTTCTGGGTTGTTATCTGGGTTGTATTTGATGCCCACTGGTTGTTTGATGAAATCTATTTGATGAACAGAATACATGGACTGAATTGAAGTACTTATTTTCATTATTGAAGTGTTTTCATATATTTGATTTATGGGTTGTATTTGATCCACTGGGTTGTATTTGATTTCTGGACTGCTCTTCCTATATTTTCTTTATGCAAGTGTTTTCATTTTGTGTACAAATATATGGACTGAACTGAAGTACTTATTATTGATATTTGAGAGTTTCTTTGATAATCTTTTGGTTATAGATTATGTTGAAAATTTGTAAAATTTTAAACCGCCAAACCAATTTGCATCCATCCGCCAATCCGCTCAATTTGCATCAGTCGGATTGGCAGACGGATGCGGATTGATTTTCTCCAATCTGCCAATCTGGCTGACAGATGACGGATTGGAGGTTCCGTGACCGCAATCGACCCGCGACCACCTCTAATGCAAAACGTTTATGTTTAGATTGAATTTTCCTCAACTTTTTCAAAGGTTTTATAATTTCATATTATCAATTCAATATATTGACATCATATTCTGAACTAACAAAAACAATAGTGCACATATCACGATTCACGATAATACTTTGCTAGGTTTTGTAGTTATATAAGAAAAAATTTAAACATATATAAAATTCATACAAAAAAATTTGATAAAAATTACGTGGCATTATCATTATTATAAATAAATTCATCTTTAATAAGTTCCCCTCTATACCTTATCTCTCCACACTCTTTTATGAGTTTTAATTCGGACTCACACTGATGATCTGAACCGTCTATTTCGTAGGTGTTAGGTTTTTGTAATTGGCAATTCTGTTGGAAAAAACTCCATTATGTTGTATTTTTAATTCGCTCTATTGTATTTGTAAGTTATGAGAGTTTGGATGCAAATTTAACTCGAATTATGCCTGAGTAGAGGAGTTTATGCTAACATTTTGTATCTTGTTTTGAGCATTCCTTCTTTGCCACTTTACTGACTAAGCACGGGAATTGAGCTGCTTGATTACCTTGCAGGGGTCTAGGGGGCAGCGCCCCTAGCAGATCCGGGGCAATGCCCAGGTGGGTGGGGTCAAGGGGCAGCACCCCCGAAGCCAAGAAAGAAGTCAAAGTTGATTAACCGCTCAAGCGGCCTTTTGTGTACTTGAGCGATGAGGTGGTTCATTCAGTATCTCTACTTGCATTCTGAACTTTTGGGAAACATGTTTTATCGCTCAAGTAGTTGGCCTATATGTAAGCACTGCCTTTAGTCACACTGCTTGAGCAGTAAAATGAGCGCCGGAGCAGTCTTCGTGGCTCTGTTTAGCATAAAGTGCGCTGAGAGGGAAATGTATGGCCTAATAGCCGGCCAAGCTAGTCTTGGTCAGAGCCTTGGTATTTGCTCGGTCGAACGTTGGTTACGTACTGGACCGAGGGACTAGTCCGGTCAGGTTGAGACAATTTCAAGGAACTATCCCGGTGACGATGTGCGCTCTACTGGGTCGGATGAACTTTATCCTCAAGCCAGGATTACGGAGCAGAAGCCCAGTTGAGGTTAGGTAGTTCGGCTAAGCCCACCCCTAGGATTGACCAAGGAGGTCAGAGTGGTAGCGTGGTATTATAGCAAAGACGTGGCGCCGCATTGGACACAGCTCTGCGGCCAATGTTACGCGGCGCAATGGAAGAGCGAAAAGAAGATTCCGCTGTCCGTATGCGTCAATACTGTTTGGCGGCTTGGTCATTTGGTGTTTGGCGGTATTTGCGTCTACACGTGGAGGAACCCCATTGGGGAACATATCCACGCGTCAGAAGGAGAACAGACAAAGAGGAGTGTGCAGAAACTATATAAACGGTGCTGCATATCTATGCACAAGTCTAAAATATCTGATTTTCTGAGCTACCTACCCCTTTCTCTGTGTGTGCGCGCGCGCTAACTTGATCGTTAGAGGGTGTTTTCGGCAGCACACCGTCGGGTAGCTCACCATCTTTTTATTTGTAGGTTAAATGACGTTACGCAGTGCTTGGACACGAGGAGTACGGAGAGCGACGGATATTTTCTCCCCGTACATGCGCTATTTGCTATTTTTAGGATTTAACTCGTCCAAATTCTTAGAGTGGAAGAAAAAAACAAAGTGTTCTATATAGAAGAGTATTTACGTATTGTTTTCTTTGATGATTTGAGGGTGATTGACTGATTAACGAGCATCATATTGACTATTATCAAGGGTTTTTTTGTTCTCTTATTTACAAAAAGAATAAAGGTATTCATTGGTGGATTACGAGGAACTTGGGCCTGAAACTTTGGTGAGTCTTAGAAAGGCTCATCATCGTGAATTCAACATTGGCGTTGTAGATTCAACGTTGGACAAAGCAATTCTGAGGTGAAGATGGTGGTAGAAGAGACACATCGAGTTTGGTTTAATTTGGGCGTGGAATCGCTAGGTAATTGAGGATTTTTGTGTGTAATTCATTTTTGTCTTCTTAGTGGATTATTTTATAATTTTGGCTTGTGATTTTTTATCACAATTGGAGGTGCTCTAATTGTGATTGCTTTCACGTTAAATCATTATGCCGATTTGTCATTGATTGTTTGATTGAGATTATTATTTATTGTTTAAAATTAAATAATAATCACAAATCAATATCTTAGGGGTTTTTAGATTTTTCAATAGGCCTCACAATGAAGGTCATTTATGTAAAAAATTAGTTTCATCAAACAACTATAAACATGAGAACAAATTACATTTTGTTTTATAAAATAGATGGCTTAAATTTAATTATATTTACCACTTATTTTATAATAAAAAAATGTAATTTGTTGTTTTATTTACAATTTTCTAATGAAGTTGAATTTTTTCATGGATGATGACCTTTATTGTAGGGTTTACGAGATAGATGGTTTGGATCATCGATGCGGGTCCGGATTAAAACCTACAAAAAGATTATGGAGAGGTATAGAAAGGAGCTTATTTCAGTATGATTGATTTGTTTGTTTAAGAAATTCATATTAAAAAAGAAAAAGAAAAGAAGAAAAACCAACATTTTTTATGTTCACATCTTCTCTTCAGTCCGAAATTGTATTAGATGGTACTGTTGGGTTGTGGTAGGCCCGATTCTAGGTGCATCTTCATAATCCAAACTATTCAATATAGAAAGCTCATCGAGTAAATCATCATAGCAAAAAATTACATTGATCAGATATCGATAATCATTTTATCAATTTGCATTTGTTTCAACAATAATTATAATGTTTAAAATAAATTACAAACACAAATGTTAGCTGGTCAAATAGTTATCCGATTAACGTGATTTTTAAAAAAAATAATATATTCGACAAGTTCTATACATTGAATAATTTAAATTATTAAGATAGACTTAAAATCAAGTCCACCACAACTCAACAATACTGTATAATCCATTTCCGGACTAGACAGGAGCTTAATCGGTTTTTTTATAATCAAAATAGCTAGCATCCGTTCCCCCCCCCCCCCCCCCCCAAAAAAAAAAAAAAAAAAAACTAGCATTAATTGATTAGTACCACCCATATGAATTTTGGGATTAATTATTAGAGCAGAACCGGAGATTGCTTTCAATATAGTTTACCTACTAGTACTACAGTGTGGTCCCTTCAAAGGTTGGTTAGGGAGCGTACATAGCGGATATTTTGATTCATTTAATTTGATCGGATCAAATTGATCTGTCATATTTTGGATTAATACGTGATGATAAATAGACGATTGTAAATTGATTTTTTTTCAATTCATCTAGTTTTAGACGGATAGTGGAATTGAGACTCTTTTGATGTAATTAAATCGCCAGACTATGAGCACCCATAGTAATTTATAAGATATTATATTTTCAATTTATTTAGATATTTTGTTTATGTTTTTAATTGAAAAAGAGTTTAAATATTTTATTGTATTTTCAATTTCAAAATCCTTTTATCAAATGACAAGTCTTGATATTTGGTATTTTTTGTGTAGAAAATATAATGCTTAATTTTGTCATTTAAAAAAAAAAATCAAATTAAATAGTTTTTGAATAAAAAAAATAATGAAATAGTTTTGATAATGTATGATTTTTTTTTTACATGAATTTATTATTAGTATTTGACAATTTACTTGATAATCTTTTAATTATGTTGAGTTGGATTGTTATCCAAAAAATAATATTGACAAGTTATTATATTATGTTCAAAATTTGTAAAAATTTAAACCGTCAAAACGATTCGTATTTATTTACCAATCCGCTTAATCTACATCTATCAATTTGATGGATAAATATACAATTTACCAATCCAACAGATGAATAACAGGTTAAAAATTTCTCGACGGCAACCGAATCACAAGCATCCTATTGGTTAGTACAAACTCATTGATCGTACTATTTTCTATGGATAAAGATTCGTAGCTCGAATGCTTGGCTCGAAAACTGGCTCGAAATTCTTTTTTTTAATTCTTTTCCTTCCCTTGCTTCAATAACAGATAGAGGCCTTGCTTTTCAATAATAGACAGAGGGGAGATAGAGAGGAGAAAGAGAAGAGAAGGGGAAGAAGAAAAGATGTGCTGTGTGATGAAGACATTGATGATTTTTTTTTTTTTTTTTCTAGATCTGGAGCTGAAAATGAAGGGGGAAAAAAAATTGATGTTTTGTTTGATCTGGAGCTGATCTGGAGCTGAATGTGATGAAGACATTGATGATTTTTTTTTTTTTTTTTTTTTTTTTTTTTTTTTTTTCTAGATCTGGAGCTGAAAATGAAGGGAAAAAAAAAAATGGATGTTTTGTTTGATGCTTTGTTTGATCTGGAGTTGAATAAGAGAAGACATTGATGTTTTTTTTTTTTTTCTTCTCCTTCTTCCTCTTCTCTTTTCTTCTTCTTCTGGTTCTGGTCTGCTTCCTCTTCTTCTTCTTCTCTTGTTCTTCTTCCTGCAAGAAAGAAAAAAAAAAAAAAAATTGTTGATGAACAATTTTTTTTTTTTTTTTTGTTGATATTGATGATCTGGATCTGCAGCTCTTTTCTTCTTCTTCTTCTTCTGTTTTTTCTTCATCTTCAACTTCCAAAAAACGAGAATGAAAAAAAAAAAATTTCTCCAAAACGACGTCGTTTTGGATTCGAGCCAATTTCGAGCTCGACAGTTTCGAGCTACGTAGCAGTTCCGATTTTCTATTTTGAGCAGTGGATACTTCTATAATTAGTAATTTTATTATTATAATAATAATATGATTTTAATTAAGCAGTCTTGGCCTACGTGTCATTTGATATGAGATTTAATAAATAATAAACCATTATGAAAGAAGGATAATAATTGTGAATCAGACACTAAGGCTAGGTTTGGCATCTTTCAAAAAAGTTAAAAAGTCAAAAAGTCACTATCCTATTTAAGTCACATCATCTCTCTACCACATCACTTCAAACCCAACCCATATTTCATAAAAAGTCAAAAAATACACTTATTTAGAACATTCTAAACAACCCCTAAGAATCTTCAAATTTTTTTTTGATTGAGGGAGGTTGTTTAGGGATGATTTAAATAAATACATTTATTTGAAAAATATATTTATTTAAATCACATTATATTTTTATTTTTTCATATATATTTTTATTAAAAATTTAAAAATATACTAAATAAACAAACCCTAAACAACTCTTGAAATTGAATGCAATCATTATGAATATTCTCGTTCTTCATCATATTGTTGGAAAAATATATACCAAAAAATTGACATTTTACTACAGGAAATTAGGGATTTAACGGCGTTTATTTAACGGCGTTTAAGTAAACGTCACTTTTTCTAACAATTAACGGCGTTTTTTGAACGTCACATTTGTTATAAATTAAAACGGTACCATTTTGTGAGTGGAAGACGTTTGAAAAGTGCCTTCAAATCCGGTCTCTCTTCACACCCACTTCTGTCTCTCCAAACCTTTATTTTGAAAACCCTATTTTGAGCACCGCCGTCTAGACGATTGAATCCTGTCTCACTCACTCTCTTGCTCTCTCTTTCTCGTAGAGAATTGAATCTGTTTCTCCAAATCTCTCTCTCAGAGGATCGATTCTTCTTCAGTCTCTTACTCAGTGATTCTTCTTCGATTCTTCTTCAGTTCGGTGATTCATATCGGGATTGCGATTTCGAAGTTCAATTTTGAGCACAGCTCCGTGATTTATCTCCATGGATTTGGAACTCTTCGTCTTCTTCGATCAGAGGTTAGTTGTTCTGTTTGTGATTTATCTCTGTTTTGGATCAATGTTTTGCTTAGTGAATACTTTTGTTTAGGGCTCTATATAGGTCTTAAGCCCTTAGGGCTCTCGATTCTTCTTCACACTTTTACTCAGTGATTCTTCTTCGATTCTTCTATAGGTCAGTGATTCATGTCGGGATTGTGATTTCGAAGTCTGATTATGAGCACAGCTCCGTGATTTATCTCCGTGGATTTGGGACTCTTCGTCTTCTTCGATCAGAGGTTAGTTTTTCTGTTTGTGATTTATCTCTGTTTTGGATCAGTGTTTTGAAAAATGCTGAATCAATGTTTTGAAAATTTGGTCTCAGTTCATACTCCTTGAACACGCTGATGGTGAAACCTGCTACCATCTCTTATTAGTGGTATGTGTTATCTTCCCACATCTTTGAACGGCGACAATTCTCAACTTAACCTGGCTCTTCCCTTTTGGCTTCCCGAGTTTACTTTTATCCTTTTGATGCTTGCAATCATATCATCTTCTAAAAAAACTGGTAAGCACAGGCATGTGAATGAAAATGTTTGAGGCACTTGGTCTCTTGAAAGCCCCAAAGAAAACTTCATATATTTTGTAGACAAATTTAAATAGTCCTGCTTTTCTTCCTGATGTGAGAAAGTGAAATATTGATTGAGATGGTCCATGCTGTATATTGTTCATCAATCCCTCTGAAAAAAATAAAAATGAAACTAGACAGAAGTGAACATCTTGATTGTTCTTGGAGGATTATTTTATTTATAATTCTTACCCCTAGGAGTGATTGATGATAGTGTTTTTCAATCAATATCTGGTCACAAGAAACTCACACTGCTTTCACTGTTTCCTTGCAGGTTTGTCCCATATGCTCCATAAAAGTTGTGAGCGACATGTTAAGTCATATCACTCTGCAACATGGACATTTATTCAAGATATCCTTTGAAATGTTCTGTTGTGTATTTATTGTCTCCTTAGCATTAAACAACATTCACAATTGCTGTATGGTTAACCTTAGAACCATGTTCGGTACCAATTGAGGTTTTCTTTAACTGAATATTACATGTAGAGACGTCGCAGATTATGTAGAGTTGCGATTCCCAACAGTCAGGCACTCTCTCTTGGGAAGGGATCTTCGTGAGGCGTATCTGCAGGTTCTTTTAGGAGGCAGTGGATATCGATCGAGCAATGCAAATTCATCTAATGCAGTTACTGATCTATTCCTTTCCTCTCTTATTTTGAATTTCCCTTCATCTGAATCAGAAGACATTTCGAAATCCAAATATGGTTTGTTATTTAAATTTTAAGCTAAATATAGGGTTTCGATAATTTTTTAGGAGAAATTGGAATCATCAAATTACAGATTAATAGGCCTATCCTCTCAGCTAATGTTCCAAAGATAATTTGCGTGTGACTTTTACAAGTTTTAGGAAACATGTGGCTTTGTTTATAGGCTATTGGCAGTCTCCCTAGTCCAGCCTTGGGCATTTTTATTTTTAGGAAAATGTATCGTTCTTACTCAAAAACTTCACTTGTTCTGGATGTTTTTTTAGTGCCTTTAAATCATGTTAGACATTCTGCTTCTTAAATGTATCTTCTCCAAGCAAGGTTAGATAGAACTGTTGCTGTGATGCACCTAGAGACGCATACTGCTCAATAAGTTCTCGAGAGATTGAATTTTCTACTTGTTGAAATACCTATTTTCTTATATTTGATTCACCTAAGCTGATGTAAACATTGCTCTTTTTAAGTCCTAATTTGAACATCTCTCTCTCTTTACTGTGCAGTTTTGATCCATCATTGAGTTATGAAGAGCGGGAAAAAAGGAAGAGACAGGCTGCCGAAAGAGCTGTTTTTCTCCAAGATCTGCTAGTCTCAACTCTGTTAGACGACTAGTGAAGCAGCAGTAAGTTGATATAGAATAACTATAAAATTGAGTAATTAAGTGATCATGATTAGGGGCAATTTGGGTATGGTCTCGCATTGTTCAACAACAACCCAACGTCTAGCCCGATCAAATGTTTTATTGAATAATTTCAGAGGTAATTATTCTTTCTCCTTCCTTATCTTTCTATAATTTTTTTTGACTTTAACAATGAAGCAAAATTTGAAATGGCAAGTTTTCTAAAAAATTTGGACCAATTTGATTTCATCAGGGTATGCCGAAATAAGTATTTAGTATCTGTGACCCATAAAAAATTTCGTTATGTATCTGTGACCCATAAAAAATTTCGTTATGTATCTGTGACCCATAAAAAATTTCGTTATGTATCAGTATCTGTTAATCTGTTTTTCTGCTGCTGTGTGGCTGGTCTGCTACTCTGTATCTGATGCTAATCTGCTAATCTGCTGTGTATCTGCTGTTGTTTTTGGCCTCTGCTAGCACTAGGTTGCATGCCTCTATTTGATTTGTTTGTATTTGGATTAGGTTGCATGCCTCTATTTTGATTTGTATATGCTGTATTGCTGCCTCTGTTGGTTGCTGTATTGTCTAGGTTGCTGTCTCTGTTGGTTTCTCACCAATAGGGTCTTGGTTTGGTGCTGCCATGTGATGGCTTGCATCATCCCTCTCTTTTTGTTGATGTTTTCTTCCTTTCTGTAAGGTTTTCCATCATCAATAAAGGGTTCTTTGTTGTTGATAAAAAAAAAAAAAAAAAATGTATCTGTGACTCATAAAAAATTTCATCAAGGTATGGCAATTTCATTTGTTTAATGTTTTCTTAGTATTATCTGTTATTTATTTATTTATTTTTGATACTATACCTAAGTCTAAACAAGGGGGCCTTTTGTTCTCCAACTTGTTCTCTCAAGTTTCTAACCATCACTTGTCGAGTGATTTGATTATTTTCTTTTTTGCTTTGATATTAGTTTCTTTTTTTCTTTGTTTTGGGTTTAACAAGAGGTTATTGTGATCCATTCAATGCTTCGGTTCTCTACTTGAAAGGAAGTAGAGTGTTTTTATTCTGTTTTATTAACATGTTTATTGTGCTTGTAACACTTCGTAGAAAGTATTTATCCTACATGTTTTCTTTCTGCCGTAGCCGGTGGGTTTCACATAGAATACGCTGTAGTGGCTAATGGGTACTTCATTGAAAGCGTTCTGTTTAAATACAAGTCAATTCTAAGTGTTCGCTACTGAATGGGTTTTGTAAGTCTCGTTCCAAGATTGATCCTTGTGCAAAATTTGTCTTTTGCTCTCATTGCAATTTCATTTGAGATGCATACAGATGAATGAACATAATATGAAACTTAACATTACATTTATCTGAGTTATTATTACATCGCTTCTATTCATTAAATTTTTTTTTTTTTAAATTTACTTTTCAGCTTCTACTTGCTGTGGGAACTAAGCTGGAGCATGTAATCATCCAGTTAGCTCACGAGGTTGCAGAGAAACACATTGCAATTGAAGGGGAATTAGTAGTGCAACCTTTAGATAATCATTTTTGCAATTGAAGGGGAATTAGTATTGAGTTGATTCTTGAGTGATGATCAAGAATTTATTCTTTCATATTCTTCACAGTCAATTGACCATATGGGTTTGTTTGTTTCAGTCCACTGAATAGGTCGAAGAGAACAGCTGAAATCATTTGGAGTGCTCGCAAGGAGGAGATTATTACTGATTCTGATCTGAGGGAAATTGACCTGTACTCCTTTCAAGTTAGCTTAATTTCTCAACATCTCTTTTCCTTGTGAATGTAGTTTCTTCTCTTTTCCTTTGTTGCTTCTTCCCGTTTATCAAGCTTAGGCACCGAGTATTTCAGGATTTTACTGCAGAGCAATTGTGGTGTGAGTGTGCTGGATTTCACCCCACGACTAGAGGGTGGGTCTCCATATATATGTCTTAATCGCTTAAATCAGGTATCCCTATTCATTCTTCAATATTACTTAAAGGGTGATCCAACATTATCTTTATAATTTCAATGCAGTAATGACATTGAGTTGTCTATTCCCTTCATGAACTAACAAATTCTATATCCAATTTGCTTAAATCAATCAACAATATCTGTAATGACATTATGACATTGAATCTTTTTTTCTGACCTACAAAATGGTTGGTATTGATCATTAAGCATTTTGTTCATCAGAGTTGTGGTCTAGTATATGTTGAATGCCTAAATTTTTAGGGTAAAGAACCCATTTACTGTGAGCACTTAGTATAGGCTTTAGTTGCCCTGTAGTGTAGGTTGTCTTGGAGCGCAGAACATAATTTTTGTTGTAATTGTTGCAGACCCCAAATTCACCTATTGCAGCTGGAAGTTCTGGAGGCAGAAAAACTAGTAATCGGATAATTCTTGTTTGTCATGGATCCTCACAGAGCGGCTCAAAGGTGTGAAATGATGTTTAATGAGAGCCAAGTGGTTTTGTGTATGACATTCATATTAATTTATTTTGTGGTTGTGTAAGCAAAATTATGAATGTGAGTTTCTTTCTTTTTCGTTTGCACATGGTGGAATTTGTGGTCTGTAGTTTTCTTGATTCTGGCAATTCTATTCATAGATTCCCCATCTTCTATGCACTCCTCATTCAAACATACATTTCTCCAACTTCGATAAGGCAAGTGTGTCATTAAAAAGTGTAATAATGACATTACACCTTGCATGTTCTATACTGTTCGTTAGCATTTTGTTTTTAATTTCATGTGTTATGCCAATATAACTAACAAAGTTTATTGTTTTGCATAAACTTTCTCGAATTTATGCAGCAAATATGACCTCTATAGTAAGAGCAAAGTGCGCATTGATGTTGAGAAGGTCAAGCCATACTATCTTTCTCTTATTGAGAAGGTGAGCACTACACTAGTCAGGAAACTAGGTGTGTAGAAACCATTTACAGAACAGTTCACTCACAAGGAGCATCTTAAGAGTTCTGTGACCAGTTTCTATGCACATCTATTTTTCGAATTTTATCTTGATTTTTCGCATTCTTAATTAGTGAACTTTTTTGCAGTATTTCCCAGCCAAGCTGAGATGGTGCACATCTATTTGTGGGTTCTTTGTACATCCTCTGATGTTTTCTAGAAATGTTCTATCAATAAACAATTTAAATGCATTTGGCGGGATGTAATTTCATTCCTTTGGCATTTGTTTCTTTTAATTTCTACTGGATTGTTGATGATGAGCTTTTCTGTAGATATTATACTCTCTCTATTTAATGCTTTTGCCCAAGATAAAACATACACAGGTAGAATGATGTTGGGATTGAACTTATTGGATTTTTTTCTTGAAGGATGTTGTATTGGGTACACTATGCACATCTATTTTTCGAATTTTATCTTGATTTTTCGCATTCTTAATTAGTGAACTTTTTTGCAGTATTTCCCAGCCAAGCTGAGATGGTGCACATCTATTTGTGGGTTCTTTGTACATCCTCTGATGTTTTCTAGAAATGTTCTATCAATAAACAATTTAAATGCATTTGGCGGGATGTAATTTCATTCCTTTGGCATTTGTTTCTTTTAATTTCTACTGGATTGTTGATGATGAGCTTTTCTGTAGATATTATACTCTCTCTATTTAATGCTTTTGCCCAAGATAAAACATACACAGGTAGAATGATGTTGGGATTGAACTTATTGGATTTTTTTCTTGAAGGATGTTGTATTGGGTACACTATTATAGATGTGAGGGAATAGTAATCTAACAGAAATATATGTCTGTACAAAGTTTTATTCATTATTGCTATTTTACAGGCATATTTTTAAAGTTAAATCTTACAAAATTAGTAGTTTAAAAAAAAAAGAGAAAAAAATCTATTGCGGCGTTTTTCAAAACGCCACTGTAGTTATATTTTTAAAATAACAAAAAAGTTATTACGACGTTTTGAAGCGTCGCTGAATGCCTGTGCGACGTCATGTTACCATTGGCTACCATATTTAGCGGCGTTTTTATAAACGCCGCCTATACTAATTTTAAGACGTTTTTAAAGCGCCATAGACTTATAGCGACGGCCGCGTCCTCGGCGTTTGATGGTAAGCGTCACTAAACAAATTAGAGGCATTTTTCATACATATAGCGGCGTTTTTAAAACGCCGCTAAAAGTCATTTTTCCAGCAGTGTTTGGCTTCAAAAAAGAAAAGAAGGTAAAAATAAGAATTGTTAAAGTATAATCCCTTGTGGGTGTTAGATAAGCATTATTATTTTGATCAGCAAAAGGTAAACATTACAAAACATCAAAACAATCAACAAAAAGAAATGTATTCTCTTGATGCATTAAATATCATTCAGATGTAAATGTATTCTCTTGATATGATGACAGTACTAAAGATATAAGCGCGTGGAGTAAACTCATTTCCATTTCAATGAAAACAACATCAAATTAGAATTCTGTAAGAAAGCTCAAGAGCATATAATTAATTATAAATATACAATAAACCCAAGGACGGAGTCAAGACCTCAACCGTTCAAGTTCATTCATTGACCATTCTTTCTTACAACTCCATTTTGTGACTGGTATTACTAATTTCTTGGTTATGTTGCACGTTTTCAAAGAGAAGTTATGTAATTTCGTGTTTATATTACAACATTTTGTAATTTGTAATTTTTTTAATTTTTGTTTTGTGTTATGCTAATTATGGGTGTTGATTTCCGACAACACTACCAAACGAGAAATTCAGCTAGAGAACATCGGTAGAATAGATTAAGCTCGACCAACCTGTCATAGAAAGATAAGAATTCGGCGGTGGTTCGTTCACCCGAGGGCACTCTGACGATCAAGTCAGTAATCAATTATCTCTCAAAGATAGGAAATTGTGCTTAAATTCACAAAAAAGAACTTATTGCTCACAGTATATCACGCATACCTCAGACCTACGGGGGTGCCCTGCTTTTATTGCCAGCAGTGACCTGATCCTTTAGAAGCCTAGCTTCAGGGGACTCGGGCTCAATGCTCATTCTGGACCCTCATCTAAATGGAGATAAGCCCTCCCTGAACCTTATCTCTATCCACAATAAGATAATCCCCTATTCTAGGACTCTTGTCCCTTATCTGTTTATCTCGGATTCCGATATTTCCGTAGATAACCTCGGCCTAACTGAGATCACCTGGGCATCATGACCGGGCCACGTAGCACTTCGGCTGACACTTTGGGGTCACCTTGGCTACATGTTGTCTTTTACAAAATACTCCTCCACAACTGCCCCCTAAGTTTTATTATCTCGGCAACCTGAGGTGATGGAACCTACACCATTTGTCAATATAGTATGTCGGATAAAATTCATTCTTCTCTTCGACTGAGGTCATGACTCGTCGGTTTTAAGTACCCAACATTCAACCATCCATCCTTACCAAGGAACAAGAACCCAGAGTCAATTTGTTTAAATATCTCAACTGAGATCATTTCTTACCAAGGAACAAGAACCCAGAGTCAAGTTGTTTAAATATCTCAACCGAGATCACTCCTTTAGCCAAGGTTATTTCCTTATTACTTCCAGAATTCCAAGAGTTCTAACTGCACATGAGCTGTCACGCATGGTTTGTTTCAACCGCTTCTTCCACATGTCCCATAGCTATTGGTTCGTGCCTGACATGCGCCATCAAGTTGCGTCATTTTTGCCTATGTCGCCTGACAGGCACGTCGTCCTAGGCATTTCATTGTGGTTTGCCACCTTTTCAAATTTTTGACAAAACTCTTACTCTCTCTCTTTGCCTCTTCACTTTTGCAAAATTGATTTCTCTTTGTGCTCTGTTTTTCTCTCTCTAAATTTTATTCTCCGAATCGCCATTTTTCAAGCTCTCAAGCTCTGCAACTGCCTTTTCCGTCACTACCGGCGCACCTTTCATCATTCGACTTTGATCGTTCAAGTCGTCTAACTCCGGCGTATCTTACTCTGGCTTCAATCGGTAAGTCCTCTGATTTCTTTATTTCTTATGTTAGTTTTTTACTATTCATGAATTTATTCTGTGTCTTTTTGCTGCTCAAATCCTCAATTTATTCTCTGCTTTCATTCGCCATACTTGGACATTGCAAATTAGTTCTTGTTCTTTTGAATCTGTCTACATGTATTGGTCGCTTGTGTTGTTTTCTTAATGTATCGATTCTCTAAGTTTGCTGCTTTGCACACACTCACTCAGTGTTTGTGATTTTCCATGTTCTTGAATCATCTCTGTTTTACCACTGTGCCTGCCACATCGTTACTTTATTGATCATGCTCCCTTTCTGTTTTGTGTTTCGAATTTCATCACTGTACTTCATTGTACTGCTCATATTTGTGTCCTTGAATGTCTGGCATTATTCTTGCCATAGTTGTACTTCTCTCTATATTTCTGCTTCGTTTTGATTCTTGAATTTTGTTTGCCTTTGATGCTTCTTGATTCTAAATCATATTTCTTTTCTGGTCTTCTTGCTTGGTTTCCAGATTCTTGCCCTTGACTGTTGTTTCTATAGACCTAGGTTTGGGATTTACTTTAGAACTCACATACTTAGGAAAAACTAAAACAATTTCCCTTTAGATCTTCGAAATTCATGCCATAGTGCCTATTTAGAGTTTAGCTGAGGTCTTTAGACCCATACCAGTCACTTTTTCTCGAAATCTTGCTCCAACTTCACTAAGTCGACATTATGGGTATGTTCAGATGGAGGGTGGACACCTAAGAAAAACTTGAGCACTTCAGGCGGAAGTTTTCTATTCCAGCCGACGTCCACTTGAGGTTAGCTGGAGAGGAGGACTCTATCATGCCTGATGGAGACTCCATGCCCTTCCCCGTTGTTGCATTCATTGATTGTGGACTTCGGTTTCCCATAGACATTCTCTCTTTAGAAATCCTTTACTATTACAAACTCAACCCCATGTAACTTGCCATAAACTCATATAGGGTTATCAATGGCACAATCGAACTAGCACACCAAGAAAAGGTTAGGATCACATTAGCCGACATCCAATTCTATTATACCATGTGTGGCCTCAAGTTTGAAAAAGGCTACATATATTACATTAAACCCAGATCCACCGTCTTCAAACTTATAGCTGACCTCCTAGATTCAAACAAGGGTGCAGGAGATGACTATCTGATCGTCTCGGGTAAGTGGGAGTTTGCACCAGATGACGATCTTCATCTTTTTCCACTACGCAAAGTAGTGTTTAAGGAGAGTGATGGTAAGAACTGAGTCATCCATAACTCTACCTTAGTTAAGACTCGTCAACTTACCTATCGATATTAATGTTTGCTTCTTTGTTTTTGTAGCTTTCCCCCCAGCCATCAAAGGACTTCCGCTAGACCTTCTTCCCAAGCCTAGATCTGAAGAGGCTACTGGGCTTGCCTATTGAAAAATGCAAGGCCCCATTACTGCTCAATTATATTCCGACCTACAAGTCTATCCTTTCCGACGTCCCCAGACGCAGTAAAACTTTCTCATCTGCTTCAAGTTTGCCAGCTACTTCATCACCCCAGCTTGACCAAACCTCATCTTCTGATCTAGTAGAGCAGCTATCTACATCTGCCCCACAGTTGATTTCTCCAGCCCAGCGCCAGCGCCGACGCTGACCTCTTGATAACGCCCCGGCCAGCAGAACTCACAGTCACAAATGCCGAGATTCTGAGGCATCGGCGTATGATCCAGTAAATCCTCCTCTTGCCCTGCCAGCAATACATTTCGATACCAAGGTCAGTATTGCAGCGACAACTGACAAGATGGCACGTAAACCAGTTGTCGTTGAAGATCTTCTCGCTAACATTCTTGGGGTTGTGACTGTCCAATCCTCCTCTTCTTCCTCCCAATCCAAACCAAAGCCTAAGAGAGTCAACAAGGCTAAGGCTAAGGCCAAGGCTATAGTAACTCAGGTTGATTCTAAGGATACTGTACCGATCTCCAAGCTGGCCGAGATTGAAAAGAATACACCCGCTATTGACAAGAGGCCAGCCGAGGCCTCAACGCTTGATGTCCCCTCAACAAGGAAGCCGAGGTTCGACCGCCTTGAAGGTAGTAGCAGTTTTCCTCATAACATGACCTAGGCGCCCGAAGTCATGGTAGGGAACAGACCTTTGACAGCCGGTGACAACGCGATCCAGGACGTCGAGGTCGGCTCCACCCTATCAACGGCCGTGCTTCTACCAAAAGGCATGAATCACATGGCCGACCTCCACGAGTATGAGAACTTCAACCTGATGATGCAGCACTTAGTCTGGGTAAGTCTTGGTAAGTCTGCTTCAAATTTCACTAATCTGTTTCACTCTTTGCAGGCCATCCAGCATGCACATTCATATGCAGTCAAGATAGAGATGATAAGGAAGAGTTAGCAAAGAAAACTCAAGAAGCTGCCAAACTCCTCTCCTCACTCAATCATGCTGAAGCCAACAATCGAACTTTGTTGGACCAAGCCAAGGCTTCCAGGGCTGCTCAAAATCAAGCCGAAGAGAAAGCAAAAACTACCGAGGCTGATGCCGAAGCTGCCAAGGCCAAGGCAGCTGAGTTAGAGGCCAAGCTCCAAGAGGCCCTTGACTCAAAGGATGCCGAGGTCAAGGCGGCCGATGAGAAGGCTTTTGAAGAAGGCCAAGCCACCGTCCGCGACCAATACAAAGAGTAAGTCAACCTGGCTTGCAACCGAGGTTATTATCTCGGCTGGACGGCTGCTCTGAACAAGCTTTCCATTCCAATGGATTTCAACCTCCGAGATATCAACAAACTCCAAGTGCCTTTCCCTTTGGCTCCCCAAGGATCAGGCGGCGAGGCAGATGAAGAGGAGGTTGAGTCCGACGATGCTGAAGAAGAGGAAGAGGTTGCTAATGGGGCCAAGTCCCTTACTCTAAATGAGCAGGTCCATGACTTGACTCAAGATGAGGAGGACGAGGTTGCCAAGAGTTCCTCTCCCAAGAAGACAATTTCTGAAGCCGAAGTCTAGACTGTTGAAAAGAGTTTGGACCAAACACTTCAGAAGATAGATGCTGAGATCCAAGCTGAAAAGTCTGCCTAGCTAGCTGTCGAGGCTGAAACAGCGCTAATTGTCGAGGCGAGACAGTTTGGGGAAAATGTTGGAAATTCATGTACTTAGGAGTTTTTTCCTTTTTTCCTTTTAGTTAGTGTAATCTTCTTTCTTGTTTGTTGGACCGAAGTACCATTTCTGTAACTGAACAAGTAGTCTTCTATGCTAGGCCAAAGTGTCTTTTTGTCCTGTCTTGAACAAGTTTTTCTTTAAACGAATGCATGCCTTTGTTTCTTCTAAGTGCTGGATGCTTCTCTTCATGTATGCTTACTGCTTTTTTTTTATGCCTTGTATGCTTCCATACTTGGCATATTTCTAAGTACCAGTTTCTTATGTGATCACTTCGAGTTAGAATACCTCGGCCAAGCATCATTGCGGACCTGTTTTATCTCGGGTGCACCCTTAATTGGTCACCTCGGTCCAATTAACCTCTGAGTTCTCCTTTTACTGTGATCTCGGTCAAACCATAGTTAAGAATATTTTATTCAAAATATTTTTACAAGTGTTCTTCCTTCATTTGTTCTTGCTGTCTTCTAGCAAGACTTCACCCTTCCAACCCTTCTAAGCTTGACAACTTGGTTGGTTATCTCAGGTAATGAATACCTCGGATATCCCTTGCCCTATTATCTCGACTAACTTTAACTTAAGTATCAAGCCCAGTCTAACTTATAAATTTCTAAAAATTTCAACAAGTGTGTAGACACCCCATTTTTGACCGTTCTCAAGACTTGGATGTTCTTGCAGGTACGTCCGATGATCAGTTTGGTTGCTTATCGAGTGCTCGAAGTTTGCAGCGGAGCGCCACAAGTTTGAGGTTTCTAAACCCTGCATCAATTCTGTCTCATCTTTGGACCATGTGTAGGCCCTTTCAGCATGTTATTTTTCATGGCCTGCCGGCCATCCTTGGGCACTGTCGGCCATTGATGTGCCCTACCGGCCATCAATGAGCCCCTGCTGGCCATCACTGATGGCCAACCGGCCACCAGTGTATCAGTAGATATTTTCTGATATTTTGTGCCAGCTGTTTGCACAGATTGAGCCATCTGCTTGCACGTGTATGGCTGGATCTCTTTGAGGCGATTTTACATTCTCTAAATATAGAAGCCCTCTCTTGCATATGAGGGGATTAGAAATTTTTGAAGACAAAAAATTTCTCTCTCTCTCTCTCTAGAATTCTCTCTCTCTTGATATTTTGTGCCTTAAAGCCTAAATTCTCTACCCTTTTGCATATAAGCCCTTGATCAAACTTGATCACCATTGAGTTGAGGCTACTTGAGACCCTCTTTGAGCTTTAGAAGAGGATATTGGCTTGATTTGGTTTGATTTTGGTGTCTAGATTGAATCTTGTCTTCAAGAGGTAGAACACTTGTATTTTAAGTTTAATTTAAATACTTGTTTTGCCATCTTTATATACTGTTTTGTGGCTGGTTTTAACCTCTGAAAATCTTTGTTTTATGGTCTAAAATGGTGGTTTGAGGTTTGATTGGAGTTAGGGATGGTCCACCCTTCTTGTAGCTTGCTTGCTAAGTTGTTGTGCCATCTTTGAAAGTTCTTTAAATCAAACTTTTTGGCCTTTCTAACCACTGAAAATCAGAGTTATTTCAGTGGCAAAAACTTTGTTTTGAAGTCCAAAAGTGGAGGGGTTAGCCTCCCCTCCTTGTGTCTTGTTTGCATGTGTAGATAGCTTAACATGTGACCATGTTTTTCTAGCATTTTGTGACTTGATCCCAGTATGTTTTTGCTACTATTTTGACTTGTTTTACCTCTGTTTGGGGCTGGTTAAGTCACTTGAGGCTTGCTTTGTATGCTTGTAGTGCAATTATGCTTAATAGTCTAGTTTGTGCCATGTTTTGGCCTCTCATTCTAGCTCTTTTTAGCTTACTTCAAGCATGTTTTAGGACTCCTTTTAAGTTGTTTTAGGACTGTTTTGAAGTGTTTGTACCTTTAGGGCTTTGTATTAAATGCCTATAGTGTAGTGATCTCCACTAGTTTGGTGTTTTGGGCTTTTAAACATGATTTGCATGAGTTGCTTACATGTTGTAGTGTCATTTTGCATGTAATTTCAGCACATACAATATCTGCAACCTCCCTCATTTCTTCACTTTTTCATTTGCTTTGAGGGTTGGTTAACCTTTGGGTTGTGTTTAAGCTTGAGATTGAGGTTTGTGCTTAATGGTTTTAATTCTCTTTTGAGGGTTTCTACTAACCAACGGCATGATCTCTCTCATGCTTTAAATCATCCCTTGGTTGACCCCTCTCTCATTAGAGGACACTCACCTTGGACAAATTGACTAAAGAATGGTTTGGTAACTTAAAATGTGTAAATAAAATTGGACAAGTAAAACTTGAGCAAGTTAAACATGTTGTGTTGCATTGCATGTGTTCAATCGGAAGTTATATTGAACACAAGGAAGATTGGAGCATTTCATACTCAAAGTGATGAAATGAGCCAATCTCCTTGGTCTCAATTGCCTTTGATCACACATGATAAGGCGATGGCCTTGAGTCTTGTTTTGTGCATTTATTGAAATTGTACTCCTTGGATCTTTGGCCATCATGCATTGAAAATGCTTGATTGGTGGTTTTGGATCCAAGAGCGTCACTCCTTTGATGTTTTGAGATGATAAGGAGGGGTACAGTACAAACATACCCTTGGAAAACCCTCAAATTTTCTCTGTTTGTGCTCTGTTGCAGTGTGGTGATTCAGAACACCAGTGGTCGGCAGTGGCTCATCGGTGGCCGGTAGTGGCTTACTTTTGGCCGGCAAGGCACATTTTTGGCCGGCAGGGGGTCAACAGCAATCACCCATGGCCGGCAGGCCACTGGTGTATTCCTCAGCATTGAATTGGTAAGGTGGAGCAGAAGAATTTTGAAGTATGTTCGACCCTGCAAACAGAGCCTCTTGGGAGCAAAATGAAAGGATTTTCGGGGCGAAAACCGAGTGCATGTATCCTCCACTTCCCGAAACAGAGCTGTGGCAGTGTAGTTTAATCCTTTGTATGTTTAATTAGTGTACATTTGCTTTAATTAATTAGTTGCTAATTAGTTAAGTGTTGTAATAATTAGTAATTAGTTTTCTAGTTATTCATTTGATTTGTAATAATTAGTCTAATTAGTTTAATTAGATTAGTTAGCCTAGCTTAGCTTAGCTATTATTCCCTCGGACCCTCCTTCGCGAGGGCACAATGTTGTAATAAGTGTGCATGTGTGTGTGCATGTCTTCCAACCCCGCGTCTTTTTCCCTTTTATTTAATCGCTTTCGATGTTAGATTAGGGACATATTTTAAATTAGCATACCTTATGCTCGCATGTTTATATCCATTCATTTGTCTTGTATGCACCGAGGCTCGGCGCATCATTTAAACTACATTGTCAATTCAATACTTATTTGAATACGTGTTTAATAGCATGTTATCAAATTCTATCATATGTCATATTAGTAGCCGAGCTTATTAATTTCATATTGCATGTGTTGCATTAGGCATTTTGTATAGTTAGGATCATGCATTTTTCTAACTAGTTTTTGTTTTGGCTTGGAGTGCTAGGTGCGTTTTTACGCTTTAGCATGTTTGCATGAGTGTGATTGCCATATTGCCATATTTCGCATGCTTGCCATGAGGCTATATGCTTATTTGCTAAACTGCATGAATGCCTGTGGATGAAGGCTTTGTTGTTTGAATTGGAATGATTCAACAAATGTGCATTTTAAGCCCACTTTGCGAAGTGACAAATCATGTTTTAAGCCCACTTGAGGTGGCAAATCTGCGTTTTAGCCCACTTGAGGGTGGCAAATTCAAACCATTTTCGCAAATAAACATGAGTTGAATTGTTCCAATTTTTACAATTTTAGTCTATACTTGCTTGTGTGCGTCACATAGTAAAGTTAGCTAATAACTGGAATAAGAACACATAAGGTTTATAAGACATCATATCATGCTTAGTAGAGGCCGATCTTTGATTGGGCGAGCGGGGGTGCTCATTTCAGGACTTTCCCCTCTCATATCTAAGTTCCCGAGCCGAGGCAACTTTGGTGATGACAGATACGTGGCCTTTGGCACAAGTCATAGGTTTCCTAAATTTTTCCAAAACAAAATTTTTGGTGGCGACCCTATAATCTGGCAAAGCAGTCCAGTTTTGGCATTATTTGATTGAAAATCGATTTTCCAAAATGATTTGCCGGATTGGACTCTTTGGTGTTTATCAGTTTCACATTGCACTTTGTGAGATTAGATTGAGAACCGTGACAGGAGTCCGAACTGTAGGACTAATTCGAGCTTTTCGAAAGGGGGCGCGAAAAAGTCGAGCTACAGTTTCTGGCGACTCTGCTGGGGATTTAGAGAACTTGACTCGAACTCATGATATGTTATTTTATCTACATTTATGTGTTTCTTTGCATTGCATTTGCATCGGTGTGCCTGAGTCACTGTGTTTGCCATCTGTTATTCCTAAACGGTTTGCTGGAGGCTCGCTTGGAAAAGCTTGCCAAAAGGCTGACCAGTTGCGGGCTTTGCCACGATGGGAACACAAGCCTTGGATTTGGATTACCGCTGTACCGTTTGATCCACCTTTCACTTCTCGGTGTTAGGTGCGAGAGGTATTTTAGGTAGTCTTGCTGAGGTACCCTTTTGACTAATCGACCTAGTTGCATATCGGAAGCCATAGAGACTGTTCCAAACTAGGACAGGTTACTTACCCGAATGTAGGATTGTGTGAAGCCACTTGTTGTGCATAGTGAAACCCTAGCTCCTGATGAAACTAGGACAGGGTAACCTTATCCCCTCATAGGGGTGTTTTGGCTCTCAATTAACTGGTATGTGCTTTACAGTGAAACTGTACAGGGATGTGCATATCAGTTGCCAAGTTAGTATCTGTTTTGGGGCACAATTCAGCAAAGAGTACAGTCATTCAGCTGTGCTCATATCTATTCTAGTGAAATTGGGCTGAGATGTTATCTGTTTTCTCTTTTGCGAGGTAGTCCTGGAACCATAGCTTCAGAAGGCTCCGATATCCCCCAGGTACTCTGGACTTGTATCAATAGACTTTGTTAGGTCGAAATTTGTTCAGAAGCAACCTTTGTTTACCTCACTCCCCCCGGGGTACAAGGCGGAGGAGAGTTAGACAGGATTCACCAGTGCAGTTTCTGCAGCAGTCACCCCTCAGTTCGCTCGAGTCTAGTCTGGTTTGGGAACAATTGTTTGCATTCAGCTCAGCACGAGATCAATCATCCATTCCTATGGCTCAGTATCCCCCAGCCAATGAGGATGAAATGATACAGCACCTGCAACAGACAACCGAGGCACTGCAGCCGGACGCAGTCCGTCAGGCTGAAGTCACGACTCGTCAGGCCGAAGTGATAACCTGGCTACAATAACAACAGCCACAATCGGCTGCGGCTTCTATATCTCATGCACCTTCCATGGGTAACTCGACACCCGGAGCCACTGCTTATACTGCTAATGTCCAAGAGACTCAGGGTAATCTGGCGGAGCTAATCCCAGCACAGGTCTCTAAAGCTCCTATTTATCAAACTGAAGCTCCGTTTGAATTTGAGGTTGACCCAACTGCACTTAAGGTCAATAAACTGGAGAAGTTATTCAAACGAGCATAGAGAGTGAACTCCATCCCAGATTTAGAGGACGGGTATACTGAATCTGCAGTTACCTTACCGGAGCGGTTCAAGATGCCGCATATCGATCGCTTTGATGACTCTGGAGACCCAATAGTGCACCTCCACCTATTTTCTGATATCCTAAGGCCAATGGGTCTGACCCCATCCCAGAAGTTGTCTCTCTTCGGTCGAACCATGTCTGGAATAGTTGCAATCTGGTATGCGAAATTGGAGGACTCTGTGAAACAGAACTGGGAAGAGATGGCTGAGGCCCTTATTGCTCAATACACCTACAACACATAGATTGAGGTCATAACTCATGATCTCGAAGTCACCCACCAAGAGCCAAAGGAGGGTTTTTCAGAGTTCGTGACGAGATGGACAGCAAAGGCCTCGATAGTGACTACAAGGCCTTTCGACAAAGATCAGATCAGGATGATTGTTCGGAATCTGCATGGCAAGTTACTGCAGAAGATGATCGTTCTACCTTTGTTTACCTTTCCAGACCGTCATGAGATGAGGGTTCAAATCGAGGATGCCATCAGACAAGGGATCTTTGTGGGAGACAATGAGCCTTTGAAGAAAAATGTTGTTCCCAGTTCCAATGCTACTGCTGACGGTAGCTCAACTGCGAAATGCTCAGAAGTAAACACTATCACCACTTCCCTCAATGGCCAAAAACCAACCACTTCAAATCGGTCCCAAGCCTGAAATTTCCATCTTCTTTACATGAGTCTCTCTTAAGCTTTGAAAATGCTGCGAGAAGAAAGGTACCTAGAGCTCCTATAACCTCAACCCCTTCCAAATCCTTTTCACCAAGATATGACCCAGCTAAATACTATGCCTATTATCAACAGCACGATCATGATACGAACCGTTGCATCCACCTCCGTCATAAGATTTAGGATCTTATTGACGAAGAGACCATAGCTCCACCAAAAGGACCTCGGGCTAATACTGACCCGTCACCTTTACATCTCAATCTAATCTATACACTTCCATCCACCTACAACCCCAGTGTATACATCACCCCGGCCCATCTACCCAAGCCTAGGGTGTTCATTCCAGAAAGTACGGACTTGTGCATGATGGATGCACTCGAGCCCTAATCATCTCAAACCCGCGAAGCCACTACTTCTGAACTGATGAGAATGATTAAAAATCTTTAGAGAACTGTGGCAGATCTGGCCTTTGGGATATTGGCTCTATCATCGCCCATGTCACATACTGGGAATTTCATGTCAAAAGGCTCCCCAATCTTGGGACAGGCTGCTTTGGAAGAAGGCCAATCCCATGGCCAAGTGGAGGCAAGTGGTAAGAACAAGATCGGGGCATGCATTGGTCCCTATGAACATCTTTAGTGGGCTGTTGAGGCTTTGAAGGCTGAGGGACTGAACAAACAGCAAGTGCTCGCAGTTGTTGCAAAGACTATGGATGACACTTTTGCCACTCAGGATGAGAGCAAGGGAAAAATCGGGAAAAGGGATGTCGTACCAGAAACACTCTTTTCAGCTCCAATCCTACACTCGGAAGAGATCATCAAACCCAGTCAACACCTGCCAACCCTTTTGCTAGTACATCCAACATAACTCCACAAACCTTAAAGCACCAACCCTGAGGCTAGAGGGTCTTCGCCTCGCTTTACATGACCTTGTCCAAAGCTCTTCAAATCCTTATAGGACAAGGCCATCTCAAACCCTTTAAGCCTTGGCCTCTTCCGGATCCCCTTCTAGCTAAGCATAATCCGGCCAAGTATTGTGTCTTCCATCAACAAATCAGCCATGACACTGACAGTTGCTTTCGTCTTCGCATTGAAATACAAGATTTGGTTGACAACGAGGTTATTGTCGCATCAGGTCCTACAAAATCTATCGGTACTGGATCGATGAACTTGGGGGATAATGTGACTATGTGATCGGGGATGAACCACTTGCTGATGGCGCTTAGTTTACTCCAGATATGGGGATGGCACGCACTATTTTGAGCAATTTGAAAATGTTGTTTATTGTACTTTCTGACTTGGGTATTGAGTCAATTCTGTTGTGTTGTATTGAGTCTGTCTTGTTGTATCGAGTCAGTCTGGCTGTGTTAGAGTCGGGTGGTTTCGAGGGTGTTACCTCGGACATCACTATCTTGTTTTGTGTTTGTCTTTTACACCCTTTCTTTTGTGTCTATTTCTGCCATTGCGCCAGTTGAGCGAGAAGTTCTGAATGAAATGTCAGAGACTTTCACCTACTTTTCTGTGCCTTGAAATCATTGCATTGACCTAAGCTTTTCAAAAGTTTTCTAACACTGTGATGAAAACAAAGAGGAAGGAATTCCTCGGGGATTTGCAAAAATTTGATCGATTAAGAGAAAGAGAGGCATGCGAAGCCCTTAATGAATAAGATCATGTTGTTAATGTGAGTACTGAGGAGGATCCTGGCCTAGTCCAGATTGGTTCTACATTGTCTTCACAAGCGACTAGTCGCTTTCTTAAAAGATTTCAAAAAATGTTTTGCGTGGTCCTGCGAAGACATGTATGGAATTGATCTTGAGATTGTGCAGCATAGGATCACTTTCGGCCTCGAGACTTGATCCCTTTGCTTTCAAATCTTGAACCTTGACTCAGAATGTTCAATGATCAATCACAGCATAAGGCTTGTATGGCCGGATCGGAAGCAACCTTTGAACTAGGGGCAAGAAGGTCAGATTAAGAAGGTTATATGTCATCAAAGGAAGCTTACAAAGCTAGATCAGAAGCATCCCTTGAACTAGGGGCAACAAAAGGTCAGATGTGCTCAAAGATTCAAGTATGGGTCATTTCACCAACCAATAAAGACTGGCAAGAAAGCCAAATACGAGAAATGAAGAGAAGAAAGTTTATTGCTGAAGGACAACCAAGTTCCTATCCGCAACACTAGGGGTAAATTTAGACCCGATTGGATGGGCTCTTACATCATCAGCAAACAACAGCTATTCTACTGGATTCAGATAACTTTGAGATCTTATGACCAATCAACATGGACAAAGTTAAACTTTTCTATCCTTGAGAGGCTCATTGGGCCAAAAACTCGGAAGGGCGACCCAGGCAAAAGTTAGAGCAAGAAAAAGAAGAAAAAAAGAAAAGAACAAAAATGAAAAAATGAAAAAAAGAGAAAAAGAAAGGAAAAATGAAAAAATGAAAAGAAGAAGAAAAGAAATGAAAAGAAAAGAAAAACATAGTTGGCAAGGTTGAAAACCCGGAAGGGCGACTTTGGCAAAAGTTAGAGCACAAAAAGAGAGTGTCAACACCCGAGTGAACCTCAAACCGGAACTATGTACGACCTGATTCCCATGTTTGGGATACATAGACAACTTCATCCTGAAGTTCGGCCCTAATTCTTCTTACCCTGCTTGGCTCATCCATGTTGATTGGTTTATCTTTGTTCAAACTCGGCTATCTTACACATGTACAAATTGGCTCAGCTTCATTCAAATTGGACTGTCCTATTCCATTAGAAAGATTTAGTTGCAAGACAATTCAAGTTCAGATATGAGATTGTGCATCTCAAGAGTAGATTCTGTGTTAGCTGCGCAATGGCCATTTGCAAAAGTAGTTTTTGAGGATTTTTAGTGAGGTTGACTAGTGTTCTAAAAAATTGTTCTATTTTTCCAAAACTGGACCATATCTTGGACCCAAAAAAGGGAAATTTTCAGTGCTCACAATCTGACTTGCATGATTTTGAATCAGAAAGTTGAATGAGCCTGTTAATCTAACTCTCATATTGATCAAAATTGTTTTAGTAAAAAGCCAAAAACAAAAAATGGTCAAAATGATGAACTAGGGGCACAGTTGAGTAAGGTTTTCTGTCTTTTTCCCATTGTTAGCATTCTTGCCAGAAAAGGCACCATACTTGCCAGAAAGGGCACTTTGTTCGCCAGAAAGGGCATAATTGAAACTAATAGCAGAAGGCCAGAAGCTCTCATATCCTCCAAGCAATGAGGTATCAAGCCAAGTGCGAAACACAAGTTGAAAGGGAGTAAGATATTCCACTCTCTCATCTGGACAGGTCTGATCACATCCATATTTGCCAAGGACGTCGTCAACCGATGTTAGTTGTAGATCTGCTGCACATCCAGTTGCGCCACAACCCCTCTGTGGGAAAGTTCACTGTTGTGAGCGAAAGAAGGAGAATCTAGCAAAATACTAGGGCAAGATCCCACAACTTCCTGCTTATCCATCGACCACCCAGGGGAGGGATAAAGAATAAGAGAGATTGAAGAATAGAGAGATATGCGCTGAGACAAAAAGTGAGAAAATGGATTTTCAGAAAAATAAAGATTGAGTGCCAGAGTGATGTGAGAATCACAAATGAGAAAGGGTGGGAAACATTACCTGGAGAAGCTTTAGGCTCCCTATGAACCGAGAGGTCCCTAGCCTTTGTAATACATTCGAGTGTTGTGTTTGTTGTTTTGTTTGTCTCGATTCTTGTTTTGAGTCGTTTCAAGTGTAAATGTTTGTGTTTAGGTTGTTTTACCTTCGTTTTCTTTTTGTTGAGTCATGGTGTACTGTAGTCGGTCATAGGCTCAATACCCGGTTAAAAACTCATTTTTCAATTTCAATTTCAAAAATAAATCATTTTGCGCTTAGAGTGTTGTGCCATTCTTCACATTTGTACAAAACAAGATTCTTTCTTTCATAAACTGCAGGGTTAAACCTAAGTCATGTGAGAACAATAGAACAAGGACCTATCTGAAGCTATATGGGTTCCAGATTGCAAAGCAAAAGAAAAGAGGAAAAATTTGGAGCATCTGAGCTTGTTTCAACTTCAGAAAGTTCCAAGATTGCATTCCGAATATACCTCCTCAGGCCTTGTCAATGCTCCGAAGTTTGAGTGTGCCTTTACCTTAAGCTCAAGTTCAAGCCTGCTTCAAGCCAGAATGGCGATCATAAGTGCTCTCCCTGAGCACCGTTTCCCTGCCAGAGGTATCTTGGTTGTGTTTTGCAATGAGTTCCTAGGAGACCAACTGCGACGGTGGAAACTAGAGTTCGAATGGCGATGCCTAGAACACAAAGGTTTGGAATTTCCGAGACTAAAGTCTGGTTTAAATATACAGGGGTGTATCCTCGGCTTGAAATCTGTATGGAAGCCCCATAGATTGAGATAGCATGTGTGTGCCTCAATTCTAAATACTGAACCAACCTAGTCTTTCACCCCATTAGAGAATAGGGAAAGTTGTGAATATGATCAGAAAGACAAGCGGCATATGTGGCTTTTACATGCAGAGGTTACCCCTTGTCAGCATTTGAGGACCTTTGAGCTGTGACTTGAAGGTAAGAGTTCAAAGAACACGAAGGGGCGATCCTCGTCAGAGTAGAGCGGTTCATCGTCACTCGCCCCATGAGGTGCTTTCTAAAGCGCCGCTTTGTTTGTTTGTTGCATTCCCTCATGCACTACATTACTTGTAACATGTATCATATCATCACACGTATTGCATTTATTTGCATCTTGTGTTATCTTGTATCAGTTATCCTTTTATGCTGAGCAGCGTTTAGGATTGTTGTCCCCCGGGACTTTTCTCAAGATGCGTAGAACGCGCCCCTGAGTGGTTGTTTTCGAACCTCTTCTCACGATTTTAGCATGGTTAGAGTGTCCCTTTCCTCACACGATTTCAGCGTGTTTGGAATTTATCTTAGGTTGCGTGGAACGCGCCCCTGAGTGGTTATTTTCGGATCTCTTCTCACGATTTCAGCGTGTTTGGAATTTATCTTAGGTTGTGTGGAACGCACTCCTGATTGCTTTTCTTTGGACCTCTTCTCACGATTTCAGCGTGGTTAGAGTGTCACTTTCCTCAGACGATTTCAGCGTGTTTGGAGTTTATCTCAGGTTGCATGGAACACGCTCTTGATTGGTTTTTCTTTGGATCTCTTCTCACGATTTCAGCGTGTTTAGAATTTATCTCAGGACGTGTGGAACAGGCCCTTGAGTGGTTTTCTTAGGATCTCCTCTCACGATTCCAGCGTGGTTAGAGTATGTTACCCTTTGCATCTACTGCATTATCTATTTTATTGCCTGCATCATTTCCATGTTAAGCTTAGTTTGGCATGTGCTCATGCATTTCCTTCGTTGAAGCATGGTTCTGTGATAATGTGTACGCGCTTATTCCACTAAGAGAATTGTGGTCTGAGGGTTTCGGCACCTTTTCTATGTTAGATGTGGTCTAGTTTGTGTCCATGCCTTTTCTAGGTAAAATGCGGTTCAGCCTGTGCCTTATTCACTGCATCCATTACATCCATTGCATCGTACTTTGTTTTATTACATTCAACATTTAGGATCGCGGTCTTTCCTCAGCAGATCATTCCTCACTTATATCATCCCATCAAATTACTTGTATTCATTCTGCGAAACACATAGTTCTGCATGTGCACACGCCTATTCCACTAAGAGAATTGTAGTTTAAGGGTTCCGGCACCTTTTCTATGTTAAACGTAGTTTGATGTTGTGTCTCCATCCCTTTGTGGTATTTGTGTGATTTTGCACTGCTTATGGTTTGATGATTCAATTACATTACATATCATTTGCATTGTTGCGTTGCATTGTATATCATTTTAACTATTTTGTTATATTGTGTATCATTTTGCATCTTGCCCCTAAACTACGCTGGTTTGATTCCTTGCAAAAGGATACGTAGGCAACCCTTGGGTTTAACCAACTGCATCTACATTTTGTTTGTTTGGCCAAGTCTTACGATCTTGTCAAAAAGGGTTGTCTCTGGGCCTTGACATTTACTCACGTCATTTCATGACTTTTGAATTCTGTCAAAGAGGAGCAACTGTAGACACCCCATTTTTGACCACCCTTACGACTTGGGGGCCTCTGATTGTTTACTTGATGGTGAAGGTTATGTTGTGCAAAGGTTCGATTTCTTCAGCAAGAGGAGCTTCAACTCCCAACCTCACACCCCTTTTTGGACCAAAACTATTTTGACCAAAATGATTTTAGACCTTAAAACCAGCTCTTTCAAAATAGTTTTTGAAAAAGTTTCTACGATGTTCCGAGGCTCGCATTTCGTTAAATGTTGCGCTTTTCGGTAAACCGAGCAAGGACAAAGTGAAAATAAATGAAAGAGAGGTGAACTCTTTGGAAAAAATCTTTAAAACATCTTGTTTAGAGGTTTGGAGTTGAAAAAAATTGGAGGAGAGGGAAGAAACTAGCTGAGGAGAAGTTAGGCATGAATCCAGTTAAACCGAAACTGAGCAGTCTTCACTAAAATGAGTATAAATTTTTTCAAACTTGAAATTTTGATGTGAGTTTTCCACCATTGGAAAGAAGACTTTCGGGGCTTCATTTTAGCCATAAGAATGACCTACAAAGGAGTCCAGATGAAAGAGATATGCCCATTTGAAATTGGGCCCAAAAAGTAGATTTTTCTGGCCAACCAGAGGTGGAGGTTGCTGGCCATGGATGGGCTTTTCTAGCCATGTGTAGGCCATGAATGGCCTTTTCCGGCCACCTGCCATCCAAGAGTGTGCCTTGCCGGCCACAAATGATCCTTGCCGGCCATCAATGATCCCTTTCCGGCCATTGATGTCAAAAATCAGATTTTTTGCAGATTTTTACCTCTAGCTGTTTCTAGATTACTCCAGCTGTCCATTTGTTGATATTTTTGACTGAGCTCTTATTTTTCTATATATAGAGGGCCTTCTCTATTGTTTTAAAGTTTGGAAAAAGTTTGGGAGCCTCTCTCTCTACAAATCCTCTCTCTCTACAATTCTCTCCCTCTGGATTTCTCTCTCTCTTGAATCTTTGTGCATACAAATAGAGATATACTTATTCTTTGCCTATACATCCTTGACCAAAGTTGGTAATCTTTGGGCTGAGATTCCTTGGGATCTTCTTTGAGCTTTAGAAGGTGATTTTAGCTTGATTTGGTACCTCATTTATGCCTAAAAATGCTTGGCTTCAAGGGGTATAACCTTTACCCTTTAAACTTGTTTTGCATAACTTGTTTTGTCATCTTTTTGTACTATTTTTGGCCTGGTTTTCAACTACAAAAACCTCTATTTTTGAGGCTTAAAAATGGTGGTTTGAGGCTATTTTGAGTTTGGGGGTGGTCCGCCCTTCTTGTCTCTTTACTTGTTAAGCTTTTGTGCCATCTTTTCATCACTTTCAAACCAACTCTTTTGGCCTTTTAACCACTGAAATTCAGAGGTTTTTTAGTGGTAAAAACTTTGTTTTGAGGTCCAAAATTAGAGGGGTTAGCCTCTCCTCTTTGTGTCTAGCTTTCATGCCTAGTTAACTTCATATGTTAACATGTTTTTATAGCTTTACTTAGCTTATTTATAGCATGTTTTTGCCTTTGATTTGGGCTGCTTTAGCTCTGTTTTGAGCTGTTTGTGTTGCATGAGTAGTCTTTTGCATGGTTGTAGTGTAACCCTATGTTTTAGCTTATTGTCTTAGCTAGTTTTGTCTTCATTCTAGCATCTCTTTCAATTGATTTTGGGCTATAAAAACTTTGTGTTTTTGGGCTGAAGCTCGGGTCCAAAGGCCATTAAAGGTTGAAGGGTTGATAGCCTTTCTTTGAACCTTGTTTTGGAGGCCTTTGCCCTTGTGTTTCCCACCCTTGCATCATCTTTTTCAGAGCTTTTAAACACTGATTTTTAGAGCTAATTCAGTGGCTAAAAACCTATTTTAAAGTCCAAATTTGGAGGGGTTAGCCTTCCCTCCTTGTGCCTTGTTTACTAGTCTAGTATGCTTCATGTTTTAGCCTATTATTCTAGCTTGTGTTAGCTTAATTTTAGAATGTTTTAAGCTATATTTTGGGCTGTTTTGGGCTGGTTGTTGCTTTTGAGCTTTGTATTGCATAGCTGTAGTGTAAATTCCTTCATTAGCTCATTGTTTTAGGCCTTTAAACATGATTTGCATGAGTTGCTTACATGTTGTGATGTCATTTTGCATGCAATTTCAGCACATAATATCTGCAACCTCCCTCATTTCATCACTTTTTCATTTGCTTTGAGGGGTTGGTTAACCTTAGGGTTGTGTTTAAGCTTGAGATTGAGATTTGTGCTTAATGGTTTTAATTCTCTTTTGAGGGTTTCTACTAACCAACAACATGATCTCTCTCATGCCTTAAATCATCCCTTGGTTGACACCTCTCTCATTAGAGGACACTCACCTTGGACTAAATCAACTAAAGAATAAGTTGGTAACTTAAAATGAGTAAACAAAAGTGATAAGTAAAACTTGAGCAAGATAAGCATGTTGTGTTGCATTGCATGTGTTCAATCGGATGTTGTATTAAACACAAGGAAGATTGGAGCATTTCATACTCAAAGTGATGAAATGAGCCAATCTCCTTGGTCTCCATTGCCTTTGATCACACATGATAAGGCGATGGCCTCGAGTCTTGTTTTGTGCATTTATTGAAATTGTACAACTTGGATCTTTGGCCATCATGCATTGAAAATGCTTGATTGGTGGTTTTGGATCCAAGAGCGTCACTCCTTTGATGTTTTGAGATGATAAGAAGGGGTACAGTACAAACATACCCTTGGAAAACCCTCAATTTTCCTCTGTTTGAGCTTTGTTGTAATGTGGTGACTCAGAACACCAATGGCCAGCAGTGGCTCATTGGTGGCCGACAGTGGTTCACTCTTGGCCGGCAAGGAACATTTTTGGCCGGCAGGGGGTCGGTAGCAATAACCCATGGCCGGTAGGCCACTAGTGTAATCCTCAGTATTGATTTGGTAAGCTGGAGCAGAAAGTTTTTGAAGTGTACTCAACCCTGCAAATAGAGCCTCTCGGGAGCAAAACGGAAGGCTTTTGAGGCGAGAATCGAGTGCATGCATATTCAACTTCCCGAAGCAGAGTTGTGGCAGCGTAGTTACATGTTTAGTTAGTGTGAATGTTGTTTTAATTAACTAGTTTGCTAATTAGTTAAAATGTTGTAATAATTAGTAATTAGTTTGCTAGTTATTCATTTGATTTGTAATAATTAGTCTAATTAGTTTAATTAGATTAGTTTGATTAGCTTAGTTTAGATTAGCTTAGCTCTTATTCATTCGGACCCTCCTTCGCGAGGGCACAATGTTGTAAAAAGCGTGCATGAGTGTGTGTATGTCTTCCAACCCCGCGTCTTTCTCCCTTTTATTTAACTGCTTTCGATGGTTAGATTAGGGACATTTTCAATTAGCATACCTTATGCTTGCATGTTTGCATCCATGCATTTGTCTTACATGCACTGAGGCTCGGCGCATAATTCAAACTACATTGCAATTTCAATGCACTTCTTTGAATACATGTTTCAAAGCATGTTATCAAAGTGTTGCAAATGCCATGATTAGGTAGCCGAGCCTATCTTATTGCATTATTGCATGTGTTGCATTAGTCATTTAACATAGTTAGGATCATGCATTTTTCTAACTAAGCTTTTGTTTTGGCTTGGAGTACTCGGTAAGCTTTTACGCTTTAGCATACTTGCACGAGTGTGATTGCCATATTGCCATGATAGCATGCTTTCCATGAGGCTATGTGCTTAAATGATTAACTGCATGAATGCCTGTGGATGAAGACTTGTTGCTTGAATTGGAATAATTCAGCGAGTGTGAGTTTTAAGCCCACTTTGCGAAGTGACAAATCATGTTTTAAGCCCATCATGTTTGATGGCAAATCCGCGTTTTAGCCCACTTGAGAGTGGCAAATTCAAACCATTTTCGAAAGCAAACATGAAGTGAATTTGTTCCAATTCTTGCAATTTTAGTCTATACTTTCTTGTGTGCGTCACATAGTAAAGTTAGCCTAATAACCAGAATAAGAACACATAAGGTTTATAAAAGAACATATCATGATTAGTAGAGGCCGATCTTTGATTGTGCAAGTGGGGGTGCTCATTTCAGGACCTTCCCCTCTCGTACCTAAGTTCTCGAGCCGAGGCAACTTTGGTGATGACGGACACGTGGCCTTTGGCACGAGTCAGGGTTTCCTAAATTTTTCAAAAATAAAATATTTAGGTGGCGACTCTGTAATATGGCAAAACAGTCCAATTTTGGCATTATTTGATTTAAAATATGATTTTCCAAAATGATTTGCCGGATTGGACTCTTTGGTGTTTATCAGTTTCACATTGCACTTGTGAGACTAGATTCAGAACCACAGGTAGAGTCCGAACTGTGAGGCCTTCTTTTTAAACCCTTTTCCGAAAGGTGGGGGTGTCGAAAAAGGCGAGCTACAAAGTAACAAGCTCTCAAGCTTATTTATCATTCCTGCTCCCTACCTCCTTAATTTTTAACCTAAGTTCCACTTAAGTTCACATTATGCGTTTATGTTCTTTTGCCGAAGTCAGATTCAAACAAAGACTAGCCGAGGTATTCGACCTTGGTTTCTAAAGCCAACTTAGTTCCATTCTGCCGACACATTAAGCAAGTCTGATTTTATTCAATTGAGTTCAACTCTGCCGATATGGCAAGTCTAAGTTAATTCAACTTAGTTCAACTCTATCATATAGAAGTATAATTCAACTCTGCCATATAATAAGTCTAAGTTATTCGTCATGTTTCATTCAGAAACATTGCTAACTTAGTTCAACTCTATTATATGCAAGTATAATTCAACTTTGCCATATAATAAGTCTAAGTTATTCGTTATGTTTCATTCAGAAACATCGCCAATTTAGTTCAACTCTATTATATGCAAGTATAATTCAACTCTGCCATATAATAAGTCTGAGTTATTCGTCATGTTTCATTTAGAAACATCGTTATAGGACTGGTCAGTCCTCTTGCACAAATTTCAAATTCATAAAAATCAAACTAGCATTTTATTATTACTTCAGCTAATGACATAAACTTCGAAAAACAAAAAACTAATGATAAAAAAAAACTTCAAATTGCAAGTGTTCTGGGGTCTTGGCAACTTCTTGCCATTAGTGTCTTCAAGCTGATACGCCCCATTGCCGGCAACCGAGATGATTCTATAAGGCCGCTCCTAGTTTAGGCCAAGTTTTCCCTCTCTGGGATCCTTCTTGTTGCCGACAGCTTTTCTCAGGACTAGGTCCTGAGAAAAGTGTTCCGGGGTCTTGGCAACTTCTTGCCATTAGTGTCTTCAAGTCGATATGCCTCATTGCCGGCAACCGAAATGATTTTATAAGGAATCTCCTAGTTTGGGCCAAGTTTTCCCTCCCTAGGATCCTTCTTGTTGCTCGACTTTTCTCAGGACGAGGTCCCCAACTGTGGCTCGACTTTTCATGCCCCCTTTCGGAAGATGAAAAAGCCATACAGTATCGGACTCCTGTGCTTCTGAAGCTGATCTCATAAGTGCAATCTGAAATAGATAAACGTCAAAGAGTCCAAATTCGGCAAATCTTTTAGAAAATCGATTTTGAATAAAATAGCCAAAAATCGACTACTTTGCTAGATACAGAGTCGCCACCTAAATATTTTTGAAAAATTTAGGAAACCCATAACTCGTGCCAAAGGCCATGTGTCCGTCATCACCAAGATTGTCTTGGCTCGGGAACTCAGGTATGAAAGGGGAAGGTCATGAATTGAGCACCCCCGCTCGCTCGATCAAAGATTGGCCTCTACTAATCATGATATGAATCTTATTTACATTATGTGCTCTTGTTCCAATTTATTAGGCTAGCATTAATGTGTGATGCGCACATACAAGTATAGACTAACTTGCAAAAATTGGAACATTGTGAGTTCTTGTTTGTTTTGAAATTTGTTTTCAATATGTACCACTTGAAAAAGTGATCACATATGAACATTTACTAAAATTATTTCAATTCAAACAAGTAGTCTTTATCCACATGCATTCAATCAATTTATCACTTAAGCATTCAGTCTCATGGCAAGCACGCTAGACATGGCAACAATCACACACATGCGATACGCTAAAGCGAGTAAAGGCTCACTTAGTACTCCAAGCTAAAAAGATGAAAGAGTTAGAACAATGCATGATCCTAACATATGCAATATGACTAATGCAACACATTCGATATGCAATTACTAAGTTCGGCTACTAATATGGCATATAAATCAATTTGATAGCATGCGGTCTAAGCACGTATTCAAAGAAGTATTAACTAACAATGCAAGTTAGAATGATGAACCGAGCCTCTATGCATGCAAGACAAGTGGATGCAAATATGAAGCATGCTAATCAAAACATGAAGTTCTAATCTAACCATCATAAGTAGGTAAATAAAAGGGCGAAAGACGTGGGGTTGGAAGACACACACATTATTACAATATTGCGCCCTCACATAGGAGGGTCCGAATGAATAAGCTAGCTAACTAATTAAAGCTAAGCTAATTAATTAACTATTACAAACCCAAATGAATAATTTAACTAAACTACTTAACTAATTATTACAACAAATTAATTAACTATTCTAGCTAACTAATTATTACAACAAATCAAATTGAACTAATTATTTACATGAATACAGCATGAAAAGGGTGCTAAGCTAGCTATTTTAATTACTCCGCCTCGGGAAACAAGGAATGCTCATGCATGCACGAACTTTCCACCCGAAAAAGTCACTGTTTCTGCTGCTAAATGCCTCTGTTGCACAGTAGAACGCTTGCACTGATTCCCACCTCAGAACCAACTCTGTTCTTCTTTAAAAGTACACTGCTGGATTTTGCACTAGTGGCTGGCAAATGGCCTGCCGGCCACTGATGGCTAGACTGTCCTACTGCAACAGAGAGCAAACAGAGCAGGACAGGGTATTCTTAAGGGCTTGTTTGCACAACTCACCCCTCCTTATCATCAAATAGCTCAAAGGAGTAGCAAGTTTAGTTCACAAACCACCAATGGATAAAATTTCATTGCGTGATGGCTTATGAATCAAGTGTGCTAGTTCAATGAATGCAACAAAACAAGACTCTCAAATCCACCTTCCTATCATGAATGATCAAGGGGAGTAGTTGACAATGAATCTTGAACCGTTTTCATCACTAATGAGTATAAAACGACTCAAGACTCAAGGGTTCAATTAACGTTTGATTGAACCCTAACCAAATTATTATCTTACACATTTTTATTCACCAATTTTATTATTCCATTTTAGTTACCTCTCAATTCTTTAATCATTAAGTCCAAAAGTGAGTTTAAGTCGTCTAATGGAAAGAGGGCTCAAATCAAGTGTTGCTTTGGGCATGAAAGAGGCATCATATCGTTGGTAATGAACCCCCAAAGGGATTAAACCATTAAGCATGATACCTCAATCTCATGCTTAAATAAACAAATAGTTTGAAACCACTTTCAAAGCAAAGAAAAAAAAACCAAGAAAGGAGGGAGAATGCAGAGGTGATTAAAGGTGAGAACAAGTAAAAAAAACACTAAATAAATACAATCAACTCAAATAAGGTGGTGTCTAAGGCCAAAAACACCAAACTTATGAGGACAATTACACTACAAGCATGCAATATAAGGCTCAAATACAATGAAAACTTAAAAATAGTCCTAAAATATGCTGGAATTAAGATAAAAATAGCTAGAATAATAAGTTAAAACATAGATCATGCTAAGCTAGTAAGCAAAACACAAGGAGGGGAGGCTAACCCCTCCAATTTTGGGCTTCAAAACATGATTTTAATCACTGAAATATATCTGAAAATAAGTGTTTAAAAGCTCAAAAAAAAGATAGTGTAATGGTGGGAAACACAAGGGTAAAGGCCTTGAAAGCAAGGTGTGAAGAAGGGTGGACCACCCCTCAACCTTTATTGGCCTTAAAACTCAAGTTTCAGCCAAAAAATACAGAGTTTTTACAACCTAAAAATAGTGGAAAAATAGTAAGAAAAAGAGTGATTAAAGCAAATAGAGAAGCAAAGCTTTATACCTCTTGAAGAGGAGATCCAATTCTAGGCAACAAATCAAGGAAAACACACCCTCAAGAGCTCAAAGAAGGCTCAAAGATAACTTAACTTCAAGATAGAGAGGTTTGGTTAAGAGTGTGTAGGCAAAGGTGAAGAGTGTATAGGCAAAAGTGAAGAAAGTTGTAAGAAAGAGAGGAAAAATTTTGCTCCAAAATTTTTCTAAGCCCAAAACAAGAGATGAGGTCCTATATATATAGAGAAACATGAACCTCTCTCAGAAACATCCATTCATACATGTGGAAGCAGATGCATGCATCTGTGCAAACAACTGACACAATTGGCAGAAAAGATCTACAAAACACATTAGTGGCTGGCAACTAGAAGCAACGACCGGCAGCCAATAAAAGGGGCTGACAGGCCACAAAAGGTTGTAGGCTTAAAAATCTCTAGTTTTGGTCCAAAAATAAGGCAACAAGGGTGAAAGGTTTGAAGGCTCAAAGCTGTGGCATTCTACTGAGGACTTCGCGCACTAATCAAGCATATACACTCATCATTGGATGTGCAAGCAGTGATATCCAAGTCGTAAAGGCGGTCAAAAATGGGGTGTCTACACCAACCTTGAACTCTCTTGGGTTGACCTTCTTGTTGTAAGCCCTAGCAAGTTGTTGCTGGTATGCCCCCAGCCGAACTGCTGCTCTCTCCCTTCTTTCTTTCAATAGATTTAGATCTCGGGCTAAGAATGCCTCATTGGTCCCATCTTCTACTCCCTGGGTTCTGATTCCAGGGATGTTGACTTCTAGTGGGATAACTGCTTTAGTGCCATAAGCCATGGCAAAAAGAGACTCCCTAGTTGATCTTCTCGGCGTAGTCCGATATGCCCATTACACATTAGACAACCCTTCTACCCGCTTCCCTTTCGCTACTTCCAGCCTCTTCTTGATCCCATCCAAGATAGTCTTATTGGATGCTTCTGCCTGACCATTGCTCTGAGGGAAACTTCGAGTAGAGTAGTAGTTTTTAATTTTGTATTTTGCACAGAAATTTTTGATTAGCTTACTGTCAAACTTTGTACCATTACCTGCTATTATTGCCCTTGGGATCCCAAACTTGGCGTTGATATTCTTTCATATGAAGTTCTTTACATCAATATCTTGAATCTTTGCAAGGGGTTCAGCCTCTACCCATTTTGTAAAGTAGTCTGTGGCTACTAGCAAGAACTTTCTTTGTACAGTTGCTTGTGGTAGTAGTCCCACTAGGTCCATGCCCCACTGGGCAAACGGCCAAAGGTTGGATACTGGGTTCAAATCTGCTGCTGGTTGATGTATCAAAGGTGCAAACCTTTGACAGTTCTCACACTTTCTAACATAGGCTTCAATATCTTTCTACATGTAGGGCCACCAGTACCCTTGAGGGATGGCCTTATGAGCAAGTGATTTGCCCCCAGCATGGCTTCCATATACACCTTTATGAATTTCATACAAAAAGTCTTCAACCTAGGAGGGATGTACATATCTCAAAAGGGGCCCGGTAAAGGACTTTCTGTAGAGATGGCCTTCTGCTGTTAGGCTAAACCTGGCTGTAGACACCCCATTTTTGACCGTCCTCAAGAATTGGACGTCACCGTTTGAACACTCGGTGATCATCCATGTTCGTGTTCGTCTTGAGTTCTCGGAGGTTTCGGTCGCGCGCCTTGTCTCAAGACCTCTCGACTTGTTTGTTTTGTACTTGGTTGTGCACCAAACACTTGTGTTTTTGCTTCTGAGGGCAGGGAATGGCTTGTTGGCCATCCCCACACCTCACCGGCCTTGGTTTGAGGCCACCGGCCCTGTTTTCTTGCTACCGGCCAAAGGTGTTGGTCGGTCGGCAATGTATTTGGTTGACCAGCCCTTTTTGTTGGTCAATCGGCCATTTATGCTGGTCGATCCCTTTCCATCTGCTTTTGGCAGATATTTTATGCCAGCTGTATTAGCTGGCATCCACAATACACCCCCTCCATATGTGTATGGAGGGATTTCATCATTGTCTAGCTTCCTTTGGAAGCTTTGCAAATTGATTTTTCTATAAAAGGAGGGTCTCCCCTCCCTTTGCAGAGGTTGAACAATCTGATATATAACTTATATATCCCTCTCTCTCTATATCTCCTTCTCTCTCTATATTTGTGTGTGTAATAGTGTTCTAAAGGGGTTTTTTGTTCTTAGTTTTGCACTAAGACACCTAGTATTACACTATACTTTGGTTGCTGAGGTTCTAAGGGTTTGATTTCAGAGTTTTGAGTTGGTTTTTGATCAAAAGGAGGTGCTGGACTTGTTGTTCTTGAAGTGTTCTTCACGGGTAAGAACTTACCCTTTTATTCCCCATTTTTGCTTAAGGTTTTAGACCTATTTGCATATTGTTTCGAGCTTAGTGTATAACTAATTAAAGTTCTGTATTTTCATGCTTAAGATGTCTCATTAAGGTCACTTTTGTGTTGGGGGTCGTCCACCCCCTCTTAGGCCTTGTTTGGCCCCTTTTTGTGCCATTCTCTTTGGGCTTTGTAACCCTTTTGTTTTGGCCTTTTCACCACTGAAATCCAGAGGATTTTTAGTGGTGGAGAAGTGGTTTTGAGGTCATGTATAGGGGAGGGACACCCCTCTCCCCTTTTGACTCATTTGTTTGCATTTAGGGTTCATAAGGGTAGCATGTTTGCATAGCTTTATTTGGCTCCATCTCAGAGGGTATTTGGTGTTAGTTTATCAAGCTAGACCTTTGTTTGATGTTGGTTCGATGGCCTATTGTATGCATCATACACTTGCTTGGTAATCCCCTCTATTGTCATAACATGTACCATGCATTTAGACCATCATCCTTGCATGTTTTAGCTTGAATTCATGAAGCTTTTATCTATGTTGTGACATGTTTAAGCTCTATTTGGTATTGATTTGGTCGTGTTTGCCATGTTTGGTATAGCCACCATGCATTTTTGCTTGCTAGTCTTGGGTGTGTGAGTCATGAGTATGCTTTATTTGGGATATTTCAGTGATTTGGAATCACTTATCATGCCATTTCAGTCCATGTTCCATGCTTGTACACTTACATTTGCCATCCTTTTGATGCTTTGAAGAGTTGTTGTTTTGTGCTCCATGTTTGGACCATTGCATATGCCTCTATGATTAGGTCTTTGACATGCCTTCTCATTAGGTTTTGGGGCTTATTTTGGCATATTATAACTCTAATTTTATTGGCCTAAGTCATGTCATGTTTGGTTGTAAGAGGTGTAGTGCATTTGCCCTTTTGGGTCTTGTATGCGTCTTGTTTTGTGCTCGCCTTTATAATATGTTTTGGCTCCATTCCACGCATGTTCTAGGCTTGTTTTGGTCGGCCTTGAGACCGTTTTTGGTCCCCTTGGCCTTTTGGGGTTTGGTTGATATGGCTATGGTGTTAGCCCCCTTGACTAGCTTTGAGCATTGGGTCCATTAGCATGCTATACTTCACTTCTGCATGTGATTTGGCATCCTTCTTCACTTAATTTCAGAGCTCATTGCATTGTCATGTTCTCATGTTTATCCCATTTTGCTCGTGGTTGAGGATTGTGCATCATTGCCTAGCTTATGGATTCATGAATGTGCATGCATATCTTTTTTTGGTACCTTGATTTGGGTGTTTTTGGCCACTGTTTTGGGGCATGGCTGAGGTCTCCCATTCCGGTTTAAGCCCATCCTTGTATATAGTTGCATGTTTGACATGTTGCATCTTGTTACATGCTTGCTAGTTTACACTTTGTTACATGCTTGTGCAAGTTGCATTGAGTAGGCACACTCATGTTGCGTTACATTATTTGCATACTTGCATTATATCATGTTTGCATGTTTAGCATATTGCATGATGCTTAGCTAGTTGCATTACATAACCTTGTTGTATACTTGGCATGTTCATGTTACATTGGCATTAACTTGCATGCTTAGGTAGCATTAGATTTCATTGAGTTAACATGCTCATGTTGCATTGCATTGGTTGCATGCTTTGCATTGTATATGGCATGCATACATTACATTATGTCTGGCTTGGGGTGTCAAACCAAACATAATGAATGAGGGACGTTCGTACTCAAAGTGACGAAACGCGCCTCGATCCTCGGTCGTCGACACTCTTGATCTCAACATGATAGAGTGTGTAGCATTCATTTGTTTTGTTGCATTCATTTTACATTGATTTGCAAACTTGGCACCTTTGGCCATCATGCATTGAAATGCGTGATTGGTGGCCCGAGGGTCGAGAGCCATGCTCCCTTGAGTTCATTGCATGATAGGGAGAGTGGCAATGCACACATTGTCTTATAAATGCCTTGCCATGCACTGTCTGTCCTCTGCTGCAGCAAAAACAGGGTTCTGCAAGAATAGATGGTCGGTCGACCATCTTTAATGCTGACCGGCCATTAATTATTGGCCGATATCCCCATTCCTGGTCGATGACCATTTCCCTGTGGCCGGTGACTTTTCAACATGACGATGAGGTGATTCAGGAGCATCCCGAGGATTTTCACAATTCTTAGAGGTGCAGAACAGTGCAAATAGAGGCAATAGTGGCATGGCAACGGGTTTCCAAGCGAGGCGATCGAGCATGCATCATTCAAACATTCCAAGGCGGAGCTGCGACGGCCTCTTTTAATTTCATACTTAGTTTATTTTATAATTAATTTGTTAATTAAATAAGGGTCTGCAATATTTAATTAGCTAGAGTAGTTAATCATTTACCTGGTTTGTATTATTCTTTCGGACCCTCCGAGGAGGGCTATGTTGTAATAAGCGTGCGTGCGTGTGATGCATGTCTTCCAACCCCACGTCTTTCTCCCTTTTATTTACCAGCTTATGATGGTTAGTTTAGGGCATGTTTCAATTAGCATCTATATGTTCGCATGTTTGCATTCATTCATCTGTATTGCATGCATCAGGCTCGGCGCATCATACTAACTGCATTGTATTTCAATTCCGAGTTGAATATATGTTATCTGTAGCATCTCATATGCCATCTTAGAACAGCCGAGCCTATTGTAGTTGCATTTTGCATGTGTTGCATTAGCTATCTTAACATGAACTAGGATCATGCATTGATTACTAAACTAGTTTCTGTTTTGGCTTGGAGTACTCGGTAAGTATTTATGCTTTAGCATTCTCGCATGTGTGTGAGTGACTGCCATGATAGCATACTTACCATGAGGCTATGTGCTTATATGATATAACTGCGTGAATGCCTGTGGGTGAAGGTTGGGTTGCTTGAATTGGAATAATTCGTCGAAACCCGTGTTTTAGCCTACTTGCGAGTAGCAAACTTCAATCCATTTTCAAAACAAACGGATATGCGATGTTTTGTTCCAACTTAGGCAATCTAGTCTATACATGTATGCTGTGCACATCACATAGTAATTCTAGGCTAATAAACCGGAATAAGAGCACATAATGTTTTCAAAACTCGATATCGTGGTTAGTAGAGGCCGATCTTTGATCGGGCGAGTGGGGGTGCTCACAAAGTGACCTTCCCCAATCGTACCCAAGTTCCTGAGCCGAGGCAACTTTGGTGATGACGGACACGTGGCCTTAGGCACGAGTTAGGGTTTTCTAAATTCCCCCAAAATAAAATATTTAGGTGGCGACTCTGTATCTGGCGAAGCAGTCCATGTTTGGCACTTCTTTCTTAAAAATCAGTTTTCCAAAACGATTTGCCGGATTTGGACTCTTTGATGATTCATCGGTCTTACATTGTACTCTGCAAGATTAGATACAGGATCGTGACTTTGAGTCCGAACTGTAGTGAGCCCCAATGAACAAAACGGGATTTCTCCCGGGACGTTCGGGGATGTCTACACTGGCCGACCTCAATCTTGTCTTGTGCGCCTCTTTTCAATTATCTGGCAGCTTGCTGTAGACATCCCCGAACGTCCCGGGGGGGAAAATCCCGTTCTGTTCGTTTTGGGTTACTACAGCTCGGACTCAAATTGTCACGGTTCGTAATCTGAACCAAAGAGTCCAAATCCGGCAAATCGTTTTGAGAAAACAGATTTTTAGAAAGAAGTGCCAAACATGGACTGCTTTGCCAGATACAGAGTCGCCACCTAAATATTTTATTTTGGGAAATTTAGGAAATCCTGACTCGTTGCCTAAGGCCACGTGTCCGTCATCACCAAAGTTGCCTCGGCTCGGGAACTTGGGTACGATTGGGGAAGGTCACTTCGTGAGCACCCCCGCTCGCCCGATCAAAGATCGGCCTCTACTAACCATGATATCGAGTTTTGAAAACATTATGTGTTCTTATTCCGATTATTAGTCTAGATTTACTATGTGATACGCACAGCATACAAGTATAGACTGGATCGCCTGAATTGGAACAAAACATTTCATGTTTGTTTATTTGAAAATGGTTTGATGGTGCTACTCGCAAGTAGGCTAAGACGTGGATTTGCCACCCTCGGGTGGGCTTAGAAAACATGATTTTGCCACTGTCTAGTGGGCTTTAAAACACACATTTTAACGAATTGTTCCAATCCAAATAACCCAACCTTCACCCACAGGCATTCAGGCAGTTATATCACATAAGCATTTAGCCTCATGGCAAACATGTTATCATGGCAGTCACTCACACGAATGCAAGGATGCTAAAGCATAAAAACTTACCGAGTACTCCGAGCCAAAACAAAAACTAGTTAGTAATCAATACATGATCCTAGTTCATGTTAAGATGGCTAATGCAACACATGCAAAAATGCAACTATAGCAGGCTCGACTATTCTAAACATGGCATATAGAATCCTACAACTAACATGTATTCAACTTGGAATTGAAATACAGATGCAATTAGTATGATGCGCCGAGCCCGGTGCATGCAAAACAGATGAATGAATGCAAACATGCTATCATACCGTATGCTAATTGAAACATGCCCTAATCTAACCATCATAAGCTGATAAATAAAAGGGAAGAAAGACGTGGGGTTGGAAGACATACATCACACACACGTACACTTATTACAGCATTGCCCTCGCTCGGAGGGGCCGAATAAATAATATACAGTCCCAAATAAGTAATACAGTCCAAATAAATACAAAATCCTAATTAATTAACAAATTAACTAAGGAAAGCGGTAAACTAGCATGCAAGCTAGGGACTGCCTCGACTCTGCTCCGGGTGATGGATGATGCATGTTCGGGCTGCCTTTGTGCGGAAATCCACTGCGATGCCCCAATTAGCCCCTGTTTGCAATTGTTCTTAGAATGCGTGTCAAGCTTTGGAAGGCTGCTGATTCTTGATTTGCTACAACAGAGAGCAGAAAAGGGGCATGGCAATGTATTTTCACATATGTATGCTTGACTACTCTTCAGGGAGTGTAGTCCTCGATCCTCGTGCCACCAATCACGCATCTCGATGCATGATGGCCGAAGAGTCGAATTGCACTATTCAATATGAAATGAATGCACGTATAAACACAACAAGACCGAGACTCCATCATGGATAATCCGGAGTGTCGGTGACTGGGAATTGAGATACGTTCCGTCACTCAAAGTACGAAACGTCCCTCGTTTTCTGTGCTCGGGCTAACTCCTACCCCAAACACAATGCGATATGCATGACATGCATGAATGCAACTAAGATACGACCTAACATGCACAATGTTATGGAATGGCATACACGATGCACGAGGTAACATGGCATACACAATGCGCTAACATACGACCTAGCATACGCAATGCTATGAAATGAAATGGCATACACAATGCATAATGGACTTACACCAACATAAGTGGACCTCAGCCACACTCACATAGGAGGCCGTAAGATGAAAATGAGACTCTCGAGATGCGTGCACGCGTGCACGCAAACCGAGGATCGAACCTAAGGCACGAATGCCACTCTACCAAAGCATGGTAAGGCATGGAACATGGTATGCAAACATGCAAATTTCAGCACTGAAATATGATACAAAATAGTCCCGAATCATGGAAATATGGCACCCGATGCATGAGGTGAGACCCGAAACTCAAAATTAGGCACATGGAATGACTTACAGCTATACAAAGCATGCATTATTTGAAAATGAAGTATGAAGACAGAGTCAAGGTAGTCCCAAAACATGGACTTTTCCAGTTTAAGGCAAGGCCAAAAAGTGCTAACAAGATGGACTAAATTAGCATGCAATTTTGACTAGCAAACATGGTTTACATGGCAAGTACATGATGCACATGGAATCTGACCAAATCATCAAAAATCAGTGAACTAAACATGTGAAAATAGGCCCAAATAACCACTGATATGCAACCATGGCATGCAAAAATGATGAGTTACTTTAGAGGACCATGCAAGGAGTTATTAGGCACATACAAGATAGACAAGTGGCATGACACATACAACTCTGAAAATCAAATATGGTAGTCCTAAAACTCACAAAATTGGCCCCAAAATTAGTCAACAAAGCATGCAAGATGGGGGCCCTTTAGAAGACCAAAATAGCCATCAAGCAAGTCAAGGTGAGAGGGGCTCACCCCCCTCTGATTTAGAGGCTCAAAATAGGGTCTTAGCCACTAAAAATTCACTAGATTTCAGTGGCTAGAAGGCCAAACAAGGCATGCAACAATAGCTTAGGCTTAAGGCTCAAAACAAGAGGCAACTAAGCAGACTAGATAGCATATGACCTCAGATAAGAAAATGCCCTTAATCTAACATGGAGAGGGCCTCAAAAAAAAAAACTTTTTACAGTTTACAACATGCTTCAAAAATGAACACAAATAGGGCTAATCTATCATGCAAAAATGGCCCTAAAGTGAGAATAGAGACAAGGGGCAGTAGCCGACCCCAAACAGCAAGGATCCCTTCAATAAAGTTGAAGAGGGGCTCAAAATAAGGCACTTCACAGTTTACAACAAACCACGAAAATAAACACAAGTAGGCCTAAACTAGCATGCAAGAAAAAGGCCTAAAAGAGGGGTAAAGAGGCAAGTGGTAGTAAATGACCTCAAACAGAGGAGAGCCCTTCAACAAAGTTGAAGAAGGGCTCAAAAAAAGCCACTTTACAGTTTACATCAAAGCTCAAAACAGTTCACAAATAAGCCTAAAATACTATGCAAAAATAGGCCTAAAAGAAAGTTAAAGAGGCAAGTGATGGAAGGAGGTCTCAAACAGAGAAAGATCCTTGATCAAACATGAAAAGGGACTCAAAATATGATTATTTTCAGTTAGGGTCGGAGCCCAAAAATGCTTGCAAGCAAGGCTTATAAATGAAACAAAAAAGGGCTAGTTTAGGGGAAAAGTGTGCTTACCCTTGAAGAACAAGTCTTTAGCAGCCTTTTGGTCCAAAAATCTGAGCTTCTAGCCTCTGAAGATCAGCCTCAAGGTGTTTGAATGGAGGATGGAGGTCTTGTGCTATGAGGTGTAGTGCAAAAATGCAAAGAAATCCAACTTCCAAGCTCTAACCACAAGTAATATAGAGAGAGAGATGGATTTTTGCCCTCTAAAATCTCAGAACCTAGTGTAAGGAAGAAGCCCCTTGCTTATATAGAGCAATGCAAGGCTAAAGCTTCTTGAACAAGCTTCCAAAGGCTTTGATCCCTCCATACACGTGTATGGAGGGCAGATATGAGGAATCCAGCTGGTACAAAATATCTGCCTGAAAACTAGCTGAGAAAGCGGGGGTGCCGGCCATCAGTAATGGCCGGTAGTGCCACACTGATGGCCGGCAGGGGTCATTTGTGGCCGGCATTGGGCCGGCATTGGTCATTAATGGCCGGCACACTTCCATAGAGGCCAGAATAAAAAATCAGTCCCAGTCCCTGTTTTGAAGAAAGCCTAAATCCTTCATCTGGATGCCTTTTTAGGTCATTCTTGAGCCTAAACTGTAGCCCCGGAAGTCTTCTTTCCAAATTTGGAAGCCTCACCTTAAAATTCCATGTGTGCTAAGAGATATCCCTCTTTTAGTGAAGACTGCCCAGTTTCGGTCCAACCGGATTGATGCCCAATTTCCAACAACCATATCTCTCTCATCCGGACTCGGCTCGAGGAGATTCTTGAATGAAAATTGAAGCCCCGGAAGTAAGCTTTCCAACGGTGGTGGCCTCATAGCTGAAATCCAAGTATTCAAAAGGATAGGTCTGATTTGGCGAGGACTGCTCGTCTCTCTCTTAACGGTTCATGCCCAACTCCTTCCCCAACTGGGTTTCCTCTCTCCTCTCCTTTTTTCTTCAAATCCAAACCCTTAAACAAGGTATTTTGAAAGATTTTGCAAAGAGTTCATCTCTCTCTCATTTATTTCCTCTTTGTCCTCGCTCGGTTTGCCGAAAAACGCAACATTTAACAAAATGTGAGCGTCGGAACATCGTAGGAACTTTATTTCAAAAATATTTTGAAAGAGAGGGTTTCAAGGTCTCAAAATATTTTGATCAAGATAGTTTTGGTCCAAAAAATGGTATGAAGTTGGGATTTGACCCTCTCCTTGCCGAAGAAATCGAACCCTTGCCCTGCACACCTTTTACCACCAGGTAAACTGTCAGTAGCGGCGTCCAAGTCTTAAGGGCGGTCAAAAATGTGGTGTCTACACTTACGATCCGTGAGGAACATTACTATTGCATCTATCCAGCTTGGTCCCATCTCCACACACATTGCTTCGTACTCTGCGATCAGTGGTTCTACACTTGGGCTTGACAAATAATCAACCATTATTATCATTGCCTCACCTGATTTCATTGCACTAGCCAGGTTGGCCAAGGCATCAGCGTGACTGTTGTCATCTCGACTAACCTACTGTAGTCGGCAATCATGGAACAGTGTGAGCAGCTTGACAACCTCTTTGACATAGGCTATCATTCTTTCATCTCAGGCTGCATACTTGCCTGTTGCCTGATTCATAATAAGTTGGGAGTCACAGAACACTGCCACCTCATCGGCTTCCATTGTTGCTGCTAACTTTAACCCTGCAATCAGTGCCTCATACTCTGCATCATTGTTTGAGGCCTTGAATCCTAAACAAATAGACTGCTCTAACATTCGCCCATTTGGTGATACTAACACTACTCCTGCCCCCGCTCCTTGACGGTTTGAACTTCCATCAGCAAACAGGCGGAAGGAGTCGTCGATGTAGATGTCGCAGGGCTTTGGTTTCTCTTCTTTCTTCTGTTTTGCTAGAGTGGGATTCTTGGGCCCTAGTTAGGTTTCTTCCTGCTCCCCTGGGCATCCTAAGCCGCGGCTCATCAAAGTCCGATGCGGGATGGCACCGGGGGTGAACTCAGCCACAAAATTAGCCAGAACCTGGCCCTTAATTGCTGTTCTGGGCCTAAATTCCAAGTCATATTGGCCCAACACTACTGCCTATCTGGTTACCCTGCCTGTCAGATCTCCCTATTGCAGTAGGGACTTCAAAGGATGCTCAGTCAACACCATAATCTTATGGGCTTGGAAGTAGTGATTCAGTTTTTTCAAAGCCATCACCAGGGCTAGTGTTAGTTTCTCCTAGGACAAGTACTTGGTTTCTGCACCTGCTAGGGTCTTACTTACATAGTATACCGTCTTATGTTCTCCTTCCTCCTTTCAGATTACTACCGTACTTACTGCGTGTTCTAAAACTACCAAGTATAGGAACAATTCTTCTCCAGGTACTGGATTTGATAGAACTGGAGCTATTGTCAGGTACTTTTTCAAGTCGGCCAGGGCGACTTCGCACTCTTCCGTCTACAAAAAATATGTGGCCTTCTTTAACAAACTAAAAAATGGTTTACACTTATCAGAACTTCGGCTGATTAACCTGTTTAGGGCTGCTGCCTTGCCGGTCAAAATTTGGACCTGTTTGGCCGATGTTGGACTCTTTAAATCAAGGACGACCTTGATTTGATTTGGGCTTGCCTCAATGCCCCTTCTGGTGACCAAGTATCCCAGGAACTTACCAGACCCAACTCTAAATGCACATTTCGAAGCATTGAGTCAAAGCCAATATGTTCTGAGGATATCAAAAACTGCATTCAAGTCGGCCAAATGATTCCCAGGTTCTTTGGTCTTCACGATCATGTCATCAATGTACATTTATACTATTTTGCCAATAAGATATCTGAACATCTTGGTCACCAACCTCTGGTAGGTTGCTCCTGCATTTTTCAACCAGAAAAGCATCACTCTGTAGCAGTATAGCCCTTTTGGGGTGATAAATGTTGTCTTATCGCTATCTGGTGGTATTCCTTATAAGCATTTAGGAAGCTCATCCTCCCCCCTGAAGTAGCATCCACTAGCTGATCAATTTTAGGCAGAGGGAAGCTGTCTTTAGGACAAGCCTTATTCAGGTTGGTGAAGTCCATGCAGACCCTCTACCTTTCATTCTTTTTTTTCACAACTACTATGTTGGACAGCCAGGTTGGGTAGTTCACCTCCCGAATAGCCTTGGCTTCCAATAGCTTGCCCACTTCCTCCTCTACTGCCTCCACATGAATCAATGTCGGCCTCCCTGCCTACTGAATGACAGGTTTAGCCAATCTGTTTACATTAAGCATATGACATGTGACCTCAGGGTCAATGTCTGGCATCTCATATGGTGTCTAGGAAAATACTTCTATGTTGGCTCGTAGGAAAGCCTCTAACTCCCTTTCCTTCTCCTCGGTCAAGCCTGAGCTAAGAAGGAAGAAGCGCTCTTTATCCTCTTCTTGGACCAAAATTTTCTTCAAGGCTTCCTCGCTCTTCTCGACCGGTTCTTTACCGACACCATCTAGGACTTCTATGTCCTTGTCCTCGATTCCCACCTTTTCTGCCTCTCATATATTGCAGTTGGATTTTATTACTGTTATGGAGAAATTCTTTGCCTGCACTTGATCCCTTTTGACTTCCTCAATCCCCTGTTCAGTTAGAAATCGTAATAACTAGTGCAGCGTTGAGGGAACAGCCCTCATTGCGTGCAGTCACGGTCTTCCCAATATAGCATTGTAAGGAGAGGAGGTATCAATTACCGTAAATTCTATGCTAACATTCCTGGTGCCTACTTGCACCTCCAAATTTATGGCTCCCAGAGGCCATGTCGGCGTTCCATTGAACCCGACTATTGGGCTATCTATCTGCTCCAAATCTTCTCGGTGAAGGCGAAGCTCTTGTAACATCTGACATACATGATCTCACAAGAGCTGCCTTGGTCAATCAGAATGCGTCTTATCTGGCATTCTCTAATCTTGAGGGTCGCTACTAGAGCATCGTTGTGTGGATGCTGCACCATGTCTAGGTCTGCCTCAATAAAGGACACCATTGGTCCCTAGTACTCGTTTGTCTTGGGCCTCTTTTGCTGGACCTAATACACATGCTGTAAGTGCCTTACCTTTTGGGTCTCTCCTTGTATATCATTCTCATTAACCTTTGAATGAATCATATTAATCACCCGAGGTTCTGCTTGTTGTGGTTGCGCCGGTGGTGGTGCCGGTGGTGCCTGGGGCAGCCTTACCTGTTCTTCCATTGTTCTGGCCTCATCTACTAGGTCTCGTAGATGACCCTATCTGACCAGATCCTCTAAGTGCATCTTCAGAGCCCTACAGCCCGAAGTCAAGTGCCCATCCTCATTATGATAGGCACAGTGCTTTCCAAGGCTTCTTCCCAAAAACTCACCAGGGACCTTCTCCGGCACTCCATAATACGGCTGGTTCTTGATTCTTTCTAGAACTTTATAAACCAGGATTTGGAACACAGTAGTGATTGCCTGTGCGGCCCTCAGCCCTGTTTCCTGCCGGTTAAAACCAGTATTACTTGGGCCTCACTTCGGCGAGCCGTTTCCTTTTCCCTGCTTCGGCACCTTCGTTCCCGACGTATCCTCTTCTGTTCTAGCATATTTCTCGATCCATGCCACGAGCTCCTCTATACTCTTTGGTAGAGTTTTTTCCAACAAATTTTGAAATGGGCATTCATCCTTTAGGCCGTTCTTAAAAGACACGACCGCCAACTCCTGGTTGCATCCCGGTATTCGGTTGAACACCTCAAAATACCTTTTGGCATAAGCCCTGAGGCTTTCACCCGCGCTAATTTTCAGAGCCATCAGGGAGTCTACCCCTAGCGACTGCAACTTGTTTGTAACAAACCTGGCCACAAATATCTCGACCAGGCCTTCCCAACTCTTCACAGTTCCTTTCGGCAACTGTTCGTTCCCGGTATACAGCGCCATTGAATTCAAATATAAGCTGATGTGAAAGTTCGGATCAGACTTACCGTCACAAATCTGGAACCTCGACATATGGAACTGTAGCTCGACTTTTTCGTGCCCCCTTTTAGAAGTTCGAAATAAGCCCTACAGTTTAGACTCCAGCGGTTCTGAATCTAATCTCACAAGTGTAATGTGAAATTGATAAACACCAAAGAGTCCAAATCCGACAAATCTTTTGGAAAATCGATTTTGAATCAAATTGCCAAAAATGGACTGCTTTGCCAAATATAGAGTCGCAACCTAAATATTTTATTTTGGAAAAATTGAGAAAACCCATGACTCGTGTCAAAGGCCACGTGTCTATCATCACCAAAGTTTCCTCAGTTCGGGAACTTGGGTATGAGAGGGAAAGGTTTGCAAGATAAAAAGTTGCCACCTAAATATTTTATTTTGGGGAAATTGAGGAAACCCATGACTTTTTCCAAAGGTCACGTGTTCGTCATCATCAAAGTTTCCTCAGTTCGGGAACTTGGGTACGAGAGGGGAAGGTCATGAATACATTTGAGCACCCCCGCTCGCCTGATCAAAGATCGGTCTCTACTAATGATGATATGAATCTTATTTACATTATATGCTCTTGTTCCAGTTTTATTAGGCTAGCATTTACTATGTGATGCGCACACACACAAGTATAGACTAGCTTGCCCAAATTGGAACAATTCAATTTCAGGTTTGTTTTGCAAAATTGTTTCGAAATATGGACCACTTGAAAAAGTGATCGCATATAAACATTGCTCAAATTATTCCAATTCAAGCAATTATCCTTTATCCATAGGTATTCAAGCAGTTTAACAAATAAGCATTTAGCCTCATGGCAAGCATGCTAGACATAGCAATCACTCACACTCATGCAAGTATGCTAAAGCGCTAAAAACTCACCTAGTACTCCAAGATAAGATAAAACAAAAGAGTTAGAAAAATGCATGTTCCTAACTATACAAGATGACTAATATAACATATACAAAGAATGCAATTAATAGGCTCGACCACTAATATGGCATGTGATTCAATTGGATAATATGCGGTTAAACACATATTCAAAGAGTGTATTTAATCAACAATGCAGTTAGAATGATGAACTGAGCCTCGGTGCATGTAAGACAAATGAATGGATGCATACATGCGATATGCTAATTGAAACGTGATGCCCCTAATCTAACCATCAAAAGCGGATAAATAAAAAGAAGAAAGATGTGGGGTTGGAAGACATACACATTATTACAAAATACTCTCACGAAGGAGAGTCCGAATGAATTAAGCTAACTAGCTAACTAAGCTACTTAAGTTAAGCTAATTAAGCTAATTATTACAAAACTTGAATGAATAATTAACTAACTATCTAAGTTAATTAAATATTACATCACAAACCAATTAGCTACAACTAAGCTAATAAATATTACAACACAAACTAATCAGCTACAACTAATTAATTACAACGAACAAATGATTAATTGCGAATTAAACTAATTAACTAGTTAACTAGCCCCGGGAAGCGAGGGAGGCTAATGCATGCTCAATTTTCACCCGAAGGACATCCGCTGTCTGCCCTAGAAAGCCTCTGTTTGCACAACCCTTGCTTTATTTTCCTTCTCTAGATCAACTCTGCCATTCTTCACAAGCATACTGCCCAAAATTCATTGGTGGCCGGCCGGCTAGCCACCAATGGGGGGTTGCCGTCCAACAATGATGGCCTGCTGGCCAGTAATAGTGGCCGGCCGACCACTAGTGATGCACAATTCCATGCTGCAACAGAGAGAAAACAGGGCAAAAAGAGAGTATTCTCACAAGTTGTTTGTATTGTATATCCCTCTTTATCATCAAAACATCTCAAAGGAGTAATACACTTGGTCCTCAAACCATCAATCAAGCAATTTCATTGCATGATGGCTAAGGAACCAATGTGTACAAGTTCAATAAATGCACAAACAAGACCAAAAGCCATCACCCTATCACGAATGATCACGGGCAATGGAGACCTTAGAAAAATTGGTACATTTCATCACTTTGAGTATGAAATGCCCTAATCTTCCTTGTGTTCAATTAACGTCCGATTGAACACACCGAAACACAGCCAAAATCATATCTTGCAAAATTTTAGTTTCCATTTTTTGTTTACTCATTTTAGCTTGCCAACCATTTATTAACCAATTAAGTCCATTGGTGAGAAGTCCTCTAAAGAGAAGGAAGTGTCAAACAAGGGGTAGTTTAAGGCAAGAGAGATGTGTCATGCCGTTGGTAATGAACCCCCAAAAGATGATTAAACTATTAAGCATGGATACTTACACATAATAGAACCATGTTTTAGCGTGAATGGGATGCTAGCACATGCAAGATTATATGTTTCGTAGAAAGAGTACAAGTAATTGGATGGGATGATATAAGTGGGAAATGACCTGCTGAGGAAAGATTGTGATCCTAAATGATGAATGCAACAAGACAAAGTACAATGCAATAGATGAAGTGAATAAGTAGCACAAGCCAAACCATAATTTTACCTAGAAAGGGCATGGACACAAAACAGACCACGTCTAACATAGAAATGGTGCTGAAATCCTCAGACCACAATTCTTGCAGAATAGGCGCGTACACATGCAGAGCTATGTTTTAATGTGAAAAGTATGGGCACTTGCGAAACTAAGATTAACATAGAAATGATGCAGACGATAAAATAGATAATGTAGTAAATGCATGCAATAGATGCTATATGCAATGCAATAGAGGTAATAGATGATAGATAGATGATGCAGCTAGGAAGTGGAAGTATCTTACAGGGGCAATTGGCAATGACTCACCTTATGCTGCTGTGGATCTTCTTCTCCTGCATCTTGCGCTTCCAAACCATAGGTACTACTTTTCTTCTTGGCTATGTTCGTAACTTTCCCTATTCTCTAACAGGGTGATAGACTAGGTTGGTTCAGTATCCAGAATTGAGGCGCATACAAGCTACCTCAACCTATAGGGCTACCATACAGATTTCAAGTCGAGGATACACCCCTGGGTATTTAAACCAAACTTTAGTCTTGGAAAACACCAAAGGAATTGTACCTTTAGAGGATTTAAGGTCTCTTAGACCAGGGAGTGCGCAAGCCAATGCGATGAGGTAGGTGCACAAGGCAGTGCGAGTGAGAATGAATGCATAAGACAGTGCGAAGTAATTTGAAATGCACAAGATAGTGCGATGCAAGGTGCACAAAATACTGCGATGAAAAGCACAAGATAGTGCGATGTAAGGTAAAATGCACAAGATAGTGCGATATAGGGTGAAATGCATAATATAGTGCTATGCAATACACAAGATAGTGCGATGTAAGATGAAATGCACAAGATAGTGTGAGAAAATGTGAAATATAAGATGAATGCACAAAACAGTGCTATATGGGTGCACGAAATAGTGCGATCTCAAGGTGCATAAAACATTGCTAGATAAGGTGCACAAAATAGTGCGAACTCAAGGTGCACAAAACAGTGCAATACAAGGTGAATGCACAAAATACTGCAATGCACAAGATAGTGCGAAGTAAGTTGAAATGCACAAGATAGTGTGATGCAAGGTGCACAAAATAGTGCGATCCAAAATGCAATGCACAAAATAGTGCGACGTAAGATGAAATGCACAAGATAGTGCGATGAAACGCACAAGATAGTGCTATGTAATGCACAAAATAGTGCTAAGTAATGCACAAAATAGTGCAATGTAATGGTGCACAAGACAGTGTAATGGTGTACAAAATAGTGCGATACAAAGTTAATAGGATAGTGTGATACAAAGTGTACAAAATAGTGCGATGTAGGTGAGCGATGCATGGTATGTAGAGGGAAATGAGCAGTACTCAGCGTAATAAGCCATATACCTTACAAGATGATTGTAGGGCAACTTGCTGCAACTCATTAAAATGCAACACAAAGGGAGGCAACTCGACAAAACTCTGTTAACTGCAGAACAAAGTTAAGAGTAAGAGCAACCAATCACGCGGTTCAAGGCAACCAGAGTGTATAAACTTGCAGGCATAATCCAAAGCACATGTATTAATTAGAGGGAATATGGCAATCCAAAGAGAATTTTGAAATGGTTGGAGATAACTTTCGAAAGCTGAATCATATCAGAATCAACATGGGGGTAAACTACCCTAATCCATGGAAAAGTGCTCAACAAATGGTTCTGAGCGGATGGGGAGAAAGGTTGGATCCATGCCCCTTGTTCAATTGATGGCCCAATTAGATACACTGAAAATTGCCCCTAGTGTCTAGCCACTGGCTACCGCTTTCAACATTATGCAGGCACATGTAATGGGGATCATTAGATCCTAGAACAGTTGTCAACAAATCAGACTCATGCTTCTCTTCTGCTTTAGCATGTTTTGAGAATTTAATCCAGTCTCCTCCAAAGCAATGATAGATTCCTCATATGCACTTTGCAATGATCATGAATGTGATGCCCCTTGTATGGGCACTCTCAGTTTGTTTATGAATTCCACACATGAACTTGTTTTTGAGTTTGGAGTGAACATTTGTGTATGGAATTTTGACCATGCCACTCTATTGAACTTTGGAGTGACAGACTCGCTAGTGTGACTCAATGAAGAGCACTTTTGGAACGACATACACATTATGGTGACTCGATGAATAGCAACATGCAATGGTGACTCAATACAAAGTGTAGATTGAGACAAACACTAGGCATGACACAATAGAACTCACAACTGACCCAAAAGCAGAAAAGACTCAAGGTAACTAATCATTCATAGTGCCCCTAGTATTACTTAGGATCCCTTTAAAACTCAATTTCGCAAAACCCAAGTTTCAATTCCTTTTTGTTGCTCAAGATAGAGATTCTATTGATAAGTTCAAGTATTGAAAATTTCTCCACTTGTTGATTCAAGTTAGTTCTTCCTTACCCAATCCAAGTATATGATATACACAGTAGTCGATGTAGCTCTTGGATTGACACGAAGCTGACGATGTGAATTGGGCAAGATGATCAGGTTGAGATGAATAAGATGAATATAATTGAGACCGAACTTCAGGATGAAGTTGCCTATGTATCCCAAAAAAATGGGAATCAAGTCAATTTAGTTCATGGCTGAGGTTCACTCAGGTATTAACATTCTCCTTTTGCGCTCTAACTTTTGCTAAAGTCGTCCTTTCGGGGTTTTCAACCTTGCGAGCTATTTTTCTTTTTTGATTTCTCATTTTTCATGCTCTAAATTTTGCCTAGGTCTCCCTTCAGGTTTTCGGCCTAGCGAGCCTCTCAAGGATAATGTTACAACACTTGTGGTGAATGTGATCAATAGTCATCCTTACCCTAACACTTGAACTGGCTTTGCCTTGATTTGAACTTGGTTCTCTATTCCCTTATGCATGTCTTCTTCTTTTCTTTTCGCTTCATTTTCAGAGTTGGTTCTTCTCGCAATGTGGTACCTTCTCTGCATTGGCTTCCCCGAATTCAGACAGAAGTTCCCTTTTTCACAGTTGATTGGATTTCATTCCAATGGATGCCCCTGGCTTGACGATTGACTTCTTTCTTTTTCTTTTCTCTTCCTTTTGTTTCTTTTCTTTTTTTCTTTCTTTTCTTATTTTTCCTCTTTTTTCCTTTTCTTTTGGGTTTCAAACACCATGGGAGAAATTCTATGATTTGTGAGGTCTGAAAGGTGCCTTGTACTTGTAGGTCTGAAAATCGCCTTGTGCTTGCCAAAATGATTGCCTAACGATGAAGAGAATCCCCAGGACAATGTAAAATACCACGCACAATTCTGAACATATCTTCACAAGTTTTGCAAAAGAAACAGCTTAAAATTTTTAAAATCATGAATGACTTTGCACCGATAAGTCAGAATTCACTCAAATCATTCAATGGATCCTTCTCAATACTCGAGCTTATTAACAAAATCTCATTGAAAAAAAAAAAAAAAAAAATTCAAAAAAAAAATTCAAAATGTTTTTTTATTTGTAAAAGGTCACACATGTATCACTATAGGCACAATAAAATGATCAAAAACTTGACTCCCACTTTCTTATAAAGGTGAAGACCTGAGGGTACACGAGAGTGACTTAAAGGAAAAGACTCAACTGACGCAACAATGCAAGAAAAGACAAAGAAAATAAAACTCACAACATATATTTACAAGACACAACTCAAAACAAAATAAGCATCTTTGAGACAAGGAGGTTTTCCTTCTCCAAGTCCATCTGTAGAATTTCGAAAATAACTTCAAGTAGCCCGCGGGAAAATCTAGACTTGCCTAACATCCACACCCAGCAGGATTGATTTCAGACTTCTAAACTGAGTTCAGAAGGCCCTTCCCAAGTGCTTTTAACAATTACCCTAGCTGAGACTGAAATTCATCATTCCAACCACCAGTGCTGGCGTTACTGATTCATCAAGCTTGAACTCGCCAAGATCGAGTAAACTTTCCATCTCTTCAAAGATCTTGTTCCTATTGCTTAGATTGGAATTAGAAGGTTTAGGGATGAACATAATGGGTTTGGGCTCATTGGTGGATATGATGTGTTGGCGAGGGTAATAGTTGGTTGTTGGCAAGCTGTGTATGGGTTTTATGTCATGGAGTGGCCACCTATTGCGGTCAGGGAGGGGGTTATTGATAGCTTTGGGATGTTCTGGTGGGGTGATGACCTTTTTGTCAATTAGGTCTTGAATTGCATGGTGAAGGCGAAAGCAACGGTCAGTATGGTGACTGTACGGCTGATGGAATGTGCAATATTGGGTAGGGTCGTGTGTAGGTGGGAGAGGATTAGGGAGAGGTCAATGATTGAGTGGTTTGAGATATCCTTTCTCCATCAGTATCTTCCATGCACAGGTTAGGCTCATATGGAGTTAGGTGAAGGTTCGTTTTTGGGAGGAGGAAACACTAGGTTTAGAAACATTGGCAAATGGATCGGCGGGTGTTGATCGAGTATTCATGGGCTTGGGACTAGAATTAGGATAGGTATGTCTAGTAAAGCATCCCTTTTCATTATCTGCTTCCTGATTCAAAATGCTCTCACCCTGAGCGATAAAAGTGTTATCCACAGTCTTTGCAACAATGTCAAGCACTTGCTGCTTGTTCAACCCTTTGATCTTCAAAGTCTTAATAGCCCACCGAAGTTGTAAATAGGGATCAATACTTGTCCCGGCTTTGTTCTTGCCACTTACTTCTACTTGGCCAAGGAATTGGGTGGCTATATCGAAGCGGGACCTATTTGTTGTTGATCTGTCATCACCCAGGCTTGAGATAGTTTCAGGTTGACCCTTTTCAACTGCAGCTCACCCCAAGATTGAGGAGCTTTTTGACGGGATAGAAACCCCAAATTTTTAATCTGCCACCGTTCTTTGAAGGTTTTCGATTATTCCCAACATCTCAGCATTAGTGGGTTCAGCCATTTTGCGCCCTTGGCGTACCTGAACTGGATTGGGTGCATCCATCATGTACAAATCAGTACTTTCTAGAATGAACACCTCAGGCTTGGGTAAATGGGCCGGGGTGATGTATATGCTGGGGTTGAAGGTAGATGGGAGTATATGGATGAGGTTAAGTTGGGCAGGAGATATTCGGTCATGGATGGGAAGTGGGTTGGTGGTAATATTGGGGTCATAAGGTGGAGCTATTATCTAGTTGTCGATGAAATTTTGAACCTCATGACGAAGGCGGTAGCAACGATCGGTACCATGACCGCGCTGCTGGTGATACACACAATATTTGGTGGGGTTATGTCTATCAGGGAGTGGGTCCGGAAGTGGTTAGGGATCAAGGGCTTTGAGATACCCTTTTTCCATTAGGACTTTTAGTGCGCTGGTTAAGCTTATGTAGAGAGAGGTGAAAGTTCTTCCTTGAGCTTGGGTTGGGCCGGCTATTTGTGGGTTGATATTAGCAAAAGCGTCACCAATTTTGGGAGTGGCAACGGTGTTGATTTCAGTGGGTTTGGGAATAGTGCTACTGCTAGCATTGGTACTCCCGAAAAACACCCTCCTAGTTAGTTCGCTTGTTCTGGAAATAATCCCTTTGTTGAATGCGCTCTCAATCTAAACCCCTAATTCATGCAAAGTTTTGAAAGTGAATAGTGGAGAAATTATTATCTTCTGTAGCATATCAGGATCAAGGTTCTGCACTATTATCCGCACTTGGTCCCTCTCAGAAGGGCAATCTATCATCTGTGCTACCTTTGCTCTCCACCTTGCAACAAATTCTACAAAAGGCTCTTTAGGATTTTGGTGGGTTATTTCAAGGTCTTGAGTGGTGATTTCAAGTTGGGTATTATAAGAGTACTGATTGACAAACGCCTCAACCAACTCTTCCTAGTTCTGCTTCACTGTATCCTCCAACTTGGCATACCAAGTGGCTACTATGCTTGACAGGGTTCTTCTATACAGAGAGAGTTCCTGAGGCTTAGTCAGAACCATTGGTTTCAGGACGTCCAAGAAAAGCTGAATATGTACCATAGGATCTCCAGACCCGTCGAAACGATCAATATGTGGCATTTTGAATCTGTCTGGGAGTCTTACAATAGCCTCGGTGTACCTATCCTTAATGTTAGGAATGGAATTAAGGCCCTGTGCCTTTTTGAATTGCTTCTCAAGGTTAGCAAGTTTTAACAAGGTTGAGTCGAGCTCATTAATATCAAAGGGATAAAGCCCCTCATTAGGCTGCACCAAGGGTCTGAAAACTCGAGCTTGAACCAACCCTTCTCGATGATCTGGACCCTACAAATTTTCAACTGGTGGAGGTGGGTCAAAGTTTGGCTGGGGGCCCAAGATTGGATGTGTAGTAGATACCCCAGATGGCCATTGTATTTCAGCATTGGTCTCATCCTGTATGGCAATTCCCTGGTTTAACGCCACTATTATGGCCACAACTTCTTTTGGACTCTGAACCATCACGAGTCTGTTGAGTTGGAAATTGGGGAAATAAAGAGCTGACTGATTTTGACCCGGTTACACTTGATGTATCTGAACTGGATTAGTCTAGATGGGTTTGACTGGTTTGGGCTATTTAGAATTGGTCTTTTAGTAGTGGGTGGATTTTTTTTCTGAGTTGGCCTTTTGGGGGTCAGATAGACTAGACCTTTGCTAAATAGTTTTTTTTTTGGGATTGGATGGATTGTGAGAGGTTAAGGCTTTTTGAGTTGGATTGGGCTTGGCCTTTGCTGAGTTGGGTATTGCTCTTTCTCTAGCTCAGACAAACCTAGCATTACAAACAAAATGCCCCATCAGATCAGGATACCGAGTATGTTGGTCAAAACAAAGCAATATACAATTTGGCCCTGGTTCTGGTTCTGGTATATTTCCACCATATCAAACACAAACCCCTGGATTTTGACCCAAATTCTGATTCTGATATGACCCTCAAGGTTGAAAGGAATCACTTCAAGATTAAGACTCTCCCAGGATTGCATCATACATTCCCAAAGAGTTCACATTTTGCACAAAAGCATTCAAAACACCCTTATGAGAGGTTTAGGGTTTCTCTGTCCTAGCTTTGGAGTGATCTACGGCTTTACTATTCAAACAAGCGGTATCACATTATCCTACATATGGGAGCATCTTGTCCTAGTTTGGAATAGTCCCTATGGCTTTTCGATATGCAACTAGGCCAAATGGTCAAAAAGGGTACCTCAGCAAGACTACCTAATATACCTTTCACACCTAACATTGAGAAGTAAAAAGAGGATCAAGCGGTACAGTGGTAGTCCAGATCCAAGGGTTGTGTTCCTATTGTGGCAGAGCCCACGATCGGTCAGCCTTTTGGCAAGCTTTTCCAAGCAAGCCTCTAGCAAACCGTCCAGGAATAGCAGATGGCAAACACAGTGACTTAGGTGCACCAATGCAAATGCAATGCAAAGAAACACATAAGATTAGATAAAATTTCATATCATGAGTTTGAGTCAAGTTCTCTAAATCCCTAGCAAAGTCGCCAGAAACTGTAGCTCGACATTTTCGCACCCCCTCTCGGAAGTTCAAAATAAGCCCTACAGTTCGAACTTCCGCAGTTTTGAATCTAATCTCACAAGTGTAATATGAAATTGATAAACACCAAAGAGTCCAAATCCGGCAAATCTTTTGGAAAATCGATTTTGAATCAAATTGCCAAAAATGGATTGCTTTGCCAGATATAGAGTTGTCACCTAAATATTTTATTTTGGAAAAATTTAGGAAACCCATGACTTGTGCCAAAGGCCACGTGTCCGTCATCACCAAATTTTCCTCAGTTTGGGAACTTAGGTATGAGAGGGGAAGGTCATGAATACATTTGAGCACCTCTGCTTGCCCGATCAAAGATCGACCTCTACTAATCATGATATGAATCTTATTTACATTATATGCTCTTGTTCCAGTTTTATTAGGCTAGCATTTACTATGTGATGCGCACACACACAAGTATAGACTAGCTTGCCCGAATTGGAACAATTCAATTTCATGTTTATTTTGCAAAATTGTTTCGAAATATGGACCACTTGAAAAAGTGATCGCATATAAACATTGCTCAAATTTTTCCAATTCAAGCAATTAGCCATCATCCACAGGCATTCAGGCAGTTTAACAAGTAAACATTTAGCCTAATGGCAAGCATGCTAGACATGACAATCACTTACACTCATGCAAGTATGCTAAAGTGCTAAAAACTCACTTAGTACTCCAAGCTAAGATAAAACAAAAGAGTTATAAAAATGCATGTTCCTAACTATACAAGATGACTAATGCAACACATACAAAGAATACAATTAATAGGCTCGGCCACTAATAAGACATGTGATTCAACTGGATAATATGCGGTTAAACACGTATTCAAAGAATGTATTTAATCAACAATGCAGTTAGAATGATGAACTGAGCCTCAGTGCATGTAAGACAAATGAATGGATGCAAACATGCGATATGCTAATTGAAACATGATGCCCTTAATCTAACCATCAAAAGCGAATAAATAAAAATGAGAAAGACGTGGGGTTAGAAGACGTACACATTATTATAACATGCTCTCACAAAGGAGAGTCCAAATGAATTAAGCTAACTAGCTAACTAAGCTAATTATTACAAAACTTGAATGAATAATTAACTAACTATCTAAGCTAATTAAATATTATATCACAAATCAATTAGCTACAACTAAGCTAATAAATATTACAACACAAACTAATTAGCTACAACTAATTAATTACGACGAACAAATGATTAATTGCTAATTAAACCAATTAACTAGTTAGCTAGTCCTGGGAAGCGAGGGAGGCCCATGCATGCTTGATTTTCACCCGAAGAACATCCGCTGTCTGCCCCCGAAAGCGTCTATTTGCACAACCCTTGCATTATTTTCCTTCTCCAGATCAACTCTACCATTCTTTACAAGCATACTGCCCAAAATTCATTGGTGGCCGGCAAGCCAGAAGTGGTGGCCGGCCGGCGAGCCAGCCAACCACCAGTGGATGGTTGTCGTCCAACAATGATGGTCTGCTGGCCAGTAACAGTGGCTGGTTGGCCACTGGTGATGCACAATTCCGTGCTGCAACAAAGAGCAAACATGGCAAAAAAAGGGTATTCTCACAAGTTGTTTGTACTGTGTATCCCTCCTTATCATCAAAACATCTCAAAGGAGTGATCCACTTGGTCCTCAAACCATCAATCTAGCAATTTCATTGTATGATGGCTGAGGAACTAATGTGTACAAGTCCAATAAATGCACAAACAAGACCAAAAGCCATCACCCTATCATGCATGATCAAGGGCAATGGGGACCTTAGAAAAATTGGCACATTTCATCACTTTGAGTATGAAATGCCCCAATCTTCCTTGTATTCAATTAACGTCCGATTGAACACACCGAAACACAACCAAAATCTTATCTTGCACAATTTTAGTTTCCATTTTTTGTTTACTCATTTTAACTTACCAACCATTCATTAACCAATTAAGTCCAATGGTGAGAAGTCCTCTAAAGAGAAGGAAGTATCCAACAAGGGGTAGTTTAAGGCAAGAGAGAGGTGTTATGCCGTTGGTAATAAACCCCCAAAAGAGGATTAAACAATTAAGCATGGATCTCAATCTCAAGCTTAAACTATCTTAAGGTTGAAACAACCCTCAAAGCAAACAAAGAGTTAAGAAATGAGGGAGGTTGCAGAGGTTATACTTGCTGAAATTAAGTGAGAAAAGCATTAAAACATGCAATTAACTCAAACAAGTGATGTCTAAAGGCCTAAAACACCGAGCTTGTGAGGACACTTACACTACAAGCATGCAAAACAAAACTCAAATGCAATAACCAGCCAAAAACAGAGTCAAAACAATCCAAAATAGAGCCTAAAACATGTTGGAATTAAGCTACAAAAGCCTAGAAAAATATGCTAACACATAGAGCTATCTAGGCTAGCAAACAAGACACAAAGAAGGGAAGCTAACCCCTCCAATTTTGGACTTCAAAATATGATTTTTACCACTAAAAATACTCTGAAATTTAGTGTTCAAAAGCCCAAAAAAATATAGTTTGAAGGTGGGAAACAAAGGTGGAAAAGCCTTACAAGCAAGGTGTAAAGAAGAGTGAACCATCTCTCAACCCTTATTGGCCTTAAACCACACGTTTTAGCCTAAAAATATAGAGTTTTAATAGTCCAAAAACAGTACTAAAATGTGTTGGAATGAAGACAAAAGTAGTTAAAACAATAAACTAAAACACAGAGCATGTTAAGCTAGTAAACAAAGCATAAGGAGGGGAGGCTACCCCCTTCATTTTTGAACTTTAAAACATGATTTTAACCACTGAAATAACTCTAAAATTTAGTATTAAAAAGCTTAAAAGGAGTTGACAACAAAGTGGGAAACACAAGGGCAAAGCCTTGAGAGCAAGGTGTAAAGAAGGGTGAACCACCCCTTAATCTTTAATGGCCTTAAACCACAAGTTTTAGCCCAACAATACAGGTTTTAAACAGCTTAAAAATCAGTAGAAAAGATGGAAATCAAGTGGTGTAAAGATAGTACAAAAGCAAGAGAAGGTATACCTCTTGAGGATGAATGAATCCTTAAGTCACAAACCACCAATTTCACACTCTCAAGTGCTTCAAGAGCTCAATTCCAAGCTCAAATAACTTCATCAAGAAGTTCTCTAGATTTGTCTTAGAGTGTTTGGGCAAAGGCTATGCAAGTTGAAAGAGAGAGAGAGAGAGAGAGAGAGAATTGTAGAGAGAGAAAATTATAGAGAGAGGATTTTTTTGCTCCCAAAGTTTTTCTAACCTTTAAACCAAGAGAGAAGGTCCTCTATATATAGAAAACAAGAGCCTCAGGTCTAAATATCTCTATAGAGACAGGTGGAGCTTTGTGGAAACAGTTGGAGGAAAATATCTGCAAAAAATCTATTTTTGGTCACTAGTGGCCGACAGGCCATCAATGATGGATGGAAAAACACATTAGTGGACGACACGCCCCCAAAAGAGGGTCAATCTTCTCGAAAAAAGGTCAAAATTTTCACCATTGGCCGGCAGGACACATTGGTGGCCGGACACAAAAATCTACTTCCCAAGCCCGATTTCAAACATGCATATCTTTTTTATCCTGACTCCTTTTCAGGTCATTCTTCAGTCTAAATTGAAGCCCCGGAAGTCTAATTTCCAATGGTGGAAGCCTCACATCCAAATTCTAAGTGTGCGAGGAGATATTCCTATTTTAGTAAAGGTTTCTCATTTTTGTCCTAACCAGATTCATGCCTAACTTCTCCCAAACTAGTTTTCTTCTCTCCCCTTCTATTTTCTTCAACTCCAAACCTATAAATAAGATGTTTTGAAATATTTTTGAAAGATTTCACCTCTCTTTCATTTATTTTCACTTTGTCCTTACTCGGTTTACCGAAAAGTGCAACATTTAACGAAATGCGAGCCTTGGAACATCGTAGAAACATTTTCAAAAAATATTTTGAAGGAGAGGTTTTGAAGGTCTAAATAATTTGGCCAAAATGGTTTTGGTCAAAAATGGGGTGTAAGGTTGGGATTAGAAGCCCTCCTTACTGAAGAAATCGAACGTTTGTACAGCGTGACTTTCATCATCGAGTGATCAATCAGTGGCGCTCTAGTCTTAAGGGAGGTCAAAAATGGGGCATCTACAGGAACCTCTTTGGGGCCTCAAACCTGTCCAATTCTATTGAGAAAGGCGTTCTCAGCTTTATAGGTGATGTGTCCTCGGCATTCTGTCGCTTCCTCTGGAGGTAGTCCCTTAAATCCTCCTTAGTCCGACTAGGAGCTCGGCTGTCAACAGATTTCAGTCTTTTTAGTGTGCTGCTCTCGTTGTCGTTATGTGGCCTCTTGGACTTCTCTTCATTCACCGTATCAAAACACAGGCCCTTCCCCTTGATATAATGGGGTTCTTCGACATAAGTTCCCCTGGTACGAGGCGTCCTCTGTGAGTCACCTCTGATCGACTATCCTCGCCCGACATCCCGTGAAGGCCGATGTGAGAGCTCATTTTCCTTGCCACACTGCGAGACTGCTGGGATTATTTTTCACCCCCCTTTTTGGGTATCAGTGTTGGCCCCTAACATCAACGTGTCCTGCAACGGAAACAGTGGTTGCATGACGTTGTTCTGCATCATGAAGTTGACAACCGATTGTAGATCTGCCAACTTGTTGGCCATTCTCTTCATCTCGTCGTCCCTCCTTAGGCATTTATCCTTTCATACCTGGAGGTCGCTTTCGTTGTAATACTCATATCGGCTTGATTTCTTCAGGGCGTCTCCCTCTTTGCCGACGTCCTTATCCCTGGGATTCTGATCCCGTGCTCCTTCATTATGGTTTTCTTCCTCAATGTTAGGATCGACATGTTTACCACTCCCACTAGGGATGTCGTCCCCAATCTTTTCTCCATGCCCGTTGTTGGACATCTATTCTCCTTATGTTTCCACAGACAGCGCCAAATTGTGGGTGTTGATTTTCGATCACACAACCAAATGGGGAACTCAGCTAGAGAGCACCGGCAGAATAGATTAAGCCTGAACAACCTGTCACAAAAAGATAAGAATCCGGCAGTGGTTCGTCCACTCGAGGGCACTCTGACGATCAAGTCAGCAATCAATTATCTCTTAAAGGTAGCAAATTGTGCTTAAACTCACAAGAAAGAACTTGCTGCTCACAGTATATCACAGATACCTTAGACCCACGAGGGTGCCCTGCTTTTATAACCAGCAGTGACCTGATTCCTTTAGAAGCCTAGCTTCAGGGGACTCGAGCTCAATGCTCATCCTGCACCCTCATCTAGATAGAGATAAACACTCCCTGAACCTTATCTCTATCCAGAATGAGATCCTCTCCTGTTCTAGGACTTTTGTCCCTTATCTGTTTATTTCGAATTTCGGTATTTCTACAGATAATCTCGGCCTAGCCCAGATCACCTTGGTATCATGACCAGGCCACGTAGCACCTTAGCTGACACTTCGGCATCACCTTGGCCACGTGTTATCTTTTACAAAATACTCCCCCACACTAATTAGTGGTGAGATTACAGATAATGTTACGTAACATTCTGGTAAAGTTACCTTAATTAGGGTTGTTTTGGGTATGGTTTATAAACTAGTTTTTTTTACTTATTACAAAAAAAACGTGTAAAAAGTAAAGAGATGATATAATAGAAATAAGTCAATTAGGGTTGTTTTGAGAAATGAGTTATAAGTTTATTTTTTCGGCGTATTATGAAAAAATATGCAACAAATAGAGAATTGATGTGACTCAAATAAACCAATAAGGTAATAAGCTGGCTTATAAGCCATTCTCAAAATGACCCTAAGCCAATAAGCAACTTATTTTTATTGTCACCATTATTGTCACCAAAAGAAGCATTAGTGGTTATTTTGTGGTGAGATAATGTGTTTTAGCAGTTAGTTTACACATTTTTATGATTAGTGTTATCTATGTTTATTGTCATATACATTGTTTGGATAGAGGGGTTTGGTAAGAAAATAAAAGAAATCGTGAGAATAAGAAACCCCTTCACTTGTTTGGATAGTTAAATAAGTGATAAATGATGAGATTGGGAGAAAACGATTCTCACCAAACCTATATTTTGCTTTTTAACCAAAAGTTGTGAGATTTGGTGAGAAATGAATTGAGTTTAATGAAAATTTTCTAAAATATCAAAATTACCATTATAAAAAAACATAACTTATTAATATAGAAGGTTATTTTGATAAAATGAAATACAACACTTTCTTTTCTTTTCTCTTATTTACTCTATCCAAACAAGATAGGTGATAAATCACATTCTCTTCTATTTTATTCATATAAATATAATGGTGAGAAATCATAATCATTTTTTTTTCCACAAAAGTAAGAAATCACAATCATTGTGTTTGATTTCTGTGCGTGTGAATTTCCGATCACACTGCTAACTCAGTATTCAGCTGGAAAGCATTGGCAGAATAGATGGCGCTTGAATGACCTGCAACAGAAAGAGAAGATTCCGGCGGTGGTTCGTCCACCTGGGTGCACTCCGACGATCAAGTCAGTTATCTCAAAGATAATCAATAGTGCTTAACTTACTATTCAGAATATAAATTGCATACCTTAGACCCATGGGGGTGCCTCTCTTTTATAATTAACTCAATCCTTGTCCCAACAGAAGTCTAGCTTCAATGGACGCTAGCTCAGTGCTTATCCAGGACTCTTCAATAGATAGAGATAAACTCCCTAAGAGCTTTATCCTTATCCAGGCTGAGTCCCCTCCTCATTCTAGGACTCTTGTCCCCTATCCATTTATCCCGGATTCCGATATCTTCGGAGATAACCTTGGCCTAGCCGAGATCATCTCGGCGTTATGTCCAGGACACGTGGCACCTTGGCTGACACGTCGGCGTCACCTTGGCCACGTGCTGATACTTAGGAAATATATCCCCACAACTGCCCCCTAGGTTCTATTACCTTGGCATTCTGAGGTGATGAAATCTATATCAGTACTTCCTTCCAGTACGTCGGCTTAAAAATTTCTCAGCCGAGATCATCATTAAGGCTGACATGTCTTTTTAAAGAACAAGGATTCCAAGAGCTCCTTCACGCGTATGAGCTGTCATACATATTAACTCAACCGTTTTAGCCACGTGTCTTCCCCTTACTAGATCGTACCCCGTATGCGTTTGTAAGTCGTCTCGCGCCTGTATGCGCCGTCTGACAAATCCGTCATTCTAGGCTCATCAATTCCATTCTGCCGCCTTTTTGTGTTTTTGACAAAACTTCATTCTCCTTTCGTCTTTTCACTTTACATCGTCTTTGTTCAATCTCTCTCTCTCTCTCTTACTTTCTCAAATCCTCCATTGTTCCAAGCTCTCAAGCTCTGCTATCACCGTTGTTCACCTTCTCCGGCGAGGCTTTTGCTAATCTTTTCCGTTGCTGCCGTTCGTCTAACTTCGGTAAACTCAACACCGGCTTCTTTTCTTCGGTGAGTTACTGTTTCTTCCCGATTTTAACTTCTTGTTTCAGTTTGTCTTGTTTTTATTGAACTCCACTGTTATGCCTCTGCAATCTTGCTCATATCTTTGATATTTCAATTTGTATCTTGTTTTCCACCATCTGTTTGTTTCATGAATCTGTTTTTGCCCCATCTGTTTCCTGAATCTACACTGTTCACACATTTGTTGATTTTTGCCACTGTTCTTGGCCTGACATACCTGTGCGATCTTTTGTCTTGTGTTTCTTGATGATCCATCACTGTTCTTGACTCTGAATCACTGCTTTTGTTTGTGTTTTCTGTATTTTCTCCAGATTCTTGCGTTCAATCCCTATTTGTCTAGACTTAGGTTTGGGTTTTGTCCTAGAACACATGAACCTTAGGGAAAACTGGAACAAATCCCCCTCTGATCTTTACAAATTCTTACCCCAGCGTGAACTTTAGGTCTTGATGAGGTCTTCTGAGCCTTTATAGAACAATTTCCAACTTATACACCTTCATCGTAAGCCGACGTCATGGGAATGTGGAAACATAGGGTAGACACCTCGACCAAGTTAGAGCACTTTAGGCGAGAGTTTGACATCCTGGCCGATGTTCATCTGAGGTTGGCTGGGGAGGATGACTCTATCATGCCCACAACTGTTTCTATGCCCTTCCTTGTTGTAGCTTTTATCGAGTGCGGACTTCGACTCCCTTTGAATATCCTTTTCCATGAGATACTTCATCATTATAAGTTGAACCCGATGCAACTTGTCATCAACTCCTACTGAGTCATCAATGGCATAATAGCCTTAGCCAAACAAGAAAACGGTAGGGTTACCTTAGCCGATATCCAATACTGCTACACCATGTGTGGCCTTAAAAAAGATACGGGCTACATTTACTACCTCAAGCCGAGGTCCACAGAGTACAAAATTGTTGCCGACCTCCCTGACTCCAACAAGGGAGTTGGGGATGATTATTTCATTACCTCGGGGAACTGGGAGTTCGCTCCAGACGAGGACCTCCACCTCTATTGTCACGACCCCATTCCGCCCCTAGTAGAATGGTGCCATGATGGCCAGTAATTCGAGATTACCAAAGGCCACTTACAAGAATCCACACGCAAATCAGAGTATACATATGGGGCTTACAAATGCGGAAGCAATAAATTAAAAACTGAGTAGTCCATAAGAGCAGTGCATAAGTTGAATGAAATGTCATACATCATTACGTAGCTTTAATACAACAAATGAAGTACAAAAATACATCTTGACCAAAAGGCTTCTCAGCCATCAAATAAAAAGACAATGAAGAATAACTAAGAAGCATGATCTTCAAGATGTTGCAAAACATAATCCAAAACACGTCGGCAATCATATCGGCAAAAGACATCTGGGCGTCGCCGCCGTCTTGCTCATCACCTACATATATATAGAGAGGGTGAGCTTGGATACTCAGTGAATGGTATAAATAATAAAGGGGTTTACATGAATGATGTCCGAGATCTTTTGACAAAACAACACAAGGGATAAATTAAGTTCATCTATCAAATCTTTCAAGCTTCAAGGGATGCTTACTAACATCAATATAATACAAGAGATGACATTCCGGACAAGCAAACCCACGCGGTAAAACCGTCAGTGGCAAGGCAAGACAAGACAAGCGAGATCTCAAAACAATGGTGTCGTTGCATTATAGTCCCCGGACACTAAGGACTTGTGCTACAAATGTTTATAGTCCCCTAGCACATACGGACTTCCAAACTTTGTGCTACAAATGCTTATAGTCCCCTAGCACATACGGACTTCCAAGAATGTCATCAAAGCAAGATACAATATTTGATACGCAAAATAGGGATAATCATTCATGCTTGTAAGTAATATCCGAACAAAGCAAAACAAGGTTTTATCAAAGCTTTATAACATATCTTTATTAAAACATCACTCACATAGTTCGTCGAACGTCGGGGTCAGAGCGAGTCCAAGTCCTACAAACACATGGCAAGTCTATTGAATGTACTCTTAAACAATCTTCACATGCATACAAAATGACCTCGGCATTCACCAAAACTAAGTCAAATCAGAACAAACACTGTTTCTCATCTCGGGGAAACATGCTGGGCACCAACCAAGTCTTGGTCGAGGTCCCACACCTTCTCGCCGAGGTGTGGTCCCGAGGGCCACTTTCAAGGATACATGAAGTCGGGGAAAAATCTGGGTTTTCCCTCTGCTCAAGAACATGAAGAACATGAACATGAAAGATATGAAGGAAATGAATGCAAAGATCATAACTTATTATTATAAAATTTGAGATTTCATGTTATGAGTTTGAAAACATGGACCTGGGTACCCTTACTTGAGGATCTTACGAAAACAAACACAAAAACATGTAACTTGTTGCGAACTTTCGGATCAAACGAGGCTTTTCCTTCAAGAACTTATGAACACTAACTTTCTCTTTCTAAAACCAACTTTAAATCAATGCATGGTATGCATAACAAATTCAATCGTGCAATGCAGCTAGATGATCAATGCGAACAACAAGAGTAGATCAAGATTCTAACCTCAAATCAAGAATCTAACGGTTTGAACTCTAAAAATCAAGCTTGCAATCCACTTTCTCACTCTAAAACTCCTCCTTCTTCTCCTAGAGCTTCTCTCTCCTCAAGAACAAAGATATGATACAAAATGATACATCTCTCTCTCTGCCGGCTGACTTAACACTCAGCTCGGACACGTGGCAGTGGCTGGTTGGTTCAACTCCAAAAAGATGACTGATTGAAAAGACAAGACTATGACAAGGTGTGTTCAACAAGCTAGGTGGCAAGGGACTCCGGCAAGTAATGACATCGGCTAACAACAAGACTTCGGCAAGCAAAGAAACAATGACCTCGGCCAGAAAGGACAACACTTGGCCCAGCTGTGCCACACCTCGGCCTAGATGTGCCACACCTCGATCTAGGTCGTACCAGTCTAGGGCAAGATCACTTGGGTTCAAGGGTAACATCTCGGCCCAGATAGTACACATCTCGGCCTTGGTAATGAACACCTCGGCCTAGATGATGATATCTCGGCCAATATGTCAGGGTGCGGGTGAAGGCCAACCAGAGAAATCCCAAGATGGTCCTAAGTGTAAGAGTATCAAAGGGGCGACCTAGGCTCAAGATGACCTCGGCTGAAACACACACACCAATAAGGAACATAGCATTCAAGTAACACTTATGCAAGACAAGTCAAGATTTGAAATGCAAGCTTAACAAAGGAAAATCATATAAAATGCACGTGAGTACGGTTAGGGCAGTGTGAGGGTCACTACATCTATCCTCTTATTCGAACAGTTTTTGTAGAGGGCAATGGTAAGAGCCCTGTGTTCATACTAACTTGTTTTTAAAGTCTTCAATACTTTATTTGTTCTAATGTCTGTTTTCTCTTGCAGCTCTTCCTCAGCCACCAAAGGGCTTCTGCCAGTCTTTCTTTCCCAGCAAAGACTTGAGGAAACTATTGGATCTGCTAGTCCACAAGCGGAGAGCCCCTTTGGTACTCAATTTCATTCCCACCTACAAGTCGGTTCTTCCCGACGTTCCAAAGAAGAAGAAGAAGAAGAAGAGTCTGTCTCCTCCTTCTGCCATGACTCCTCAAGCTACCTCCACATCTCGGCCAGATCAAGGATCGACTTCTGATCCAGCAGAGCAGCCGTCAACTTCGGCTCCATATCTGATCCCAATATCCCAGCGCCAACGCCGGTGACGAACTGTTTTTGCTGCCGAGATGGGTCGCCAGAAAGCAGTTGCTAAAGATCTCTTGGCCAACGTACCCTCTACCGTAGACGCCCAACCTGCGCCATCTTAGCCAAAGCCGAAGTAAAAAAGGATAAAGAAGGCTCAGCCAAAGGCAACGATAACTCAGATTGATACTGAGGATACCTTGCCAATTTTGAAATTGGCTTCGAGCGAGAAGACTACCTCCGCCCCCGAGAAGAGACCCACCGAGGTCGAACCTTCACAATCAACTCGGTCAAAGAGGCCGAGGTCAGAGTCTGCCACAGCGTTGGGCTCCATGAAGGCTGGTGCCCCCTGGGCTCCACTTATTACTTTGGAGGACAGGCCAGTCTTTGTTGAGGATAGTGCCGACGACATTCATGTCGGCGTCGCTCTTAGTACCGCTTTGCTTCTCCCTAGAGATCTTGACCGAAACGCGGAGATGACTGAGTATGAGAACTTCGCCTTGATGCTCCAATGTTCTGTTCAAGTAAGTCTCCACACTTGGTATCTTTCTTTCTTTTTTGTATTTAGAAAATTCTCTAATAACTTTTGCTTTATTCACTTTCAGGCCATCCAGCATGCTCATTCCTTCTCAATGCAAGCCTTTGAGATCTGGAAGGAGCTGACCGACAAGAAGAGGGAGGTCTCCAGTCTACAGAAGACCAATAAAAGCTTACAATAAAAAATGAAGACTTTGGCAGACCAGGCTGAGGCTGCTGTTAAAGCCAAAGATGATGCCGAGGAGAAGGCAGATTCTGCAGAGGCCATCAAGAAGGTTCTTGAGGTCGAAAAAAAAGACGCCGAGGAAAAGATGGCCCAGGCCCAGAAAGAACTGCAAGACGCCTTGGCCACAAAAGACGCTGAGCTCAAGGCCGCCAATCAGAAAGGATACAATGAGGGGGTGGCTGATGTCACCTCGGACTACGAAAAACAGGTGAAGCAGGCATGCAACAAGGGTTTCACCCTTGGTTGGATGACTTTGCTGAAAAAGCTCGAAGTCCCCGAGGACTCCCCCCTCAGGAACGCCGACGTCCTTCCTCTTCCATTCCCCCCCAACTCCAAGCCAATCCGACGACGATTCTGAGTCCGAGGAGGAGGCTTTGGTGAGGAAGTCTAAGGAAGCTGCTGGGGCCAAGTCCCCTACTCAAAATGAGCAAGTCCTGGACTTGACTCAAGATGAGGAAGGTGAGGAGGTTCCCAAGGATGTTACCCCTGAGAAGGCATCATCGGACGTGCTTCTCGCAGACAAGAGCCTTGATCAAACCCTTCAAGAGATAGATGCCGAGCTCGCGGCTGAGAAAGCTGCCGAGATGTCCTCCCAGCAGTCTTCTGAACTTCAAACCCAACTATCTGCTGTTGCTGAGGAGTCTTAATTTTGATGTCTTTTTCCTTTATATTTTGTACTTTTGTTTTTCTTCTATTTAGAACAATTGTAAGCTTTGGCCGATGTGTCATCTTTTGAATGTTAATACAACTTCCTTTCCTGAATGCTTGTATCTTTGTCTTCTCTTTACTGCTCTTATATGATTCCATACTTGGAATATTTTGCATATCTTCAATGCACACTTTATTTGTGTAATTTTCTAGGGGTGAAATACGTCGGCTATAAGTACTCAGTTTAGTATAGTCTTGGCCTTAACTTGTAAATTTTTCACAAATTTCAACAAGTGTTAGACATAACCTTAGTTTAACTTCAACTTGTAAACTTTTCTCAAGTTTCAACAAGTGCTAAACATGATCTCGGCCTAACTCAACTTGTAAATTTTTCTCAAATTTCAACAAGTGTTAGACATAATCTTAGTTTAACTTCAACTTGTAAACTTTTCTCAAATTTCAACAAGTGTTAAACATGATCTCGGTTTAACTTCAACTTGTAAATTTTTCTCAAATTTCAACAAGTGTTAAACATGATCTCGGTTTAACTTCAACTTGTAGACTTTTCTCAAGTTTCAACAAGTGTTAAACATGATCTCGGTTTAATTTCAACTTGTAAATTTTTCTCAAATTTCAACAAGTGTTAAGCATGATCTCGGTTTAACTTCAACTTATAAATTTTTCACAAATTTCAACAAGTGTTAAACATGATTCTATCTTTCCAAGAACCATTTTCCAACTTTTTGCCCCTAATGTGAACTGAAGTTTCACTTGGGTTCTCATTATGCATGTATGCCAGAAACATCGGCAAGTATCGTATTAGTCATAAGTGTAAGAAGTCAAGCTAAAACTTTATTTATTTATTTCGGCAAATAACAAAGAACAAAAAAGTCTAATGATAGAAAAATTTCAAATTGCAAGTATTCCAGGGTCTCGGCAACTCTTTGCCTTCATTATCTTCGAGCCGATATGCCCCATTGCCCAATACCGAGATGATTCTATAAGGTCCCTCCCAATTTGGGCCAAGCTTGCCTCCCTGGGATCCTTCTTGTTGCCGACGACTTTTCTCATGACCAGGTCGCCGACTTGGAACTCCCTTGGGTTAACCTTCTTATTATAAGCCCTAGCAAGTTGCTGCTGGTATACCGCCAGCTGAATTGCAGCTTTCTCCTTTCTTTCTTCTAGAAGATCCAGATCTCGGGCTAAGAGTACATCATTAGTTCCGTTCTCTACTCCCTGGGTTTTGATCCCTGGGATGTCGATCTCCAGTGGAATTACAACTTCTGTGCCATAAGCCATGGCAAAGGGGGATTCCCATGTTGATCTTCTCGGCGTAGTCCGATATGCCCAGAGTACACTGGGCAACTCATCCACCCACTTTCCTTTTGCTGCTTGCGGCCTCTTCTTTATCCCATCCAAGATAACTTTGTTGGATGCTTCTGCTTGTCCATTGCTTTGGGGAAAGCTTGGGGTTGAAAAGTAATTCTTGATTTTGAACTTTGCACAGAAGCTCTTGATTAGCTCACTGTCAAATTGTGTTCCATTGTCTGCAACTATTGCTCTTGGGATCCCAAATCTTGTGATTATGTTATTCCATATGAAGCTCTTTATATCCACATCTCGGATTTTGGCTAAGGGCTCAGCTTCTATCCACTTGGTGAAGTAATCTGTTGCTACCAGCAGGTACTTCCTCTGCCCAGTTGCTTGGGGCAGTTGTCCGACAAGATCCATTCCCCATTGGGCAAACGGCCAAGGACTGGATACTGGGTTTAGGTCTGCTGCTGGTTGGTGTATCAGAGGTGCAAACCTTTGACACTTTTCACACTTTTTGACATAGGCCTCTGCATCTTTCTACATGTAGGGCCACCAATACCCCTAGGTAATGGCCTTATGAGCTAGTGATCTGCCCCAACATGGCTTCCACAAATTCCTTCATGTATTTCATATAAAAAACCTTCAATTTGTGAAGGATGTACACACCTCAAAAGGGGTCCAGTGAAGGATCTTCTGTTGAGATGTCCTTCTACTGTCAGATTGAATCTTGTCGACTTCAATCTGATCTTGTGTGCCTCTTTGTGGTCATCTGGCTGCTTCCCTTCCTTCAGGAATGCTACAATTGCATCCATCCAACTTGGTCCCATGTCTACACACATTGCTTCACGCTCTGTGGTCAGTGGTTCGATGCTGGGGCCCGATAAGTAGTCAACTATAATTGTCCTTGCTTTTCCAGGCTGTATTACACTAGCCAGGTTGGCCAGTGCATCAGCATGACTGTTATCATCTCGGCTAACCTGATGTAGTCGGTAATTCTGAAACAAGGCCGCCAACCTGTTGACCTTCTTTGCGTAGGCCGTCATTCTTTCATCTCTGGTTGCAAACTCGCCTGTCGTCTGGTTGACTATGAGCTGGGAGTCGCAGAAGACTATTACCTCATCTACTTCTGCTGCCACTGCCAGCTTCAGTCTTGCAATCAATGCTTCATACTCTGCTTCATTGTTTGAGGCTTTAAACCCCAAACGAATGGGCTGTTCCAATATCTGTCCATCTGGAGATACCAGTACTACTCCTGCCCCCACTCCTTGTCGATTTGAACTCCCATCAACAAACAGTCGAAAGGAGTCACCGATGTAAATGCTGCAGGGTCTGAGTTTTTCTTCCTTCCTTTGTTCCGTTGCCCTCGACTGGGCTTCTCCTTGCTTGCTTGGACATCGTTTATCTCGGCTCAATGGAGCCCGATGTGTGATGGCTCCTGGAGTGAACTCGGCCACGAAGTCGGCCAAGACTTGGCCTTTGATTGCTGTTCTGGGTCTGTATTCCAGGTTATACTGCCCCAAGGCTACTGCCCATCTGGCTATTCTGCCTGTTAGATCTCCTTGCTGCAACAGGGACTTCAAAGGGTGTTCTGTTAGCACCATAATTTTGTGGGCTTGAAAGTAATGGTTCAGCTTCTTTGAAGCCATTACTAAAGCCAGCGTCAATTTCTCTAGGGGTAGATACCTGGTTTCTGCATCAGCCAGCGTTTTGCTTACATAGTAAACAGCCCTTTGCTCCCATTTTTCTTCTCGGATTACCACTGCGCTTACTGCGTGCTCTGAAACTGCTAAGTACAAAAACAGCTCCTCTCCAGGTTCTGGATTTGAGAGAACCGGAGCCGTGGTCAAATACTTCTTTAAGTCGGCCAGGGTAACTTCGCACTCTTCTGTCCACAAGAAGTCTGCGGCTTTCTTCACTAAGTTGAAGAAGGGTTTGCATTTGTTAGAGCTTCTACTTATGAACCAGTTCAGGGCTGCTGCCCTTCCAGTTAGCATTTGCACCTGTTTTGCAAACATCGGGCTCTTTAACTCTAGGATGGCCTTAATCTGATATGGGCTGGCCTCAATGCCCCTTCTGGTCATCAGGTATCCCAAGAACTTACTAGATCCAACTCCAAATGCACACTTCGATGCATTGAGTCGAAGCCGATATGTTTTAAGGATGTTAAAGACTGCTTTCATATCGGCCAAATGACCTTCAGGTTCCTTGGTCTTCACGACCATGTCATTGATGTAAACTTCAACCGTTCCGCCAATCAGGTGTTTGAACATCTTGCTTACTAATCTTTGGTAAGTTGCTCCTGCGTTTTTTAACCCAAAAGGCATCACTCTGTAGCAACACAGCCATTTTGGGGTGATAAACGCAGTTTTCTCTTCATCTGGGGGGTACATGGCTATCTGATGGTACCCCCTATAGGCATCCAGGAAGCTCATTCTTCCATGCCTTGAAGTGGCGTCTACCAGCTGGTCAATCTTGGGTAGAGGAAAACTGTCTTTGGGACAGGCCTTGTTCAGGCTGGTAAAGTCCACGCAGACCCTCCATTTACCATTCTTTTTCTTCACCACCACTGTATTTGATAGCCATGTCGGGTAATTTACCTCTCGAATGGCCCTGGTCTCCAGAAGTCTGTCTACTTCCTCTTCCACTGCTTCGACGTGCATCAACATCGGTCTTCTTGCTCATTGGATTACAGGTTTGGCCGACCTGTCAACGTTCAGTTTATGGCAAGTGACCTCGGGGTCAATGCCAGGCATTTCGTAAGGCGTCCAAGCAAACACCTCAATATTTGCTCTCAAGAAAGCTTCCAACTCTTTTTCCTCTTCTTCGGCTAAGCCCGAGCCGAGAAGAAAGAAGCGTTCTTCATCCCCCTCCTAGACGAGGATTTTCTTTAGTGCTTCTTCGTTCTTCTCGGCCGGCTCCTCGTCGACATCCTCTAGGACTTCCACGTCCTCGTCTTCGATCTCTGCCCTTTCTGGTTCTCGTATGCTGCAGGTGGATTTCATTGTTGCCATGGAGCAATTCTTTGCCTGCAGCTGATCTCCTCTAACCTCCTCTATCCCATACTCTGTTGGGAACCGCAATAGTTGATGCAATGTTGAGGGAACAGCCCCCATTGCATGCAACCATGGCCTTGCCAAGATAATATTGTAAGGGGAGGGTGTGTCGATTACGGTGAACTCTGTCTTTATCTTCTTCGTGCCAGCCTGCACATTTAAGCTTACTGCTCCCAGTGGCCATGTCGGCGTTCCATTGAACCCGACCATTGGGCCATTGCATTGCTCCATATCGTCTGGGTGAAGGCCAAGCTCCTTGTAACATCTGACATACATGATGTCACAAGAGCTGCCTTGGTCAATCAGGATGCGCTTCACTTGGCACTCCCCAACTTGGAGGGATACTACCAAGGTATCGTTGTGCGGATGCTGGACCATCTCAAGGTCGGTTTCAGTAAAGGACACTACTGGTCCCTGACACTCCTTGGCCCGATGTCGTTTCTTCCCGACCTGGTATACGTGCTGCAAGTGCTTTACCTTCTGGGTCTCTCCCCGTATTTCATTTTCGTTGACCTTCGAATGAATTATGTTAATTACTCGAGGTCCTCCTGCCTGAGGTTGCTGTGCTGGGGGAGGCAGAGCTGCTGGTGCCTGAGGCAATCTTGCCTGCTTTTCCCTTGTCCTGGCCTCATCTACAAGATCTCTCAAATGGCCTTGCCTTACCATGTCTTCCAGGTGTGCTTTCAGGGCTCTGTAACCCTGAGTCATATGCCCATCTTCATTATGGTAAGCACAATGCTTACCAAGGCTTCTTTCCATAAATTCTCCCGGCATCCTAGCTGGTGCTCTAAAATAGGGCTGGGATCGGATTTTGTCCAGGACTTTGTGAATTGGGATTTGGAACACTGTTGTGACTGCCTGTGCAGCCCTCAGTCCTACCTCTTGCTTGTTGGATCCATTGTTACCTCGGCCTCGCTTCGGCGAGCCGTTCCCTTTCTCTTGCTTTGTCTCCTTGGCTCCTGATGTGTCTTCCTCGGCTCTGGCATACTTCTTAATTCTGGCCATGAGCTCTTCCATGCTTTTTGGCAATGTCTTTGCCAAAGACTTTCGTAGTGGACAGTTATCTTTTAGGCCGTTCTTGAAAGATACGACCGCCACCTCTTGATTGCACTCGGGTATTCGGTTGAACACTTCATAGTATCTTTTAGCATAGACCCTAAGGCCTTCATCGTTACTGATTCTCAGAGCCATCAAGGCATCTACCCTTAATGGCTGTAGTTTGTTTGTCACGAACCTAGCCACGAACATCTCGGCCAGGCCTTCCTAAGTCTTCACACTTCCTTTTGGCAGTTTGCGAAACCAATCTGATGCGATCTCCCCGAAGGATGAGGGGAACACCTTGCAGAGCAATGGCTCGTTCCCAATGTATAGCGCCATCGAGTTCAGGTATAATCCGACGTGAAAGTTGGGGTCCGTCTTTCCGTCGTATATCTGGAACCTCGGCATACTGAATCTTTTCGGGGCCTCAAATTTGTCCAACTCTGCCGAGAGTGGTGTTTCGGCTTAACAAGGGAAGTTACCTCGGCATCCTGTTGCTTCCTTTTGAGGTAATCTCTCAAGTCCTCTTTGGTCCACCCAGGAGCTCGGCTATCTCCCGACTTCAGTCGTTTCGGCGCACTACTCTCAGCTTCGTTGTGAGCCCTCTTTGACATTTCTCCATTAGATGTGTCGAAGCACAGCGCCTGCCTTTGAACATGCCGATGTTCTTCGGGGTTTGCCTCTTTGGTGCGATGCGTCCTTCGAGATTCTTCCCTCCTTGACTCTCCTCGCCCGACCTCCCTTGAAGGCCAGTGAGAGTGTCTTTCGCTCCTGGTATGCTGGGAGGCTATAGGGATTGTTTTCTGCCCTCCCTTCTGTGCATTGGCCGCTGGAATCGGCGTGTCCTGCAGCGGGAACGGTAGCTGCATGACGTTGTTTTGCATCATAAAATTGACGACCGATTGCAGGTCAGCCAATTTGTTTGCCATCTCTTTTACTTCTTCGTCCCTCCGCAGGCATCTATCTTTCCATACCTGGAGGTTGTCCTCGTTGTAATACCCGCTTCGATCTGGTTTCTTTGGCATGTCGCCATCTTGGCCGACGTCTTTCCTGCCGTGATTCTGGTTCTGAGTCTCCTCGTTGTGACCATCTTCCTCCATATTAGGATCAAGGTGCTTACCGTTTCCAGTAGGGGTCTCATCCCCAACCTTATCCTTCTGTTCGTCACTGGCCATTTATTCTTCTTTCTTTCCCACAAACGACGCCAAATTGTGTGAGTGAATTTCCGATCACACTGCCAACTCAGTATTTAGCTGGAGAGCACTGGCAGAATAGATGGCGTTTGAATGACCTGCAACAGAAAAAGAAGATTCTGACGGTGATTCGTCCACCCGGGATCACTCCGACGATCAAGTCAGTTATCTAAAAAATAATCAATAGTGCTTAACTTATTATTCAGAATATAAATTGCGTACCTTAGACCCATGGGGGTGCCTCTCTTTTATAATTAACTCAATCCTTGTCCCAACAGAAGCTTAGCTTCAATGGACTCTGGCTTAGTGCTTATCCAGGACTCTTCAATAGATAGAGATAAACTCCCTAAGAGCTTTATTCTTATCCAGGCTGAGTCCCCTCCTCATTCAAGGACTCTTGTCCCCTATCCGTTTATCCCGGATTTCAATATCTTCGGAGATAACCTCGGCCTAACCCAGATCATCTCGGCGTTATGTCTAGGACACGTGACACCTCGGCTGATACGTTGGCGTCACCTTGGCCGCGTGCTGATACTTAGAAAATATATTCCCACAATTTCAATTTTTTTAATTCAATTTCCAAGAAATTGAGTTTTTATTTTTCGTGTTTTTTTGTTTTTTGTTTTTAGTGAATATTTTTAAAATTTTAAGCAATTTTTTTATTTTTTTAGATGCACCTTACTTAGATGTATCTAAATAGTAAAATATTTGTAAAAAAATATTTTAAAAAATTAATAAATACATAAAAATACGAAAAATGTATTGAATTTTTTTTTTGTTTTTTATTTTTTGTTTTGTAGTTTTGGTATTTAGTGAATTTTTTTTAAAAAAAATTCACAAATATTATATTTTTTAAGTGTATTTATGTTAGGTGTGTCTAAAAATTTTAAAAAGTTACTTAAAATATTAAAAAAATAATAAAAACAAAAAAAAAATATGAAAAATGAAAAGGTAAAATTTTTTGAAAAATAAAATTTAAAAACTGAAACCAAACCGAATAAATTTATTTATTTATTTATTTATTTTCATTTTACCTCACGATCTAAGGCCTCGTTTGGGGAGCAATTATTTTAGCCAAAAAGTCACTGTAAGTTATCAAATCGCTCTCTCTATTTTTTTGTATATCTTTTCATAAAAAATCAAAAAATTAATAAAATAATTTATTCCCAAATGAGGCCTAAATGAAGTAATAATGTAATCAATTATTTTAATATATTTTACCTGCTAGTTGACATGTTCTACAGGTCATCAATGCATAACAATAATCATACAAGTGTATAAGATGAAGCACAAAACTATACAAAAGAGTACATATTAGTGCTGTGCATATCATAGAATTTTCTTGCAGGGTAATAACAAGAGCTGGGTTTAAATAAAAATGAAATAATACTCATGATAAATATAAAGAAATAGTTTACGAATATCCATGGTGAATCCCCTTGGTATCCATGATGGATTCAATTGTAATCCGCGGCTAAATATTTTTTTTTCTATATATCGATACTGTTTTTCTAAATAATTCAACTTTTGAAATTATTATGTGCTGATACATTACGAGGCACCTAAGCTAGAATTAACTCGATAAAATCATGTATGAAAATAAAATATGGGTTTTGTTAATGTGCATTCTTTAAGATACATGCTAAGTAAATTTAAAAGATTGTATATTTTTTATGGAATAGGATGCCCTCCAGTCGACTATTTAGGTCTGTGGAGTCTACCACGAGTCCCATTTCGATGATTTGAACTGTTCATTTTGTCGGGCATTCCATCTATTACATCCACACAAAAGATTAGGTCAATCCCTTCAACTTGTTCAATTTATTGTATTTGTCACTAAAAAAATATATGATTTATTTTTAAAAACACAATTGTTGTCTAATTTTTTGGTAAAAAATTGAACAAGTTACAATTATTGGATCGACTTAAATTTTTTTGGGATGAAATACATAAAGTGTCCAATAAAATAAATGATTCGGATTATCGAAATGGGACCATTGGTGAGCCCCTTGGGTCCAAACAGCATGCTCCAATCCAAAATTTGGACTAAAAAGGGGTCATCCTCTATTTTTTATTACACTTACTTTCATGCAGAATACACAAGCCTTTTAAGCAGGGACAACCTCATGATTTTCATATAGGAGCAAATATATACATACTAAAAAAAAAAAAAGTGTGAATTATAAGATTGATTTCTACTAGTATAAAAAGTCAAAACTAAGATGAAAAAAATATATAAATAGCATATTTTTTGTATCCACATTTAGTTACAAAATATAGTAACTATAAAATAATCTATATATTAAAGTAAGGTATCTTTAGTGGTTGTGCTCGACACTTTTTCATGTCATTAAAAATATCTATGATAAAATTGATATTAAAATCTTGTACAATATCTTTCTTAATGAACATGATCAAATAACTAGTTAATACATTGTTCTCTTCATTACATACTAGGGCTTAAAACTAGTTATAAGACATTGATTTTTGTAATTATATTTTGATTCCATGTTTCATAAATATAGAATGGTAACCACTTAAACTTTTTTGAAAATTTAGAGAGGATGACGACTTAAAATTTGTAAAAGAAGAAAAACTTAGAGGCGACGCGCCTCTATAATTTGTAAAAAATTATAACTAATACTACTATAATAAATGGTGTTTTTGAAATCGTAAGGGGGCGATTGCCCGCTCTTACCCCATCTAGGTTGATCCTTGCTTTTAAGTTTTTTTTTATGAAAAGATGAAACTATTATTCCATATCTTGAATCTTATAATGTGGTCATATTTATATCCATAACTGAACCTATACAACAGATATGTATCTAATCATTCTAACTAACTCACATGTGCTTAATTACTTTGTAACTAACTTCCTAACAAACTATCAATACGTCACATAGATCATATAACAACTATTAAGCTAATGCAGTTACAAAAACTAAGTTGCAACTCGGCTCCATAAAGTGAGACCTCATTGAACTATAACATGAGCTGCAACCTAAGCTGCTACGAGTGATCTTTAAGCTGTTCTGGTTCCTTGATTTAATATCCTCAACATCGCCCTTCAAGCTAATGGGGTGATTGAACACCATGAGTTTGTCTTTGAGATATAGAAATCTGGAGACTGGGAGAGGTTTAGTAAAGATGTCTACCGATTGATCAATAGTGGGAATGTACTAGAGAACAAACTGCTTAGCAAGAACTTTATCACGGACAAAGTGGCAATCAACTTCAATGTGTTTAGATCTTGAATGAAATAAAGGATTAGATGCCAAAGCAATAGCAGAAACATTGTCACACTAGATAATATGAGACATAAGAGAGGAAATGGATAAGTCATTAAGAAGTGTAACAACCCCGACCCATGATTAAGCGTTAAACCATGATTAAGAATTCTTAATAAGTAATTAAGATGAAATCTTGAGTTAATTACATGTGCATTGCATTATTTGTGTTTATATCTGTTAGCTGTAGGAATATCTATTTGTGTCTCTGTTTTGTTCAGCAAATTGAAGGCCTTATCGGCATCCAATCATGAAATCGATTTGAATTATGTGTTATTTGGAATTTTTAGAACATTATGGTAGGTTTAATTGAAATTCGATTCGAAGCGAAATAATTAGAATAAAATAGTGCAAATTTGTTTAAGTTAAGTCAAACTTAATTAAGTTTCCTATTTGAACCTATATAAGGTATAGACATCACTTTGAGGCATCTTCGCTTCATCACTTTGAGCCTAAAACGTGAGAGAGAGGAAGGGATCGATAAAGTTTGGGATCAAACTTTGAGTTTTGAAAGGAGATTACTAGGAGATTGGAGAATTACTTAAGAGCATCACCAAACCTTAAAGAATTGAAGACTCTAGGTGAGAATCTTATCTTTAAGCTTTGTATTCAAGACATATGTGATAGTGCTCAATATAGTAAGATGGCTTAACATGAGAATTGAACTTAGATTGAGGAATTTGGGAAAAATCATTGCATACATGTATAAGTTATGAAGTTTTGAGTTTAATTTCAAAGAATTTCAACATGGATGTGTTCATTTTGCCTTTGGTTTGAGAATTCATGAAGTTACAACCAAATTATCTCAATAGTTCATTATTTGGAAGCTTTGAACTCAAGAACTTCTATGCATGTCATGTTTTCAACATTTCAAGATTGAGTTTAAGCAATTCACATGTTTTTGGGCCTTGATTTTACGAAATTGCTTTTATTTCAAGAAGTTATAAGTTTATCTATATGTTTTCTCAACTTTGGGCTAAAAAAAGATGTGTTTTGAAATGTTAAAGATGGGTTTTACAGTTTGGAGGTGAATTTGAAAATTTCAAAATTCGATCTCATCGCTCGAGCGACAGATCCTGCGCTTGAGCGACCACCTTGTTTTTGCACCTTCGCTCGAGTGACCAAAAGTTGGCTCGAGCATAAAATGCATGCTCTCAGAAGTTTACCATTTTTGCAAACCGCTCGAGCGACAAGAGTTGCGCTCTCGCAAGGACCTCAGTCTCACGTCAAGCGAAAAAATCAAGCAACCAGTACTTTTATTGTAACAACCCCAACCCATGATTAACGTTAATCCATGATTTAATATGCCTAATAAGTTATTAAGATCGGATTTTGAATTAATTGCATATGTGTTGCATTATTTGTGTTTTTATCTGTTCATTGTAGACATATCTGTTTGAATTTCTATTTTGTTCTGTAAATCGAAGGCCTTATCGGCACCCGATCGCAAAATTGACTTGAATTATGTGTTAGTTAGAATTTTTAGAATTTTGTAGTGGGTTCAATTGAAATTCGATTCGGAACCAAATAAATAGAATAAATGATTTCACTTAGTCGTTCTTAACTTAACGTAATTAATTTTCCTAAGTAAGCCCACTTAAAGTCACTACCACCATTTTGTATACATTTTACACTTCCTTTCCTCATCCTTTGAGCTCAAAAATGTAGAGAGAGAGAGAGAGAGAGAGAGAGAGAGAGAGAGAAGAAGGTGAGAATTGTGATCAAACAAAGGAAATACTAGAGAGTGAAAGGAATATAAAGATAAGAACTAATTTTGGTATGGGATTTTAGTGAATTTACCATTCGGAGCTAGATTGGAGAACTAAGGTAAAAATTCAACCCTTTGGTTGTGTATTTAAGATGGCTAATGTAAGAATTCAAAAGAATGTAAAGATTCAAGTCATGATTTAAGCTAAGGAAGATGAATATAGAAAGAATTCAACCATGCATGCATAATTCACTAAGATTTGTAAGTTGTTCCTAAAGAATTTCCACACGCATATCCATATTTTGGTATTGGTCAAGGACTTCATCATGTTTATGACCTAAGTGTTCCATTGGATCATGTTTTGGGAGCTATGAACTCAAGTGAATACATGCATGTCATGTTCACCTCAAGTTCTCACATTTCAAGTTGAATTTTGCACAATTGATATACTTTGGGGCTTTGATTTCATGAAATGATCTTCGATTCTCAATATTTTTCAAGTTTAGACAAGTTTTCTTGAGTTTTGGCCCAAAAGAACATGATTTGTGGTTTTGAATTTAGGTTTTGAAGTTTAAAGGCAGTTCTAGAAATTCCAGAATTCACACTGTCCGCTTAAGCGAGCAAAGTGTCGCTCAAGCATGAAAATCGAGCTCCCATAAGTTTTTCAAAATTTTACAGGTCACTTAAGCTACCAAAGTGACGCTCGAGCGAGGACCTTTTTTACTGAGTCTTCCGCTCGAGCGAAAATTTCACGCAACCAGTACTTTTGCCAAGTTTGCAAACTGCTCGAGCGAAGGAAGTTACGCTTGAGCGACCACTCACATTTTTCATTTCCGCTCGAGCGAAGAAACTTACGCTCGAGCGGAGAAACCTACGCTCGAGTGGGGGCCCTGTTTTTAAAAATTTAACCAAGTGTTTTCTAGTACATTTTGGCATCCTCATTGCATCCTAGGCATTCCTAGGCCAAGATTAGGACACCCTAAGGAGGATAAGGAGAAGAAACATAAAGAGCAAGTGAAATGAGTTATGTACAAATCAAGTATGCGTTACAGCGTATGTATCTGTTATGATTAATGTAGGTCACGCGCCGTGAGCGGTTGATCCATTGGTTTACTGTCAATCTATCTGTATAACTAGCTGTGAGCAATAACTTAGTAAAGCTATGTTCGATATGAAATACTTTATGAACTTTATGATATGATATGAACCGTTTTCGAAAGTTACAAAAGGCTATTATGTGATTACATGAATGATGATCCACTTCTTTGAAATGCTTATGTGGTATCCTTAGTAGAGGCCCTCACCTAGGGGACATAATACTGTGGCTTATGGTCATGAGACCTTCGCCTGGGGGAAACAATACCGTGGCCCAGGCCCTCGCTTGGGGGAAACAATACCGTGGCTCAAGTATGAGATATGTTACCCGATACCGGAGATTCCATTGTGGAACTTAATAAGCTTGACCAAAGAGATATGTTTAATGCTAATGGATACACCACTCAAGATAAGAATGTGACTATGATTTTGTTTCTATATATAAGCATGATTATGTTTCTGTTTAGTAAGAGACTTGAAATTAAATTGTGATGGGCATCATTCATCTAAACCCTTTACTCTGTTATTATTCACTAGGCTCCGACTCATTATTCATATTATGTATGTAGGTGACCAGGCAAGTGATCAGGGCCAGAGTTGATGGCCTTAAATTCTGTTTTGACTGCCATCCTTTGCACCTCCCAAGGAGGTTCTGGATCGAGTCAAGCCATGTGGCCATTTTTTTTTGAAAGTTCAAAACAGTGATCTCTCTTGTTTTGTGAATAGTTTTTTTTTAATTATCTTTATATGGGGTGACGTATAATTGCTGTATCTATGTGACGTCATGTGTATGCTTATAAAGTTCAAAATTATTTTGTTCTATGTATGTCTGCACAGCTCATTGGACGTTGTATTTTGTATATTTGCTTCCGCATCCCCTTGATTACATGTTATTTTGTTCAGAGGCCTTTGGTAATCCAAGGATTACTGGCCGATTACTACACTAAACCTATAAGGGCGGGTTTGGGTCATGACAGAGTAGTATTAGAACATGTGTTATACCGTACACACGAGTCTATATGAGCTTAGGATGTCCTAGAAAGAATAAGGGACATATCACCAGCATATGTGAGTGTGTGGTAATCTTTATACATATGAAAACTGACTTTGACTCTGGACAAATTAAATTGAAAGAAGTGAACAAGAGTATTCCTATGTTTACTATTACTTGGTGTCTTTATAGCAACATGAAGAATGTAAGGAAAAATGATACAAGTGAATCTTCTGAGGCCCGAATGAATATAATGGAATAGATGCTTACAGCCCTAACTGAGGCAATAACGCAACAACAGAGACAACAACTTTTGCCTCCTCTGCCTCCGTCGGTACAAGTTGAATTGGATAACAATGACATTATCAATCTAACTCAGAAATTTATGAAAATGAAAATGCTTACCTTCTTGAGGGGCATTGAACCATTGAAGGAAGAAACTTGGTTGCTAGATGTAACAACTCCGACCCATGATTAACGTTAATCCATGCTTAAGTATGCCTAACAAGTAATTAAGAAGAAGTCTTGAGTTAATTACATGTGCATTGTATTATTTGTATTTATATCTGTTTAACGTAGGAAGATCTGTTCATGTTTTCATTTCGCTTTGCAAATTGAAGGCCTTATCGACATTCGATTCAGAAATTGACTTGATTTACGTGTTAATTAGAATTTTATGGTAGGTTTAATTGAAATTTGATTCGGAACGATTAAATTGGAATAATTAATGTCAATTATTAACAAACTCTTAATTAAGCCTATACAAGGCTAATATGACCCCACTAGTTCATTTTTGCACCCTCATTTCCTCACCTTCAAGCTCCAAAACATGTGAGAGAGAGAGGGTGAGAGAAATAGGGATCAAAAGCTAGAGAAAAGGGGATTGTAGAAATTGTAGAAGAATTGAAGAACATTTAGAGGTTTGAGCCTCTACATTTGTGAATTCAAGGTTTAAGGTAAGAAATTAAGCCTTTGGTCTTGCTTTTGAGTTGATTAGTTTATGAATATAAGAGGTTTAAGTGTTTAACTTGAGAATTGAGTTTAAGAGCTAGAAAAGAAGGAATTTGCATTAAATTATGCATATGCATGCACAATTCATGAGTTTTGAAGATGTTTACAAAGAATCCTTACACGCATGCATTGATCATAGATTTGTTTGAGATTTCATCACATTTCATACATTTTTTATCTCAATTGATCTTGTTTTGGAAGAATAGAAAACATATCAATTCATGGATGATTTATATATTGAATTTCAAGTTTGATTTTGGATAATTGTCAATACTTTTGGCCTTCATTTTGTGAAATGATTTTAATTCATGATATATTATGAGTTTATACATGTTTTCTCAAGTTTGGAGCCCAATAGAATGTGTTTTGATGCTTTGAAATTGAGTTTGGAAGCTTGAAGGCGAATCTGGAAAACCCAGAATTCGTACCCTCTGCTCGAGCGAAAGAATCTACGCTCGAGCGACCACTCTGAGTGCGTGCACTTCCGCTCGAGCGACCAGAAGTCCGCTCGAGCGTGAAATGCATGCTCCCAGAAGTTCTTATGTTTTGCATGCTGCTCGTGTGACAAAAGTTGCGCTCAAGTGAGGGCATGTCTCTCGTGCTCGAGCGGAAAAATCAAGCAACCAGCACTTTTGCAAAAGTTTACCGACTGCTCGAGCAATAGATCTTGTGCTCGAGTGACCACTCACATTTTGCATGTCCGCTCGAGCGTAGGAAGTTACGCTCAAGCGAGGACCCTGTTTTTAGCAAATTTTGTCAAGTGTTTTCAAGTGCATTTTGGTATCTTCATTGCATCCTAGGCAATCCTAGGCCAAGATTAAGACACCTTAATGAAGATAAAGAAGTAAAAACATACCAAGGCAAGAAAGATCTAAGTTAATAATTATGGATATGTAATTCAGTACGCATTCGTTCTGTATCCGTGTAGGCCACGCGCCACAAGAGATCTAAATTGCCTACTTTATCCGTTTACTTGGAGCCATTTGTTATCTGTGGGTAATAACTTAGTTAAACTATGTTCAAGTTAAGTTATTTTCTACAAATGAAATACGATATATTCTATGAAATGCTATGTTTTGTACTATGAATGATTGTCCAACTTTGGCAAATATTTATGACATTAATGCTGTGATTTAAGTATGCTATATGTACCCGGACTAGAGGTTCCTTACGGAATTGACAAGTTATCTGCACCCGACTGGAGGTTCCTTTATGGAACTGACAAGTTATCCGTTCCCAGTCCGAAGGTTCCTCTATGGAACTAACAAGTATAATCTATGATGCTCTGTATATGATCTGTTAGTGCTAACGGATAAACCATGTATGATCAAGCATGAATTCTGATTTCTGTCAATGACTCAAACAAAAATACGAATATGAATCTATCCTATGTACAGACTTAATTATGGGACATCATTCATCTGTCCTTTTACTCTATTATTATTCACTGGGTTTCCGCTCACTATTTATATTATGTATGTAGGTGATCAGGCACGTGACTAGGCTCAGAGTTGAGGACTTAGCATCTTAGTTTTTGTCAGCCAACCTTTATGCCTCCCGAGGAAGTTCCGGTTAAAGTCAAGTTTAGTGGCTGTAATATTATGAAAATATAAGACTTGGTTCCTTTTGCTCCATGAACAAGTTTTTCTGTTTTTATGTACATTAAGTAACATGTAAATATTATGTCTTTTGACGTCACTCATATTTTTATAAAAGTTTAAGATTATTTGTTCCATGTATGTCTTCACAGCTCGATGGACTATGTATATTTTATGTATTTGCTTCCGCAGCTCCTAATTATACATTATTATGTTAAGAGGCCTTTGGTAATCCAAAAATTACTGGCCGGTTATAATGCTAAACCTATAAGAGCAGGTTTGGGTCATGACACTAGATATGGAGAAATTATTTGAAGTGTTCCTGCGCTCCATAACTCAAAAAGTACTTTTGGCCACTTACACCCTAAAAGACGTAGCCCGGAGATGGTGGCTGTTGGTTCGAAATAGCAACGGGGATATGACATTGGCTCAATTCAATGAGATATTCTACAACAAATACTTTCCTCAATGCTTCAGGGATCGGAAAGCATCAGAATTTCAACAACTCAAGCAGGACAGGATGTTCGTGGCCGAGTATGAAGCCAAATTCATGGAGTTGACTCGGTTTGCCACACACATGGTAAATACTAAATATAAAAAGGCACGAAAATTTGAAGGCGGCCTGGATTTGGAAGTCTTTGACCGAGTAGGCGTCTTAAAGTTGCCTACCCATGTGGAAGTTCTGGATAAAGCAATAATGGCGGAAGCCACCTTGGTAGCAATAAAACAAGCCTAGGCACCAACCACAAAATGGAAAAGTAAAAGATCCAGATTGAATTTCAAAAAGGGCCGTTTATTTTCCATGAATAAGAAACAAAATATGGGATCTTCCAGCAGCTCTAGTCGTTCTATTCCAAACTGTCCTGAGTGTAGAAGAAAGCATAGAAGAGTGTGTCACCGCGCGTCTGGTGCCTGTTACCGGTGTGACAAAGTTGGCCATATGATAAAAGATTGTCCACTTGGGCTCGACAACGCCAATCGCCCCACAACAAGTTCAGCTAGATCTGCTTCGGTGGCTAAGTCGAATACCAGCACCAATGTCAGGAATAACACTAGGAATGAAACGTTGAGACAAGGGAGGGTGTTCACATTAGTGCCCGGAGATATGCAGACCACTGAGTCTGTGGTGTCAGGTATAATTTCCATTTGTGCCCAAAATGCATATGTCTTGATAGATTCCGGTTCTATGCACTTATTCATGTCACATGCCTTTTCTCGAAAGTTAACTAGACCCTTAGAAACCATGAAATATTTATTATCTGTAACTACACCAACTGGGGGTCCTATGGTATATGCATATATGTATCCGACATGTGATATTACAATTGGTGATACGACATTATATGTTGACTTGTTACCTTTGAGCTTAGACCATTTTGATTGTATATTAGGCATGAATTGGTTGACAAAGTATTGTGCGACTATTGACTGTGTAAATAAATTTGTTGTATTTCATCCACCTGGCGTGCCTGAGTTTGTGTTCACCGAGAATGGGGTAATTCCTCCCCCATACCTGATTTCTGCCATGAAAGCTGTTAAACTGCTTAGGAAGGGATATAGGGGTTACATATGTTGTGTTTTGACTGAAGTTTCTAATACTTCAAATGTGGAAACCATTTTTGTTGCTTGTGAATTTTCCGATGTAATTCCAAATGATTTGCCTAGAGACTTAGCTGATAGGGAAATTGAGTTCACTATTGAAGTAGCACTGGGAACACAACCTATTTCCAAGACCCCATACAGAATGTTAACCTTAGAACTCAAAGAATTAAAAAGCCAACTTCAAGAACTATTAGACAAGAAGTTCATCCGTCCGAGCACTTCACCTTGGGGTGCTCTAGCTTTATTCGTTAAGAAGAAGGATGGGTCCTTGAGATTATATGCAGATTGCCAGGAACTGAATAAAGTAACCATCAAGAATAAGTATCCAATGCCCTGGATAGATGATTTATTCGACCAACTTCAGGGAGCCCAAGTATTTTCTAAAATTGACCTTCGATCAGGCTATCATCAGTTAAAAGTTAAAGCAGAAGATATAGAGAAAACAACATTTAAAACTAGATACGGGCATTATGAATTTTTAGTCATGCCATTTGGGGTAACAAATGCACTAGCGGCTTTTATGGACTTGATGAACAGGGTTTTCAAATAACACCTCGACGAATTTATTGTTGTGTTTATTGATGATATCTTGGTATATCCTAAAACCAGGAAAGAACATGAGAATCATTTGAGAACTACCTTACAGATTTCAAGAGAAAAGAAATTAAATGCAAAATTGTCCAGATGTGAATTATGGCTTGACAGTATGGCATTTTTGGGGCATATAATCAACAAGGATGATATCTCTGTTGACCCACAAAAAATAGCTATTGTGGACTAGTCTAAACCGACAAATGTGTCAGAAGTGAGAAGTTTTCTAGGACTTGCAGGGTACTACAGAAGATTTGTGAAAGACTTTTCAAAGCTTGCTATGCCATTGACCCAGTTGACCCAGAAAAATGTATCATTTGATTGGAACGATCAAAGAGAGTCTGCCTTCCAAGAGTTGAAGAGCAGATTAGTAACTGCACCAATTTTGACACTGCCCAATGGTACTGATGGGTTCCAGATTTATAGTGATGTTTCCTATAAAGGCTTGGGGTGTGTCTTAATGCAAAATGGAAAGGTAATTGCGTATGCCTCTCGGCAGCTTCGTTCTCATGAAAGGAATTATCCAACTCATGACCTTTAACTCGCCGTAGTGGTTTTTGCTTTGAAGATTTGACGACATTATCTATATGGTGTGACTTGTGAAGTGTACACGGATCATAAAAGCCTTAAATATTTCTTTACCCAAAAAGAGCTGAACATGAGACAGAGAAGATGGTTAGAATTGATTAAGGACTATGATTTGCAAATCTTGTATCATCCAGGAAAGGCAAATACCGTTGCAAATGCATTGAGCCAAAAATCTATTGCCAATTTGCCATGTTTGCTCACCGGTCAGAGAGAGTTGTTATGTGACTTGGCGAATGATGAGATTGAAGTTGTGTTACGTGAACAGGGCGGAATCTTAGCCACCATTTCTACTCAACCTGTAATGATTGAAAAGATTAAAGAGAAACAACGCGAGGATGAGTTTTTAAGGAAAATTGTTGATGAAATTGATTCAAAATTGAAACCGGGATTTGTACTTGACAATGATGTGTTGAAATTTTAGAATCACCTTTGTGTGCCGAGCTATTTTGACTTGAGGAAACTATCACGACCCAAACCCGCCCCTATAGGTTTAGCGTCGTAATCGGCCAGTAATCCTTGGATTACCAAAGGCCTCTTAACAAAATAACGTATAATTAGGGGCTGTGGAAGCAAATAAACCAACAATACATAGTCCATAGAGCCGTGCAAACAAACATGGGACAGAAATTTAAAACCTTATATAATATATATGCATATACACAATATCATAATGCAGTAATCTTCGTCACATTTAATACAGTTGTAGCCCAAAAGAGAAATACCCCAAAAAAACACATAAATCAAAAGAATTGATCGTATTACATATTAACACTAGGTCGTAACTTATGTCGTTTAAACTTGACTTGCGCACAAAAGGGAACCTCCTCGGAGGCACAACGGTTGGCTGACAAAACAGAGATACCAAATCCTCAACTTTGGGTTTGGTCACGAGCCTGGTCACCTACATAGATAATATAAATAGTGAGCGGGAGTCCAGTGAATAATAACAGAGTAAAGATTTTAATGAATGATGCCGAGAACATATTTCAAATCTCATAGCAAGTTAGAATCATAATCAGGTTTATAGCAGAAACAGAGTCTTAGTCTTATTCATATTCAAATCATGCGTGGAACTTTCATTAGCATAAACATGTCTCTTTGGCCAAGCATATCAAGTTCCAAAAAGGAACCTCCGGTACCGGGTAACATATCTCATACATGAGCCACGGTATTGTTTCCCCTGGGCGAGGGCCTGTGCTATGGTATTATCTTCCCCGGGCGAGGGCCTCATGACCATACGCCGCAGTATTATGTTCCCTGGGCGAAGGCCTTTGCTAAGGACACCACAATTACTTTTCAAGAAAATTGGACATTCATTCATTCATACAAAACATAGTATTTCAGAAAACTGATCATTTCGTAGCATCAAAAAATAATTAAAGTCAAACATAACTTTACAGAATTATTACTCACAGATAACTTTGGCAGTAAACAAATGGATCAACCGCTCACAGCGTGTGACCTATACCAAACATAACAGATACATATAATAAAACACACACTCGATTGATATTGAACTTCTTTTGTTTTATTCTTAGTGTGTTCTAAGTCTTAACCTTTTATTGAGTCTTCATTATGGCCTAAGAATACCTTGGATGCAATAAAGATGCTAAAATGTACTTGAAAACACTTAACAAAAATTACTGAAAACAGGGGTCTCGCTTGAGCGTAGCTTTCTTCACTCAAGCACACATTCTTTCGCTCGAACAGCCTGTAAAAGTACTGGCTGCTTAATTTTTCCGCTTGATGCTCACTCGAGCGTAAGACTCAAGTCCTCGCTCGAGCACAACTCTTGTCGCTCAAGCGGTCTGCAAAACACCCAAACTTCTGGGAGCATGCATTTCATGCTCGAGCCAACCTTTGGTCACTCGAGTGGAAGTGCAAAAATAAGGCGGTCGCTCGAGCAGAGGAGCAGAATTCTATAATTTCCAAATTCGCTTCCAAGCTCTAAATTCAATTTCCAAACCTTCAAAACACATTCTTTTGGGCCAAAACTTAGTAAAACATTAGAAAACTCATAGTACATGATGAATTACAAACTATTTTGCAAAAATAAGCCCAAAAGCTAAGCCAATTGTATCAAACAAAGCTTGAAACATGAAATAACATAACTTGCATATAATATCATGAATTTCAACTTCCCAAAACATGATGGAATGAGTCATTAAGCTCAAAATCAAGTTGAATTCTTTTAACAAAACCAAAATATGAACATGCATGTGGGAATTCTTGTACAAACAACTTCAAAACTTCATGATATGCACATGCATGCATGAATGTTCTTCCTTCTTACCCTTTAAAGCTTATTTCTTGGCTTATTTAGCAAATTCTCTTGAATTCATGTTTTAAACATCAAAATTATACAATCCAAAGGTTGAATTCCTACCTCAAGCTTGAATTCTCAAGTATGAGAGCTTAGTTTCCCAAGTTCTCTCCAAATCCTTCTCTTTTCTAGCACTCTCTTTTAATTGAGTTCGAGTCTCACAAAATTCTTCAAGCTTAGAACCAACTCTTCCTACTCTCCCTCTCTTTCTCACGTTGATATCAATAAAATGATGAGGAAAAGAGTTGAGATACAATTAGAAGCCTTATATAGGCTTGATTAGTGGACTAATTATCCTTAATTAACTTAAGTCAAATAGGTGTAATAATTTATTCTAATTTAATCGTTCCGAACCAAATTTTTATTAAACCTACCATAAAATTCTAAAAATTCTAATTAGCACATAAATCAAGTCAGTTTCTGAATCGGATGCCAGTAAGGTCTTCAATTCGCAACCGAAACGAAAACATGAATAGATCTTTCTACATTAAACAGATATAAACGCAAATAAGGCAAGATATGATGCAAAAATTCACTTAAATTCCTTATTAGTCATAATTACGCATGGATTAACGTTAATCACGGGTCGGGGTTGTTACAGAAACATATCATGACTGAAGCTCACAATTCAAAATTTGCTATGCATCTGGGAAACACAAAGATGTATCACGATTTGAAACAGAATTTTTGGTGGCCAAGGATGAAAAAGTGCATTACAGATTTTATGGCTAGATGTTTACAGTGCCAACAAGTTAAAGCCGAACATCAACGACCCGCTGGTTTGCTACAACTACTTCCAATACCAGAATGGAAATGGGAACATATCACGATGGACTTTATTGTGGGATTACCTCACTCTCCTCGAGGTATGGATTCTATCTGGGTAATTGCTGTTCGTTTAACGAAAACCGCACATTTCTTACCTATTAAGTCACTGTACAATGCTGCTAAGTTAGCTAACTTGTATGTTAATGAGATTGTGAGATTACATGGCGTGCCAGTATCTATTATATCCGATAGAGATGCTAAGTTCACTTCAAGATTCTGGCAGAGTCTATAGCAAACTCTGGGAATTAAATTGAGGCTAAGTAGTGCTTATCACCCACAGATGGATGCTCAATTCGAACAGACCATTCAAACGTTGGAAGACTTGTTACGGATGTGTGCTCTAGACTTTCAAGGCAGTTGGGAAACCTACTTACCGTTGGCCAAGTTTGTGTATAATAACAGCTACCATTCAAGTATCGGTATGGCTCTTTACAAAGCTTTGTATGGCAGAAAATGTTGATCTCCGATCTGTTGGGCTGAGGTAGATGATAGACCGTTGTTGGGACCAGAACTTGTGCAAGAAACAATTGAGAAAGTGAAACTGATTTAACAATGCCTAAGAATTGCACAGAGCCATCAAAAGAGTTATGCGTATGTCCAGAGAAGAGATAAGAAATACGAAGTTGGTGACCATGTGTTCATTAAAGTAACTCCAATGAAAGGCCAGACGCGATTTACGGCAAAAGGTAAATTGGCACCAAGATATGTTGGGCTATATGAAATTCTCGAGAAAACCAATTCAGTAACATACTGAGTAGCCTTACCTTCGGTGATGGAAAACATGCACAACGTTTTTCATGTTTCAATGCTTCGAGATTATTTACGAGATCCGCTCCGTGTAATAGAATCGACTCATGTGCTTCTGAAAGATGACTATACGTATAAAGAGAGACCGATGTAGATTGTTAACCGAAGAATCAAGAGATTGAGAAGCAAAGAAATGCCATTGGTGAAAGTCGACTGGAAAAATCATGGAGGAACCTATGCAACTTGGGAGACAGAGGAAGATATGATGAAATGATACCCTGAACTGTTTCCTTTGGACTCGATATTCTTCCAAAATGAAGGTAATTCGAGTTTAAAGGACCAAACTCTTTAAAGGGAAAGATTGTAACAACCCCAACCCATAATTAATGTTAATCCATGATTTAATATGCCTAATAAGTTATTAAGATAAGATTTTGAATTAATTGCATATGTGTTGCATTATTTGTGTTTTTATCTATTCATTGTAGACATATCTGTTTGAATTTTTGTTCTGTTCTGTAAATCGAAGGCCTTATCGGCATCCAATCGCAAAATTGACTTGAATTATGTGTTAGTTAGAATTTTTAGAATTTTGTAGTGGGTTCAATTGAAATTCAATTGAGAACCAAATAATTAGAATAAATAATCTCACTTAGTTGTTTTTAACTTAATTAATTTTCCTAAGTAAGCCCACTTAAAGCCACCACCACCATTGTGTATACATTTTACACTTCATTTCCTCATCCTTTGAGCTCAAAAACATAGAGAGAGAGAGAGAGAGAGAGAGAGAGAGAGAGAGAATGTGAGAATTGTGATCAAACAAAAGAAATACTAGAGAGTGAAAGGAATTAGCTTTGGATTTAAAGGTTTGTATGGGATTTTAGTGAATTCACCATTTGGAGCTAGATTGGAGAACTAAGGTAAGAATTCAACCCTTTGGTTGTGTATTTAAGATGGCTAATGTAAGAATTCAAAAGAATATAAGATTCAAGTCATGATTTAAGCTAAGGAAGATGAATATAGAAAGAATTCAACCATGCATGCATAATTCACTAACATTTGTAAGTCGTTCCTCAAGAATTTCCACACACATGTCCATATTTTGGTATTGGTCAAGGACTTTGAAAAATCTAGAAATCCCCTAGATGTTGATTTGTGATTATGTATCAATTTTAAGCAGTAAATAACAATACCAATCAAACAATCAAGACAAATCGACATAACGATTTTACGTGGAAAAACCACAATTGAAGCACCTCCAATTGTGATAAAAAAACCACGGGCAATAGCCATAAAACAATCCACTAAGAAGATATAAAGAAATTACACAGGTATACTCTCAATTACCTAGCAAATCCACGCCCGAATTGAACCAACCCCTATGTGCCTCTTCCAACTCCGTCTTCACCTCGGAATTGTCTTGACGATGAGCCACTCTAGAATCCACCAAAGCTTCAGGCTCAAATTCTTCAGAATCTACCGAAGAACAACTCTCTCTTTTGTGTAGAACAAACAAATAATCCTTTGATGTATACTCTTTAAACCATGAGTTGAATACTCAATCAAAACATCAAAGAAAACTAGCAAAATATCCCCAGATATAAACCCTAGAACCCAAGAAGAAAATCTGGAGAAGTTACCCTAGATTTGGACTGAAACACGTATTTATAGAAAACTATCCCGCAATCTCCGCTCGAGCATCAGATTGGCCGCTCAAGCGGACCTATGCTCGAGCGCGGAAAGTTTCGCTCGAGCGGGAAAAAACATCCAGTATTTTTGCAGGCGAGTAAACTTCTGGAACTCAGCATTCTCCGCTCGAGCGGGGGAATGTCTGCTAGAGCGAACAGGCAACTTGGAATGCATTTTTGCATTTTGCTTCGGGGGCGCTGCCCCTCGACCCCACCGTGGCACTGCCCGAGACCCGCTAAGGGGCGTTGCCCCCTCAACCCCCCCAAGCTAACCAGGTAGCTCGATCCCCGTCATAATCAGCGAAGTGGCAATCTTGAAAGCATTAACATCACAAACTTCTCTGCAAGGCACAATTTGGGGTGGATTCGCATCTAAACACTCATAGTCTCACTGAAATAAAAAGTGCGAAAACAAGTACAACTAAAAGGAGTTTTGTCAAACGGGATTGCCAAGAATAAAAACCTAACAATCTCCCCCTTTGGCAATGCCGCGACAAAACACACCTAACAAATAAAATCCTAATTACCTCAACCCATTACAGCCAACAAACACAAACTTCTTTCTCAAGGTTAAGATCTGCAAAACAACTATTAGCGCCACAATCTCCAAAACAACTATTAGTCCCACAAGAGTATATGAAAAAGCAATAAACATATGGCTAGATTATCTTGAAGCATTTGAAGCATGAGACAAAAAACATGAATAGATGCGACTTGGAGATTTTAAGAACATGTAGCATGAAAACCTGAAAACTAAGACACATGCACCGGACAACATTACTCCCCCTTTTTTGTCACGAATTGACAAAGGAAGCTCAATCAACTAAAGCAAGATCAGAAACCACACAAGCAATGATATGATTATGTAAATATCAGGAGCATGCAAGAAGGAAATAATAAGCAAACAATGCATAGCAACATGCAAAACAGCTATAGCCAATCTCCCTTACCAAACAAAACAAAATGTTCATGCTAACAAACTCTTGTAATGATAAACCAAACTCCCTCTCACTAAAAACAATGAACAAGAAGAAAAACGACAAACAATAATATGGTGGAGTAAGCAGGGAATTTCGGATTTGTACCTTAAAACACACAAGACTATCCAAGAAGCACAATTACTTGAAAACACAATGTGCACAGCCTCTAGAAAATTCCTCATAAAAGAAAGTGATACATTATGTGAAAAGCATAGATCCCATGAGAAAAGTGTGTGTGTGACTCTTGGAGTTCGACAAACACGAGATTCAAATCCTAGTAGTGATCTGATAGCTGGACCTCCGGTATGAGAATCTAAGCACAACAAAGGAAAGTCAAACCACTAGGAATCAAGGGGTATTTGGTGAGTAAAAGCGGAGGCTCTCCCTCAATCAATGAATCCTTTATTTTTTCCTTTTTTTTTCACATCTTTTTCTTTTCTTTCTTTTGCACATCTTTTTTTTGTTTCTTTCTTTTGCACATTTTTTTCTTTCTTTTGCACACTCTTTTCTTTCTTTTGCACACTCATTGGCGGCTGACACGCTCAAGAGTATGGAAACCGAACCAAAGAAGCATAGATATAATAAGGATAGCCTGGTTGGTGACTCTGAGGTAGCCTTTTTCTCATGCCTGGACTACAAAGAATAGAGGGGAAAGCCGTGGAGATGCAAAAAGATGGAAGGTGGTTTAAGAGACTCAACATCACCCATGATGTGCTAGTATTGGTCAATTCCTCTCAAAAAACAAAAGATACCATGCCAGAAGTCCATAGAAACAAAAATACTAAAGCGGAAGACTCCAATATTTACTAATCCAAGAGTGTGTACAGAATGAGACATACTAATCAAAGAACACACACTCCGAAATGAGTAATGACCACAAAAAGCACACACATATTGATATGTAATGGATATTCTCATCAATTCCAATATGCACCAAGGACCACTCAAAAATTTGAAGCTTGCAAAACCATATTAAGAAAATCTTTTTGGGATTTTTTTTTTTCATTTTTTTTCCTTTTTCTAAACAAAGCAAGACATAAAACGAACATGCACACACTAAATGACTCAAAAAAAAAAAAAAAAAAAAAAACAAACAGAAACCCAAAAACTAAAATGACTAAACAAATTAACACAAGTCAAGTTTTCTCACCCAAACCGCTTTAGTATGAACAAAGTTGTGAGAATTGCGGTTTTTGGGTGGTGTCTTGACGTTATGATTCCCTACCACTTCAATGGGAACCCGTCTCGACTTGGTTTCCAACTTCCTATTTCTAGGTCTGGGCAAATACAAAGTCGCTCCATGTTTGGTCTCAAGTACATCAAAATAGCAAGGTTTATTGTGACCCTTAACCTCCTTACGACCAATGAAGTGTCTCTTACCCCATGAGATGTTAGAATTTCTTCCATCTCTATGAGACACTCTCCCATGCAACTTATAACAATAAGGGCGAATATGACCATGCATACCACAATGATGACAAATAAAAACAGGGTGTACAGGATGTACCTTCTTTTCTTTTACCTTACCAACTCTAGGAAGTTTGAGAAGTCCATCCTTATGTTGAATTTTTTGTTCTCCCTTTCCTTGAGTTCTTGTATCATGAGATGTAGATGCACTCTGTTTTTTCTCTTTGTTATCACCAAAGCCAATGCCACTCTTGTCACAACACATTTGTTGAGACCCAATGATATCCTCTAAAGTCTTTGATCCTTTGTTCTAAAGACCAATGGTAGCCATAGCACACTTGAGCTCTTCTTCTTTCTTGATCATTAATTCTTCCAAAGCAACTTGATACATCTCGAGAGTTTCAATCTTTTCTTCATATGTTGCATAGATTTGCTGTAGCTCATTCCTCTCTGTCTCACAAGTTAAGAGTTTTGGACAAAGAGCTTGTCGATCATTAGCTATCTTGATGGCATCAATCTTAACCTCGGAAATCTCCTCCTTTAGTTTGACATTCTCACTTTCACATGCTTTGAGTTTCATAGTGAGTTTGTCATTCAATTTGGATAATTTAAGAGATTCCCTATACAACTTTTCATAAGCTTGCTCAATCTCTTCATCATCACTTCCCAAGGATTCATCATCAGTGGCATTCTCGACCGGCCTTTTCGGATACTCTATTCGTCCTTCAGTTTCAGAAGCCGCCATGAAAGCAAGGAATTGTTTAGGTCCTTTTTCACCTTGATCTTCATTGTCACTTTCATCTTTATCAGATTCTAATTCATCATCCCAAGTGATAGCGAGGGCTTTCTTCTTCCTCAAACGAGTGGGGCATTCTTGAGCAAAGTGACCAAATCCTTGGCATTCATAGCATTGGACTCTTTCAGAGTTCCCTTGTATCTTATTGAAAAATCTAGAAATCCCCTAGATGTTGATTTGTGATTATGTATCAATTTTAAGTAGTAAATAACAATCCCAATCAAACAATCAAGACAAATTGACACAACGATTTTACGTGGAAAAACCACAATTGGAGCACCTCCAATTGTGATAAAAAAATCACGGGCAACAGCCACAAAACAATCCACTAAGAAAATATAAAGGAATTACACAGGTATACTCTCAATTACCTAGCGAATCCACGCCCGAATTGAGCCAACCCCTATGTGCCTCTTCCAACCCCATCTTCACCTCGGAATTGTCTTGACGATGGGCCACTCTAGAATCCACCAAAGCTTCAGGCGCAAATTCTTCAAAATCCACCGAAGAACAACTCTTTCTTTTGTGTAGAACAAACAAATAATCCTTTGATGTATACTCTTTAAACCATGAATTGAATACTCAATCAAAACATCAAAGAAAACTAGCAAAATATCCCCAGATATAAACCCTAGAACCCAAGAAGAAGATCTGGAGAAGTTACCCTAGATTTGGACTGAAACACGTATTTATAGAAAACTGTCCCGCGATCTCCGCTCGAGCGTCAGATTGGCCACTCGAGTGGACCTATGCTCGAGCGCGGAAAGTTCCGCTCGAACGGGAAAAAACATCTAGTATTTTTGCAGGCGAATAAACTTCTGGATCTCAGCATTCTCCGCTCGAGCGGGGGAATGTTCGTTGAGGGGACAGGCAACTTGGAATGCATTTTTGCATTTTGCTTCGAGGCGCTGCCCCTTGACCCCACCGTGGCGCTGCCTCCTCGACCCCCGCGAGCTGACCGGGCAGCTCGATCCCCGTCATAATCAGCGAAATGACAATCTTGAAAGCATTAACATCACAAACTTCTCTGCAAGGCACAATTCGGGTTGGATTTGCATCTAAACACTCATAGTCTCACTGAAATAAAAAGTGCGAAAACAAGTACAACTGAAAGGAGTTTTGTCAAACGGGATTGCCAAGAATAAAAACCTAACAAACTTCATCATGTTTATGACCTAAGTGTTCCATTGGATCATGTTTTGGGAGCTATGAACTCAAGTGAATACATGCACGGTATGTTCATCTCATGTTCTCACATTTCAAGTTGAATTTTGCACAATTGATATACTTTTGGGCTTTGATTTCATGAAATGATCTTTGATTCTCAATATTTTTCCAGTTTAGACAAGTTTTCTTGAGTTTTGGCCCAAAAGAACATGATTTGTGGTTTTGAATTTGGGTTTTGAAGTTTAAAGGTAGCTCTGAAAATTCCAGAATTCACACTGTCCGCTCGAGCGAGCAAAGTGTCGCTCGAGAGTGAAAATCGAGCTCCTAGAATTTTTTCAAAATTTTACAGGTTGCTCAAGGACCAAAGTAACGCTCGAGCGAAAACCCTTTTTTCTCAGCCTTCCACTTGAGCGACGGTTAAGCGGGAATTTTATGCAACCAGTACTTTTGCCAAGTTTGCAAACCGCTCGAGCGAAGGAAGTTACGCTCGAGCGACCACTTCCATTTTTCATTTCCGCTCGAGCGAAGAAACCTATGCTCGAGCGGGGAACCTATTTTCAGAAATTTAACCAAGGGTTTTCCAGTACATTTTGGCATCCTCATTACATCCTAGGCATTCCTAGGCCAAGATTAGGACACCTTGATGAGGATAAGGAGAAGAAACACAAAGAGCAAGTGAAATGAGTTATGTACAAATCAAGTATGTGTTACAGTGTATGTATCTGTTATGATTAATGTAGGTCACGCGCCGTGAGTGGTTGATCCATTGGTTTGCTGCCAAGCTATCTGTACAACTATCTATGAGTAATAACTTAGTAAAGTTATATTCGATATGAAATACTTTCTGAACTTTATGATATGATATGAACCATTTCGAAAGTTACAAAAGGCTATTATGTGATTACATGAATGATGATTTTGAGGCCCTCGCCCAAGGGACATAATACTGTGGCTTATGGTCATGAGGCCCTTGCCTGGGGGAAACAATATCGTGGCCCAGGCCCTCGTTTGGGGGAAACAATACCGTGGCTCACGTATGAGATATGTTACCCAGTATCGGAGGTTCCATTGTGGAACTTAATAAGCTTGACCAAAGAGATATGTTTAATGCTAATGGATACACCACTCAAGATAAGAATGTGATTATGATTCTGTTTCTGTATATAAGCATGATTATGTTTCTGTTCAGTAAGAGACTTGAAACTAAATTGTGATGGGTATCATTCATCTAAACCCTTTACTCTGTTATTATTTACTGGGCTCCTACTCACTATTTATATTATGTATGTAGGTAACCAGGCACGTGATTAGGGACAGAGTTGATGGCCTAAAATTCAGTTTTGATTGCCACCCTTTGCGCCTCCCGAGGAGGTTCCGGATCAAGTCAAGCCATGTGACCATGTCTTTTTAAAAGTTCAAAACTATGATCTCTCTTGTTTTGTGACCATGTTTATATCTGTTTTGTGACCATGTCTTTCGACTCTTATAGCTGTATTTCGGGCTAAGTTCCCTTTGGCTATCTCTGTAATATAGGTGACATAAGACCACTCTTTTTTGATGTCACAAATTTGTATATAAAGTTTTGGCATTATCTGTCCCATGTACGTCTACACAGCTTTATGGGCTATGTATGTTTCTATATTTGCTTCCTTAGCCCCTTATTATACGATAATTTGTTCAGAGGCCTTTGGTAATCCAAGGATTACTGATCGGCTACGATGCTAAACCCATAGGGTCAAGTTTGGGTTGTGACAAAAAGCATGCCAATCCAAGTTAATTCAGTTGCAGTATGAGAAAGAGATCGATACTCTATTTCAATAAAGGACCGAGAGACTGTGGCTTGCTTTTTGGCTGACCAAGACACATGATTGGACCCCAAAAATATGCAATAACCTAATGTAGATTTTTTGTCAGAAATATCGCCAGCCCAATTAGAATCAGAAAATGCATGAATATTAAACGAGCTAGGAGAATATGTCATACCATGACTAATAGTGCCTTTAACAAATCGAAGTAATTGTTTAACAGCAGCAAAGTGACCAACTGTGGGAGAATACATGTGTTGACAAGAGTGATTCATTGCCAAAGAGATGTCTGGACGAGTGATGACAAGGTATTGAAGAGCACCAACTAAGCTCCCATAGAGCAGGATTAGAAAATAATGCATCTAAATCAGAGGAAGACTGAGGTTTAACTGTCAAGGGAGAAGAACAGGGTTTACATTCAGCTAAACCTGCCTTGGTCAGAATATCTTGAGCATATTTCTTTTGAGACAAAACATATGTCACAACCCAAACCCGCACCTATAGGTTTAGCATCGTAACCGACCAGTAATCCTTAGATTACCAAAGGCCCCTTAATAGAAAGACATATTATAAGGGGCTGCGGAGGCGAATATAGAAATATACATTGTCCATAGAGCTGTGTTAACGTATGTGAGATAGAAGTCTTTAAAACAAACTTATATATATGTGTGTGTGTGTGTGTGTGTGACGTCATAAATACACTAGTTTTACGTCACCAAAGCCACATGTACAAATCTTTCCAAAACATATTTAAACAAAACAAAAACACAATAAGGTACAAAAGAAATTCCCAAGACTCAAAACTTGATCAGATCTCAAAAGGGAACCTCTACGAGAGGCACGATGGCTAGCTGAGACCAAAACTCGCCAGGCAGTAACTTAGGCCTGATCACGCGTCTGCTCACCAACATACATAATAAATAAATAGTGAGTGAGAGCCCGGTGAATAATAACGGAGTAAAGGGTGTTGATGAATGATGATGTCCATAACATAGTCATAAAATCAGAGTTTATATCAGAAACAGATTTACATTCACATTCGTTTTCAAGTCAACAACAGAAATCAGAATATATGCTTAATCTCACATCCGTTAGCACTAACAGATCACATACTAAACATCAAGGGTCATACTTGTCAATTCCATAAAGGAACCTCCGGCTGGGTACAGATAACTTGTCAGTTCCATAAAGGAACATCCATACCAAGTACGAATAACTTGTCAGTTCCATAAAGGAACCTCCGGCTGGGTACAAATAGCTTGTCAGTTCCATAAAGGAACCTCCGGACCGAGAACGGATAACACCCTTGAGCCATGGAATTGTTGCCACGAATACTTTTCAAAATATGGACAATTATTCATTTATACAAAGCATAGCATTTTAGAAAAATGATCATTTCATATCATTAGAAAATAATTAAAGTCAAACATAACTTTATAGAGTTATTACTCATAGATGGTTCCACTTGCAGAACAGACAAATCAAATAACTGATGGCACGTGACCTACACATATAGCAAAAAGGCATAATGAAACACACACTTGGCTGGTACTTCACTCTTTTCATTTCATTCTTAGTGTGTTTCTAAGTCTTAACCTCTTATTGAGTCTTAATCATGGCCTAGGAATGCCTAGGACACAATGTGGATGCTAAAACGCATTTTGGAACCCTTAACAAAACTTGCTGAAATCAGGGGTCACGCTCGAGCGCAGCTTCCTTCACTCGAGCGGACATTCAAGTATGTCAGGGGCCGCTTGAGCACAGATTCCCTCTTTCCAGCAGTCTGCAAATTTTGAAAAAGTACTGATTATGTGATTTTCATGCTCGACGGACGCTCGACGGTCGCTCGAGCGTGAGACTCAAGTCCTCGCTCGAGCGCAACTCTTGTCGTTCGAGCAGTCTGCAAAAACATGAACCTTCTGGGAGCTTGCATTTCACGCTCGAGCGAGCTTCTGGTCGCTCGAGCAGAAGTGTAAGATCACAGAGTGGTCATTTGAGCGTGGGTTTTGACGCTCGAGTGGAGAGCAAAATTCTGGGATTTCCAGATTGCTCTTCTTAGCTCAAAGCTCAAATTCAAAGTTGTAAAACAAGGTCTTTTGGGCCAAAAACTTGAGGAAACAATAGGAAACAATTGTAAATGGTGAAACCATGGTGAATTCAAAATCATCTCACAAGATCAAGGCTTAGAAGCTTGCCAATTGTTCAAGACAAAACCCAAATCTTTAAAAACATAACAATATATATATATAAATATCATGCATGTAAAGGTGCAAGTTCCAAGCTTTCAAAACATGATCCAATGAAGTGTCTAACTCAAAAATATGTTGAATTCTTAGACCTAGGCCAAAATGAGGACATACAAGAGGGAATTCTTTCAAAACAACTTCAAATTATGATGAAATGAACATGTATGCATGATACGGTTCATTTCTCTTTAATTCTGACTCAATTCTTGTATCAACCTACTTATTTCTTTAGAGTTCATGTCCTACACATCATAATTGTACAATTCAAGGGTTGAATTCTTACCTAGGCTTCCCAAGATGCGTGCTAGAGGCTTAATTCTTGAGTTTCCAAGTCCAATGCCTTCAATTCTTCAATTCTTAGTAGCTCTCCCTTCTCCTAGCTTTGATTCCAAATTCCTTCCTTCTCACACTCATTTTCATATTTCTCTCTCTAAAGGGGGGTGATAGGAGAGTGTATAGTGAACTAATGAGTTCATATGAGGCTTATATAGGCTTAATTAGTGGCTTAATTAAGTTATTGATTAAACCAACTAATTGGACACTAATTATTCTAATTTAATTGTTCCAAATTGAATTTTAATTAAGCATATCATAAAATTCTAAAATTCCCAAATAACACATAAATCAAGTCAATTTCATAATCAGATACCGATAAGGCCTTCAATTCACAAAACGAGACGGAAACAGAAACAGATATTTCTACGATAAACAGATATGAGTATAATCATGCAACACACATGCAATTAATTCAGAATTTCGCCTTAATTATTGATTAGACTTATTTAACAATGAATTAACGTTAATCAGAGGTCGGGGTTGTTACAGTCTTTCCCCCTTAAAGAGTTTGGTCCTCCAAACTCGAAGTATCTTTATTTTGGAAGAACGTTGGATCTAACAGAAATAAATCTGGATATATCTTCATCATATCTTCTTCCGTTTCCCATGTAGCATAAGTTCCCCCATGATTCTACCAATCAACTTTCACCAGTGGAATTTCCTTGTTCCTTAATCTCTTAATTCTTCGGTTAATGATTTGAATTGGCCGTTTTTCATACGTATACTCATCTTTCAAAAGTACATGTGTCGGCTCATTAACATGGAATGGATCTCTCAAATAATCCCGAAGCATAAAGACATGGAAAACGTTGTGCATATGTTCCATGTTGGTGGTAAGGCTACCCGATATGTTATCGGATTGATCTTCTCAAGAATCTTATATGGCCCTACATATCTCAGTGCCAATTTACCTTTCACACCAAATGCGTTTGCCCGTTCATTGGAGTTACTTTGATAAATACGTGATTCCCGACTTCATATTCTCTGTCTCTTCTTCGGACGTCAGCATAATTTTTTTGCCAGTTTTGTGCAGTTTTCAGACGTTGTTGGATCAGTTTCACTTTCTTGGTTGTTTCTTCTACAAGCTCTGGTCCCAGCAATGGTGTATCACCTACTTTGGCCCAGCAAATCGGTGATCGACACTTTCTACCATATAAAGCTTCATAAGGAGCCATCCCAATACTTGAATGATAGCTATTGTTGTGTACAAACTTGGCTAAAGGTAGGTAAGTCTCCCAACTTCCTTGGAAGTCCAACACATACATTTGTAGCATATCTTCTAAAGTCTGATTGGTTTGTTTAGATTAACTATCTGTCTGTGGGTGGTAGACACTACTCATCTGTAGTTCAGTTCCCAAAGCCTATTGCAAACTCTACCAAAACCTTGATGTGAACTTCGAATCTCTGTCAGATACAATGGATATTGGCACACCATGTAACCTCACAATCTCATTCACATAAATGTTAGCTAACTTATCCGCATTGTAAATAGTCTTAATAAGTAGAAAATGGGCAGACTTAGTTAAACAATCAACAATAACACAAATAGAATCCATACCTCAAGAGGAGCGAGGTAGTCCAATAATAAAATCCATGGTAATATGCTCCCATTTCCATTTCGGTATTGGAAGCGGCCGAAGTAATCCAGCGAGTCGTTGATGTTCAGCTTTGACTTATTGGCAGTGCAAACATGGGGCCACAAAATCAGCAATGCTTTTCTTCATTCCAGGCCACCAGAAGTTTTTTTTTCAAGTCATGATACATTTTTGTATTTCCTGGATGCATAGCAAATTTCGAACTGTGGGCCTCAGTCATAACATGTTTCCTCAATTCACAACAATCTGGTACACAACGTCTATTCTGAAATTTTAGTACTTCATTTTCAACCACGAATCCCGGCCTTGGTTTTGAGTCAATTTCATCAAAAAATTTCTTCAAAAATTCATCTTCACGTTGTTTCTCTTTGATTTCTTCAATGATTAAATGTTGGGCGGAAATGGCAGTCAAGATCCCGTCTTGTTCATGCAACACAATTTCAATTTCATTTTTCTCCAAGTCACACAATAACTCTCTTCAGCCAATGAGCAAACATGACAAATTTCCAATAGATTTTCAGCTCAATGCATCTGCAACGGTATTTTCCTTCCCTGGATGATACAAAATTCACAAATCATAGTCCTTGATTAATTCCAACCATCTCCTCTGTCTCATGTTCAACTCTTTTTGGGTGAAAAAATATTTTAAGCTTTTACAATCTGTGTATACTTCACAAGTTACTCCATACAGATAATGACGCCAAAATTTTAAAGCGAACACCAAAGCTGCCAATTCAAGGTCATGAGTCGGGTAGTTCTTTTCATGAGGACGAAGTTGCCGAGAGGCATATGCAATTACTTTTCCATTCTGCATTAACACACAACTCAAACCTTTATAGAAAGCATCACTGTAAATCTAGAACCTATTAGTACCATTAGGCAAAGTCAAAATTGGTGTAGTTACTAACCTAGTCTTCAACTCTTGGAAGACAGACTCTCTTTGATTGTTCTAGTCAAATGATACATTTTTCTGGGTCAATTGGCTTAATGGCATAGCAAGTTTTGAAAAGTCTTTCATAAATCTTCTATAGTAACCTACAAGTCCCAGAAAACTTCTAACTTCTGACACGTTTGTCGGTCTAGGCCAGTCCACAATAGCTTCAATTTTCTGTGGATCAACATAAATACCATCCTTATTGATTATATGTCCCAAAAATGCTACATTATCAAGCCAGAATTCACATTTGAACAATTTTGCATACAATTTCTTTTCTCTCAGAATCTGTAAGATAGTTCTCAGATGATTCTCATGTTCTTCCTTGCTTTTAGAATAAATTAGTATGTCGTCAATGAATACAGCAATAAATTCACCAAGAAATTGTTTAAACACCCTATTCATCAAGTCCATGAAAGCTGCAGGTGCATTTGGTGATATCCGGATCTAAGATCTATTTTAGAGAACATTTGTGCTCCTTGAAGTTGGTCAAATAGGTCATCTATTCGGAGTAGTGGGTATTTATTCTTCACAGTTACTTTTTTTAGTTCTCTGTAATCTATACATAGTCGTAAAGACCCATCTTTCGTCTTAATAAATAACACTGGGGCACTCCAAGGTGAAGTGCTCGGGCGGATAAACTTTTTGTCTAACAGTTCCTGAAGTTGAGTTTTCAATTCTTTCAATTCAAAGGTGGACATTCTGTATAGGGTTTTAGAAATCGGTTATGTCCCGGGTACCACATCAATGGTGAACTCAATTTACCTATCAATTAACTCCCTAGGGAATTCATTCGGAAACACATCGGGAAATTCACAGACAATAGGAATAGTTTCCATTTTAGCACTATTAGGAGATACAGTCAATGCACAACACAAGTAGCCCCGACAACCTTTCCTTAACAATTTCCTAGCTTTCATAATTGCGATCAAATATGGTGGAGGAACCACCCCATTCCCAGTAAAAACAAACTCAAGCATACCAAGTGGTCTAAATACAACAGAATTACTCACACAATCAATGGTGGCACAGTATTTAGTCAACCAATCCATGCCCAATATACAATTAAAATGATCAATCCCCAAGGGTAATAAATCAACATACAATGTCATGTCACCAATCACAACATCACATGCTGGATATCCATAAGCACATATCATAGAACCTCCAAATGGTGTAGACACAGATAGTAAACAGCTTATAGGTTCTAACGGGCTAGTTAATTTTCGAGAAAAAACATGTGATACAAATGAATGCGTGGAGCCAGAATCTATTAACACATAGGCATTCTGAGCACAGATAGTAATTATACCTGACACCACAGATTCGGTGTTTTGCACATCTCCAGGCACTAATGCAAACACTCTCTCTTGTCTTAGGGTTTCAGTCTCGGTAATATTCTTGACATTAGTTCTTGTATTGGTCCTCGTTGCAGGAGCGGATCCGGCTGAACTTGCGGCAGGGCGGTTAGCATTCTCAAACCTCAGCGGACAATCTCGAATCATGTGGTCAGTCTTGCTACATCGAAAACACGCATCGAACGCACGGTGACAAGGACCTTTATGTTTCTTTCCGCAATCGGGACAGTTCGGAGTAGAGCCACTACTCTGACTAGAGCTGCTAGAGGATCCTGTATTCTGCCTCTTTGGGAATGATTGGCCCTTCTTGCAATTGAAGCTAGACAATTTACCCTTTCATTCAGTTGTTGGAGCTGGAGCTTGTTTCTTTGCTGCCAAAATGGCCTTCGCAATCAATGCTCTATCAAGGACTTCTACATATGTTGGCAATTTCAAAACTCCAACGCGGTCATACATTTGTAAGTCCAAACCGCCTTCAAATTTTCATGTCTTCTTATAATCAGTCTCTACCATGTGTGGGGAAAAATGGCCTAACTCAGTAAACTGGGCCTCATATTCGACCACTGACATCCTGCCTTGTTTGAGTTCTTGGAATTCTGACACTTTCCAATCCCTGAAGCATTGGGAAAAATACTTGTTGTAGAAAATCTTATTAAACTGAGCCCACGTCATGTTCCCATTGTTAGTTCGGATCAGTATCCACCATCTTTAGGATTCATCTTTCAGGGTGTAGGTGGCCAAAAAGACTTTCTAGATTTCTAAACAGGGAAATACCTCAAATAATTTTTCCATTTCCAACAATCATGTTTCAGTCTTTAATGGTTCAATACCACCAAGGAAAGTTGGTGGTTTCATCTTCATGAACTTCTGAATGAGGTTAATTATATCATTGTTGTTCGGTTCAACTTGCACCGGTGGAGGCGGAGGAGATAAAGGTTGTTGCCTTAGTTATTGTATCATTGCTTCAGTCAGGGCTGTAAGCATCTGTTCCATTCTATTCATTCGGGCCTCAGAAGATTCACTTGTATCACAACCCCTTGCATTCTCCATGTTGTTATAAAGAGACAAGGTAATAATAAACATAGGAATAATCTTGGCCATTTCTTTACATTTCATTTGTTTAGGTTCAAATTTAGTTTCCACATTTATAAAGATTAGCATACACTTACACATGCAGATGAAATGTCCCTAATTCTTTTCTAGGACATCCTAGAGCTCGTATGGACTCGTGTGTGTGGTATTACACATGCTTTGATACCACTCTGTCACAACCCAAACCCGCCTTCTATAGGTTTAGCATCATAACTAGCCAGTAATCCTTAGATTACAAAAGGCCCCTTAACAGAAAGACATATTATGAGGGGCTGCGGAAGCGAATATAGAAATATACATTGTCCATAGAGTTGTGCTAACATATGTGAGATAGAAGTCTCTAAAACAAACTTTTATATATATATATATGTGACGTCATAAATACACTAGTCTTACATCACCAAAGCCACATGTACAAAACTTTCCAAAACATATTTAAACAAAATAAAAACATAAAAAGGTACAAAAGAAATTCCCAAGACTCAAAACTTGATCAGATCTCAAAAGGGAACCTCCACAAGAGGCACGATGGCTGGCTAACACCAAAACTCGCCGAGCAGCAACTTAGGCCTAGTCATGCGTCTGCTCACCTACATACATAATAAATAAATAGTGAGCGAGAGCCCAGTGAATAATAACAGAGTAAAGGATTTTGATAAATGATGATGTCCATAACATAGTCATAAAGTCAGAGTTTATATCAGAAACAGATTTACATTCACATTCTTTTTCAAGTCAATAACAGAAATCATAATACATGCTTAATCTCACATCCGTTAGTGCTAACAGATCACATACTAAACATCAAGGGTCATATTTGTCAGTTCCATATAGAAACCTCTGACCGAGTACAGATAACTTGTCAGTTCCATAAAGGAACCTCCAGATCGGGTACAAATAACTTGTTAGTTCCATAAATGAACCTCTGGCTGGGTACAGATAACTTGTCAGTTCCATAAAGGAACCTCCGAACTGAGAATGGATAACACCCTTGAGCCATGGAATTGTTGCCACGAATATTTTCAAAATATGGACAATTATTCATTTATACAAAGCATAGCATTTTAGAAAAATGATCATTTCGTATCATTAGAAAATAATTAAAGTCAAACATAACTTTTAAGAGTTATTACTCATAGATGGCTCCACTTGCAGAACAGACAAATCAGATAACTTGTGGCGCGCGACCTACATATATAGCAGAAAGGCATAGTGAAACACACACTCGGCTGGTACTTAACTCTTTTCGTTTCATTCTTAGTGTGTTTCTAAGTCTTAGCCTCTTATTGAGTCTTAATCAGGGCCTAAGAATGCCTAGGACGCAATGTGGATGCTAAAATGCAATTTGGAACCCTTAACAAAACTTGCTGAAAAAAGCGGCCACGCTCGAGCGGACATGCAATATGTGAGGGGCCGCTCGAGCGTAGATTCCCTCACTCGAGCGGTCTGCAAATTTTGAAAAAGTACTGGTTATGTAATTTTCACGCTCAACGGACGCTCGACGGTCGCGCTCGAGTGGTCTGCAAAAACATGAAACTTCTGGGAGCTTGCATTTCACGCTCGAGCGAACTTTTGGTCGCTCGAGCGAAAGTGTAAGATCACAGAGTGGTCGCTCGAGCGTGGGTTTTGACGCTCGAACGGAGAGCAAAATTCTGGGATTTCCAGATTGTTCTTCTCAGCTCAAAGCTCAAATTCAAAGTTGTAAAATAAGGTCTTTTGGGCCAAAAACTTGAGGAAACAATAGGAAACAATTGTAAATGGTGAAACCATGGTGAATTCAAAATCATCTCACAAGATCAAGACCTAGAAACTTGCCAATTGTTTAAGACAAAACCCAAATCTTTGAAAACATAACAATATATATATAAATATCATGCATGTAAAGGTGCAAGTTCCATGCTTTCAAAACATGATCCAATGAGGTGTCTGCCTCAAAAATATGTTGAATTCTTAGACCAAGGCCAAAATGAGGACATGTTAAGAGGGAATTCTTTGAAAACAACTTCAAATTATAATGAAATGAACATGCATGCATGATATGGTTCATTTCTCTTTAATTCTAACTTAATTCTTGTATCAACCTACTTATTTCTTTAGAGTTCATGTTCTACACATCATAATTGTACAATTCAAGGGTTAAATTCTTACCTAGGCTTCCCAAGATGCGTGCTAGAGGCTTAATTCTTGAGTTTCTAAGTCCAATGCCTTCAATTCTGCAATTCTTAGCAGCTCTCCCTTCTCCTAGCTTTGATTCCAAATTCCTTCTTTCTCACACTCATTTTCACGTTTTTCTCTCTAAAGGGGGGTGATAGGAGAGTGTATAGTGAACTAATGAGTTCATATGAGGCTTATATAGGCTTAATTAGTGGCTTAATTAAGTTATTGATTAAACCAACTAATTGGACACTAATTATTCTAATTTAATCGTTCCAAATTGAATTTTAATTAAGCACATCATAAAATTCTAAAATTCCCAAATAACACATAAATCAAGTCAATTTCATAATCAGATGCCGATAAGGCCTTCAATTCACAAAACGAGGCGGAAACGGAAACAGATATTTCTACGATAAACAAACATTAATACAATCATGCAACACACACATGCAATTAATTCAGAATTTCACCTTAATTGCTTATTAGACTTATTTAACCATGAATTAACGTTAATCAGAAGTCGGGTTTGTTACAACATAGCCTGTGGAAGTAGTTTGGACAAAAATACCCAGAAAATAAGACAGATCACCATGTTTTTTCATGGAGAAGGTAGTGTGCATATGAGAAATAAGGAATTGAATATGAGAAACATCATTCCCTGTGACCAAAATGTCATCCACATAGACCAACAAAATAATAAAAGTAGTGGTGGATTTTTGAATAAACAAAGAAGAGTCACATTTGCTATTGTGAAATCTTTGAGAGAGAAGATAGGTTGAAAATGTAGAGTACCAAGCCCTGGGTGCCTGTTTTAAACCATATAAGGCTTTCTTAAATGGCATACATGATGAGATTGAGTAAGGTGAACAAAACTATGTGGTTGAAGCATAAACATCTCTTTTTCAAGAACCCCATGAAGAAATGCATTAGATATATCTAATTGCTTTGAGGGCCAATTATGATGGAGAGCTAGACAAAGTAAAATTCTGATTGTGGGAAGTTTTGCTACAAGACTGAATGTTTCTTAAAAGTCCACTCCTTCTTGTTGAAGATAACCTTTGGCAACAAGCCTAGCTTTGTGTTGAGCTATGGTTCCATCAGAATTTCTTTTAACTCTAAATACCCACTTATAACCTATAGTTACCAGGTAGAAGAGAGACTGGAGACCAGGTTTGTTGCTTTTATAAGGTAGCAAATTCTTCTTGCATAGCCTTATGCCAAATAGGTGAAAGAAGAGCTTCTTGATAAGAAGAAGGTTCAGTATCTGAGTCAAGAGAAGAAGGTGAAGGAAAAGACTAAGGCATGGTGTGAAGTAAACACTGAGAAGAGATTTTGGATCTAGTGAGCATGGGATGAACATTAATAGAAGCAGGTGGCAGAAGAGGTAAGTGAACTGATATGGAGTGAATAGAAATATAAGAAGTATGATTAATAGAATTGGGCTAAGAAATAGGATTGGGTGAAGAAACATGATTAAGTTGAGGATCTGAAGTAGGTGTGGGAGGAGAAGCAAGATTGATTGGAGAATTAAAATGAGGAGAAGAAACAGATTTAGCAGGAGTGGATGTAGAAGATAATGGAGTAGAAATAGTAGACCAAAAGAAAGATTGAATTTGAGGTAAAAAGGGAGAAAAAGAAGTGATGGATGATTCAGCAAAAGGAAATGTAGATTCATTGAAAATGACATGTCTTGAAAGGTAAACTCTACCTGTACTAGGATCAAGACACCTGTATCCCTTAGCAAATGGATGATAACCAAGAAATACACAAATTAGAGACTTAGGCTGGAGTTTAAGAGAAGAATATGGTTGAAGCCAAGGATAGCAAAGACAACCAAAGACTCTGAGATAGGCGTAGTCCGAAGTATGATGAAACAAAACTTCAAAAGGAGATTGATACTGTAATTGAGTAGAAGGAAGTCTGTTAATCAAGTAGGTAACTGTAGCAACAGCTTCAAACCAGAATCTGAGAGGCATAGAGGAGTGATGAAGTAAGGCAACTGCTGTCTCTGTGATATGCATGTGCTTTCTTTCAGCAGTGTCATTCTATGGTGAAGTATATGGACATGAGTGTTGATGAACAATGCCATTAGCAACAATAAATTTCTTCATTTTATTATTATAGAATTCAGTGCCTCCATCTGTTCTAAGTATTTTTAAAACAGTATCAAATTGTATTTCAGCATAAGCTTTGAATTCCAAGAATTTGTCATAGATCTCACTTTTATAAGCTATTGGATACAACCAAGTAAACTAACTAAATTCATTAACAAAAATGAGGAATGAAAAGGGCCCCAGACATCACTGTGGTTGAGAGTAAGAGGCTTATTTACACTTGAATTTGACAATTGTAAAGAAAGTCTATGACTTTTAGCAACACAACAGTCTACACAGTCATGAGTAGCATGATGAACATGTTTAAGAGGCAAATGATGTTTGAGATGATGAAATTTTAGAGATGAAGGATGGCGTAATCTATCATGCCAAACAAGAGTAGTTACAGGAACAGATGCAGCAGAAGTAGTAACATAAGCCTGTGAACAAAATGGAGAATCAGTAGATAAAGAAACAGCGTGTGGAAGAAAATGGTAAAGTCCATTGATGTTAGATCCCTTATGAAGAACTTTCTATGTAATTTTGTCCTGAATCACAAAGTTAAAGTCATCAAATGTTATGATGCAATGATTATCCTGAGCTAATTTTTGAATTAAGACAAGATTTGAGGAAATAGAGAAGAAATGAAGGACATTATTAAGTCGAAATGAATAGTGTGGAGTAGGTAAAATGCCTTTACCAATGTGATTAATAGGAACTAAGTTGCCATTCCCAATGGTGACCTGGTTTGTTCCCTAATATGGTTGATAATAGGTAAGATTGTTGAGATCATTAGTGATATGATCAATAGCAGTAGAGTCTAAGTACTATGGGACTGATGATGTTGATGAGACAACATCAGAAGAAGAAGCAACAAATGCTCTCGGTGCTAAAGATGTAGAGGAAGAGGCATGAGGATTAGCATGTGACATCTGATAAGCAGATTAATATTGAGAATCCATTCGGTACCAACAGTCAAGAGCTAAATTACCAAATCCTCCATAGATTTGACAGGCTTAAGAAGTCTGAGAATGAGAAGGAGAGTAGATTCTCCTTCCTTGAGAGAAAGTAGCAAAAGATCTGCCATTGCCGTAGCCTTTGTAAAATCTGCCTCATCTTCCTCCTTTGAAAGAGGATCAACCTCGAAAGGAACCAAAATTATGTCCTTGAGATGAAGAAGCGGAAGAAGAAGGAGGAGGATAACCTTTTATGGTGGAGAATGCTACTGTTGGTTCTGAAGCACAAAAGAGAAAAAACTCTTCCATTGATATATAGCCAGATCTGGCTCCAATTGTTGTTTTAAAAGCATCAAACTCAGCAGGAAGGCCATTCAAGGTTAATAGAACTAGATCTTCATCGTCAACAGTGACAAATGCAAGAGCCAACTGACTCACTATATCTTTGATTTTTGAAAGATATTCCTCCATTGATTTAGATTTTTTCACCACAGAATTCAATTTATTCTTCAGTTGATGAATATGAGACCTTGAAAGAGAAGTGAATTTCTTGTGAAGAGCAGACCCGACTTCAGCACAATGATGAAATTGAAGAATGGTTGAGTAGATCGAAGGAGAATGTCATGCCCCAAACCCGTCGCTAAAAGTTTGGGCGTGACCACTTCAGAAACTATTACACATCCTGGTGTACATAACATACGGGGCCTAATCGAAAGCATTAAATATCATAAAATAATATCCATTGAGCTACCATTAACATACCAGGATCACGATCATCAAAACGGACAAATAAAATACAAAACATACACTTGAGCATCAGTTATATACACACATATATATACAGACCCAGCCCTATGATTTGGCGCCTAACAAAAACATTAAAGTCATGTACATTAACCTTTGACAGAATAACAAAATACAAGCCAACATCTTGACAAAACTTCACCATACATGAGTGGCTTCATCTAGTGCCCGGACACAACAGGTTAACAAAAGAGAACGGGCGTCATGGGTTAGGACTGACCTCCCGGTTGATTACCTACAGAATCAGACATAACACAGAGTGAGCCAGGCTCAGTGAATAATAATACTTAAACAATTCAATGCCTAGCTTAACTTATAATAATGCAAAGATCATATGGTTTATCTGATTCCATACTTGCTTAAGAACGGCCTTAGGCCCAGTCTTTAACTAAATGGCATAAAGCCCTTAAACCATATTGGCATGTAGCCCTTGAAACGTATTGGCATTAAAGCCCTTGAAACATATTGGCATTAAAGCCCTTGAAACATATTGGCATGTAGCCCTTGAAACATGTTGGCATGAAAGCCCTTGAAATCACGAGAGTAGGTAAAGAGTTCACATTCTTATCATCATACATTTACATTCTTCGAATTATAAGTACAGGTGCATAATTATCATGCAACAACAGAATGCTAAGGGCATTCATTATCTGTAGTAAAGCATACTATTACTCACAGTGTTGAGATGACGTGTTACTTTCTGCCGGAGTGTGTCCTGCACACATTCAAACTTGCACATTAGTTCTTTCTTTTTCCTTGTTAAATTAGTTCCTGAGTCATTACGCTTCCAATGAATTTACAACCATCTTAAGATCATCAAAAAAATATTCTAAAAATAATAGAGGGTCGAGCATGCAAAACAGAACAAATAAGTTTTTCGAACCTGAGCCGCACATGCGGCCGTCCCTTCCGCACGAGCGGACATGCACCGCACGTGTGGTCCCCCTCTTCCGCACGAGCGGTCAAAAGCAGTATGCAAATTCAGTTTTTCTCCTCTTGTCCGCACGTGCGGCCATGACCTCCGCACGTGCGGTGGTGACCCCTATTTTGGGCAGCTCGACTTCAACTCAAAATTTAGCAACACCACTTCATTTTACATGCAACCCAAGATTAGATTAATGCAATATCTTAACCCAACATCACCATAGCATGAATTATAACTTGAGCATCACAAAATAAACATGATTAGAAGCTTAATCAAGTCACAACCTTTCCAAATTCCATCTTTTAATTCAAGTTCCTCAAACATAACACATTACATAAATATAATTTCATGGGGTTGGCATAAAGCCAAAGATTGAAGTATAAATTTCATACAACACCTAAATTAGGTGTCAAAGCAACCAATTGATGAGAACCCTCTTTAATCAAACATGAATCATAAACATAATCCTCAACTACAAACCCTAAGTTGTCAAAACAAGAAATAACCCTTCCTTAAGTCCAAGTGAAGGTTAAATAGGTTGAATTGAGCTTACCTTGAATTAAATCCCACAACTTTACTCAATTTGACAATCTTCCTTGTTGAATTTCTTCTCCCCCAATTCTTCTTCTCCACACTCTCTATTTTCTCTCCCAGGAGATTTTGGATGGAAAGGTTCTTAAGTCTTAACTCAATAATACTCTTGGAGATATAAGGTTGAATAGAGACAAAATTCAATCGTTTAAGCATCCCAAATTGAAATTTCACAGAAACACTTAATATTACTTAAAAATTATCCTGATTACATATATGAAATCAATTACAGATAATTAAGTTCCTAAGGTGTCCAATTTCTGATTCAAATATTCTAAGTGTAACAGATACTTTTCTTGTTAAACAGATAGACATCCTTAAACATGGATTTCACTTACTTAACCTTAATTTCTCATGGGATTTTACAGTAAACATTTAAAAGCACAAAATAAGGGCTGACAATATATCAGAAAACATGTACAAGGGTCGGGTTATTACACTCTCCCCCCCTTAAATAAGTTTGGTCCCTCAAACTTGTTGTACCTTAAGGCAGAAACAAATGCGGGTACTGGTTGCATTTCCTCCTCTCTTTCCCACGTTGCATCGGTTCAGTAATGTTCTTGCCATTCCACTTTTACCATTGGAATTTCTCGGTTTCGTAAGTGTTTCACTTGTCGATCCAAAATGCGGATTGGTTTTTCCTCGTAAATTAGCTTGTCATCCAACTCAATTTAGTGGTAATCAATGACGTGTGACGGATCCGGAAGATATCCACGAAGCATAGAGACATGAAACACGTTATGTACTTGACTCATGTTTGGCGGAAGGGCAACCTGGTAAGCTACCGGACCCACTCTTTCCAAAATTTGGAAGGGACCAACATAACGGGGTGTTAACTTACCCCTTTTTCCGAATCTTGGATGTCCTTTCATCGGAGTGACTTTCACAAAGACATGATCATTCACTTCAAATTCCAAGTTCCTTCGTCAGTTATCCACATAACTCTTCTGTCTACTTTGCGCAGTTTTCAATCTTTCCCGAATAACCTTGACCTTTTCAGTTGTCAACTGAACAATTTCAGGCCCTAATAGTGATCCATCCACGGTCTTCCATACAGAGCCTCATAGGGTGCCATTCCAATACTCGAATGGTAACTATTGTTGTATGCGAATTCTACCAACGGTAGATGGGTTTCCCAACTTTCTTGAAAATTTAGCACACACATTCGGAGCATATCCTCTAGAGTTTGGATCGTTCTCTCGGATTGACCGTCAGTTTGAGGGTGGAAAGCTGTACTGAATTTTAATTCTGTACCCATTGCTTCTTGTAGACTCTACCAGAATCGTGAAACAAACTTTGGATCCCTATCTGATACAATGGAGATCGGTACACCATGAAGCCTTATAATCTCATTCACATAAATTACCACCAGTTTATCTACATTATACTGAGTCTTCACTGGTAGGAAGTAAGCGGACTTATCCAATCGGTCTACAATGACCCATATAGAATTCATACCCCGAGGAGTCCGTGGTAACCCCACAACAAAATCCATGGTCAGATGTTCCCACTTCCATTCCGGAATTGGAAGGGGTTGCAATAATCCCGCTGGTCTCTGATGCTCCACTTTTACTTGTTGACATTGCAAGCACTTAGAGACAAACTCTGCGATCTCCTTTTTCATACTCGGCCACCAAAAATTTTGCTTCAAATCTCGGTACATTTTAGTACTTCCCGGATGCAGTGAAAATTTTGAGGCATGGGCTTCTTTCATCAATTTCCGTTTAAGTTCTGACACATTGGGAACACATATTCGGTTTTGAAATTTGAGCACTGAATCTACCAAACTGAATCCCGGTTTTGGTTTTGCTTCTAACTCATCACGTGTCTTCCTTAGAGTTTCATCTTCCATTTGGTGTAATTTAATTTCTTCAAATAAGGTCGGTTGGGCCATTACTACTGCCATTAAGGCTTCCTGTCCATGTAGCACAAGGTCTACTTCCATTTTATCCAATTCAATTGCTAATTCCTTTTGCCCTGTAACCAAACTTGTCAAAGTCCCCATACTTTTCTGATTAAGCGCATCTGCAACTGTGTTGGCTTTACCAGGATGGTAATGAATCTGCAAATCATAATCTTTAATAAGTTCCAACCACGGTCGCTGCCGCATATTCAACTCTTTTTGAGTAAAAAAGTACTTGAGACTCTTATGGTCGGTGTATACTTCGCACGTAGTGCCATACAGATAGTGTCTCCATATCTTTAAAGTAAAGACTACTGCTGCTAACTCAAGATCATGCGTGGGATAATTCTTCTCATGGGGTTTCAGCTGACGAGAGGCATAAGCGATAACTCTCCCATTTTGCATAAGTACACAACCAAGTCCTTTATGGGAAGCATCACTGTAAATTACGAACCCTTTGGTACCGGATGGTAAGGCCAGCACTGGTGCTGTAGTCAACTTTGTCTTCAATTCCTGGAAAGTAGATTCTCGCTCTTCTGACCATTCAAATGCAACTCCCTTTCGAGTCAGTTGTGTAAGCGGCACAGCAATTTTGGAAAAATCTTGAACAAATCTCCTGTAATAGCCAGCTAACCCCATAAAACTACGCACTTCAGTCACATTAGTGGGAGTTGGCCAATTTACGATTGCCTCAATCTTGTGTGGATTAACAGAAACTCCTTCTTTTGTGATGATATGTCCCAGAAAGGCCACCTCTAGTAGCCAGAATTCACATTTCTTCAGCTTTGCATATAGTTTCTTTTCCTGGAGGGTTTGAAGGATCAAGCGAAGATGATTCTCATGAGCTTCTGCATTCTTTGAATAAATGAGAATATCGTCAATAAAGACCACCACAAATTCATCCAAATAGGGCTTAAAGACGCGGTTCATCAAATCCATAAAGGTTGCTGGGGCGTTAGTAACTCCAAAGGGCATAACCAAAAATTCATAATGACCGTACCGGGTTCGAAAAGCTGTCTTCTCAACATCATCAACCTTGACCTTTAATTGATGGTATCCAGACCGTAGATCAATCTTAGAAAAGACTTGTGCCCCTTGAAGCTGATCAAATAGGTCATCGATTCTTGGCAATGGATACTTATTCTTGATTGTGACTTTATTAAGTTCCCTATAATCGATACAAAGCCGGAGTGTTCCATCCTTCTTCTTCACAAACAGAACTGGTGCACCTCACGGAGATACACTCAGACGGATGAATCCTTTGTCCAGTAAAACTTACAACTGCATTTTTAATTCTTTCATCTCAACTGGTGACATTCTATACGGAGTCTTAGAAATGGGTTAAGTTCCCGGTGCTCCTTTAATTGTAAACTCAATTTCACGGTCTATTAACTGCCCTGGTAATTCTTCTGGAAAGACGCCCAGAAATTCACAGACAACTGGGATCATGTCGGTATTCCCATTCACCACTTGCCCCTCTAAAACACTGCATAAATACCCCTGACACCCTTTCTGAATTAATTTACAAGCCTTTGCTGTGGAAATCAAATAAGGTGGAGAAGTCACTTCATGTCCCTGAAAGGTAGACTCTGATTGTCCCGGAGGGTGGAAACTGATTTGTTTCATCAAACAATCTATAGTTGCATCATATTCACCCAACCAGTCCATTCCCAGAATAATATCAAAATAGGCCATATCAAGAGGTAACAGATTGGCATATACCCGGATATCCCCAAGTTGGAGTTCACAAGCAACATATACAGAAGCATAAATCATACGGTCTCCCAAAGGTGAAGACACACACAACATATAAGACAGTTTTTCTTCAGTTTTATCTAAATTTTGCGCAAATAATTTTGACACAAAGGAATGGGTAGAGCTGGAATCAAATAATTTTGACACAAAGGAATGGGTAGAGCTGGAATCAAACAATACATGAGCAGAGTGACTGTGAACAATAAATGTACCTGATACAACCGTTGCCGCATGTTGTACATCTCCCGGAACCAATGCAAACACCCTGCCTTGTCTCGCAGTGTCTTTATTGTTCGTAGGTTTGGCAACTGACTTGGTGTTGACAGTTGGTGCAGACCTCGCTGAACTGATAGCAGCCCTATTGCCATTTCGTTGATTTCTCTGAGGGCAATCCCTTATCAAATGACCCGTTTTGCCACACTGATAACAGGCTCCAGACTTCCAATGGCACATCCCACGATGCTTCTTTCCACATTCTGAACAAACAGGAATCGTACCCTGACTAGGGGCAGAAGTATTTGAAGTCCCTGAATTTTGTTTCTTGTTCGGTGGAACACTTGACCCCTTTGACCATTGGTTATTCTGCCTTTTTCCTTTCCACTCGAAGATCCGATTCTGAGCAGCAAGGTTTCCCTTAGCTATAACAGCCTTCTCCAACACATCAACATAAGTGGGTAACTTCAACATATTGACTCGGTCCAGGATAGCACCCCGTAAGCCCCCTTCAAATTTTTGTGCCTTCTTATAGTCCGTGTCCACCATGTGCGGTGTAAACCGGGCTAGCTCTGCAAATTGAGCCTCATATTCAGCAACAGTCTTGTTTCCTTGTCTGAGAGTTTCGAATTCAGTCACCTTTTTATCCCGTATGCTGTGAGGGAAATACTTATCATAAAACAATTCCAAGAATCTGTCCCACGTCAATCCTCGGTGTATAGTCCTCGTAAGCATCCACCATCTCTGTGTCTCGTCCTCAAGAGTGAAGGCAGCTAATTGCACTTTTTGAGCTTCGGTGCAGGGAAAGACTTCGAATAACTTCTTTATTCCCAACACCCAGGCCTCAGCTTTCATCGGTTCTATTCCTCCTTTCAAAGATGGTGGCTTCATCTTTTTAAACTCCTTAGTGAGGGTAATAGTTCGGTCTTCAGCATAGAACTCCGGTACTACCGGTGGAGGTACCGGTGGCGGTGGCGGTTGTTCTTGGGGTTGTTGCTGTTGTTGCCGTTGTTGCCGTAGGGTCTCCGCCATTTCCATAATCATTCTCTCCATCTTGTCCAACCGTGCAGAAGTAGTATCTTCTGCATCTTCTGTCCTTGTCCTCACCATAGCCTACACAACAATCAATTATATACAATAGACATAGTTTCAAATTGTTAGCATTATCAGAGTTCATATAACGTTGCCATCAATCTTCTCATATACTTTCACGATGTCATGCATGATGCCTAAATCTTTACTAGACACCCTACAGCTCAATGGATCCATGTGTGAGATAGCAACTCGGGCTCTAATACCACTTGTCACGCCCCAAACCCGCCCCTAAAAGTTTGGGCATGACCACTTCAGAAACTATTACACATCCTGGTGTACATAACATACGGGGCCTAATCGGAAGCATTAAATATCATAAAATAATATCCATTGAGCTACCATTAACATGCCAGGATCACGATCATCAAAACAAAAAAATAAAATACAAAACATACACTTGAGCATCGGTTATATACACACATATATATACAGACCCAACCCTATGATTGGGCGCCTAACAAAAACATTAAAGTCATGTACATCAACCTTTGACAGAATAACAAAATACAAGCCAACATCTTGACAAAACTTCACCATACATGAGTGGCTTCATCTAATGCCTGGACACAATAGGTTGACAAAAGAGAACGGGCGTCATGGGTTAGGACTGACCTCCCGGCTGATTACCTACAGAATCAGACATAACACAGAGTGAGCCAGGCTCAGTGAATAATAGTACTTAAACAATTCAATGCCTAGCTTAACTTATAATAATGCAAAGATCATATGGTTTATCTGATTCCATACTTGCTTAAGAACGGCCTTAGGCCCAGTCTTTAACAAAATGGCATAAAGCCCCTAAACCATATTGGCATGTAGCCCTTAAAACGTATTGGCATTAAAGCCCTTGAAACATATTGGCATGTAGCCCTTGATACATATTGGCATGAAAGCCCTTGAAACATATTGGCATGTAGCCCTTGAAACATGTTGGCATGAAAGCCCTTGAAATCACGAGAGTAGGTAAAGAGTTCACATTCTTATCATCATACATTTACATTCTTCGAATTATAAGTACAGGTGCATAATTATCATGCAACAACAGAATGCTAAGGGCATTCATTATCTGTAGTAAAGCGTACTACTACTCACAGTGTTGAGATGACGTGTTACTTCCTCCCGGAGTGTGTCCTGTACACATTCAAAATTTGCACATTAGTTCTTTTTTTTTCCTTGTTAAATTAGTTCCTGAGTCATTACGCTTCCAATAAATTTACAACCATCTTAAGATCATCAAAAAAATATTCTAAAAATAACAGAGGGTCGAGCATGCAAAACAGAATAGATAAGTTTTTCGGACCTGGGCCGCACGTGCGGCCGTCTCTTCCGTACGAGCGGTCAAAAGCAGTATGCAAATTCAGTTTTTCTCCTCTTGTCCGTACGTGCGGCCATGACCTCCGCACATGCGGTGGTGACCCCTATTTTGGGCAGCTCGACTTCAACTCAAAATTTAGCAACACCACTTCATTTTATATGCAACCCAAGATTAGATTAATGCAATATCTTAACCCAACATCACCATAGCATGAATTATAACTTGAGCATCACAAAATAAACATGATTAGAAGCTTAATCAGGTCACAACAGTCACGACCCAAACCCGCCCCTATGGGTTTAGCACCGTAACCGGCCAGTAATCCGAGATAACCGAAGGCCTGCTTAACAGTAAGACAGTAAAACAGAGCACAGGGGCTGGCGGAAGCCAAAACAGTAAATAAACAATGTCCAATGAGCTGTGACAGTCTGTATGCAAAAAGACTTTTCATACATGTATATAAACTCAGTACAGAACAGTATGCACAATATATACAAACAGAGCACAGGGGCTGGCGGAAGCCAAAACAGTAAATAAACAATGTCCAATGAGCTGTGACAGTCTGTATGCAAAAAGACTTTTCATACATGTATATAAACTCAGTACAGAACAGTATGCACAATATATACAACCAGTCAGAACAGGGACCAAACCCCCATTAAACAGTACAGTACAGTGTTATCAGTCTATACAAAACGGACACAGAGTCAGATAGGGGAAATAAAAACACCCCTAAGCCAAAGCTTGACAGGCTCGGAACCTCGCAGTGAGGCACATAGGTTGGCTTGACAAAACTGGAATTACCCCAACGCTTCTAGCCGCGGTCTGGTGCCTGTACACCTACATATATATATGAGCAGTGAGCTGAAGCCCAGTGAATAACACAATGCGTAAAGAGGTTTAGAATGAATGTCCTTACAGTAATGAAAATAGTTCATTAAACAGTATTTCAGTCATTCAGTCATATGTGGTACATCCATTAGCATAGCAGTACAGTAAATAGTAGGTCTTAAAGACCGAACAGTCAATGATGACCATCAATCAGTAAACAGTAGTGGTTCCAACGAGGGAACCGACAGAGATCTCTGTAGCAGTAACAGTCAGTAACAGTAATTGCTAAGGATGCCACAATACAGTTCAGAATATAGGACATACATTCATTCAGTTAACAGTATCAGTTCAGAAAGCAGTACAGTTCAGTATTCAGAAGATAATCATTTTGAACATATCTTTACACAATTGTTACTCACACAGTTCTGGGCTACAGTAAGCCAGAGCGCGTCTCCGGAAGCCAACCCTACACAGTTTCAGATTGAACATACACTAAGCTATGCAGTTGGGAAAGATAATAACTTAATCCCTAATTTGCCTCGGTGTGTTCTACATCTAATCCTCATTAAGATGCTTTAAACTAGGCCTAAGAATGCCTAGGATGGAATGAGGATGCAAAGATGCACTTTTAAAAGAATTTTCAGGATTTTCAGTGAAACAGGGTCCCGCTCGAGCGTAAATTACTCCGCTCGAGCGGACATGCAGACAAAGGTTCCCGCTCGAGCGTCACTTACCCCGCTCGAGCGGTCTGCAAAACATGTCAAAAGTACTGGATGGGTGAAAATCACGCTCGATAGGGCGCTCGATAGCCGCTCGAGCGTAAGACACAAGGTCCCGTTCGAGTGTCCAATACCCCGCTCGAGCGGACATCAAAACAGTGCAAAGTACTGGATGCTCGAATTCCCCGCTCGAGCGCCACTTTCCCCGCTCGAGCGGGAGTGTAAAATCTGGAAAACCCAGATTGCACTTCCAAGCTTAAAACCAAGTTTAAATGCATCAAAATCAATTCCTTTGGGCCCATTTCTTGGAAAACACTTGTAGATACATAGAATAACATGATTCAAAGCTCAATTTGTAAAATCAAGGCCCAAGGGAAGATCAATTGAACTCATTTTCAAACCAAATTTCATGGACATGATGAACATGCAAACATGCATGAATTTAGATCAATCCAAAGCTTCAATACATGCTCTAATGAGCTCATTCTTTCCAAAATAAGATGAAATCATGGACTTAAACACAAATATGAGCATGCATGTAACATTTTGCCATGAAAACAACTTAAACTCAACAATACAACCATGCATGTAAGGAATGAGCTCTAATTCAACATGTTAAAACTAAATCATGACTTAGCTCTACAATCTGACATGAATCATGCAAGAATCAACTTAAAGACAACAATGAGAGGTTGAATCCCTTACCTAAGTCTTCAATCACAAGACTAGAAGCTCAATTAGACAATGCTCCTATAATTCTTCAAGTCTATAAGCCAATTCACAAGAAGGAACTCAAATCTCCCTTAATTCTCTCCCTCTCTTTCTATTTCGGTGGGAACAAGGAATGAGCTGAGGAACTATTTGTTTGAGTGTAATGTAATGGTCTCAAAAGTGTGCAGATAGTGGCCACTAAGTGGTCTAATTGTAATTAAGTCTAATTTGTGCATTTTATCAATATTTAATTTAATTTAGTCATACCAAATCAATTTTCAATTAAATACACCATAAAATCATATAAATTCTAATGAATACAGAACATCAATCAATTTCAGATTCGGCCGCCGATAAGACCTTCAATTAGCAATTTAAACACAAAGACATGAACAGATAATTTGGCAAGCAAACAGATAGAATGCAATTTAACTAACATATACTCAATCAATCAGTTTCAGATTTCAGTCAGTCAATTCAGTATTTCGATTACTTCAGTTATCAATCATAATCAGTCTCGGTTTAACAGTAATCAGTGGTCATTCGGTAAACAGTAATTAATCGGTAAGCAGTAGTGAGAGTTGTTACAACAACCTTTCCAAATTCCATCTTTTAATTCAAGTTCCTCAAACATAACACATTACATAAATATAATTTCATGGGGTTGGCATAAAGCCAAAGATTGAAGTATAGATTTCATACAACACCTAAATTAGGTGTCAAAGCAACCAATTGATGAGAACCCTCTTTAATCAAACATGAATCATAAACATAATCTTCAACTACAAACCCTAAGTTGTCAAAACAAGAAATAACCCTTCCTTAAGTCCAAGTGAAGGTTAAATAGGTTGAATTGAGCTTACCTTGAATTAAATCCCACAACTTTACTCAATTTGACAATCTTCCTTGTTGAATTTCTTCTCCCCCAATTCTTCTTCTCCACACTCTCTATTTTCTCTCCCAGGAGATTTTGGATGGAAAAGTTCTTAAGTCTTAGCTCAATAATACTCTTAGAGATATAAGGTTGAATAGAGACAAAATTCAATCGTTTAGGCATCCCAAATTGAAATTTCACAGAAACACTTAGTATTACTTAAAAATTATGTTGATTACATATATGAAATCAATTGCAGATAATTAAGTTCCTAAGGTGTCCAATTTCTGATTCAAATATTCTAAGTGTAACAGATACTTTTCTTGTTAAACAGATAGACATCCTTAAACATGGATTTCACTTACTTAACCTTAATTTCTCATAGGATTTTACAGTAAACATTTAAAAGCACAAAACAAGGGCTGACAATATATCAGAAAACATGTACGAGGGTCGAGTTATTACAGAGAAAGAGTAGCATTGAGACAACTTAACAAATGAGAGTCCATCGAAGGAAATTTGGATTAGTAGCTTCAAGACCATGAGCATTAATGAATGTAGAAGAAGGACAGAGAATAGAACCATTAACATAGCCAAGCAGATTGATAGCTCGAAGAATATTAGAAACTTGACTATTCCAAATAATGAAATTGGTAGAGTCAAGTTTAACCGTAACAAATGAAGAAAGATTTGTGATTAGAAGTGTAAGATTTGATGGCATTGAAGAAGACAAAGATGATGCAGAAGCTGCCATGATGAAAAGATGAAACTATCATTCCATATCTTGAATCTTACAATATGTTCATATTTATATCCCTAGTTGAACCTATACAACAGATATGTATCTAGTCATTCTAACTAACTCACATGTGCTTAATTACTTTGTAACTGACTTCCTAACAAACTAACAATACATCACATAGATCATATAACAACTGTTAAGCTAATGCAGTTACAGACACTAAGCTGCAACTTGGCTCTATAAAGTGAGACCTCATTGAACTGTAACATGAGCTACTACCTAAGCTGCTGCGAGTGATTTTGAGCTATTATGGTTCCTTGATTTAATATCCTCAACAGACATATGTCTAAGGAGCACACGTTAACAAGATACATATTTTATTTTGGTACTTGATTTTATTGAGTTAGCTCTAGCTTTTTATGCACAACATACAAACCTTTTAAGTTTCTTAACACATATTCTAAGGGCAAACATTAACAAAATTCGTAAAATATTCAGTGTTCTTTTATTTACACAAAATCCAATCACAAATTAAATACAAATTTCTCAAAAAGAGTGAAACTCAGACAATTGATGGAGTTTAATTTATGTGAGATGATTTTATTTGATTCTATGATTAATTTTGGTGGTTGTGTCCAAGTTCAGTGTGTGCATGAACCACGCTAGGTTCAAGGAATTTCAACCTTACCGTCTATATACTGAGAACCAGAGGGTCTATTCCCGTTGGTTGTTTTTGTTTTAGAAAGCTAGTTTCAACATCAATGAATACATCAATGGTTAAAAAAAATTTCACTTTTCTTTATGACCATTCCAATAAGTACATTTGATAATTATCTAGTATATATAAGATAAAAATTAAAAGGACAAATATAGAGTGGTAATGGTGATATTATCCTACATGATATTACCATTTAAGAATATATTACAAATCAGATTTTGATGAACTCATTTTTGCTTCCCGCTAACCTAACCAAGTCTTCCCATATGAAAATTTTGATTAGTTTATCACACTTTAAAGTGATATTACTGTTATACTCAAAATTTAATCGGAAATTACCCGTTAAAAAAAATGTACAGAGTGTGAAACCATTTTAAATAGTCCAACAAATCGTCTTGATTTAACAAAGAAGACAGTTTCTTCTTAGTCCATCATTTCAATTATAGACTGGAGATTTTTTAACCTTCTCAGCGTGGTGCTTGGAAAAAGTAGAAAAATGAGGGTGTAATTGAACAGTCGTTTCAATTATTAATGATCATAGTTTAACATTATACTATTTAGGACAAATTACACCTATAGTCCTATTTCATTTTGTCTCTTGTGTTACTTTGGCCCTACATTTTTAATTATTTGACATTTAATTTTAGGTTTTGTGTCATTTTGATCTAATTAATAATATTGTTATTTTTATTTTTTTTTTCAAAAATGATCACTAAATTTGTTAAAATTAATTCACTAATTTATGATTTTATCCCTAAAAGCATGTTATATGTCACTTATGTGTGCATTTTTCATTAAAAAAATGTTAACAATTGTAATCAATTGGATTACATTGAGACAAAATCATAAATTCATGGTCAAAATCGAGTCAATTAAAATTACAGAAATCAAAATAATACAAAAATCAAAATATAGGACAACCAGCATAATTTACCCTAGTATTTATTAGGCACTCTCTATTAACGATCATAGTTTATTTATGAGAAAATTACTTATCAGTGTATAAGTACAAAAATATTTACAAATTAGTGACATTTTGTATAAACATTAATCTGTAAAATCATAAATTATTCCATGATTTTGAAATTAAATTTTAAAAAATCACTGACAAGGAATTTTTCCTTTGTTTATTGTCCTCTTCTTATGACTAGTGTCTAATCTTATATTATATTGTTTGCAAGTTCTAGCGTCAGACATCAGGTTGATTACCTATTCATTTGCAATGAGTGTTAATGGAAAGTATATATTTATCAGTTTGAACTTAAGTACGCATGGTACGGAAAATTTTGATCATTGTTGTTGTTATTTCTAGGGGTGACCAGTGGATCTTTTGATCCGTCCAAATCGATCAAATTGAATCGATCTGTCGTATTTTGAATGAATGTGTGATGACGAACGAACAGTTGCGGATTAATTTTTTTCAATCCGCCTAGTTTTAAATAGATAGCGGATTTGAAATTCCTCTAGCCATAACCGAACCACCAAACCGCAATCAATAAAAAACTTCCTTTATTTCTTCATTTCAAATCTTAAGCTTATCAAGTGCAAATTTATTGACCAATAAAAAACAAACTTTGTAAGTTACTGCGAAAATTAATCATAAAAGAGTGAGACTCCTCCTCGAATGGGGTACTTACTGGGTCAGCTAGTAAGCAAGGTTCAAAATAGTAGTAGTTAATTAATGCCATTAAAGAAGAAGCTCATCTAATGGATATACCAATCCAGTTGGGCTCTACAAAAATATTCTCGGCAACAATCTTTGCATTTACTCGATTTTTACTAGAATACTCACTAATATTACAGCTGATGTACTTCATACAGCAAGACAATTACTAGGAGGGAATTATTTCGGTGCTTTGAATGAGGGATTTTGATATCTATTCGAGTGCTTTTGTGTATCTTATTTGTGCTAAATCTTGTGGTATTCTTCAAACGAAAGAACAAAATTCTTTGGCCAACAATATTTTCCCCCCACTGAAATTAGTAAAATTTTAAACTGCTAAACTGATTCGCATCCATCCGTTAATCCGTTCAATCCGCATATGCCAGATTGGCAGACAGATGCGGATTGATTTTCTCCAATCTGCCAATCCGGCAAACAGATGATGGATTAGAAGTTTCATGGCCACAACCGATCCGCGCCCACCCCTAGTTATTTCTTAGTTTTCATTCCTCTTTTTTGTTTTATTTTTTGTGCATTGTTATCTTCTTGTTGAGCTGCATGAAACTCCTTTAGGTTCTCTTTGTTTTCTATTAATGATGTTTTCTTATTGTCCAAAAAAAATAATAATAATAATTATAAGGGTAAATTACAAATATACCCTTTGAGATTTAACTAAAATACAAATCGCCCCCTGTGGTTCTAGAAATTACATTTCACCCTCTGAGGTTTGTAATTTCATAACAAATCGCTCATTTTATTAATAAATTATCAAGTTAATTAACAGTTTTTAGTGATGTTATAAATATATTTCAATTAATAATTTAGATAATTTTATTATTGTATAGAAGAGTAATTATGAATTTTTTTTTTTTTTTTTTGTTAATTCTGTTAAATAAATTTTTTTAACAAGGGATATTTGTAATAAATTTTTTTAACAAGTAGAGAGGTGATATAACTCAAAATAAATTAAAAGTTGACTTTTGGCTTTTAGTTATCTTCCCAAATTAGCTCTAAAATTAATAATTTTAAAACACTTGTCAAGTGTATACATGTTAAAAAAACATTAATAAAAATTTGCATGGAATGACTAAATTAAAACTGGTTTAAAGTGTAGGGTTAAATTATTTAAATTAAAATTATAAGGACCAAAGTAAAATTTGAATTAAACTATGAAGTAAAAAGTGTAATTAACCTAAAAACTATAATAAATAAATCTAAAAAAGAAAAGAGTAATTTTGACAATATTTAAATGATATGGTATGAAATGGCATTGGCATGGATGATGATTGAGATATGATGATGAGATGACATAAAGCCAGCTAAGGGGTAATAAAGTCAATTTGCCGAGGCTAAAATTTTCGTCACAAGTATTCAGCCTTTATATATAAGAGTAGAACCATCTATGATGGTTTTTTTTTTTTTTTTTTTCAACTGTGTAGAGTTTAAATTAAAACTTTACCATTAAAATCGTTTATTACTTGCCAAAATTGAAATATGGGACAATGTAAAAAGGCAGTTGAGGAACTTTGACAAAATTGAAATATGGAACAATGTGTGTGAGATAACATATAATGATTGTAATAAAATAATGATGATAGCAATCGAAGGGGGTAATACCACCATTCATACTTTATATGCAATAATGATTGAATCATTATTTGAATTTAAAGATTTCTACAACTTTCAAAATTATTTGAAAGATTTCAAATAATTTAAAAAATTATTTGAATTCAGACTTTTAAATTTAAAGATTTCTACAACTTTCAAAATTATTTGAATCATTCATGTATTTTTTTTTTTTTTTTTTTTTTTTCTATCTCTCTCATATGAGTGGTCTAAGTCATTTTAGAATCTCTAAAATTAGGAATCTCAGTCATTGCTGCTTTATATATAGGAAGGATAAAATTGAAATATGGGACAATGTATATGAGATAACACGAGATGATTGTAATGAAATAATGATGATAGCAATCAAAGGGGCTATGAGTAATTTCGGTAAGGTCGAAAATTTCGTCCACCGGTATTCATGCTTCATATATAGGAAGGATAATAATTCATGTACTTTTATTATTATATAGGAGAGTAATTATAAAGTTTTTTTTAGTTAATTCTGTGAAATAAAATTTTTTAATAAGGAATATTTGTAATATTTCAAACTACGGGAGACAATCTATACTTTAAATAAACCTTAGAGAATGTATTTATAATTTATCTATAATAGTAATAATAATAATAGTACCACGTAGTTTTGTTGAACAATAATGCCAAATGAAACATTAGGATTTCTAAGCATACTAGGTTGGTTGGCCTGTGCTTGCACGGGCAAGTCGGCACAATTTTTTTTTAATTAAATTTTTTTATTATTTTAAGATAGTATTTTTTGATAAAAATATAGTGGAACGATTATTTAGGAGTTGTTTGGGATGTTCTAAATAAGTGCACTTTTTGTCTTTTTGAACTAAGAAGTTGAGGAAAAAAAGATGGATGTTTGGGTTAATTTTTTGTTTTTTTATGAAAAAATGTGTAATAAAAAATTGTATAAATAAAGTGTGTAGCGGAAGAAAGGTGATTGATTATACAGCCACTGCCCCAGCATGTGTACATAGAAAAATAATTAACTCCTTCGGGTAAATAACTTTTGGACAGTAATGGTCGGTCTGTGGGGGCCACCATGGGTCTCATTTTAATAATATGAACCGCTGAATATGTACAAATCGTCAATTATTATATGCATCTAAAAATTTACGTTGATTGGATATCGATAACTATATGATCGGATTAGTTTTTTTCCAACAATTAACTATCATACCATCCATTTTGTTTATACAAAACTGATTTGATCATATAGTTAACGATATCCGATCAACGTGATTTTTTACAAGTATATATTACTCAATGAGTTCTACATACGGTTCGGATTATCAAAACGGAACCCTTAGTGGACCCCCGATGGCCCAATATTACCATCAAACTAATAAACTTTACCTATGCAATTTTTTTTTTCCCCAAAAAAAGTGTATACCAGGCTGTCACGTTGCTCAGTGCATTTGAATTATAAATATATATAAAATATTTTTTTAATATTTTTTATTTATGAATAGTAATACATTTTTTGCTTTTTGTATAACTTTTTAACTTTTTGAATTATATTAGGGTTGTCAAACTTGACCTTAGTAGAGGTTAAAAAAGAATGATTGTATAGCATTTATTCTTTTAGAGATGTGTATTATAACATTACCCATATATATATTTATTTATAATAAGAATGCAACTATTAACAATTTAAACTAATAGTTGTTATGATTTCTAATTTTATTTTTTATTTATATGTAAAACATGACAATTTCACAAATAATTTTTAATGATTTCTAAAATTTGTGTCACGTGAGATTTTATTTGTTAATAGTTTAATTGTGTCAATTAAAATGGTCAATCCTCATAAAAGTAAAAACTCATAGTTTAATTTGTTAAAAGGGTCAAATCTAAGATTTTTCTTTATAATTTCTCTACAAATAATTACAAAATTATGAAGAAAAAAAAGCACATGTCTATTCGATTTTATTTTTTTAAATTGGTGTTTAGATGAATTTTTGTTTATTTTGTAGTGAATTAGGCCCGTGCAAGGCACGGCAACTTGTTTTGGTTTTTTTTTTTATAGTTAATTTGATTTTTTGGGAGAGATTGAAGAAGAATAATTTCATTTCAATTCAATGGTAGTTAGCCTTCATTTCAATTAATTAAATATTATTTGAAATTATTATTATGAAAAAGATTTTGCTTTCAGTAGAAAATTAAATAAATTGAATCATTTATATTATAGGATTCGTGAAGCATATTATTTATTTAAAAAAATAAACTTAATTGGACATGTGTAACCCCATAATTAGGTCCTAATTGTTCGTTTTGGCAAAATTAATTTAACTTTCATCATTAGAATTACTCTTAAGATTAGATGATTTGGGAAAAAAATTGACTCATAATTTATCATATCATTATTAGTAAATTGTAAATTTCCAACATTTTTCAAACAAAAATATGTAAAAAAAATTTGAATACCACCACAAGTGTGAATACCACCCCATAATGCACAGAGTCACAACATATAACTATCAGTAGGGTTAAATCAGTAAGTTTAAATAATTAAAGTTATCAAAACTTTATGAAAAAAACACCTTGAAAAACAAACAAAATGACAACAAGCTCTATCAACATATAAGCTGTAATATTGTTAATACAAAAAAGACAAAGAAGTAATTTAACCCAAAACTACTATTATGCTATTCATTGGCTGAATCTGGACCCATTCCCTACAAAACAATGTTGACCCTCAACAAAATAGAAGGGTAAAAGCGGTACAAAAAAGCAAGCCTTCCGTACCAAAGCACCGCTTACATATTTTATATATATATATACTAGCGTATGCCCGTGCCTAAAGACACGGTATAAATAATGTTGGGATTAAAATGCAGTTATCATTTCTACGTATAATGTCAATTAATTAATTAATTTAATGCATCCTCAACATTTAATTAATCCTGAAGAATATGAATATATTAGAAACATTGTACACTACCACCACACATAAGTCAATCTTGTTTGAATAATTTTAGGTATCATTAAAATTTAGAAAAAATTACCAAAGATAAAAAAATAAAACTTAAAATTTAATACTTATAAAAAATAAACTATTGAGTTTTTAATTTTAGAAATTTAAATATTAAATTTCTGATTTATTTTTAATCTAAATTATTTGCATGTTTTCAATCTGAACAATCTGAGAACTTTTACATATTTTACTAAATAATAAATAAATACCGTTAACAATCCAAGCAATTTGTCGGTAGAAAAAAGTAGCCATCAGTCTTTTGTGGGGTCTGTCTTTCACATATTTTTTTACATTCTTATTGAAAAAAAATAATAATATATCAACACATTTTGCATTCCTATTGAAAAAAAATATTTGAAAAAAAATATTAGTATATCAACACAATTTGAATAGCACATAAAATAAATAAAAATATGATAGTGGCCAAGCATTTGAATGCGCAGCACAATTAAAAAAACCGGCTACTATCTCTTTCCTTAATATGTTTCTTTTCAATTTCTTCACCATGTCTTTAACAAATGAAAAAATAGTCCATGAATTATGAATGAAAATTTAAATTGGGTTATAGAAATAAAAATAAAATAAAATAAAACAAAAATAATGACCCGTGAGAGACATACGGGTTGAAGAAAAAATAAATAAAAAAGAAAATGTTGAGACCCAAACCAATGTCAAGACCCTCGCCTGACAACACAAATACAAACCCAATCTTAGAAACACAAACCCAAATTGATGTCTCTTTTGCTTTGATTGAAAAGAAACATAATGATTTTCAATGCTTTGTTCCAATACTTTGTCTCTTAAGCTTTGTTTCCAACTTTTTCAGTGATTCCATTGATTGCATACCTAATCACACAAACCCAAACAGAAATCTTAGAAACATAAATATTAAAAACACAAACACGAACACAAACCGAAACCGAAATCGTAGAAAAACAACCTAATCAATAAAAAAATAAATAAATAACACAAATCCAACACAATGAAACATTGAAACCCATTTGAAAAATCACTTAAGAATGTGTTAAAAACCATTTGAAAACCATTTCATGAGGATCAATTATTATTTCAGACCCAAGGATCAGATTGTATACCATACCACAAAATGAGTCCCCCCTCCAAAAAAAAAAAAAAAAAACTACTCTTTCAACCCACCTAAATATTTCAATAAAGTTGCTCTACTAATTTTTTAGCAACTTCACATCTTCTTTCATTCTTATCTTCGTAACACAAATACAAAATTGCTCATCAATTTGGAAACACAAACACCAATCCAAATCATACTCATTGCTCATCAATTTGGAAACATAAACACCAATCCAAATCATACTCATTGCTCATCAATTTGGAAACACAAACACCAATCCAAATCATACTCAAGCACGTACCTAATCCTATCTGTTCATCAACAACATAATCACCAAATCCTATATGTTCATCATCATAGAAAAAACACCAAAAAATTAAAAACGAAATAGATTTGTATGTGCCTCTTCCAAGTACTTCTTCAACCTCTTTGCTACACTCTTCAACCTCTTCGTCATGATCATCAATTTGGACAAATCAAAACCTTTTATATGTACAAGTTTTAGCTACAAATATTTACTTTGCACAAATCAAGTCTTATACATGTATCTTATCTATTTCACCATCATTCATCATCAACAACAACAATATGCACTCACAACACCCAGATCATCACAACACCAACAACAATTAAAAGTTAATCAGCAAGAACACAGATTCAATCCTAAAATCAACAACAACAACAATATGCACTCACAACACCCCAGATCATCACAACACCAACAACAATTAAAAATTAATCTGCAAGAACACAGATCCAATCCTAAAATCACCGCACATACTTCAACCGTTAGATATTGATTAGGAATCATCTTAGCCATTCAAATAAAATGTAAAATTAAAAATAAATTTAAAAAAAAAAAAACCGTTCTCCCGTATTCAAAAAGGATAAAATAAAAAATCTCAACCATTCAAACGAAATGTAAAATTAAAAATAAAAAACGAATCGTTCTCCCTTATTCAAAAAATATAAAATTAAACAAATAAATAAATAAAATCAGAGATGTGTATAGATGATTTACTGTCTTTGGGTCGATGAAAATCCACATAGAACTTCTCCACCTTATAGTCACTCATCATCCTATTTCACAACAATCAAAACACAACAACAACAATAATAATAATAATAATAATAATAATAAAAAAATTAAATGGAAGAAAAAAAATGGGCAACCATTCAAATGAAATGTAAAATTTCAAAATTTAAAAATTTTGAATTTTTAATTTTGAAATGTAAAATGTAAAATTTTGAATTTTGAAATTTTACATTTCATTTGAATGGTTGCCCATTTTTTTTCTTCCATTTAATTTTATTATTATTATTATTATTATTATTATTATTGTTGTTGTTGTTGTGTTTTGATTGTTGTGAAATAGGATGATGAGTGACTATAAGGTGGAGAAGTTCTATGTGGATTTTCATCGACCCAAAGACAGTAAATCATCTATACACATCTCTGATTTTATTTATTTATTTGTTTAATTTTATATTTTTTGAATAAGGGAGAACGATTCGTTTTTTATTTTTAATTTTACATTTCGTTTGAATGGTTGAGATTTTTTATTTTTTATTTTATCCTTTTTGAATACGGGAGAACGGTTTTTTTTTAAAATTTATTTTTAATTTTACATTTTATTTGAATGGCTAAGATGATTCCTAATCAATATCTAACGGTTGAAGTATGTGCGGTGATTTTAAGATTGGATCTGTGTTCTTGCAGATTAATTTTTAATTGTTGTTGGTGTTGTGATGATCTGGGGTGTTGTGAGTGCATATTGTTGTTGTTGTTGATTTTAGGATTGAATCTGTGTTCTTGCTGATTAACTTTTAATTGTTGTTGGTGTTGTGATGATCTGGGTGTTGTGAGTGCATATTGTTGTTGTTGATGATGAATGATGGTGAAATAGATAAGATACATGTATAAGACTTGATTTGTGCAAAGTAAATATTTGTAGCTAAAATTTGTACATATATATAAAAGGTTTTGATTTGTCCAAATTGATGATCATGACGAAGAGGTTGAAGAGTGTAGCAAAGAGGTTGAAGAAGTACTTGGAAGAGGCACATACAAATCTATTTCGTTTTTAATTTTTTGGTGTTTTTTCTATGATGATGAACATATAGGATTTGGTGATTATGTTGTTGATGAACAGATAGGATTAGGTACGTGCTTGAGTATGATTTGGATTGGTGTTTGTGTTTCCAAATTGGTGAGCAACTTTGTATTTGTGTTACGAAGATAAGAATGAAAGATGTGAAGTTGCTAAAAAATTAGTAGAGCAACTTTATTGAAATATTTAGGTGGGTTGAAAGAGTAGTTTTTTTTTTTTTTTTTTGGAGGGGGGACTCATTTTGTGGTATGGTATACAATCTGATCCTTGGGTCTGAAATAATAATTGATCCTCATGAAATGGTTTTCAAATGGTTTTTAACACATTCTTAAGTGATTTTTCAAATGGGTTTCAATGTTTCATTGTGTTGGATTTGTGTTATTTATTTATTTTTTTATTGATTAGGTTGTTTTTCTACGATTTCGGTTTGTGTTCGTGTTTGTGTTTTTAATATTTATGTTTCTAAGATTTCTGTTTGGGTTTGTGTGATTAGGTATGCAATCAATGGAATCATTGAAAAAGTTGGAAACAAAGCTTAAGAGACAAAGTATTGGAACAAAGCATTGAAAATCATTATGTTTCTTTTCAATCAAAGCAAAAGAGACATCAATTTGGGTTTGTGTTTCTAAGATTGGGTTTGTATTTGTGTTGTCAGGCGAGGGTCTTGACATTGGTTTGGGTCTCAACATTTTCTTTTTTATTTATTTTTTCTTCAACCCGTATGTCTCTCACGGGTCATTATTTTTGTTTTATTTTATTTTATTTTTATTTCTATAACCCAATTTAAATTTTCATTCATAATTCATGGACTATTTTTTCATTTGTTAAAGACATGGTGAAGAAATTGAAAAGAAACATATTAAGGAAAGAGATAGTAGTCGGTTTTTTTAATTGTGCTGCGCATTCAAATGCTTGGCCACTATCATATTTTTATTTATTTTATGTGCTATTCAAATTGTGTTGATATATTAATATTTTTTTTCAAATATTTTTTTTCAATAGGAATGCAAAATGTGTTGATATATTATTATTTTTTTTCAATAAGAATGTAAAAAAATATTTGAAAGACAGACACCACAAAAGACTAATGGCTACTTTTTTCTATCGACAAATTGCTTGGATTGTTAACGGTATTTATTTATTATTTAGTAAAATACGTAAAAGTTCTCAGTTTGTTCAGATTGAAAACATGCAAATAGTTTAGATTAAAAATAAACCAGAAATTTAATATTTAAATTTCTAAAATTAAAAACTCAATAGTTTATTTTTTATAAGTATTAAATTTTAAGTTTTATTTTTTATCTTTGGTAATTTTTTCTAAATTTTAATGATACCTAAAATTATTCAAACAAGATTGGCTTATGTGTGGTGGTAGTGTACAATGTTTCTAATATATTCATATTCCTCAGGATTAATTAAATGTTGAGGATGCATTAAATTAATTAATTAATTGACATTATACGTAGAAATGATAACTGCATTTTAATCCCAACATTATTTACACCGTGCCTTTAGGCACGGGCATACACTAGTAAATAAATAAAATCAGAGATGGATATAGATGATTTACTGTCTTTGGGTCGATGAAAATCCACATAGAACTTCTCCAACTTATAGTCACTCATCATCCTATTTCACAACAATCAAAACACAACAATTAAAATAATAATAATAATAAATTAAATGGAAGAAAAAAAAAGGGCAACCATTCAAATGAAATGTAAAATTTAAAATTTAAAAATAAAACAGATTTGTATGTGCCTCTTCCAAGTACTTCTTCGACCTCTTTGCCACTCTTTGACCTCTTCATCATGATCATCAATTTGGACAAATCAGAGCCTTTTATATGTACAAATTTTAGCTACAAAAATTTACTTTGCACAGATCAAGTCTTATACAAATTTTATCTATTTCATCATCATTCATCATCAACAACAACAATATGCACTCACAATATCCAGATCATCACAACTCCAACAACAATTAAAAATTAAAGAACACAGATCCAATCCTAAAATCACTGCACATACTTCAACCGTTAGATATTGATTAGGGAATCATCTCAGTCATTCAAATGAAATGTAAAATTAAAAATAAATTAAAAAAATAAAAAAAATCGTCCACCCGTATTCAAAAAATATAAAATAAAAAATAAAAAAATCTCAACCATTCAAACGAAATGTAAAATTAAAAATAAAAAAAGAATTGTTCTCCCTTATTTAAAAAATATAAAATTAAATAAGTAAATAAATAAAATCAAAGATGGATATAGATGATTTACTGTTTGGGTCAATGAAAATCCACATAGAACTTCTCCACCTTATAGTCACTCATCATCCTATTTCATAACAATCAAAACCCAACAATTAAAATAATAATAATAATAATAATAAATTAAATGGAAGAAAAAATAGGCAGCCATTCAAACGAAATGTAAAATCTAAAAATAAATAAATATATAAATAAAAATTGTTCTCCCTTATTCAAAAAATATATAATAAAAAATAAAAAATAAAAATCAGAGATGGGATTGATAAACAATTTTTAATTTATCAATAAAAAAATAAAAAATAATTTTTTTATATCAAAAATTATGTTTTTTGTCAAATATTCTCTTTCTCTTGAATATTCAGCTCCACCTTCTCTTGAATAAGTTTGTTAAGATGAATAAAAATAAGTTTAAATACAATGTGTACCAAAAGATGTTCTGAGAAAAATCATGCAAATAATTGTCAAGATAGATTTCCATTCAATTATCATTTTACACAACCAACACAATTGAATTAGTCTATGTTATTTAGGAAAAGAGCGAAAAAAATTCATGATTACGGTTTGGAACAAAAAAATTATGAACTTATGCATAATCCTTTTGTCCTTTATGTTCTACTTGCTAAGTCTACTTATTATGAAATTATGAACAAAAAAATTATGAAATTATGAACTAAGTCTACTTATTCAACTTTAAAACTCATTTTGCGGTTCAACCTTTAACTGCATTTCTTTTTTAACAGGAAGTTGTGTAAACTGACTCTAAACCATCTAATGATTTACTCTCAAAGAAACATATGGTCTAACCTGGAAATTTTTGAAATTGGCCGTCACGTGATCTCTTTACACTTGTTGAACTACCAGATACAATCGCATTAGGTCCTCCCGGAACTACTGACCCTCCATTACTACTTTTACCTTTTACATCCTACAACCAGAATAGAATGTTAGTATTAATACAGTTGTACAGTCATTTACAAATATAAATCATGGCAAAATATTCATTCTCTTCAAAATTAGTTCAAACCTTAAGCAAATTATATTGTTCCACCCACTTTGATTTTGTGAAATTACATAATGCAAGCTTCTTCAATGTCCTACAGTCTTCAGTTTTCACCCCTGACAAAGAAAGATCAAAAACCCCTTCTACAAGGAGCTTCTGAAAGGAGGATAGATTCTCCTTGAATTGAGGGCTACCAAACATGCTTTTAAGGCTGGAGATGCCAACAAAAAAAAAAAAAAGAAGAGGAAAAAAGAAACATCATCAGTGTTGGACCATATATTAGCTTCAGAACCTTGATTTACAGTATATTAGCTTCAGAACCTTCACACCTTAATCAAATGTACAAAACAGGTAAAACAGAGAGCAAGCCATTGAAGCATTCAAAATAAATAAAAGAAGGCACAGTATAGTAGATTAAATAAAACGAACCTGAGAGTTTAAATTGGGAAAAGGCAGAGTAGTGTAACACAATGCCAAATGGCAGAGTTGTGACGACCACCGATTCTCCCCAAAGTGTTGATGATCTCTTGGTTGAGTCGAATTTAAACAACCATAAAAGATGCTTGTTACGTCCAAAGTAATACCAAGCCCATAAAGCATTGGAAAACAAACTGTACAAAAAAATATATCTTGCTATTACCTTTCCTCAGTAAACACAATTTAGAGGGACAAATAACCACCTAAATCAGTAAACACAATTTTTCTTTTACCGGGAATCAGTAATTTAGAGAAAGAAAAATCAGTAAACACAATTTACCGGGAAAAAGGAACGACGTCATACAAAAGTACCTATAAGATTGGAAAGAGGGACAAATAACCACCGCCAGACTACCAAAAAAACATACACACATACACATATAAAGATGAAGAACTACCAGCTCTTTGTTGTTCAAGATGATTTTTTCTTTTCATTTTTGTTCATTCATTAATGAGTAGATATTGGTTTTTAAAAAGATTACCTTAGAACAGTAAAGCCCCATCCTGATTTTCAGAACCCTGAAATTCAGATTGAATTAAAGAAAATGCAATGTAAACATCGAAATTATCACACAACCTAAATCAGTGAAATTAATTGAAATTCTAAAAAAAGCAGTATAAGATCCCAAGTCCAAGGAAAGACAATGAGTTCCTTGACTAAGTCAAAATCCCAGAGGATATGTAATTACACAACTTTTCTGACGACAAATGGTATGGCCATCGGATTAGCTTCTCGTATGGCAAGGGCGTTTTACTTTCGGGTATGGCAAGGGTTTTGGAGAGAGAGAGCTTCTCATCTGGGATTAACAAAACTCACCGATTATGAAATGTAATGAAAACAATACTCACAGTTTAATCTCACAGTTAAATCAACAAAACAATACTCACAGTTTGAGAGAGAGAAAAACTGAGAGAAAAACTGGCTGCTAATGAGAGAGAAAAACTGACTCAAGGTTGGTTTCATTGAAAACAAAGGGCTGGAGAACCTCATCGATTACAGATTCTGGAGAACCTCACCGATTACAGATTCTGGAGAACCTCAAACAAAAGATTTTGAACCTCACCGATTACAGATTCTTGATTATGTTTGTTGCCGCGATGTCGCCGATTTGGATCCCGCGATGTTGCCAATTAGCACCCAACAAACTCTCCAATGCGAAGTCGCCGATTAGCACCCCTGCGAAGTCGCCGATCTACTATGTTTTCGGGGGAGATTGAAGATGAAGAGTGAGCTCTGAGAGTGAGAGATGAGGTAGACAACTCAATTTTAAATTTTGAATGAGACAGAGAGAGAGAGATATGGATGGATAGAAGGGAAGAAGAAACCCAACAAAATGTATTTGTCTCTTTGGACACCGTCGGATTGAATCACCAATGTAAATCCACCATTGAAAATGTATTTGCCTCTTGGACATTTTTTAACCGTTGGATTGAGTCAATCTAATGGTTTACATTGTGACAAGGGGACAAATGTCCCATCCCCAATTCAAAAATCACTCTTTCTTATTATATAGATATATACAAGGTAAAAGAATCAAACTAATACAATATATAATTTTATAAGATTGTTTTTAAATCATAGATAGATTTGGGAAGTGATTCAAAAGATAAAGAACAAGGTGAAAATTGTAGAGAAAAAATTAATTTATTTTTTCATCGTATTTTTCTTTCTCTTTCTAAATTTCTACTCAATTTAACCTAAAGAGAGAGAGAGAAAATAGTTATTGCTTAAGTTTCACTTTTAAAATTTGATTTTAAGTTTCACTTTTGTCCTTATTGTTTTAAAATTGAACAATTTAATTTTTATACTTTAAATCTAGTTTCAATTAAGATTAAGAGCTAATTTGGGAAGGTGGTTAAAAGTTAAATTTTTGACTCTTTTTTTTTTTGAAAAAAAAAATATAAAAAAGTAGAGATGTGATGTAATCTAAAATAGATTAAAAGTTGGCTTTTGGCTTTTAGTCATCTTCCCAAATTAGCCCTAAGATTATTATTTTGAAACACTTGTCAAGTGTATACATGTTAAAAAAACATTAATAAAAATTTATATGGAATAACCAAATTAAAACTGATTTAAAGTTTAGGGTTAAATTATTCAAATTAAAATTATAAGGATCAAAGTAAAATTTGAGTTAAATTATAAAGTAAAAAGTGTAATTAACCTAAAAACTATAATAATAAATCTAAAAAACAGAAAAGAGTAATTTTGACAATACTTAAATGGCACGGTATGAAATGGCATTGGCATGAATGATGATTGAGATATGATGATGAGATGACATAGAGCAAGCAAAGGGGGCGATAAAGTCAATTTGCCGAGGCCGAAATTTTCGTGATAGTTGTGTTCAACCTTTATATATAGGAGTAGAAAAGGGTGGAACCATCTATGATGTTTTTTTTTTTTTCAATTGTATAGAACTCAAATTAGAACTTCACCATTAGAGTCCTGTATTACTTGTTAAAAATGAAATATGGGACAATGTAACAAGGTTGTTGAAGAGTTTTGACAAAATTGAAATATGGGACAACGTGTATAAGATGGCATGTGATGATTGTAATGAAATAGCTGATAGTAGTCAAAGGGGCGATACCGATATTCATGCTTTATATATATTAATGATTGAGACTCTCAAATTTAAAAATTTTCATGACTTTTAAAATTATCTGAACCATTCATATAATTTTTTTTTCCTATTTCTCGCACATGAGTGATCCAAGTCATTTTGAGATTCCTAAAATTAAGGATCTCAATCATTGCTCCTTTATATATAAGAAGGATAAAATTAAAATATGGAACAATGTATATGGGATGACATGGAGTGATTGTAATGAAATAATGATGATAGCAATCAAAGGGGCAATGAGTAATTTCGGCAAGGCAGAAAAATTCGGCCACCTGTATTCATGCTTTATTTTGTCAATCACGTTAGTCATGCGTGCATATTTCTGGCTGCATTTTTTTTTTTTTTTTTCAATTTTTGCATAATAATCAGTGAGAATTGGAGCAAAATGAAAAAATGGTTAAAATGTAAGCGATATTATACTAATAGTTGTTTTCACAGCATCTTTAATAGCAAATACTATAATAATATTGTCATTATTATAATTTGACAATGAATAGTAGTAAATTGTCAAACTATAACAATGATACTCTAATGGTCACATGCCGTTTTGGCAAATCTAAACCAATTTTTCCTTTGATTTTATAGGTGATGTTTGAATATAGATTTTTTAGTAATTTTTTTATTATTTATTTTTTGTCTTTTATGACATTTTTTAAACTTTTTCTTAAAAAAATAAATATTTACATTCTACCTGAGTAAATAAATATAAAAAATAAAATAAAATAAAATTATTTGAAATATATATAAAATAATTCACACTACCATTCACATACCACTACAAAATTTATATATATATATATAAAAAATATTAGCTACATTAAAAATTTAAAAAAAAATACAACTCACAAATACTTTACAAATAAAACTCCCAAACTCACAAACTCTAGTCGTTGGATGAGATCAATTGCTCACAAATACTTCACAATTTTTATTTTATTTTTTATTTTTTTTTAATTCAACTCCAACACACTCTCTCTCTATCTCATCACTCTCTTTGCATTCTAGAACCTTCACCACCGACCCCCATCTTTCTCTATTCTCTAAGAAACCCAGCACACCATTTTCATCCCTCTGTTCTTCATCTATCAACACAGTCGTCTCTTCCTCTCTCACTCACACTCATCGATCCCTTTTGTCTTCTTTTATTTCTACAAACCCAAACAATCCAACGATCCAAAACCCCAACAAAAACGATCCAAACCCGAAACCCTAATGAACATGATCCAAACACGAAGATGAAAAAGATGAAGCCGAAACCCTAACGAAGACAATCCAAACACGAAGATAAAGAAACCAAAGCTGAAGCATCTTCAAATTCCAGGTATTTTATAGTATAAATTTGCTTCATATTATTTATTTATTTATTTATTTATTTATTTTGCTTAAGATTGCTTCAAATTTGGAGAAGCTAATTGTGCATGACATTGGGATTTTTTGATTATGAAATTTAGTTCAAAATTTATTATTTTGTTATTTTATTTTTGGTGAATTTTTTGGAGAATTTTGTTTCTATTTTGGAAGTTTTGCTGGAAAGGGAGGGAGAAAGAGAGAGAGGGAGGAAACGGTTAGTTTTGGTGAGTTAGCATATTTGGCTACTGTCAAACTTGTATCAAATTTGGCACAAGCTTTGGTATTTGTCAAATATAGCAGTTGCCAAAGTTTACCATTAGAGAACAACTTTTACCCCACACCTGTTTTAAAGGACTTTGCAGTTCATACCTAATACATGTACTCCACATATTGGCATCTTTGCTCCTACCTAATAATGGTATTTTTGTCTTGAATAGTTAGTGGGTATATTCCTTACACAATTGTTTAAGGTTTAATTTTTGAGATCATGCCACAAGAAAGAATTTTTTTGTAAATTTCCTAGTCTCAACATAAATAACTTGTCTTTGACCAGACGGGAAAAAAAAAAAATCAAAATGCATGTAAAATCACCCGGAAACCTTTACCGTTGAAAAAAAAATACATGTGCCCCACAAAATTTAACAAAATGGTATCGCTTTAGGAGTGTAAATCTGGCCTGGCTCGGCCTAACCCACTCGGGCCTCGCGGGCTCCCGCCAAAATTCGGGTTGGGTTGGGCCGGGCCAGTCCACAGGCTAAAAAATTAGGCCTAGCCCCAGCCCTAGGCCTAGTGGTATTCGGACATTGGGTCGAGCCTCAGGCCGGCCTAGTGGGCTTGGGCCTGACTCCTTTTTTTTTTTTTCCTACCAAATTTTATTATTATTCACTAAAAAAAGCATTGGGCCTCAGGCCAGGTCTTGAGTGGGCCTTAAGCGGACCGATTGGCTGGGCCACGAATTGGGTTGGGCTTTAAAATGATGACCTAGATCTAGGCCCAGTGTTCGATCTGGGCTCAAGTCCAGGCCCAAACAGGTTGGGCCCACCCCAACCCGCAAGTGAATTTTAGACTGCTCACAGACCGCAGGCCATTTTTACACTCCTATATCGCTTCATTTGGATTCACAATGGGTCATAAGATTGCACAATCTACAAATTTAAATTTGTTTTTGTTTTTGTTGTTGGTGAACTTATAAAAGTTATCCGTACTGTGGGAACATAATTTTTGAGTGACAACACGTGGCCGAGGTGTCACCGAAGTGCCAGCCGAGGTGCCACATGTCCTGGTCATGACACCAAGGTGATCTCGGCTAGGCCGAGGTTATCTGCGAGAATACCGGAATCCGGAATAAGCGGATAAAGGACAAGAGTCTTAGAATGAGAGAGGACTTCAATTTGGGTAAAGATAGGACTCTTAGAGAGTTTATCCCAATCCTACTGGGAGTCCAAGATTAGCAGCAATCCAAAGTCCATTGAAGCTAGGCTTCTATTGGGATTAGGATAGTGTTGGCTATAAAAGAAAGGCACCCTCATGGGTCTAAGGTATGTTTTTTGTATTCTGAATAGTGAGTTAAACACTTTTGCTATCTTTGAGAGATAACTAACTTGATCGTCGGAGTGCCCCCGGCTGGATGAACTACCGCCGGAATCTCTTCTTTTTGTGATAGGTCATTCGGGCTTAATCTATTTTGCCAGTGTTCTCCAGCTGAATGCTTGATTGGCAGTGTGGTCGGAAATTGACACACACACGTACTTATAAAATGCAAATATGGTCTTATCAAGATTCCTTTTAGGCCTAATGATCATGTCCTCACCATTATCCATGTTAATATTAATGGCTATATGAATCTTCCCACCTCATTGGTCTCTGGAAAAAATAAAATGCAACAGTCATTTGGTGCAACTAATTACATATTGTCTGTATTAATTAGGTTGATTTAATTATCATATCACTAAGCCCCTCACTGATTAAAGGGCGTGCCCACACTTATGCTTTGTTTTTTTTAACGATTATAAATGGCAATGATAGATTCTCTATCCAAAATGCTAGAAATTCTAAAAGTTTTATCAAAATTTCTATTAAATGTCTCACATGGGTGTGAGACTCACATAAGACCCACATGATGTGGATCCCACACCCATGTGAGACATTTGATAAAAATTTTGGTAGAACTTTTGGGGTCTCTAGCATTACTCATTGTTTATTGTTAAAGCTTTGTTGGTTAGGTTTGACTTCTCTTAAGTTGGTCATTTTAACTTGAGAGAACATTTAAATTTGGTAGGTCTATTTTGAGATTGATTTCGATAATCCGATCTATTTACTTTTTAGAACTTGTTAAGTGAAATATTCATGTAAAAAATTGTTAGAAAAAATAATTTTATGGTGACTTTAGTGTAAAATTAAAATAGGTTTTAACTATTAGTTGAAGTGAGATTAAATGAGTTTAGATTCTTTGTAACAAAATCTTTACACCATAAAAAGAACGGTGGTACTACATGCACCAATTCGTATACTAATTAGTGTACTAACACTAGTTATGATATTATTATTAACCCCACTCATTAATCACATTACAAATACTAAAAACCTCTTAAATTATGTCACATCATCAATTGGTACACTAGTTAGTATACTAATTGGTTCATATAGCATTATTCTAAAAAGAATGATAAAAAACCATTAAGAATTGAATGAGAAATTGTCTCATAAAGTTGGCCTCATGAATGGGGTATTGAGAATTGTGTATAACTACCAATCTCACATTAATTGTAGATGAGAGAATTGATGGGTATTTAAACCTCAAGATTTTGATAAGGGCATAAACCCTTTGGGGTGTCCAAATTTTTCGAAGGAATGGAGTTATGGATGCTTCAAGGATAGGATAGGGCCAAGACTATAGTCCAAGTTAGTTATGAAAAAATTGTCACACGCGTGCCGCCTACCCGAGCCAGATCGTGGATCGTGGATCTTGGGGCTTAAAGAATGGGCTGGGCCGGTTTGGTGGCCCATCAACCTAATCTTTTTGGGTTAGGTTTGTTTGGTAGCTGCAGATAGACACATGTGTATATAGAGTGTGTAACTCACACACTTATTCTCCATTAGTTTTGCAGGAGTAATAGACTGCATTGGCTAGGAGGCTCTTCCTCTCTTCCCCATTGTGTATAAAAGGAGACCTCCTCTTTGGTCTTAGACACAGAATTTTTGGCTTCCATACAGTCAGTCTGCTCCTAAATACTTCTTTCTGTGTGAGAGAATGCTTCCGTTGTCAGTTCGCTGGAGCTAAATAGAAGGTGCTTCTGCGTTAGCTAGTCTATATCGTCGTATCTTGGGAGACAGACGCCAACACCCCTCCAACACTCACAGTGAGACGGCGAATCTGTTTTAAGGAGATTATAGTATTACACAGGCTTCGGTTTTCTTTCTTTTCCTTAAGTTTTGTTAAATATTTACGTTCATCAAAATGTAATCTTTAGCATGAATTAGATTTATGATTTCTTATTGTGTAAATCAATTTAAGTATGAATCTATTTGTTTATTTTATTTAAATTACACAATTTATACAACAAGCTTAAAACAAATTATATGTTTTCTATGAAATTATACAAATAAATTCATATATTCACTAGAACCGTGGTAATCAAAGACAGTATACAATTCATGATTAGGATGTGTAGTTTATATGCTTGCTAATGTTTCTGGGAAATCAAAATTGTTTATATACTTGCATGATGATGAATAATTAGATTCTATTCGTGACTTAGACATGCAATTTAATATTTATAATCATGCCACTGTTTCTCACATGGAATTCATGATTCTTTTAATCAAATATATATATATATTTCCCTGAAATTTCCTATTACTCCTCTGTTACTGATACTGTGAATTTTATTTTTATTTTTTTTATAAAAAAAAAAAAACATGTTTTATTTCTGAGAGGGTAATTTGTAAACAAATTGGGCCGAGCTAGGAAGAGTCTTCTTTGAGAGTTGGGCCGCGTAATGGGCCGAGATAAGGGCTGGTGTAGCTCGATCTTAGGCCAAGAAGACATCTCATATTTCAGGTTTGGGCCGAACTATGGGCCAAGGTAAATGTGTCAGCTGAGGTAAAGATGTCAGCCGAGGTAAAGGGGTCAGCCCAAATAAATGGGCCTAGTGGTTAGCCGAGGTATTGGTGAGAAAGGATGTCCGGCTTGGTATAGCTCGGCCGGTCTTGGTATAGCTCGGCCGGGCGCCATCTACATCATTACCTAAGTGTGTGACCGAGGTAACTTAGCTCGGTGTGGTTACAACAGCTTATATAAATGAGGTAACCATCTCACTTGGTTGGCAGTGAGTAGGAGTGTGACTCCTAGGAGGACTCTGCTAAGGAGAGTAGAGTCCTACTAGGATTGTGCAAAACCATCTCACTTGGTTGGTAGTGAGTAGGGTGTGTGATTCCTAGGAGGACTCTCATAGGGAGAGTTGGAATCCTACTAGGATTGTGCCAAGCAGAGTCTATAAAAGCTCATGACCAGACCTTTGTACAGGTATCCCAATTTCTACTCTAGAATACATAGAGCTTATTGTCTATTGTCTAGTTGCTGACTTAGGCATCGAAGGGGTTTTCGGCACACACCCGCCGGCTAGCTCACGTTTGTGTTTTCAGGGGGCAAAGCGACGACGTTTGGAGGAATACAAACTTGATCAACAGGATTATACGAGAAAATTATTTCGTGCTCGTACAATTGGCGCCATCTGTGGGAATTACACAAAGAACAAAACCTTTTGATCGAGTTTTCCTCTCTAGTTGAAATTAATGGCGTACAACGAAGATTTTTCACAATCTGCTATAGATGGGCAAACCCCGGAAGGGGGTGGGAGGCGCGAAGGTTTACCTTCTATCCCATCCATGGCGGAATTAGATCCCCAGCGAGGGAATCCGTGGAGAGAAGCGAGAGAAAGATGGGGCTCAAGTCCACACTGCTCTCAAAGCCCTGATAGACAGAGGCGGAAGATGGATCCTCAGGTTCTCGAAGATCGTGTAAGGGAGCAAGACGAAGTAATAAGAAGAATAACAGCTGACATAGAGTCTACGAAGAGCTAGATAAAAGGCAAAGGGGTGGTAGCAAAAGAGGGGCGCAAAGGCAACACATACTCTCACCACTCAGAAGATTGTGACAGACAAGTCACACCGTCACAAACTGAAAGTAGAAACCTCAGGTCGAGCGATGCACAATCAAAGACTTCCAAGACACGCTACTCCAGGCCTGAGAGAATGAGGACTGAAAGGGCTCGAATAAAAGAAGACACTCAGGCTCGCGACCCCTGCATAGTCTCCACACTACAACGACTGGCTCCTAGAACACATGGGAGTGTCGAGGTTGGAATTCCAGAGCCACACCTTGCCTATGAACCAGCAGACAAAGCGTTAGCAAGGTTGTAGAGCTCACCGTTCATTCCGGCGATAGAGAACGCACTATTACCCTCCGGCTTCCACCACCCTAAATTCACTATTTATGAGGGAAAGTCGGACCCCTACATGCACTTGAGCCACTTCTGCCAGGTTATGGCTGTATATCAACGAAACGAGGCTCTAATGTGTATCCTGTTTCCTTCCAGCCTTGGTGACCTGGGTTTAACGTGGTTTGAAAGGTTGCCAGAAGGTAGCATAGCTTCATGGGCGCAACTAGTGGAGGCATTTGTGACCAGATACAGAACGAACATCAAGACACCAGTGGAGATTAACCAGCTTCTCTCCATAGACATGGGCGAGGAAGAAACATTGAGGTCTTACAATAATCGGTATTGGGAGACTTTTAATCAGATTAGAGATTGCCCTACAAACCTAGCTATCGCACAGTACAAACGAGGTTTGCCAGCTGGCAATAAGTTGAGGGATTCAATGACAATGACGCCGCCCTTTACTATGGAAGCCCTAATGGAAAGAGTGCACCAACACATCCGGATAGAGGAAGATGGGGCGCACACCAAGGCAGAGTCCAGCGCAATAGGGATACCAGACAAAAAGCTTTTTGGCCAGAGTTAACACGGTTGACAAGTAGGATTGACCACGCAAAAGTCTTTGCCCAACTGGGGGGCAATTGGGAAGGTTGGCAGGTTTGACCAACTCTCTCTAACAAGTCTTTGCCCGACTGGGGGGCAATCAAGAAGCTTGGCAGGATTGGCCAGTATTTAGCTCTTCTTCAACCGAGATAAGGATCCGCGCTGAAGAAAGTTGGCAGGAATAACCAACATTGAGCTCTCTCCTAAGCCGAGATAAGGATCTAGGCTGCAGGACATTGGCAGGTTTGACCAACACTTTTTTCATTCCTAAGCCGAGATAAGGATCTAGGCTGCAGGACGTTGACAGGTTTGACCAACATTTTTTTCATTCCTAAGCCGAGATAAGGATCTAGGCTCCAGGACATTGGCAGGTTTGACCAACACTTTTTTCATTCCTAAGCCGAGATAAGGATCTAGGCTGCAGGACGTTGGCAGGTTTGACCAACACTTTATTCATTCCTAAGCCGAGATAAGGATCTAGGCTGCAGGACGTTGGCAGGTATGACCAACATTTAGCTCTCTTCGGCCGAGATAAGGATCTAGGCTGAAGAAGGTTGGCAGGAATAACCAACATTTAGCTCTCCTAAGCCGAAATAAGGTTCTAGGCTGCAAGAAGTTGGCAGGTATGACCAACAAAGCTTTTGCACTCTTTGGCCGGGATGATGGTTACCTCGGCCAAAACAGGTTGGCAGGTTTGACCAACAAATTTTTGAATTCCTGGACCGTGATGGTTATCTCGACTAAAGCAAGTTGGCAGGGTTAGTATAAACCAAGTTAGTCTGCTCAGCGAGACACAGAAAAAGCAAGGGTTGTTCAAAATTTTGGAGGTATACGACGGTTGTAACAGGAGAACGAGGATGATGGGGGCACGCCATGTATCTTGGGAATGACGTCGTACCATATTAGTAGAAAGACATGTTGAGCAACTGACAAGGCTTATTGGGGTCGAACAAGCTATGAAACCGAACAAACTTTTTAGCTCAGCAGAATGGGGCGTTCTTAGCTCGGCTAGAGGAAAAATAATCACAATCATGCTACGCAGATGGAATTAAGGGGCAATTGAGAGAGTAATTTGTAAACAAATTGGGCCGAGCTAGGAAGAGTCTTCTTTGGGAGTTGGGCCGCGTAATGGGCCGAGATAAGGGCTGGTGTAGCTCGGTCTTAGGCCAAGAAGACATCTCATATTTCGGGTTTGGGCGAACTATGGACCGAGGTAAAGGTGTCAGCCGAGGTAAAGATGTCAACTGAGGTAAAGGGGTCAGCCCAAATAAGTGGGCCTAGTGGTTAGCCGAGGTATTGGTGAGAGAGGATGTCGGGCTTGGTATAGCTCGGCCGGTCTTGGTATAGCTCAGCCAGGTGCCATCTACATCATTACCTAAGTGTGTGACTGAGGTAACTTAGCTCGGTGTGGTTGCAGCAGCTTATGTAAAGGAGGTAACCATCTCACTTGGTTGGCAGTGAGTAGGAGTGTGACTCCTAGGAGGACTTTGATAAGGAGAGTAGAGTCCTACTGGGATTGTGCAAAACCATCTCACTTGGTTGGTAGTGAGTAGGGTGTGTGATTCCTAGGAGGACTCTCATAGGGAGAGTTCGAATCCTACTAGGATTGTGCCAAGCAGAGTCTATAAAAGCTCATGACCAGACCTTTGTGCAGGTATCCCAATTTCTACTCTAGAATACATAGAGCTTATTATTTATTGTGTAGTTGCTGACTTAGGCATCGGAGGGGTTTTCAGCACACACCCGCCGGCTAGCTCACGTTTGTGTTTTCAGGTAGCAAAGCGACGATGTTTGGAGGAGTGCAAACTTGGTCAACAGGATTATAGGAGAAGATTATTTCGCGCTCGTACAAAGGATATGTACAGATGGTGGAAGAACCTGAGAGCAATGAACTGTTTGCGGATGTTAGCAAGGTAGCTGAACAAAAGGCGGTGGAAGACTTGGTACAGGTAAGGATAGATGAAAAAGACCCAGAAAAGTTCTTTTTGCTTGGCTCGTCTTTGTCCAGCACTGAGAGGATAGAGGTCATGGAATTCTTAACCTCTAACATCGAAGTGTTTACCTAGACGCCATATGACATGCCTAGCATTGACCCAAACTTCATCTGTCACCAACTGAACGCCCATCCAACTGCCAGACCATTTATCCAACGCACTCGCAGATCAGCACTTCACCATGCCGAGATAGTGGCAGAAGAAGTGGGAAACCTGCTGGAGGCGGGAGCCATCAGAGAAGTGCACTATCCCAGATGGATCTCCAATACTGTAGTAGTGCCAAAGAAGAACGGAAAATGGCGTGTCTGCGTGGACTACAAAACAGTCAACAAGGCATGCCTAAATGACAGCTTTCCTCTACCACGGATAGATCAACTGGTAGACTTGACGGCAGGACACAACCGACTTAGCTTCCTCGATGCGTACAGAGGTTACCATCAGATCGCTATGTATGAACCAGACCAGGCGGTCACATCCTTCACAACGCCTAGAGGATTGTATTGTTACAAGGTCATGTCCTTTGGCCTAAAAAATGCAGGGGCAATATTCTAACGGATAGTCACCAAGATGTTTAAACCATTGTTAGGCAGAACAATGGAGGCTTACATAGATGACATGGTAGTCAAAAGCAAGGATGAGAAGGACCATCTCAGAGGCTTAGATGAAATGTTCCAGATTCTGAAGAAGAACAAGTTGCGCCTAAACGCATCCAAGTGTGCATTCGGCGTAGGATCAGGCAAATTCCTAGGCTTTCTGGTGACCAACCGAAGTATAGAGGCAGACCCTCTCAAATCAAAGCAATCTAGGATCTAGAGAGGCCCAACACAGTGAAAGAAGTGCAGCATCTCACTGGCCTGGCAGATGCGCTCAACCGGTTCATAAGTCGGTCATCAAACAAATGTCGACCATTTTTCCAAGCATTAAAGGCCAAATTTGAGTGGGATGAAGAATGCGATCGCACCCTAGAAGAACTGAAAGAATATATGTCTTCTCCACCATTACTAGTAACCCCAATACCTGGAGAAGAGCTCTTTCTATACCTTGCAGTTTCACAGCACGCAATCAGCGCGGTGTTGGTCAGAGCGGAAGGAATCCAACACCTGCCCATCTTTTATGTTAGCAAGACCTTACTGGGCGCAAAAACCAGGTACTTACCATTGGAAAAACCGGCCTTAGCCTTGATGATGGCCTCAAGGAAGCTATCGCATTACTTCCACGCCCACACTGTAATCGTCCTAACAGCTTTTCCCCTAAAAGCTTTGTTTGAGAGGGCGAACTTTTCTGGGCGAATCTTGAAATGGGCGGTAGAATTGGGACAGTTTGATATCAAGTTTTAGCCTAGAACCGCAATAAAAGCCCAAGCTTTGACAGACTTTGTGGCAGAGTTCACACCGGGAAGTCATTACATATGCCCAGTTGACTTGACTGGTACAACCGAAATGGGGACGGAAAGTGCCGCAGGAAGTGCACAACCCCTAATACAAGACACCCCGCCACATTGTAAACCATACAGGCTTAAGGATTAGAAGGAAGGAATAAACCATGCCATTCCTAAGTGAGAATTCATCCACAAGTAAAAACTTGGGGTAGACAGACAATGAAGAGCAAACCCCAACAGCAGTTGGGGACTAGGAAGAAAACAACACTCATGACCCAAAAACATCATCCGACCCTTCCACTTGCTGGAAGCTATTCGTTGGAGAGATGTGGAAGCACTTCGTCGATGGAGCATCCAATAGGTATGGTGCAGGACTTGGCATAGTCCTCATCTCACCAGATGTCCTAATAGTGGAACAAGCAGTCAACCTTGGCTTCCCAGTATCAAATAATGAGGCGGAGTATGAAGCACTCTTAGCAGGCCTGAAATCAGCACTCGTCATGAGGCCACTAAACTAATGGTTTACAGTGACTCCCAGCTGGTAGTAAACTAGATTTCAGGCGACTACGAAGCAAAAAATGAGAGGATGGCTAAGTACCAAGAGTTAGTCAGAAGGGAAATCATGAAATTTGAAGTAGTACGGATAGAGCAGATCAGCAGGGAAGAAAACAGTAGAGCAGACGAACTAGCAGGCTTTGCTTCGATGACAGATACATCCATCTCACATCCATTACTAATTGACTACCTACCAAGACCAAGCATTGAAGAACTCGAAGTAGTTGAGGTATGTTGCGCCGAATTAGGCCCTTCATGGATGGATCCCATTATAATGTTCTTAAAAGACGGCGTCTTACCTGAAGAAAAGAAAGAAGCCAATAAGATTAGAGTAAAGTCACAGCGATTTTCGTTCTCCCCATCAATGGCCTTGTACAAAAAATCCTTCATAGGACCTTACTTGAAGTGTGTTCATCCCAGCAAGATCGAAGCATTCCTGTTCGAGATACACAAAGGCGTATGTGGAAGCCACCAAGGAGGAAGATCCTTAGCCTACAGAGCAATTTCACAAGGATATTGGTGGCCTTACATACAAGCAGATTCAGAGAAGTATGTCAAGAAGTGCGAGAAATGTCAGAAGTTCGCACACCAAATACATCAACCAGCTAGAGAGCTTCTACCATTAACTAGCCCATGGCCCTTCGCAATGTGGGGCTTGGACATAGTAGGACCACTTCCAACGGCACCCGACAACAGAAAGTTCTTTCTTGCAGCAACAGACTACTTCACAAAATGGGTGGAGGCAGAAGCATTCGTATCAATAAAGGAGAAAGATGTGAAGAAGTTCGTCTGGCAGAATATCATCACTCGGTTCGGCATACCCAAGGCTTTAATATCAGACAACGGCACTCAGTTCAATGGCAAAATTTTTAGAGGCTTTTGTGAGGAGTACAAGATAGAATTCTACAACTCTACACCAGCATACCCCCAAGCAAATGGCCAAGCGGAAGCATCAAACAAAGTCGTCTTGGATGGATTGAAGAAAAGGCTGGAGAAAGCAAAAGGCAAGTGGGCTGAGGAGCTCCCTCATGTTTTATGGGCTTACCGTACCACACCTCAGCGGTCAACTGGAGAAACACCTTTTTCCTTGGCCTATAGCATGGAAGCTGTAATCCCACTGGAAGTTGGCCTCCCCACTATTAGAAGTGAAATTTTCGACCCAAACTTAAATGGAAAAGCCATATCATTGGAACTCGACCTTGCAGAAGAGAGAAGTGAAAGAGCACTGGTTCACATCGCCTCATACCAGCCAGAGTTATCTAGAAAATATAACAAGATGGTACATCCGAGGCAATTCAAGATTAGAGATTGGATGCTGCGCAAAGTAATGGGAAACACCATGGTACCCGGAGATGGCAAGTTAGGGCCTAATTGGGAAGGATCTTACAAAGTAGTTAGATTAGCAGGAAAATGGGCATACCACTTAGAAGATGGAGACAGCAAGGCCATTCCTAGGCCATGGAACACTGCCAATCTCAAACTATTTTATTTTTAACTTTTCTTTAACGTACTTGTAGTTTTTCTTTTTTCAATAAAACAAGTAGTTTACTTTTCAGCATGATTGTTTCCTTCTGTAAAAGTTGTTTTAGTGAGCTAGGGGTAATGAAAGCAGTTGGTCGGAATAACCAACACTTGGCTCTAGGTTGGCAAGAATAACCAACATTGAGCCCTCTTCAACCAAGATTAGGATCTAGGCTGAAGAAGTTTGGCAGGAATAACCAAACACTTCAGGTTGGCAGGAATACCCAACTTTGAGCTCTCTTCAGCCAAGATCAGGATCTAGGCTGAAGAGGTTGGCTAGAAAAACCAATACTTACTTCTCCTAAGCCAAGATAAGGATCTAGGCTGCAGGAAGTTTGGCAGGAATAACCAAACACCTCGCTTTAAGTTGGCAGGAATAAGCAACTTTGAGTTCTCTTCAGCCGAGATCAGGATCTAGGCTGAAGAGGTTTACTGGAAAAACCAACATTTTGTTCTCTTCAGCCAAGATCAGGATCTAGGCTAAAGAGGTTGGCCGGAAAAACCAACACTTCACTCTAGGTTGGCAGGAATAACCAACTTTGAGTTCTCTTCAGCCGAGATCAGGATCTAGGTTGAAGAGGTTGGCTGGAAAAACCAACATTTTGTTCTCTTCAGCCAAGATCAGGATCTAGGTTGAAGAGGTTGGCCGGAAAAACCAACACTTCACTCTAGGTTGGTAGGAATAACCAACTTTGAGCTATCTTCAGCCAAGATCAGGATCTAGGCTGAAGAGGTTGGCTGGAAAAACCAACACTTAGTACTTTTCAGCCGAGATAAGGATCTAGACTGAAGAATAGTTGGCTGGAATAACAAACTTTAAGTACTCTTCAACCGAGATAAAGGATCTAGGCTGAAGAGTGGTTGGCTGGAATAACCAACTTTAAGTATTCTTCAGCCGAGATAACGATCTAGGCTGAAGAGGTTGGCAGGTATGACCAAACAAAATTGCAAAGGTTAAAACTGAGATAAGTACCTCGGCCAGAGAAAGGTGAACTTCATACAAATTATAGCTGAAAAAATTAATGCAGGTATGGAATAAACCGAGCAAAAAGATGAAACAACTGAAGATTTCATTTCAAAATGCGTTATAAAAGGAGGGGCCGTGTAGACGCGCCCGTGGGCCTCGCTCTACAGTTCGGACTCCCTTTTGTTTGTTGCGGTTCTTAATCTGAACCAAAGAGTCCAACTCTGGCAAATCGTTTTGAGAAAAAACAGATTTTGAAAAGAAATGCCAAACATGGACTGCTTTGCCAGATACAGAGTCGCCACCTAAATATTTTTTATGGGGAAATTTAGGAAACCCTGACTCGGTGCCAAAGGCCACGTGTCCGTCATCACCAAAGTTGTCTTGTCTTGGGAGCTTGGGTACGATCGGGGAAGGTCAGCTATGAGCACCCCCTCTCGCCCGGTCCGAAGACCGGCCTCTACTAACCGTGATATCCATTTTTGAAAACGTTATGTGTTCTTATTCCGGTTATTAGCCTAGAATTACTATGTGATGCGTACAACACAAAAGTATAGACTAGATCGCCTAATTTGGGAATAAGTATTGCATATCCGTTTGTCTTGAAAAAAATACTTTGGAATTTGCTACTCGCAAGTAGGCTAAAATATGGATTTCAACGAGTTTTTCCAACTCAGGCAATCCAACCTTCACCCACAGGCATTCAAACCGTTTATCACATAAGCATCTAGCCACATGGTAAGCATGCTGTCATGTTAACACTCACACGCATGCGGTATGCTAAAGCATGAAAATACTTACATCGTACTCCGTGCCAAAACAATAAACTAGTTAGCAAACATGCATGGTCCTAGTTCATGGCAATTTGACTAATGCAACACATACAGGATGCAATTAGAGCAGGCTCGGCTAACCTAAACATGGCATGTGAAATGCAATCAATTGATGCACGTATTCAATTTGGGAATTGAAGTACAAATGCAGTTAGCATGATGCGCCGAGCCCGGTGCATGCAAGACAAATGTATGGATGCACGCATGCATAGCATAAGGTATGCTAATTTAAATATGCCCTAATCTACCATCATAAGCAGGTAAATAAAAGGGAAGAAAGAAGTGGGGATTGGAAGACATGCACACACACGCACCCACACTTATTACAGATTCGCCCTCGCTCGAAGGGACCAAAGAATATACAAATTAATTAACTACGCAAGCTAATTAAATATTACAAACCACTTAATTAATTAACAAATTAACTAAGTTAAGGAAAGCAATAAAATCCTCGGGAAGCAGGTCCGACGCAATGCTTGTTCGGTCTTGCTCGGAATTGCACTACCATGCATAGACTGCCTCTGTTTTCCCTGCTCTGCTCCTCTGAGGACTGCTAAAGCCTTTGAATTGCTTCCCTGGACACTAGGGAATACCACCGGCTGAGTAGAATTACCACCGGCTGCTAGATATGGCCATCGGCACAAGATGCATCCATCGGCCACCAATGGATGGCCGGTCGGCACTATATGTTGCCGGTCGGCCAAAAATGCCTGCAGAACCTGCAACTTACAGCAGCAGAGGACAGAACTTGCGTGGCAATGAAATCCAAACCATGTATGCACCAACCAAGCCTCTTATCATGTGTACAACTCAAAGGGGCATGGTCCTTGGTTCTTGGACCACCAATCGCGCATTTGAATGCGTGATGGCCCAAGAGGCCAAGTGTGCATCTTTCATTTCAAATGAAATGCAATGCAAACAAACAAACCAAAGCCCAATCCCTATCACTAATCAAGGGACAAAGCATACATGCAAGATGCAATGCAACCTAGGCATGCAAGCTAAGGATGCAACATGGCATGGCAAGGCACTTATGCAAGCATACAAGCAAGCATGAGGCAATGCAAACTAATGAAAAGATGGACTTAAACATGATTTAGGCAGCTCTAAATAGGTCCAAAACAGTGGCCAAAATGCTAAGTTCATGAAGGCGAATGCTTATGCAAACATGCATAGATACATGGTTCAAGACTTAAGCATAATGAAGCAACTTTTAAACACATTTAAAAGGGACAAACCATGGACTAATGGCATGTAAATGAAGCTTTGAAAATCATGCTATAGGAGGTGTCAAACCAACTAACAAAGCAAGCAAAGCATGCAAAATGGCCAAGAATTCAAAGCAAGCTAATGATGCATTGAACTACACTTAGCAAGACAAACATGGCATGCATTAAACAACTAAAAACAGATTTTTAGCATGTTAAAACAAGGCCAAAAGACCACTTAAATGGTATCTAAATGACTCAAATTCAAAGGCATGCACAATGGTCAAAACATAAGGCATACAAGGCAAGCTTTCAAAGCTTCAAAGAGGCGTCCAAGGCAAGCATACAAGCATGTCTTAGGGACTGAAATGACATGTTGAGTGGTTCCAAACCACTGAAATAATGCAAGCAACACATGCTACACATTCACACACTTGAAGCCTACAAGCTAAAATGCAAGGGAGCTATGCAATGCATGCCAAGATCGACCCAAACAACTATGGACAGACCTTAAACATGGTGAAATAAGCATAAAAGCTTCATAAAGCTAAGCTTAAAACATGCTAAAACAATGGCTTACAACCTAAGGCATGTTAAGGCAACAAAGAGGCATTACATGGCATATATGCAAGGCATGCATGGTGTACCAAAACCAACTTAATACAAAGTTAAATCATGACAATATAAGCATAAAATACAGCCATGGCATGATCAACAAACCTTTAAACATAATGCTCCCTTAAGAAGCCAAAATTGGTCCTTTTCAAGGACAACAAGGAGAGGGGGTGGCCCTCTCCTTCTTGAGACTTCAAGGCACCATCCTCACCACTGAAATCCCTCAAGATTTCAGTGGTGAGAAGGCCCAAGCACCAAAGTCTCGGAGCTCACCAAAAATGGCACAAAAATGGGACCTCTCAAGGCCTAAAGGTGGTCAAACACCTCCAAACCACAAAACACTCTAAACAAACAATTTAGAGGGCCCAAAAACAGAACTTTTTTGTATTATACACTAAGCACAAAAACAGTTCTAAGGTAGGCTAACAAGCTATGCAAAAATGGGGATAAAAGGGGCTAGTGTCTCACCCTTGTAGACCTCTTCACAAAAGATGATCTTGTTGCCTCCTTGAGCTTGAATCCAGCTCCAAAACACTAAAACAACCCTCCAAGGGTCTCAAGTCCAAGAGATGGTGTGTTGGTGTGTGTTTGTGAGCAAAAGTAGGACAAAACACACACTTATAGAGATAGAATATGTATCAAACCCTAACCCTAGAACTCAAGCTTTACAAAAGCTGTCTAAAAATGTCTAACCCCATGTCAAGAGAAGAAGCTCTCCTATATAGGCAATTCCCTCTTGTAAGGCTTCCAAAACAAGCCATCCAAGAGGGAAATCCCTCCATACACGTGTATGGAGGGGAATGGGGTGGGTGCCAGCTATCACAGCTGGCACAAAATATCTGCTAAAAGTAGATGAACAGTAGTCGGCTGGCCAAAATTGTCATTTTGACAAAATTGATGGCCGGTCGGCCAAAAAGAGTGCCGGTCGGCCAAATATATGGCCGATGGGCACAAACAGCAGCCGGTGGCCTCAAGCCACGGCCGGTGATGTGTGGGGAGGCCTCACAAGGCATCCCCTGCCCTTCCAAGGCAAAACACAAGTGTTTGGTGCAAAACCAGACACAAAACGGTCGAGTTCGGAGATCCTGAGGCAGGGCGCGTAGCCGAGACCTCCGGGAACTCCAAACGAACACAAACATGGATAATCACCGGGTGTTCAAACGGTGACGTCCAAGTCTTGAGGACGGTCAAAAATGGGGTGTCTACAGTTGCCCTCTTTGACAGAACTCGAAAGTCATAACAATGACGGGAGTGAATGTCAAAGCCTAGAGACAACCCATTTTTGGCAAGGCCGAAGACTTGGACAAACATGCAAGACAAACAAGGTATGCGCCCGAAGGCAGGGGCAAAATGCAAGACAATGCACGAAGCCGAGCATAACTTATGATCATGAAAGAAAAGCTGTAACGAAGCACACATGCAACAGTTTTAAGCTAGCATACCCCAAACTACACTACAATGCAGAAAGGATGTAAGAGAATTATGCAATTCTCGAGACGTCTCACTCGGAGGATACAATACCTGTGCGGTTCGTCTGGTTCCACCAGTGGTAAATGAACCGTACATACAATATCGTGCCTGAAAAGAAAACAACTTAACTGGTATGATATTGTTAACAACATGCATGACGATGCGAAAATGAATGCAAAATGATATGCAATATATACAAAACAATGTATGAACAAATGCAAATGAAAATGCAATGCAATTGAAACAATGCAAACTATATGCAAAGCAATTGAATCACGACCCAATCAGAAGTGGTTCGGAACCACACCTATGTCAAATAGATTGATGGAGGTAACAAGTCCGTCTACCATAGAACGATCAACTAAACTACGAGTAATGTAGACGGACACAAGAACGAGTATTGGGTGGAATGACATAAGTGGGGTAACGACCCGCTGGGGAAAGGATAATGATCCTAATGCCGGATGCAAAACTACACTACAATGTAATAGCTACAATGGATATGGCATGCAGCCAAACCAAATCTTGCCTAGGAAAGGCATGTCCGCAAACAAGCCGCAGCTAACATAGAACAGTCTACTGAACTATGCTTTGACACGAGAAGTATGGGCACATACCAGACCAAGCTCAACATGGAAAGGCGCAAGCCATAGATGGAAGATGATGCAATGGATGCACGACAATGCAATATCTACAAATATGCAATGGAATGGATATTATAATGGATATGGCACGCGGGCCAAACCAAATCTTGCCTAGGAAAGGCATGTACACAAACAAGCCATGTCTAACACAGAAAAGGTGCCGCAACCCTCAAACCAACATACCAGCGTGGAATAGGCGTGTACACATGCAGAACTGTGCTTTAACGTGAAAAGTAAGGGCACATACCAGACCAAGCTCAACCTGGAAAGGCGCAAGCCGTAGATGGAGGATGATGCAGTGAATGCATGCAACTACAATGCAAATGCATGACAATGCATGTTTATTTTCCACGATGTATGACAATGCAATATTTACCATGTATGCATGACAATGCACTACTTATAATGGATGCATGTTGTTTTTTTTTGCTGTGTTTTTTGAAATGCATGACATATGCACTACCTACGATGATGCATGACAACGCGGTATTTACAATGCAATGCATGACAATGCGGTATTTACAATGATGCATGTCAATGCAGTAAAGGTTTCGCACCCTCCAAGGATTTAAGGTCTCCTAGACCGTTGTGCAAAACGATGCAAAATGCAAGTGAGACACGCATGCCATGAAAATGTGACACGCATGCCAATGTAGATAAGACACGCATGCCAGTGTAAGCGAGGCACGCATGCCATGAAGGAATGTAAAATGATGCAAATGAGACACGCATGCCTCAAGGAATGTAAAATGATGCAAATGAGACACGCATGCCTCAAGGAATGTAAAATGAAATGCATGTAATGTGAATGAATTCGAATGCGTGACAACGCATGTTTTCCTTTTGAAATGCATGACAATGCAAATGGACTTAAACGCGTAACAACGCACGTGTTTTGGAAAGCACGACAATGCATGGTAAGGGAATGCACGACAACACGAACGATGCGTGAGGCGACGTATGTATTGAAATGCATGACAATGCTTGTAATAAAGATGCAATGACAATTCATGAGAGATGCGCATGACAATGCAAGGGGTGCGTGTTACAACGCGTGTAGTACGTGCATAACAATGCAACTGTGAGGCGCATGACGGCGCGATGCAATGCACCGAAATAGTGCGATGAATGCGTGCAACGCACACGGGGCAACTTTTGAATCTTGCAAAAGGCAAAAGGCAAAAGGATATAGAAGGATACATCATTGCATGAATTTGAGTGCCACGCACAGAAGACGCGGTCCGAGGTCAAAACGGAGGCCGGTTGAGCATCGGAGATACACTTTCTTGCATTTTCTTGAGCTATGAAGACCAAAAAACTACTCATATGGCCTAAACAAGGCTTTGGGAACACCACCGGCCGGAAGGGGAAGCCACCGGCTGTCCACCAGCTGCAAAATAGTTTCATCGGCACAATATTCTACCGGCTGGCACAAAATATTGCCGACCGGCCAAAAGTGCCTGAGTCGGGGCAGATTCGACATTTCACCATGGGTCTTTTAAAATAGGATTTCTAACCCTATTTTCTCACTTCCTCCTTAGCCGAAATTTCACATCCTTTCTCTCTAGAGTGTTTTCCCCTCCTTGTTTCCTCATTTTCTTCGCGTTTTACTCCCGTTTCGTCGTCGGATTCGCGATTTCCTTCGCGTTTCGGACGTTTTCATCCGAACAAATCTTTGTTTCAGTACCTCTTTTGCCATTTCCACCTTTTTGGGGTTTGTTCCCCTCGCTTTTCTCTTGATTTCCGTGCCTTTTTCACGTCCCGACTTTTCCAGCCATTTTCCACCCTCCCGGGGGTTGACTTTTCTGTTGACTTTCCATATTCCAGCCCGATTTTCATTTTCCGACCATTTTCCTCATCATTTTGGTATGGCCGACGATATTCCACACAGTGGGACTCCCTCGGATCACGAGATGGATCCCGGGGTTGAGCTCCTACCTTTAAGCGAGTGCCCGTTCGACCCGGCGACCTACCGGCCGACGATTCATGTTCTGCCCCCCGACGGACTGCGCCAGTTCCGGAGTTTTGACAGGGCGCTGGATCCCGAGCTTCTGCTACGTGAGCCTGCATCTCACCTATCCTTCGGCACTTCCGAGGTAACATTTTTTCTCTGTTTTACTTTTTGCAATGTAGAACTTTTAACTGTCAACTGCCATGGCTGATTACAGTCTTTAACTGCTTTAGCTCAGATGCTCTGATACACTGTGCATTGTAGTTGATCGCAGACACACTTGCAACTGATATCTGTTTAAGACCGATACATGCACACACACTGCACTAGCCTTAATCACTCAAACACACAGCACATACCGTATTTCACTGCAAACTCACCGACACCCAGTATCTGTTTGAATCTGAAAAACTTGCACGCATGCTAAATTTGCACCGAAACACGCAAACACGCTGACGCATCATACGTTGTAGTTCACTATAAGCACACCGGCACCCGGTATCTGTTTGAATCTGAAAACACGTACACATGCTACATTTGCACTGATTCTGACTGTTTCTTAAAAACTGTACATTTTATATTGCTTCGCAACTACTTGTTTGAAAACAGGGAGATTCCCATACCATCCGCGAGTATGGGAACACTGTCGCTCGTGAGTGGTACGCCGAGCTACCCGATGCAGTTCTTCACATCGTGGACCAGGCCGGCTTTGGCGCATTCTGCAGAGGACTCTCCAGGCTCACTACATGTAGACCTCTCCTTGCCGCTCTGGTGGAGAGGTGGTGGGACACCACCGATTCATTCCATTTCTCTGCGACGGGGGACATGACGATGACCCCTTATGATTTCTTGATGCTCACAGGCATCGGGGTAGGGGCTGATCCGATCCCCTTTGATACGGATATGGATGAGTGGGAGGCCGCTCAGATCTACTTGCTCGGCGAGCTGCCGCCTCTGGCGCGTCCCGGCTTCGTCCGATATTCCTGGTTTGAGGTGCAGTTCAGGGTCCAGCCCACCCTTGTCAAGGCAGCCTCGATGACTCAGGAGGCCGTGGAGAGATACGCACGCGACTTTCTCATGTTCCTGTTTGGGACGACCATTTTCGCCGGCCGGGCGAACACCGTGCCTCTCTGCCTGCTCAGCGCACTGGTGGACGTCAGGGATATCTTACATTACGACTGGGGTGGCGCCGCTCTGGCCACTCTCTACGGATATATGAGCTCAGCTTCCCGCGGCAGTGGACAGTTGCTCGGGGGCTACTGGCGTGTTTGGGAGGTACATTCCTTTCTCTGCTTTTCATTTCTGTTCTATATTTTCTGTACTCTGTACACTGCACACACTGTAGTCTGCTTTATACTTGCTGTATACTGTACACACGGCACACTCTGCACAATACACTGCACAACATATGGCTCTGCTATTTCTGCTTTTATTCTATATTCTGCTTTATCTGATAAACGCACTGGTATTTACCTTGCAGTTGTGGGTTTATGCCTACTTTCCTAGGCTGGCTCCCGTACCCGACGCAGAGACCCCTCTCGTCGTCCCGTTCTCACGCCGCTTCGACGGGAGGTGCGTGCGGAGGCCCCGAGAGACATTTAGCTTCTTCCGCCGCTACTTCGATACCATCACCCCCGCGGAGGTATGTTTTACTTGCAGTTTATTTAAGCTTCGTCTCTCCACTGCATGTTTCAATAACAGTAGATAACAAACTGCATTTGATTTTCAGATCACCTGGCAGCCTTGGGCTCCTTTGCCAGCCGTGATGCGGGATCGGTTTGCCGGTGCCGATGAGACCTCGAGTTTTCGGATTCTGCTGGAGGGCCCAGTCTGTCGGGCTTGGTACCTGGGTGAGCGTTTCTTGCGTCAGACCCTAGGTTTACCAGAGCAGATAGTTCCGATGCACCCTTCTGAGCATATGAGGGATACCGAGAGATTCACCACCGAGCAGATGATCGACTATATGATCGGCTGGGAGGCAGACGGCTTCAGAGGCGAGGGCGATTACTTGGAGTACATCCGAACCTTCATCATGCGACCTCTGAGCGGCAGCCGCCGAGCGGAGAGAGAGAGGCCTGCGGCGCCAGCGGCTGGAGCGGGAGCGTCGAGGAGAGCTCGAGTTCGTGGTAGAGGCGGAGTTCAGCGAGGACGGGGGACCGGTTGGCCTGCTCTGCCCACTTCGCTGACTTTCAGAGGGCAGGGTGGGGCGACCTACCAGATCCCCTTTGCTCCTCCGCCGGCTGATCACGAGTTTGTCGGTGTCCCTGACTTGCCTCCGGTATGTATTACTTTATTCTTGTACAGTCATTTCATTTCAGTTTATTTAATATTCCGCAGAATACTGATGTATCCGATATTTTTGCAGGCTTCCTCCAAGTACACCCGGCAGTCATTGGAGATGAATGCCTCCATGAGGGGGATGCTTCAGCGGACCTTCGACCTCTTGGCCCTCTACAGTATCCCGGTATGTTCTTCTAACCATTGTCTCAAACCCTGCATAAACTGCTTCACAAAATCTGATGCACAACACAACACCTGATAAACTGCTCACAGCATTCATACACTATATCCACACACTGTACTCATACACTGCATTCTACACTGATTTATTACTCACGGCATCCATACGCTGTGCTCATACACTGCATTCTGTACTGATTTACTGCTCACGGCATCCATACACTGCGCTCATACACTGCATTCTGTACTGATTTACTGCTCACAGCATTCTGATGTATTCGTCTTTCATGCTTTTTCAGCCTCCCTTCCAGATTCCTCCGGTGGGTGGTGCTCCGGTTGGACCTCCCATTTTTACCCGGGATGGCAGAGTATATCCCCGCACCAGAGGGGGGCGCACTCATGTCGGGAGCAGCTCGCGGGCTCCGGTTCCAGATGACGAGTCTGAGGCAGAGACAGAGGCGGAGGTAGAGTCGTCGGAGGAGGAGACCGGTGATGACTCGGACTCGAGCTCAGACGGTGATGCTCCTGGTGATGCTCCTGGACTTCTGCCCAGGAAGAGGGCGAGGACGGATCCCTAAGCGTGAGACCATTGATGCTGCTTCAGATTTTTGCCGCTTTTTCCTTCTTTTTGTACTTTTTCTCTTTTTGGTTGGATTACCTTGTACTGCAGCAGGCAGGTTTTTGTTCCCAAAACTTTGTACTTGAAAAAGATTATATGAAATGAAACAAACTTTTTGTCTGAAAAAGTGTTTACATTTGTATATCTCATGCATTGCATCGCGTTACACCTCAATGTAAATGAAATCGATCTGTTGTCTGAAAATTGAGCACTTGCACTGTGATAATCGGATAACCAACCAACTAACAGCAAACAACTCATACAAACCACTGCTCAACCTGGACACATAGCCCATACTCCGTTGGGGATTAGTCTGCATACGGCCCATAACACAGCACTTGGTTCATTCTGTACACAGCAAACCCTAAACAAATAGCCCAATCTGACAAGACGGACCACAAAACTGAAACGGTTGCAGTTGAAACACACTCGAATGCCCCAAATTTTCCTTTTTCTTCTTTTGTTTCGCATACAATGTAGAGAATGGCACAGCACTCTGAGCATAAACGATTTCAACTTTTGAAGAGGGGTTCTGCAACCGGGGTATCGAATCTGAAGCTGAACACAGCGAGAAAGACTCAATTGAAGAAAACAAAAAGGCACACGACCTAAACGCAACGAGACACGCCCGAAAGAGACTCAAGACAAGAATTGCGACAAAACCAAAACAAAAGACACGACTCACAGGCGTGTGAGAGACCTCAGATCACGAGGAGCCAGTTTCTCTGGGTATGTTTCCCACCCTTTCTGATTTGTGATTCTCACATCACTCGGCTCTCAGGCTCGGTTTTCTCTCAAAACCTTTTTCTCGTTTTTATCTCAACTTACACCTCTCTATTCTTCAATCTCTCATTTTTTATCCCTCCCCAGGGTGATTGATGGATGAATAGGAAGTCGCGGGTTCATGCCCAACACCGTTGGCTCACGGCCATTCCTTCCAGTGGATAGAGTGCCTTTCTGGCGAGTATGTTGACGGGGGAAAGACAGAAGACCTGACTCAATTGTGCCCCTAGTTCGTCATTTTGACCATTCTTTGTTTTCTTCCTAAAACAGTTTTGACCAAAATGAGAATTGGATTAACATACTTGTTCGATTTTTGATTTGAAAATCATGCAAGTTAGGCTGTGAGCACTGAAAATTTTCCTTTTGGGGTCTAAGAAATGGTCCGGTTTTTTGGAAAATGAAATAGTTTTCGAGAAAATAGTCAACTTCAGTAAAAATTTTCAAAAACTATTTTTGCAAACGGCCGGTGCTTAACGAGTACGGGACCTACCCTCGAGATACGCAACCTCGGATTGGTGGTAATGGGAAATTGCCCCTGGCGTAAAAAGGGGGGGGACACGGCAACGGAAAGTTGCCCCTGGTTTGGACGGCAACTCAGGGCAACTTATGGCAATGCATGGCAACGGAAAGTTGTCCCTTGTCTGGATGACGCCGCAGCATTTTTGTAAATGGTCTTTATCGATGACGACTGAACTCCGAAGGCGACGGTCTGAACCAATATATGGACACAGTCACTGTAAGAGCAATGGTGGCTGGACTTCAGGATGAAGTTGCCTACGTATCCCAAACATGGGAATCAAGCCTACGTAGTTCATGGTTGTTACAACCGGATTGTCGGATGCAGAGGAAACAAGGATGATCAAAACCATTACATGGACTGAGGCGCTTATGAAAGCGTCAGGGGCTGGACTTCAAGATGAAGTTGCCTACGTATCCCAAACATGGGAATCAAGCCTTACGTAGTTCCGGTTAAGGTACACTCGGGTATTAACCTTCACTTTTAGGCTCTAACTTTTGCCAAGGTGCCCGATGCGGGTGTTCGACCTTGCGAGCTTTTTTTTTTTTCTTTTCCTTTTTTCTTCATTTTTTTTCATTTCTTTTCTTCCTTCTTTTTCTTTTTCTTCAATTTTTGCATTTTTTCTCTTTCTTTCTTTTTGCATTTTTTTTCTCTTCTTTTTTTCTTTTTTTTTATTTTGCCTTGCTCTAACTTTTGCCTGGGTCGCCCTTTCGGGTTTTCGGCCCAGCGAGCCTCTCAAAGGGTAAAAGTGTAACAAGTCCATGCCAAATGGTTTTTGAAATTGAAGCCCTCTGTATTCGGGAGAGTGACTACTGTGTTGATTTGTAGAAGAATCCATCACGGTTGCTTCACGAGCTTTTTCCAGTGAGACCTGACCTTCTTGATCTGATTTTGGTGCCTCTTGCTTGAGGGCAGCTTCGAATTGGGCCGCACAGGCCTTACATGGCAGTTGACTGTTGAACGTTTTGAACGGATTCCAGGTTCGCAACAGATAGATTGAATCTCGAGGCTGAGAGCGATCCTAGGCTGCACAATCTCAAGAGCAATTCCACACAAGTCTTCACAGGACCGCGCAAAACATTTTTGTTTTTGAAAGTTTTTAAGGAAGCGACAAATCGCTCGCACAGAAGATAGTGTGGAACCAGTCCGGATCAAACCAGGATCCTTCTTAGTACTCATGCTGACAGGCATGATTTCATTCATAAAAAGGCTTAGCATGCCGATCTTTCTCTCAAAAATGATCAAAGTTTCGCAAAACCCGAGGAATTGTTCCCTCTTCGTTTTTATCACCGCAGTGTTCGAAAAGGGTTTTTTTTTTTTAAAGCTTAGGTCATTACAACGATGTTCAAGGCACAAGAGAGTAGGTAGAATGTACTGTCGTTCCATTCACATCCTCTGGCACAACTAGCTTAAACAGCAACAAGTACGGAAACGTGATAGCCGCAGCTGTTTCATTCAGATTCCCTGATTGTGACTGGCTCCTCAACCGAGACAGACTCAAAAGGAAAACAAAAAGGGGTAATTACAAAACGGTGTTCGAGGCAACAACCCCAGAATCACCTGACATTCTATACAAAGGGGACTGACTCGCTACAACAAGACAGACCCGTGAGCAAAAAGGACTAACTCAAGACAACGAGACAGACTCAAAATAAAACAAAGACTGACTCAACACCCAAGCCAGATTTTACAAAACTAGCATTCGCAGATGCTCAAAAATGCGTGCCAGACGCCACATCAAAACACTGGGCGCCGCTCACAAGTGGTCCAACCCTGATCACATACTCACAGTATCTGCATCCTCAAAATCCAATAGCTGGGTAGTAACGGACTTGGCTGAGGTGGGCGGGAGGATAACCTCGTTGTCAATTAAATCTTGCACCTCATAACGGAGGCGGAGACAATTGTCGGTAGCATGGCCTGTCTGCTGGTGGTACGCGCAGTACTGAGCAGGGTCATGAGTGGCAGGGAGATTCTTCGGGAGGGGCCGAGGCTCCAAGGGTTTAAGGTGTCCCCTCTCGGCAAGGATCTGAAGTGCCTTGGACAATGGCATGTAGAGAGCATGGAAGACCCTGCGCCCTCGGGGCAGGTACTTCGAAGTCTGAATGGTCTTGCTAGACGCACTAGCGAACGGGTCAGCAGGCGCGGCCTTGGATTTCTGATCCTTCCCGGGTGCAGGGTTGGCAGCAGAAGGAACTGTTCTGGCATGACGGGGCCTATCCCGACTTTCTGACTGACTTGAACTACCCTCAGGTGGAGCGGGGAAAGCATCCTCCACAGCTTTTGTTACAACTGCGGATACCTGTTGCTTGTTTATTCCTCTGGCTTTCAAAGCCTCGACTGCCCACAGCAGTTGTTCGATGGGGTCGGCATTTGCCTTCATTTTGCCTTTGTCTCGAGCCTCAGCCTGATCTAAGATTTGAGTTAGTACGTCGTTGCCATAGTTGGAGGCCATCTCCTGTTAGCTAAGCTCAATCACAATCCGTCCCAATAGCGGGGGCTCCTGGGGTACAAAACTCCCGGCATATGGTGCGGCTGGTGGCGAAGCTGACATCCCGTAAGCGAGATCCGCCACGGATCTTTGGAGATCACCTATCATCCCCATTAGCTCGAATGTGGTGGGCTCGCGAGCCTGATATAGTTGAGGGGTCCAAACCGGGTGCGCAGCAGGCGACTTGGGTGGATGCGGCACATCGACATTGGTCTCACTTTGCAGAGTGATCCCTTGATCTAATGCAGCTGTCATAACCACTATCTCTTCCGAATTCTGCGTCATCGTAAGTCCTGCCGCAGCAAGGGGGAACACTGACTATTCTGGAACTCTATGAACCCTGAAAAGAAAAACGAGCAGCATTTCAGCCCAAACGGATCAAACACAGGTGCAGCCGAACAACTGTACTCTACTACTGATCACTGTTTCCCAGAAATCACTATCCCAAAAACACACTGAATCGGATACCCTCAGATATAACTGATTCTATCAAATACTGACATTGGTGCCCTCGGGCCTGATACTCAATCTTTGCAAACTGATATGTGCGTTCCTGCAGAGATACACTCTAAAAGCACATAACAAGTAGAGAGAGCCAAAACACCCCTATGTTAGGGTAGGGTTTCCCTGTCCTATTTTGTCAGGAGCTGGGGTTTCACTACGCACGCAGCGGTTTCAAACAACCTAACATCGGGTAAGCAACCTGTCCTAGTTTGGAATGGTCACTATGGATTCCGAATATGCACTAGGTCGAATGGTCGAAAAAGGGTGCCCCGGTAAAACCGGGGTTTGTGTTCCCATACTGGCAGAGCCCGCAACCGGTTAGCCTTATGGCATGCTGTGACAAAGTCAAGCCTCCGGCAAACCGCTCAGGAATAGCAGATGGCCAACACGGTGTCCTAGGCGCACCAATGCACATGCAATGCAAAGAGACACATAAATGAAATCAAAATAGGATATCACGAGTTCGAGTCAAGCTCTCTAAATCCCCAGCGGAGTCGCCAGAAACTGTAGACGCGCCCGTGGGCCTCGCTCTACAGTTCGGACTCCCTTTTGTTTGTTGCGATTCTTAATCTGAACCAAAGAGTCCAACTCTGGCAAATCGTTTTGAGAAAAAACAGATTTTGAAAAGAAGTGCCAAACATGGACTGCTTTGCCAGATACAGAGTCGCCACCTAAATATTTTTTATGGGGAAATTTAGGAAACCCTGACTCGGTACCAAAGGCCACGTGTCCGTCATCACCAAAGTTGTCTTGGCTCGGGAGCTTGGGTACGATCGGGGAAGGTCAGCTATGAGCACCCCCTCTCGCCCGGTCTGAAGACCGGCCTCTACTAACCGTGATATCCATTTTTGAAAACGTTATGTGTTCTTATTTCGGTTATTAGCCTACAATTACTATGTGATGCGCACAACACAAAAGTATAGACTAGATCGCCTAATTTGGAAATAAGCATTGCATATCCGTTTGTCTTGAAAAAAATACTTTGGAATTTGCTACTCGCAAGTAGGCTAAAATACGGATTTTAACGAGTTTTTCCAACTCAGGCAATCCAACCTTCACCCACAGGCATTCAAACAGTTTATCACATAAGCATCTAGCCACATGGTAAGCATGCTGTCATGTTAACACTCACACGCATGCGGTATGCTAAAGCATGAAAATACTTACATCGTACTCCGTGCCAAAACAATAAACTAGTTAGCAAACATGCATGGTCCTAGTTCATGGCAATTTGACTAATACAACACATACAGGATGCAATTAGAGCAGGCTCGGCTAACCTAAACATGGCATGTGAAATGCAATCAATTGATGCACGTATTCAATTTGGGAATTGAAGTACAAATGCAGTTAGCATGATGCGCCGAGCCCGGTGCATGCAAGACAAATGTATGGATGCACGCATGCATAGCATAAGGTATGCTAATTTAAACATGCCCTAATCTACCATCATAAGCAGGTAAATAAAAGGGAAGAAAGAAGAGGGGATTGGAAGACATGCACACACACGCACCCACACTTATTACAGATTCGCCCTCGCTCGGAGGGACCAAAGAATATACAAATTAATTAACTACGCAAGCTAATTAAATATTACAAACCACTTAATTAATTAACAAATTAACTAAGTTAAGGAAAGCAATAAAATCCTCGGGAAGCGGGTTCGATGCAATGCTTGTTCGGTCTTGCTCGGAATTGCACTACCATGCATAGACTGCCTCTGTTTTCCCTGCTCTGCTCCTCTGAGGACTGCCAAAGCCTTTGAATTGCTTCCCTGGACACTGGGGAATACCACCGGCTGAGTAGAATTACCACCGGCTGCTAGATATGGCCATCGGCACAAGATGCATCCATCGGCCACCAATGGATGGCCGGTCGGCACTATATGTTGCCGGTCGGCCAAAAATGCCTGCAGAACCTGCAACTTACAGCAGCAGAGGACAGAACTTGCGTGGCAATGAAATCCAAACCATGTATGCACCAACCAAGCCTCTTATCATGTGTACAACTCAAAGGGGCATGGTCCTTGGTTCTTGGACCACCAATCGCGCATTTGAATGCGTGATGGCCCAAGAGGCCAAGTGTGCATCTTTCATTTCAAATGAAATGCAATGCAAACAAACAAACCAAAGCCCAATCCCTATCACCAATCAAGGGACAAAGCATACATGCAAGATGCAATGCAACCTAGGCATGCAAGCTAAGGATGCAACATGGCATGGCAAGGCACTTATGCAAGCATACAAGCAAGCATGAGGCAATGCAAACTAATGAAAAGATGGACTTAAACATGATTTAGGCAGCTCTAAATAGGTCCAAAACAGTGGCCAAAATGCTAAGTTCATGAAGGCGAATGCTCATGCAAACATGCATAGATACATGGTTCAAGACTTAAGCATAATGAAGCAACTTTTAAACACATTTAAAAGGGACAAACCATGGACTAATGGCATGTAAATGAAGCTTTGAAAATCATGCTATAGGAGGTGCCAAACCAACTAACAAAGCAAGCAAAGCATGCAAAATGGCCAAGAATTCAAAGCAAGCTAATGATGCATTGAACTACACTTAGCAAGACAAACATGGCATGCATTAAACAACTAAAAACAGATTTTTAGCATGTTAAAACAAGGCCAAAAGACCACTTAAATGGCATCTAAATGACTCAAATTCAAAGGCATGCACAATGGTCAAAACATAGGGCATACAAGGCAAGCTTTCAAAGCTTCAAAGAGGCGTCCAAGGCAAGCATACAAGCATGTCTTAGGGACTGAAATGACATGTTGAGTGGTTCCAAACCACTGAAATAATGCAAGCAACACATGCTACACATTCACACACTTGAAGCCTACAAGCTAAAATGCAAGGGAGCTATGCAATGCATGCCAAGATCGCCCAAACAACTATGGACAGACCTTAAACATGGTGAAATAAGCATAAAAGCTTCATAAAGCTAAGCCTAAAACATGCTAAAACAATGGCTTACAACCTAAGGCATGTTAAGGCAACAAAGAGGCATTACATGGCATATATGCAAGGCATGCATGGTGTACCAAAACCAACTTAATACAAAGTTAAATCATGACAATATAAGCATAAAATACAGCCATGGCATGATCAACAAACCTTTAAACATAATGCTCCCTTAAGAGGCCAAAATTGGTCCTTTTCAAGGACAACAAGGAGAGGGGGTGGCCCTCTCCTTCTTGAGACTTCAAGGCACCATCCTCACCACTGAAATCCCTCAAGATTTCAGTGGTCAGGAGGCCCAAGCACCAAAGTCTCGGAGCTCAACAAAAATGGCACAAAAATGGGACCTCTCAAGGCCTAAAGGTGGTCAAACACCTCCAAACCACAAAACACTCTAAAAAAACAATTTAGAGGGCCCAAAAAAAGAACTTTTTTGTATTATACACTAAGCACAAAAACAGTTCTAAGGTAGGCTAACAAGCTATGCAAAAATGGGGATAAAAGGGGCTAGTGTCTCACCATTGTAGACCTCTTCACAAAAGATGATCTTGTTGCCTCCTTGAGCTTGAATCCAGCTCCAAAACACTAAAACAACCCTCCAAGGGTCTCAAGTCCAAGAGATGGTGTGTTGGTGTGTGTTTGTGAGCAAAAGTAGGACAAAACACACACTTATAGAGATAGAATATGTATCAAACCCTAACCCTAGAACTCAAGCTTTACAAAAGCTGTCTAAAAATGTCTAACCCCATGTCAAGAGAAGAAGCTCTCCTATATAGGCAATTCCCTCTTGTAAGGCTTCCAAAACAAGCCATCCAAGAGGGAAATCCCTCCATACACGTGTATGGAGGGGAATGGGGTGGGTGCCAGCTATCACAGCTGGCACAAAATATCTGCTAAAAGCAGATGAACAGTAGTCGGCTGGCCAAAATTGTCATTTTGACAAAATTGATGGCCGGTCGGCCAAAAAGAGTGCCGGTCGGCCAAATATATGGCCGATGGGCACAAACAGCAGCCGGTGGCCTCAAGCCACGGCCGGTGATGTGTGGGGAGGCCTCACAAGGCATCCCCTGCCCTTCCAAGGCAAAACACAAGTGTTTGGTGCAAAACCAGACACAAAACGGTCGAGTTCGGAGATCCTGAGGCAGGGCGCGTAGCCGAGACCTCTGGGAACTCCAAACGAACACAAACATGGATAATCACCGGGTGTTCAAACGGTGACGTCCAAGTCTTGAGGACGGTCAAAAATGGGGTGCCTACAGGCCATAGCCCGGTTACAAACTTCATTAGCAGCAAAAGAAGAAAAATAGAAAAATCAAGAGAAAAGGTCTTCCAAGTCGACGTCCAAATCAACCCGGGCTTCACCCAGAGGTAGCTCGGTTGAGACAAGCACACCTTGGTTGAGCTCGGTCGAAGGCACCGCGGTAGTCACAACAGTTGAAGGTGGGATGGAGACCACTGGAGTGGGAGAGATCGATTGGCGACTGAGCTGGGTGTTGGCTTCAAGAGCAGGATCCTCGTCATCCTCCTTTTCTTGAAGAAATTTTTATTGAATAGCGTTGGCATACTCTACTATGTAGCTTGGAATAAAATGGGGAGGAGGGCTCTGAAAAACCTCGGCTTCCTGGCCATAACCGAGCTGTGCCACCGCTGCTTTTCACTTATATTTAAAAAATATATCCTTAGCAGCCTCACACTGCTGGATATAGGTGGCTTCGTCCTCCTTGTAACCGCGGTCTTCTGCGTCCTCTATCTTCTTCTCCAGCTTGGTTATTTCGTCGTTCTTCTTCTTCTCAACCTTAGCCAACTCACGCAGATAGCGGTCCTTCAGCTCGGCCAAAGCCTTTTGTTTGTCCGCCTCCGCCGAGTCGACTAATCCGGTGAGTCGGGTGACCTCTGATTGTAGCTCGGCCATTTTTTGTTTGGCCTCGTTTAGCTCGGCCGTCTTGCTGTCGGCCTCAGCCACGGCCAGCCTTGTCGTCTTGCGCAATTCCAACACACGCTTATGAGCAATGTGGTTTTTCTGCATGGCCTACAAAGAGGGTAAGAAATTTTGAGTGAAAACTGAGCAAACAGATGTCTGAAATTGGAAAGCAAACAAAGAAGTACCCACCAACACCATCGATTTGGTGGCCGAGCGAATGGCTTTTAGCTCGGTAAGGTGGTCGTGATGTTCTATGTCGGCTGGCAAACAAACGCTCTTGGCAAGGTTAAAAGCCAGCGAATGGTCTTTTTCTGCGACCATCGAGTCAGTGCTAGAGATAGGTCGGTTCTTGAAGGTGATCTTTGGTACCCACTCAGAGGAGCTAGCTCGGTCTGAGCGCTCAGGTTATGGGCTCGGCGATGCAGTATGGAGAAGCACGATTTCATCCTCATCAACAAGGCGTGGCTCAGTTGTGGAAGTTCGAGCACGCTTACTTGGCCGAGATAATGAAGGTTGAGTGGTTGGAAAGGCTACCACGGCCTCTTGTGTTTGGCCGGCTTGTGGTACCTCGGCCTGATTTATTTCGGTGATGAGGGCCCTTACTACTCTCTTTTTTTCCATTTCTTATTCTGCAGTTAGTGGGATCAAATTGATTTGAGGTAGTGTTGGATCTGGCTCTGGTGAGGGTTCCAATAGGAAGTCTGTCACTCTGGTCTTCCTCCTGCTACTATATCAATATGTCGGTTCAAAATTGAGTAGCTGGGCCCAACCTCGCTCGTGGTACTGCAACGCGACGCGACGCGAAGGACGTCTAGGTTGGGGTAACTATACTGCGACTTCAGATGGTCCAAATCTATATTAAGGAAAAAAGCCAACGGTTAGCACGGTGCCAAACTTATAAACAGAGTAAATGAGGCACAAAACTAAGCCGAGGTAATTATATCGGCTACTCCTTTATTCCAGTTGATGCGGTCTCCTGGTATTTGGGCTTCCTGGTCCTCAAAGTTACCAGAAACCCAGAAAAAATCGTTGTCATTTACATCTTTGTCTGGGATGTTCTTTATTATCTTTTCTCTGCAGCGTATTATTCTTAAATAATAAACCTAGCCATCTTCGTTCTAGCCTAAAGAGTACTGGTGAAATAGCTCGGCTAAACCGAGGTTGAAGCGAAGCCGGCGATTTAGCTCGGCGATGCCATTTATTATTCGGTAAGAATTGGTTGAAAGCTGGGTGCGGCGAAGTCTTGTTTGCCTAAGGAATTCACAAAGGAGTGGTTGGACAGGGAATCGAAGTCTTGCTTCTATAATGGATATGTGTAGACACGCCCGAATTAGGCTTACTACTACAGTTCGGACTCAATTGTCACGGTTCTGAATCTAATCTCGCAAAGTGCAATGCAAGACCGATAAATCACCAAAGAGTCCAAATCCGGCAAATCGTTTTGGAAAACTGATTTTTGTAAAGAAGTGCCAAACATGGACTGCTTTGCCAGATACATAGTCGCCACCTAAATATTTTATTTTGGGAAAAATTTAGGAAACCCTGACTCGTGCCTAAGGCCACGTGTCCATCATCACCAAAGTTGCCTCGGCTCAGGAACTTGGGTACGAGAGGGGAAGGTTATGCAATGAGCACCCCCGCTCGCCCGATCAAAGATCGGCCTGTACTAAGCATGATATATTGTTTCTGAAAACACATGTGCTCTTATTCCGGTTATTAAAACTAGAATTACTATGTGATGTGCACAACACACAAGTATAGACTAGATCGCCTAAGTTGGAACAAAGCATCGCATATCCATTTGTTTGAAAATGGTTTGAAGTTTGCTACTCGTAAGTAGACTAAATCGAGGATTTCAATGAATTGTTCTAATTCAAACAATCCAACCTTCACCCACAGGCATTCAGGCAGTTATATCAACTAAGCAATTAGCCTCATGGCAAGCATGCTTTCATGGCAATCAATAACATACATGCAGTATGTTAAAGCATAAACACTCACAGTGTACTCCGAGCCAAAACAAAGATCTAGTTAGAAATCATGCATGATCCTAGTTCATGTTAAGATGGCTAATGCAACACATGCGAAAATGCATCTAAAATAGGCTCGGCTATTCTAAGATGTCATGTGAAATGCAACTTGATAATCATGTATTCAAATCGGAATTGAAATACAATGCACCGAGCCTGGTGCATGCAAGATAGATGAATGGATACACGCGTCCAAAGCATAAGGATGATAATTGAAAATGACCTAAAACTAACCATCAAAAGCAGATAAGTAAAAGGGAGAAAGACGTGGGGTTGGAAGACATGCACACACGCACGCACGCACACTTATTACAAAATTCGCCCTCACGACGGAGGGTCCGAATGAATAATAAAAACCAACTAATTAACTAACTAACAAACTAATTAATTATTACATAACCAAGTTGAATAACTAGCTACAACTAATTATTACATCACTTTAACTAATTAACAAATTAATTAAGTTACAAACAACAAATGCTAATTAAGGCATAAAGGCGCAAACCCTCCAACGCATTTAATGAGTGATAAATGCAAGTGCATGGCCATGAAACATGGACTGAAATCACATTATGAATGATGCCAAATCATTAGAATAGGCCAAGCAATGCATGCTAGTGGACTTGGTGCACAAAGCTAACAAGCTAGATTGAACCATGGCTATACAAAGCAAGTAATGCATGACCAAGACAACATAAATCAGACCTTAAACATGCTCAAACATGAACAAAGTCTTCTTAGAGCTAAGCCAAAAGCATGTTATAATGACATGTCAAAGCATGATGCATGTTAGGCTATTTCATGGAATTACACTACAAGTGCATGGAGCATGCAAGGGCCAATCGAACCAAACCAAACCAAAATAGAGTCATGACGTGGCAAAACATCACCAAAAACATGCTGAAATGGAAACAAAACAAGCTAGAATGACATGCTACTTCATGAAGCATACAAAGCTAGTTTATGAAATTTACACTACAAGTGTATAAACCATGCATGGAGTGACCAAAACAAGTAAAAACAGTGACATGTCTCAGCAAAATAACCACAAATACTAGCTAAGATATGGCCAACACAAGTCTAACAAAGGTGCTCAAACATGAGGCATATGAAGCTAGTAAACACAATACAAGGAGAGGGGATGACCCTCTCCTATTTAGGACTCCAAAACCACTTTTCCACCACTGAAAATCCTTTGGATTTCAGTGGTAGAAAGGTCATGCAAAGGCTTCAACAAGAGCCTAAAGGGATGGCTCGAAAGAAGGCCTAACAAGGCCTAAGAGGGGGAAGATCACCCCAAATGAAAAAGTGACCTTAAACAAACTTCTCAAGCATGCAAAAACAAAACTTTTTCCAGTTAAGAGTTAAGCTCAAAAATGTATGAAAGAAAGGCTAAAAGCTTAAGCAAAAATGAGGGATCTAAAGGTTAAAGACTCACCCTTGAAGACCTTCTCTACCACTGCAACTCCAGCCACTTGTTTGAGCTCAAACCAGCCCAAGAACACCAAAACCAACCTTAAGAAGCCTCAGCAACACAAGCAAGGTGTTTGAGTGTGTGTTAGTGTACAAAAGTGAGACAAAACTACACTTTTAAGGCACAAAACCAAAGCAAAAGAGAGATATAGATACAAGACTATATCTATCACTCCAACCTCTATTTTCTGAACCTCTGAAATGAAGGAGGAGCCTCTCCTTATATAGAAGAGAGGCAATGCAAAGCTTGTTCAACAAGCTTGACAAGAGCTTCATCCCTCCATACACGTGTATGGAGGGAAGATGAGTGAAAACCAGCTGGCTCAAAAGATCTGGAGCAAAACCTGCTGGGACAAGTGTTCTGCCGGCCATCAGTGGTGGCCGGCAGTGCCTCATTGATGGCCGGCAGGCATCATCAGTAGCAGGCAGGGAAAAAAGCAAGGCCGGCAGTGCCAAAAGGGGGCCGGCAGTGCACCAAGAGAAACAAGCTAGAAGGGCCAATACATGGTCCAAAAATGGGGCAGAAATGATACAGGGTTTGGAAAGCTCAAACCTGTGACGATCCACCGCGACAGTCAAGTACTCGACGAGCAAACGAACTTGTGGCTGGATGTACCTGCAAGCACAACCAAGCCTTGAGGACAGTCAAAAATGGGGTGTCTACAGTTGCCCCTCTTTGACAAAACTCGAAAGTCACAAAGTGACAAAAGTGAATGTCAAAGCTTAGAGACGATCCATTTTTGACAAGACCGAAGACTCAGGCTAACATTCAATATAATCATACAGAAATGCGCCTGCAGGCTGGGGCATAATACAAATGATATGCACAATGCAAGAGCATAACTTATGATTATGCAAAGAAAGTTGTAATGAAGCAATTATATACAATAAATGCAACAGTTTAAGCAAGCGAATACAAATCAAAATACAATACATGTAGAAAGGATGTAAGAGAATTATACAATTCTCGCTACGTCTCACACGGAGTAAATACAATAACTTGTGGTTCGTCTGGTCGCGCCAGCTTCAAATGAACCGTACATACAATATCGTGCCTGCAAAAGAAAAAAACTCAACAGGTACAATATCGTTAGAAACATGCATAGCAATGCAAGTGAAAAGTACGTGACAACGCAAGTGGAGGGGTGCAAGACAATGCAACCTAAGGGTGCGAGACAACGCGAAAAGGGGTGCAAGACAATGCAACCTAAGGGTGACACATAACAATGCAGAAGGGATGCAAGACAATGCAACCTAAGTGCGATGCATAACAATGTGAAAGGGATGCAAGACAATGCAACCTAAGTGCAACGCATAACAATGCGAAAGGGATGCAAGACAATACAACCTAAGTGCAACGCATAACAATGCGGAAAGGATGCAAGACAATGCAACCTAAGTGCGACGCATAACAATGTGGAAGGGATGCAAGACAATGCAACCTAAGTGTGACGCATAACAATGTGGTGGAAACAAGCATAACAATGCAAGTGAAGTGTTCATAACAATGTAATGTACTAACAGGTGCAGGTAAGGTGCGCAAAATAGCGCAAACAATGCAATGCGCTAAACAATGCGATGCGCAAAATAGCGCGAATGAAATACAATGCACTAACAAGTGTAGATGAGGTGCGCAAGATAGTGTGATGCGCAAAATAGCACAAATGAAATGCAATGCACTAATAAGTGCAGATGAGGTGCGCAAGATAGCGCGATGCGCAAAATAGCGCAAATGAAATGCAACACACTAACAAGTGCAGATGAGGTGCGCAAGATAGCGCGATGTGCAAAATAGCGAATGAAATGCAATGCACTAACAAGTGCAGATGAGGTGCACAACATAGTGCGATGCGCAAAATAGCGCAAATGAAATGCAATGCGCTAACAAGTGCAGATGAGGTGCGCAAGATAGCGTGATGCACAAAATAACGCGAATGAAATGCAATGCACTAACAAGTGCAGATGAGGTGCACAAGATAGCACGATGCGCAAAATAGCGCGAATGAAATACAATGCACTAACAAGTGCAGATGAGGTGCGCAAAATAGCGCGATGAAATGCAATGCACAAAACAGTGCGATGCGCAAAATAGTGCGAACAATGCATACACAATATAACAAAACAGTGTAAATTATATACAATGTAACAAAACAATACAAATGATATGCAATGTATTTGAGATGATCAAACCACAAGCAGTACAAAACCACACAAATATCATAAAGAGATGGAGATGCAACATCAGACTACTTTTAACATAGAAAATGCAGTGGGCACGAGCCGAACGACGCCTAACACAGGCTAAGTGCCTACATCCTCAATACTGGCTTCAGCCCAGCATGGAGACTTACATATAATAGAACCGTGTTTCAATGTGAAAGGGGTGCGAGCATATGCAAAACTATGTGTTTCGCAGAGAGACCACAAAGTACAAGTAATTAGGTGGTATGATATAAGCGAGGAATGATCTGCTGAGGAAAGATCATGATCCTACATGCTGAATGCAACAAACTACAATGCAATGGATGTAATGGATGGAGTGAATAAGGCACGCGGCCAAACCACATTTTGCCTAGAAAAGGCATAGACACAAACAAACCACGTCTAACATAGAAATGGTGCCGTTACCCTCAAACCACAATTCCCTTAGTGGAATGGGCGCGTACACATAATCACATAACCATGCTTTAACGCGAAAAGTATGAGCACATGCCAGACTAAGCTTAACATAGAAAGGCGCAAGCGATAGATGGACAATGCAGCTGAATGCAACAAACTACAATGCAATATATTCTATATGCAATGCAATAGACATAACAGATGTGATACAACAGATAATACAATAGATGCAAAGGGTGACATACTCCAACCATGCTGGAATCATGAGAGGAGGTCCGAAAACAAACAATCAGGGGCGTGCACGACGCAACCTGAGAAAAATTCCAAACACGCTGAACTCATGTGAGGAAAGGGACACTCAAACCACGTTGAAATCGTGAGAGGAGGTCCGAAAACAAACAATCAGGAGCGTGCACGACGCAACATGAGAAAAATTCCAAACATGCTGAAATCGTGTGAGGAAAGGGACACTCAAACCACGCTGAAATCATGAGAGGAGGTCCGAAAACAAACAATCAGAAGTGTGCACGACGCAACCTGAGAAAGCCCCGGAGGACAACGATCCAAAACGCTGCACAGCGTGAAAGGATAAAAGATACAAGACAACACAAGAATGCAAATAAATGCAATAATTGCAATGATACGATACATGTTATAACATGTTACAAGCAATGTAGTGCATGATGTTTAGGGAATACAATAAGCAAACAAAGCGGTGTTTTAGAAAGCACCTCATGGAGTGAGTGGCGGTAAACTGCTCTACTCTGACGGGGATCTCCCCTTCATTGTGTTCTTCGAACACTTACCTTCAACTTACAGTACAAAGGCCCTGAAATGCTGACAAGGGGTAACTTCTGCATGTAGAAGCCACGGATGCCCTTTTTCCTTCCTGATCATATTCACAACTTTCCCTATTCTCCAACAGGGTGACAGACTAGGTTGGTTCAGTATCTAGAATCGAGGCGCATACCCGCAACCTCAACCTATGGGGCTTCCATACAAATTTCAAGCCGAGGATACACCCCTAGGTATTTAAACCAGACTTTAGTCTCGAAAATTCCAAACCTTTGTGTTCTAGGCATCAGCCATTCAAACTCTAGTTTCCACCGTCGCAATTGGTCTTCTAGGAACTCATTGCAAACACGGCCAAGATGCCCCTGGGAGGGAACGGTACTCAGGGAGAGCACTTCTGATTGCCATTCTGGCTTTGAAACAGTCAACACATTATTCTGTCCACTTTGAACACACAGCTCGTACAACATATTGCTCATTCTGAATACACAATTCATATAGCAGTACTTAGTTTACTTCGAACACACAGCTCATACAGCACACTGCTTATTCTGAACACACAGTACATAGCACAGTACTCGATTCATTTGGCACACAGCTCATACAGCACACTGCTCACTCTGAACACACAACTCATAACACAGTAGTCGGTTTACTTTGAACACACAGCTTATATAGCACACTGCTCATTCTGAACACACAGCTCATTCTGAACGCATGAGATGTAGTGATGGGACTCGCAGAAGTTGAAACAAACTCAGATGCTCCAAATTTTTCCTCTTTTCTTTTGCTTCACAGCCCGGAACCCATAGCTTCAGATAGGTCCTGGTTTTACTGTTCTCAAATGACCTGGGTTGAACCCCGCGATTTTTTGAAAGAACAAATCTTGTTTTGCACAAATGTGGAGAATGGCACAGCACTCTAAGCACAAAACAAATCATTTTGAAAATTGAGAAATGGATTCTTAACTGGGTATTGAGTCTACGACTGAACACCGCCAAAACGAATCAACAAAGGAAAACAAAAGGTAAATGACCTAAACACATCGAATAACACTCGAAACGACTCAAAACAAGAATCGAGACACACAAAACAAAAGACACGACGCTCGGACGTATTCAAATGGCAAGAAACCTCTCAGTTCACGAGGAGCCAGTTTCTTCGGGTATTGTTTCCCACCCTTCCTTATTTGTGATTCTCACATCACTCGGCCCTCAAGCTTTGGTTTTCTGAAAAAGCCCTTTTCTCACTTTTTCTCTCAACGTACACCTCTCTATTCTTTAATCTCTCATTTTTCATCCCTCCCCAGATATGGTTAACGGATAAATTGAAGATTGTGGACTCATGCCCAGCATATTCAGCTCACGGCTATTTCTTCCAGCGACGTCTAGTCGATGCCCTTGATGAGGGGATGGAATATCCTGATCCCTTCCAATTCATGCTTCGCACTTGGCTTGATACCTCGCTGCTTGGAGAATGAGAGAGCTTTCAGCCCTTTGTTGTTGACTTCAGTTGTGCCTTTTTCTAGCAAATACGATGCCCTCTCTGGCAAGTATGTTGACAATGGGGCAAAGACAAAACACCTGACTCAACTGCGCCCTTAGTTCATCATTTTGACCATTTTTTGTTTTGGCTTTCCACTAAAACGATTTTAATCAATATGAGAGTTAGATTAACATGCTTGTTCGATTTTCTGATTCAAAATCATGCAAGTCAGATTGTGAGCATTGAAAATTTTCCTTTTTTGGGTCCAATAAATGGTCCAGTTTTGGAAAAATGGAATAAGTTTCGAAAAAATTATTCAACTTCATTAAAAATTCTCAAAAACTATTTTTGCAAACGGCCACTGCTCAACAAGTACGGAACCTACTCTTGAGATGCACAACCTCAGATCCAAAACAATGGAAAATTGCCCCTTGTTCGAATGGCACTGCATGGCAACGGAAAGTTGCCCCTTGTCTGAATGGCACCACAGCGCACTGTAATCAGTCCTCAAAGTGACGATCACAACCGAACTCTCAGATACAGAAACAACAAAGATGACCCGTTCAATCTCATGGACAGGACAGTTGAATTTGAAGTGTTTACGGCTGGACTTCAGAATGAAGTTGCCTACGTATCCCAAACATTGGAATCAAGCCTTACGTAGCTTGGGTTAAGGTACACTCAGGTATTAATCTCTCCTTTTGCGCTCTAACTTTTGCCAAGGCTGCCCTTCCGGGTTTTCAACCTTGTGAGTTATGTTTTTCTTTTCTTTTCAATTCTTTTCATTTCTTTTTTTTTTTTCATCTTTTCTTTGCATTTTTCTTTATTTTTCTTCATTTCTTTTTTTCATTCTTTTTTTTTTTTGTTTTTCATTTTCCAATCTTTTCTTTTCTTTTTCATTTGCTCTAACTTTTGCCTGGATCGCCCTTCTGGGTTTTCGGCCCAGCGAGCCTCTCAAGGGTAAAAGTGTAGCTTTGTCCATGTTGATCAGTTTGAGATCTCAAAGCCATCTAAATCCAAGAGAATGGCTGCTGTTTGCTGATGATGTAGAAGTCCATCCAATGGGGGCTAAATTTGTCCCTAGTGTTGTGGATAGGAACTCAGTTGTCCTTCAGCAATATTTTCTTCTTTCCTCCCTTCTGAGATTTGGCATTCTTGCCGATCTTCAATGGTTTGCAAAATGATCCATCTTTGGCTCTTCGAGCACATCTGACATTTTTGCCCCTAGTTCGAGGGGTGCTTCTGATCTAGCTTCGCAAGCTTCTTTTGACAACATCTGATCTTCTTGATCTCACTTTCTTGTCCCTAGTTTGAGGGCTGCTTTAAATCTGGCCACACAGGCCTCACATTGTGATTGAACATTCTGAATCTAAGTTCAAGGTTTGAAAGCAAAGGGGTTGAGTCTTGAGGCTAAGAGTGATCCTAAGCAGCACAATCTCAAGAGCGATTCCACATAGGTCTTCGCAAGACGGCGCAAAACATTTTTTGAAATCTTTTAAGAAAGCGACAAATTGCTCGCGCTGAAGACAGTGTAGAACCAATCTGGATCAAGCCAGGATCCTTCTCAGTACTTACGTTATCTCATTCATTAAGGGCTTAGCATGCCTCTCTTTCTCTCAGTTGATCAAATTTTTACAAATCCCGAGGAATTCCTCCCTCTTTGTTTTCATCACAATGTTCAAAAAGTTTTGAAAAACTTAGGTCAATGCAATGATTTAAAAGGCACAGAAAAGCAGGTGAAAAGCACTGCCGCTTCATTCAAACGTTTTGGCACAACTAGCTCAAAGCAAAGATAAGCACAAAAACATGAAAACCACAGTTGTTTCATTCAGATCTGTTGGCACAACTGGCTCTATGGCAAAAATAGACTCAAAAGAAAGCGAAAAGACAAACACAAAACAAAATAGTGATATCCGAGGTAATGCCCCCGGAATCACTCGACTCCTATACAACAGGACTGACTTGATACAACAAGACAGACCCAACTGACTTAAGTACAAAAAGACTGACTATATACAACAAAACAAGACTGACCCAAAATACCCAAGTCAGAAAGTACAAAAGCTAGCATTCGCAAATGCTCAAAACAGTGCGTGCCATACGCCACATTCGGAGTAAACTGAGCGCCGCCCGCAGGTGGTTCGTCCCCTGATCACAACACATTGTCCTCCAGGTTCACTGATCCAGTGACGATAGACTTTGCTGAGCTTGGTGGGAGGATGACCTTGTTGTCAAACAAATCCTGTACTTCGTGGCGAAGACGGAAGCAATTGTCGGTGCTGTGACCAGTTTGTTGATGGTACGCACAGTACTGGGTGGCATCATGACTAGGTGGAAGACGACCAGGGAAAGGCCGAGGCTCGAGGGGTTTGAGATGCCCCTTTTCAGCAAGGATTTGAAGAGCCTTGGACAAAGGCATATAGAGGGCATGGAAGACCCTGCGACCTCGGGGTAAATACTTCGAGGTTTGTGGATTTTTTGCTGGATACGCTAGCAAAGGGGTCAGCAGGTGCTGGCTTGCTCTGCTGATCTTTCCCAGGTGTAGATTTAGGGTTGGAAGGAACAGTTCTGGTATGACGGCCCTTCTCCCGATTTTCCCCTTGGCTCGAACTGCTCTCGTTCTGAGTAACGAAAGTGTCATCCACAGTTTTTGTAGGAACTGCAAGCACTTGCTATTTATTCAGTCCCCCGGCTTTCAAAGCCTCAACAGCCTGCAGAAGTTGTTCATAGGGATCAGTGTCCACCTCCACCTTGTTCTTACCACTTGCCTCAGCTTGGTCAAAGGTTTGGATTGCTACATCAGAGCGGAGCCTGGTTGTTGCCGACACATCATTGCCGGAACTCGGGACGGCTTCAGGTTAGCTGAGTTCAATTACAATTCGCCCCAATAGCGGGGGCTCCTCCGGCATGAAGTTCCCAGCATGTGATATGATCGATGGCGGAGCCGACATTCCGAAGGCTAGATCAGCCATAGACCTCTGAAGATCGCCGATCATTCCCATCAGCTCAAAAGTGGTGGGCTCACAGGTTTGGAATAATTGGGGTTCCCAGATTGGATGTGCGGCAGGTGACCTGGGCAAACGTTGCAATTCAACATCGGTCTCACCCTACATGGCGATTCCCTGGTTTAATGCTGCTGCCATGACCACAATTTCTTCTGAATTTTGCGTCATCACAAGTATGCTGAACTGAACAGAGGTGATGTGACTAGTGACTAACAGATCAGATAAACCAGTGAGCCTTGACTGGCCTTTCTTTGCCTTGCCTTAGCGAAGGATAATACTGGCTGCTTTTGAACTGAATCTCTGATCTAACAAAGTTTATCAGCACAAGTCCAATTACCCGGGGGATATCGGAGCCTTGTGAAGCTACGGTTCCAAGACTACCTAGCAAAAGAGAAAACAGACAGCATCTCAGCCTGATTTCACTGGAATAGATATGAGCATAGCTGAATGAATGTGCTCTCTGCTGAATTCTGCCCAAAATCCTGCCTCTAAAATGATACCCTTAGGTAAAACTGATTCCCCCAAAATACTAATGCTGATGCCTGCAGGCCTGATACTCAGACTTGCAAACTGATATATGCATTCATGTAAAGGCACACTCTAAAAGCACATAGCAAGCAAATAAGAGCCAAAAAAACCCCTATGTTGGGGTAGGGTTTCCCTGTCCTATCTTGTCAGGAGCTAGGGTTTCACTACGCACGCAGCGGTTTCAAACAACCTACAATCAGGTAAGCAACCTGTCCTAGTTTGGAATAGTCACTATGGATTCCGATATGCACTAGGTTGAATGGTCAAAAAGGGTGCCCCAGTAAGAAACAGAGGTTTGTGTTCCCGTCGTGGCAGAGCCCGCAACCGTTCAGCCTTATGGCACGCTTCTCAAAGTAAGCCTCCGGCAAGCCGTTCAGGAATAGCATACGGCAAACACGGTGTTCTAGGCGCACCAATGCAAATGCAATGCAAAAAGACACATAAGTGTGAACAAAACAAGATATCATGAGTTCGAGTCAAGTTCCCTAAATCCCCAGCAGAGTCGCTAGAAATTGTAGACGCGCCCAAATTAGGCTTACTACTACAGTTCGAACTCAATTGTCACGGTTCTGAATCTAATCTCGCAAAGTGCAATGCAAGACCGATAAATCACCACAGTGTCCAAATCCGGCAAATCGTTTTGGAAAATTGATTTTTGTAAAGAAGTGCCAAACATGGACTGCTTTGCCAGATACAGAGTCGCCACCTAAATATTTTATTTTGGGGGAAATTTAGGAAACCCTGACTCGTGCCTAAGGCCACGTGTCCGTCATCACCAAAGTTGCCTCGGCTCGGGAACTTGGGTACGAGAGGGGAAGGTCATGCAATGAGCACCCCCGCTCGCCCGATCAAAGATCGGCCTGTACTAAGCATGATATATTGTTTTTGAAAACACATGTGCTCTTATTCCGGTTATTAAACCTAGAATTACTATGTGATGCGCATAGCATATAAGTATAGACTAGATCGCCTAAGTTGGAACAAAGCATTGCATATCCGTTTGTTTGAAAATGGTTTGAAGTTTGCTACTCGTAAGTAGGCTAAATCGAGGATTTCAATGAATTGTTCTAATTCAAGCAATCCAACCTTCACCCACAGGCATTCAGGCAGTTATATCAACTAAGCAATTAGCCTCATGGCAAGCATGCTTTCATGGCAATCAATAACACACATGCAGTATGTTAAAGCGTAAACACTCACTGTGTACTCCGAGCCAAAACAAAGAACTAGTTAGAAATCATGCATGATCCTAGTTCATGTTAAGATGGCTAATGCAACACATGTGAAAATGCATCTAAAATAGGCTCGGCTATTCTAAGATGTCATGTGAAATGCAACTTGATAATCATGTATTCAAATCGAAATTGAAATACAATGCAGTTTGTATGATGCGCCGAGCCTGGTGCATGCAAGATAGATGAATGGATGCACGCGTGCAAAGCATAAGGATGCTAATTGAAAATGACCTAAAACTAACCATCAAAAGCAGATAAGTAAAAGGGAGAAAGACGTGGGGTTGGAAGACATGCACACACGCACGCGCACACACTTATTACAAAATTCGCCCTCTTGACGGAGGGTCCGAATGAATAATACAAACCAACTAATTAACTAACTAACAAGCTAATTAATTATTACATAACCAAATTAAATAACTAGCTACAACTAATTATTACATCACTTTAACTAATTAACAAATTAATTAAGTTACAAACAACAAATGCTAACTAACAAGTAAACATTTAAAATAAGCTGCTCCAGCTCTGTTTGAAGAAGAAAAGGATGCATGCTCACACTCGGTTTCTCGCCTCGAAACACCTTCCGGTTGCTCTCTTGAGGCTCTGTTTGCAGGGTGTCTTCAAGAACTTGCTGCTGGAACTTACCAAAACAGTGCTAGGGAGTGCACCAGTGGCCTAGCGGCCATGAAGAGCTTCTGCCGACCCCCCTGTCGGCCAAGAGCAGGTACTGCCGCCCAAGAATGAAGGACTGCCGGCCAACAACAAGAGGGTGCCGGCCACTGGTGTGTTGTGACACCAAGCTGCAGCAGAACACCATGATATCCGATTTTGAAAACATTATGCGTTCTTATTCCGATTAATTAGCTAGAATTACTATGTGATGCGCACAACATAAAAGTATAGACTAGATCGCCTGATTTGGAACGAAGCATTGCATATCCGTTTGTTTGGAAAATGTCTAAAATTTGCTACTCGTAAGTAGGCTAAAACACGGATTTCAACGAGTTGTTCCAACTCAAACAAACCAACCTTCACCCACAGGCATTTAGGCCGTTCATATCACATAAGCAGCTAGCCACATGGTAAGCATGCTGTCATGTTAACATTCACACTCATGCGAGATACTAAAGCATAAAATACTTACAATGTACTCCAAGCCAAGACAAGAACATGTTAGCAATCAATGCATGATCCAAGTCCATGTTAAGTGGCTAATGCAACGCATACAGAATGCAATCTAGAATAGGCTCGGCTAATCTAAGGATGACATGTTAAAATGCACAGATAGCATGTATTCAAGTTAGATTTGAAATACTTTATGCAGTTAGCATGATGTGCCGAGCCTGGTGCATGCAATACTAATGAATGATGCACGCATGCCTAGCATAAGGTATGCTGAAGTAAACATGTCCTAATACTAACCATCAAAAGCAGGTAAGTAAAAGGGAGAAAGAAGCGGGGGTTGGAAAACATACACACACACACCCACACTTATTACAAATTTGCCCTCACCCGGAGGGACCGAAAGAATAATACAATTTAATTAACCTACAAGCTAATTAAATATTACAGACCAATTAATTAATTAACAAATTAACTAATCTAATGAAAGCAGTAAACAGCCTCGGGAAGAGGGCCCAATGCAATGCACGCTCGGCTCCGCTCGGAAAGCCACTGCCATGCACAAGTTGCCTCTGCTTTGACTGTTATCCTTCTCTGAAGACTGCACAAATCTCAGGGTTGCTTCTCTGAGTGCTGTGGAACACCACCGGCTGAGGGAATTGGTCACCGGCCATGGGGAATGGTCACCGGCCACAAATTAATCCATCGGCCACTCATGGATGGCCGGTCGGCACTGAAGATGGCCGGCCGGCCAAATCTTCCTGCAGAATCTGTTTTGACAGCAGCAGAGGGCAAAACAAGGCATGGCAATGTATTTCAAGCAAATGTGTGCACCAACACACCCCTTATCATGTTTATGACTCAAAGGAGGATGTTCCTTGATTCTCGGACCACCAATCGCGCATTTCAATGCGTGATGGCCCAAGAAGGCAAGTTGTGCATCTTGATTTCAAATGAAATGCAAACCAAACAAACAAATAAGGCCTAACCTCTATCACTTGATCAAGAGGCAAAGCATGCACGCCAATGCAATGCATCCTAGGCATGTGAGCTAGGTATGCAACATGGGAATGCAAACACCAATGTATGCTAGGCAAACAAGCATGCAAGGTATGAAGCAATGCAAGCAACAAGTATACAAGACACAATGTGGATGTTCAATCATGCAAACAAACATGTGACTTCATTCAATCATGTAACAACACACAAGTATGCAACAATACACAAGGTGTAAACATGTAACAACATGCTAAGGGATGGACTTAGACCAATTTAGGCAGCCCTCAAACAAACCTAAAACAGTGGCCATAAGCTATGGAAATGGGGCCAAATGCACATACAAACATGCATGCATACAAGGTCCAACACTTAAGGCAAGCCAAGGAGGCTTAAACCATGGCTAAGTCAACCAAGCTTCACAAGGCTAAGAGGACTTAAAACAGGTCCAAGGCAGACCTAAACAATGCTAAGGGTGCACCTAGATGGCATCTAAGTGGCCTAAACATGCAAGTGTATACAAGGGCCTAAGCAAGGGGCATAAGACAACAACCTTATAAAGCTTTAAAGGGGCATCAAATGCGAGCATACAAGCATGCTATGAGGACTGAAATGATGCTAGAAGTGGTGCCAAACCACTGGAACAAGGCAAGTAAAGCATGCTACATACTCACACACCTAAGGCTAACAAGCCAAAATGTAAGGTGGCTATACTAAGCATGTGATGGTCGACCAAAACAACCAAGAATAGAACTTAAGCATGCTAAAACAAACACAAAAGCTTCACAAAGCTTGGCCAAAATCATGCTAAAACAAGGATCAAAACCTAAAGCATGTTAAGGCCTAAACATGGCATTACAAGGCATGTATGCTAAGCAAGCATGGTGTACCTAAACCAACTCACAACAATGCCATATCATGGCAAGATAAGCATAAAAAACAGTTAAGGCATGGCCAACATACACTTAAACAAGATGCTCTCTCAAGAGGCTAAAATGGCCCTTTTCAAGGACAATAAGGAGAGGGGGTGGCCCTCTCCTTCTTGGGACCTCAAGGCACCATCTTCACCACTAAAATCCCTTAAGATTTTAGTGGTGAGGAGGCCCAAGCACAATGATCCCAGAGCTCACCAAAATAGCACAAAAACAAAGGCCAAACAAGCCTTAAGAGGGGTTAAACAACCTCAAAGCTCAAAACACTCTTAAACAACTATTTAAAGGACTCAAAAACAGAACTTTTATATGTTATATGCCAAGTCTAAAAATAATTGCAAGATAGTCAAAAAAAAGCTATGCAAAAATGGGGAATAAAAGGGAAAAGTGGTTACCCTTGAAGACCCTCTTCACAAATGGTGGACCAGCAGCCTCCTTAGGTCCAAACCAACTCCAAAACTTCAAGAACAACCTCTTAGTACCTCAGTAGCTAAAGGAAGGTGTGATGGTGGGTGTTTGTGCACAAAAGTAAGACAAAACACACACTAAACACAAAAGAGAGGGAGGTATAGATATAGGATAGATACACAACTCAAACCCTAAAACCAAAGCTCTCTAGAAAATGTTGTCTCCCCTAAAAGAGGGAGAAGAAGCCTCCTCTTATAGAAGGTTCAATCTTGCAAGCTTACAAGACAAGCTAGCCAAGAGGGAGATCCCTCTATACACGTGTATGGAGGGGAACAAAGTGTATGCCAGCTAGCATAAAATATCTGCAAAAGTAGATGCATAGTGGTCGGCCGGCCAAAAATGTAATTTGACCAAAAAAGATGGCTGGTCGACCATCTATAGTGCCGGCCGGCCAAACATTTGGCCGATGGCAACAAAACACAGCCGGTGGCCTCAAGCCATGGCCGGTAGAGTGTGAGGATGGCCCACAAGCCATTCCCTGCCCCTCCAAGGCAAAACACAAGTGTTTGGTGTAAAAACCAGACACAAAACAGTCAAGTCGAGAGATCCTGAGGCAAGGCGCGTAGCCGAGACCTCTGGGAACTCAAGACAAACACAGACAAGGATTATCACCGGGTGTTCAAGCGGTGACGTCCAAGTCTTGAGGACGGTCAAAACTGGGGTGTCTACAGTTGCCCCTCTGTGACAGAACTCGAAAGTCATGACAATGACGGGAGTGACTGTCAAAGCCCAAAGACGACCCATTTTTGACAAGGCTGAAGACTTAGACAAAGCATACAAGCTACAGATAAAGATATGCGCCCGAAGGCAGGGGCAAAATGCAAGACAATGCACGAAGCCGAGCATAACTTATGATCATGCAAAGAAAGCTGTAACGAAGCATAACATGCGACAGTTTTAAGCAAGCAAACACAAATCCAACTACACTACAATGCAGAAAGGATGTAAGAAAATTATGCAATTCTCGATACGTCTCACGCGGAGAATTCAATACCTGTCCGGTTCGTCTGGTTGCACCAGCCTCAAATGAACCGTACATACAATATCGTGCCTGAAAAAAAAAGCAACTTAACAGGTACGATATCGTTAGCAACATGCATAACATGCAAAATGAATGCAAAATGATATGCAATATATACAAAACTATGTCTAATAATGCAAAAGAAAATGCAATGCAATTGAATCATGATCCAATCATGAGCGGTTCAAAACCACACAAATGTCAAATAGATTGATGGAGGTAACAAGTCCGTCTACCATAGAAAAGATGCTGCAACCCTCAAACCAATATACCAGCGTGGAATAGGCGCGTACACATGGAGAACTATGAGTGATGTTGACAGACACAAGAACAAGTAATTGGGTGGAATGACATAAGTGGGGAAATAACCCCCTAACGAAAGAACAACGATCCTAATGCTGGATGCAAAAATTACACTACAATGTAATATATACAATGGATATGACATGCAGCCAATCCAAATCTTGCCTAGAAAAGGCATGTACACAAACAAGCCGCGTCTAACACAGAAAAGGTGCCGCAACCCTCAAACCAAGTTCAACATGAAATAGGCGCGTACACATGCAGAACTGTGCTTTAACGTGAAAAGTATGGGCACATACCAGACCAAGCTCAACATGGAAAGGTGCAAGCCATAGATGGAAGTTATGCAGTGAATGCATGCAAGCTACAATGCAATATTTACAATATGCAATGGGATGGATATATAGTAGATAAGGCACGCGGGCCAAACCAAATCTTGCCTAGGAAAGGCATGTATACAAACGAACAGTGTCTACCACAGAAAAGGTGCCGCCACCCTCAAACCAAGTTCAACATGGAATAGGCGCGTACACATGCAGAACTGTGCTTTAACGTGAAAAGTATGGGCACATACCAGACCAAGCTCAACATGGAAAGGTGCAAGCCATAGATGAAGGTGATGCAGTGAATGCATGCAAGCTACAATGCAATATTTACAATATGCAATGGGATGGATATATAGTAGATAAGGCACATGGGCCAAACCAAATCTTGCCTAGGAAAGGCATGTACACAAATGAACCGCGTCTAACACAGAAAAGGTGCCACCACCCTCAAACCAAGTTCAACATGGAATAGGCGCGTACACATGCAGAACTGTGGTTTAATGTGAAAAGTATGGGCACATACCAGACCAAGCTCAACATGGAAAGGTGCAAGCCATAGATGGAGGTGATGCAGTGAATGCATGCAAGCTACAATGCAATATTTACAAGTATGCAATGGAATGGGTATATACAATGAAATATGCATGACATATGCAATATATACAATGAAATGCATGACATATGCAATATATACAATGAAATGCATGACACATGCAATTTCTTTTGTTTTTTTTTTTTTTTTTGAAAATGCAAATGATTCATGTTGATGCGAATGCGTGATACCGTACGTCCTTTGATGTACACAACAATGCACATGATCTTGAATGCGCGACCACGCACGTCGCTAGAAATGTATGACAATGCATGTTAACTCTAATGTGCGACAATGCGCGTCGCTCGAGATGCATGACAATGCATATGAACTCGAAACGCGTGTTTAAGGTCTCGCCAAACCGAATGAAGTGTATGACAATGCAAATGATACTTGGAATGCGCGACACCGCGCGACTTTTGAAATGTATGACAATGCAACTATTGAAATGCATGTTAATGCAAACTAAACTCAAATGTGCGTTACAATGCACGTCCCTCGAAATGCATGACGATGCAAATGAAGTGCGCACGATAATGCGACATAAGAATGTGCACACTAATACAAGCATGACGTGCGCATGACAATGCGAGATGTGTGCGTAACGAGGTGAGTGAGATGGCGTATAACCAACGTGCGTTTCACGACAAAACATTGCAACTTATGCATGCAGGGCAACTTTTGAATCTCTCTAGGAGACAAAAGGATACAAAAAGGATATACCTTGCACATATTCGAGTGCCACGCACAGAAAACACGGTCCGAGGTCAAAACGGAGGCCGGTTGAGCTTCGGAAATGCCATTTCTTGCACTGCCTTGAGAAATGAAGGCCCAAACTACACATCTGACCCAAAAAAGGTTGTAGGAGGCTCACCGGCCATAAGGGGAGGTCACCGGCCATCCACCGGCCATAAAAACATCCCACTGGCCAAATATTTAGCCGACCGGCCAAAAATGTAGCCGACCGGCCAAATCTTGCTGAATCGGGGCAGTTTTGTCCTTTCGCCTTGGGTCTTTTAAAATAGGGTTTCAAACCCTATTCTTTTCATTCTCCTTGGCCGAAAATTCACCCTCTCTCTCTCTAGGATATTTTCTTCCCTTCGATCCTCCATTTTCTTGCGTTTCGCGCCCATTTCATCGTTCGATTCGTGAAGTTCTTTGCGTTTCGAACATTTTGAACCGAACATTTCTTTGTTTCGGTGTTTTTTTTGCTATTTCCACCTTTTAGGGTTTGTTCCCCTCGAGTTTCTCTTGATTTCCTTGCCTCTTTCATTTCTCACCTTTTCCGGCCACTTTTCGCCCTCTCGGGGTTGACTTTTTAGTTGACCTTTCGCATTCTCATCCGGTTTCCACTTTCCCGATCATTTTCACACCTCCTTTGTCATGGCGGACGATATTCCACGGGGCGGGACTCCCCCGGATCATGAGATGGATCCCGGGGCTGAGCTTCTCCCCTTGAACGTCCGTTCGTTTGACCCGGCGACCTACCGGCCGGCGATTCACATCCTGCCTCCCGACGGACTCCGTCAGTTCAGGAGCTTCGATAGGGCAGTGCCTCCAGAGCTTCTCTTGCGCGAGCCAACGTCTCATCTGTCTTTTGGTGCTTCCGAGGTATATTCTTCCCTCTGTTTTATTTTCCGCGATGTAGAACACTTAACTGCCGTAGCTGATTATGTTCTTTAACTGCTTAGCCCGGATACACCTATACACTGTATACTGTAGTTGATTGTGAACACACTTGCAACTAATATCTGTTTGAATCTGACACGTACACACACACTGCACTGGCCCTAAACCACTCAAACACACTGACACAGCACACACTGTAGTTTACTACAATCACACCGACACCCGATGTTTGTTTGAATCTGAAAACGTGCACACACGCTACATTTGCATCAATTTTGACTGTTCTTCAAAACTGTACATTTTATATTGCTTCGCAACGGTTTTGTTTTAGAATACAGGGAGATTCCCATGCCGTCCGGGGGTATGGGAACATTGCCGCTCGAGATTGGTACACGGAGCTACCCGATGTGGTTCGCCACATCGTGGATCAGGCCGGCTTCGGTGCATTCTGCAGGGGACTCTCGCGCCTCACTGCGAGTAGGCCTCTCCTTGCCGCTCTAGCGGAGAGGTGGTGGGACACTACCGACTCCTTCCACTTCTCTGCTACGGGAGACATGACGATGACTCCCTATGACTTCTCGATGCTCACTGGCATCGGGGTAGGGGGTGATCCGATCCCCTTCGACACTGACATGGACGAGTGGGAGGCCGCTCAGATTTACCTGCTCGGCGAGGTGCCGCCTCTCCCGCGTCCCGGCTTCATCAGATATTCGTGGTTCGAGGTCCAGTTCAGAGTTCAGCCAGCCTTAGTTGAGGAGGCTCCGATAACCCAGGAGGCTGTGGAGCGATATGCGCGCGGCTTCCTCATGTTTCTGCTGGGGACGACCATTTTCGCCGATCGGGCGAACACCGTACCCCTCTGCCTGCTGAGCACTCTTGTGGATGTCACACAGATCTTACGCTATGACTGGGGTGGCGCTGCCTTGGCCACTTTATATGGATACATGAGCTCAGCCTCCCGTTGCAGCGGACAGCTGCTCGGGGGCTACTGGCGAGCTTGGGGGGTACGTTTCCTTTTCCTGTTTTTTCATTTCTGTTCTATATTTTTTGTACTCTGTACACTGCACACACTGTGATCTGCTTCATGCTGACTGTATACTGCACACCCGGCACACACATGCTCTGCTTTACACCGACTGTACACTGCTCACACTGTACATTCTGCACAATACACTGCACAATACACGGTTCTGTAATTTCTGTTTTATTCTGCATTCTGCTTTATCTTATAAGCATACTGGTATTTACTCTGCAACTGTGGGTCCACGCCTACTTTCCGAGATTTGCGCCTGTGCCAGACGTAGAGACCCCTCTTGTCGTTCCATTCTCACGCCGTTTTGACGTGAGGTGTGTGCGGAGGCCCTGGGAGACATTCATCTTTTTCCGCCGCTACTTTGACACCATCACCCCCGCAGAGGTATGTTCAACTTGCAGTTCATTTAAGCTTCGCTTTACACTGTATTTTCAATAATAGTAGATAACAAACTGCATTTCATTTTCAGATCACCTGGCAGCCTTGGGCTCCATTGTCAGTGACGATGCGGGCGCAGTTCGTCGGTGCTGAGGAGACCTCGCGCTTTAGGATTTTGCTAGAGGGCCCGATTTGCCGGGCTTGGTACCTGGGTGAGCGTTTCCTACGCCAGACCCTAGGTTTACCTGAGCAGATAGTCCTGGTTCACCCTCCTGAGCATATGAAGGAGACAAAGAGGTTTACTCCCGAGCAGATGATTGACTATACGATCGGCTGGGAGGCAGATGGTTTCAGGGGCGAGGGCGACTACTCGGAGTACGTCCGGACCTTCATTATGCGGCCTCTGAGCAGTGACCGCCGAGCTGAGCGAGAGAGGCTTATGGCGCCAGCGGCCGGAGCAGGAGCAGGGGTAGGGACATCGAGGACAGCTCGAGTCCGTGGCAGGGGTGGAGCTCAGAGGGGACGGGGGGCTAGTTGGCCAGCGCTCCCCACTACGATGACATGCCGAGGATAGGGTGGGGCGACTTGCCAGATTCCCATTGCTCCCCCTCCGGCTGATCATGAGTTAGTCGGGTTCTACGACTTACCTCCGGTATGCACTACTTCATCTTGCTTCTTGCATTGTCATTTCATTTCAGTTTATCGATATTCCGCAGAATACTGATGCTTCTAACCCTTTTGCAGGCCTCTTCCGAGTACACTCGCCAGTCTCTAGAGCTGACTGCTTCTGTGATGGGGATGCTCCAGCAGAGCCTTGACCTTCTATCTATCTATGGCATTCAGGTATGTTCTTCAACCGCAGTCTCAAAATCTACACAATCTGATGCATCATATTGTCAACACAACACCCGATACACGACCCTCACGGCATCTGATATACTGCAGCCCACAGACTGTTCACAGCATTACTCACGGCATTCATATGCTACATTCAAACACTGCATTCTGTACTGATAAACTGCTCACAGTATTCACACACTGTACTTATACTCTGTATTCTGTACTGATAAATTGCCCACAGTATACTGATGCGTTTGCCTTTTGTACTTTTCAGCCTCCCTTCCAGATCCTTGCCGTTGGAGGTGCTCCTGCTAGACCTTTTGTTTCCACCCGAGATGGCAGAGTATACCCCCGCACCAAAGCGGGGCACACCCATGTTGGGAGTAGCTCACGGGCATCCGTACCTGATGATGATGATGAGTCCGAGGCTGAGGCAGAGGCAGAATCGTCCGACGAGGAGACCGGAGGCAGCTCGGGCTCAGACTCAGATGACGATGCTGATAACGATGCTCCTGGACCTTCGTCTAGGAAGAGGACGAGGACGGACCCCTAGGCCTGAGCCCTTTTGACATTGATCTAGATTTTTGCTATTTTTCTTCTTTTTTTGTATGTTACTGATAGCTAAAGTACCTTGTACTGCCGCAGGCAGATTTTTGTTTCCAAAACTATGTACTTGAAAAAGATGATGAAATGAAACAACCTTTTTATCTGAAAAAGTGTTACATTTGTACATTTCATATATTGCATCGCATTGCATCATGTTGCACCTCAATGTAAATGAAATTGATCTGTTGTCTGAAAATTGAACACTTGCATTGTAATAATCAGATAACGAACCAGCCAACAGCAAAACAACGCATACAAACCACTACTCAACCTAAACACACAGCCCATACTCCACTGGGGATTAATCTGCATACAGCCCATAACACAGCGCTTGGTTCATTCTGCACACGGCGGATCCTAAACAAACAGTCCAATCTGTCAAGACGGACTACAAAGGTTGAATCTACCGAAGTTGAAACACACTCAGATGCCCTAAATTTTTCCTTTCTTCTTTTGCTTCGTATAAATGTAGAGAATGGTACAGCACTCTGAGTGCAAACTGATTTGTTTTTGAAATTTGAAAAAGGGTTTTTCAAACCTGGGTATTGAGCCTACAGCTGAACACAGTAAAAAGACTCAATAACGGAAAACAAAAAGGTAAACAACCTAAACACATCCATTGACACTCGAAACAACTCAAAACAAGAATCGAGACCAACAAAACAAAAGACACGACACACAGACGTGTTACCAAGACGAGAGACTTCTCAGTTCGTGAGGAGCCAGTTTCTCCGGGTATGTTTCCCACCCTTTCTCATTTGTGATTCTCACACCACTCGACCCTCAGGCTCACATCGTACGTCTCTCTATTCTTTACTCTCTCATTTTTTATCCCTCCCCAAAGTGGTTGATGGATAAATGGGAGGTTGTGGATTCATACCCAACACTATTAGCTCGCGGCTATTTCTTCCCGGGATGTCTAGTCGATGTTCCGGGTGGATTATCTTGATCCATTCCAATTTGTGCTTCGCACTTGGCTTGATACCTCGTTGCTTGGAGGTTGTTGAGAGCTTTCAGCCCTTTACTGACAGCTTCAGTGGTGCCTTCTTCTGGCGAATAGAGTGCCCTTCTGGCAAGTATTGACAATCGGAGGAAAGACAGGGAGCCTGACTCAACCGTGCCCCTAGTTCATCATTTTGACCATTTTTTTTGGTTTTCTTCTAAAACAGTTTTGATCAATATGAGAGTTAGGTTAACATACTTGTTCGATTTTGATTTGAAAATCATGCAAGTTAGGCTATGAGCGCTGAAAATTTTCCCTAGAAATGGTCTAATTTTGGAAAATATGGAATAATTTTCGAGAAAATAGTCAACCTCAATAAAAATTCTCAAAAACTATTTTTGCAAATGGTCAATGCTCAACGAGCACAGAACTTATTCTCGAGATGCGCAACCTCGAATCGGAGGCAATGGAAAATTGCCCCTTGCTTGAAAGAGCTGCATGGCAACGGAAAGTTGCCCCTAGTTTGAATGGCGACTCATGGCAACTTACGGCAACGGAAAGTTGCCCCTTGTTTGGATGATGCCGTAGCATTTTGTAAACAGTCCTCATTGATGATTACGACCGAACTCTCGGACACGGAGAAGACGAAGATAGTCAAAACCAATATATGGACACAGTTACTTTGAAAGCGTTGGTGGCTGGACTTCAGGGTGAAGTTGCTTACATATCCCAATCATGGGAATCAAGCCTACGTAGTTCACGGCGTCACAACTGAACTGTCGGATTCAGAGCAGTCGAGGATGATCAAAACCATTACATGGACGGAATCGCTATGAAAGCGTTGGGGGCTGGACTTCAGGATGAAGTTGCCTACGTATCCCAATCATGGGAATCAAACCTTACGTAGTTCCGGGTAAGGTACACTCGGGTATTTTAACCTTCACTTTTTAGGCTCTAACTTTTGCCAAGGCGCTCGATGCGGGTTTTCGACTTTGCGAGCTAGGCTCTTTCAATTCTTTTTGCTTTTTTCTTTCTTTTCTTTCTTTTCTTTTTGCATTTTCCTTTTTTTTTCGTCTTTTTTTTTTTTTTTTTTTTTTTGCATTTTCATCTCTTTTTTGTATATTCTTTTTGTATTTTTCTCTTGCTCTAATTTTTGCCTGGGTCGCCCTTCCGAGTTTTCGGCCCAGCGAGCCTCTGAAAGGGTAAAAGTGTAACTAGTCCATGCCAAATGGTTTTAGGGTTTCGAAGCCGTCCGTATCCAGGAGAGTGGCTGTTATTGTCGATTTGCAAAAGGATCCAGTTCCGATTCTTCGAGCACATCGGACATTTTGCCCCTGGTCAAAGGGGTGCTTCTGTTCTAGATTCACAAGCTTCTTCCGGCGAGATCTGATTTTCTTTATCTGACTTCGGTGCCTCTTGTTCGAGGGCTGCTTCAAATTTGGCCACACAGGCCTCTCTTGATAATTGATTGTTGAACGTTCTGAATGGGTTCAAGGTTTGCAAACAAATGGATTGAATCTCGAGGCTGAGAGCGATCCTAGGCTGCACAATCTCAAGAGCGATTCCACACAGGTCTTCGCAGGACTGCGCAAAACATTTTGTTTTTGAAAGTTTTTACGAAAGCGACACATCGCTCGTGCTGAAGATAGTGTGGAACCAATCTGGATAGAGCCAGGGTCCTTCTCAGTACTCACGCTAACAAGCATGATTTCATTCATTAAAGGCTTGGCATGCCTCACTTTCTCTCAAATTGATCAAAGTTTTGTAAAACCCGAGGAATTCCTTCCTCTTTGTTTTCACCACCACAGTGTTCCAAAAACAGTTTTGAAAAACTTAGGTCAATACAATGAGTTTAGAGCACAGAAGAGTAAGTGAGATGCTCTGCCATTTCATTCAAGTCCTCTGGCATAACTAGCTCAAGGTAGCAATAAGCACGGAAACATGATAGCCGCAGCTGTTTCATTCAGATTTTCTAGTTGCAACTGGCTCCACAACAGAGACAGACTCAAAAGAAGACAACAACGGTGTTCGAGGCGACAACCCCGGAATCACCTTCTATACAAAAGGGACCGACTCGTTACAACAAGACAGACCCTTAAACAAAAAAGACTGACTCGAGATGATGAGACAGACTCAAAACAAAACAAATGACTGACTCAACACCCAAGCCAGTATTTACAAAACTAGCATTCGCAGATGCTCAAAAATGCGCGCCAGACACCACATCAAAAAATACCGGGCGCCGCCCACAGGTGATCCAACCCCGATCACATACTCACAGTATCCTCAAAATCCAAAAGCTGGGTAGTAACAGACTTGGCTGAGGTGGATGGGAGGATAACCTCATTGTCGATCAAATCTTGCACCTCATGACGAAGGCGGAAACAATTATCGATAGCGTGACCAGTTTGCTGATGGTACGCGCAGTACAAAGTAGCATAATGTGTGGGAGGGAGATTCTTTGGAAGAGGCCTAGGCTCGAAGGGTTTAAGATGCCCTCTTTCGGCCAGGATCTGGAGTGCCTTAGACAAAGGCATGTAGAGAGCGTGAAAGACCCTGCGCCCTCGGGGTAGGTACTTTGAAGTCTGAGTATTCTTGCTAGACGCACTAGCGAAAGGGTCGGCAGGCACTGCCTTAACCTTCTGATCTTTCCCAGGTACAGAGTTGGGAGTGGAAAGGACTGTTCTGGCATGACGGGGTCCATCCCGGTTTTCTGACTGGCTTGTACTACCTCCGGTTGAAGTGGGGAAAACATCATCCACTGCCTTGGCTACGACTGCGAATACCTGTTGTTTACTCATCCCCCCGGCTTTCAAAGCCTCGACTGCCCACAGCAGTTGTTCAATGGGATCGGCATCTGCCTCCATTTTGTTCTTGCCTCTAGCCTCAGCCTGATCGAGGGTTTGGGTTGATGTTGACACGTCATTGCCATAGCTAGAGGCAACCTCCGGTTGGCTAAGCTCGATTATAATCCGTCCCAATAGCGGGGGTTCCTGTGACACAAAATTTCCGGCATATGGTGCAGCTGGTGGCGAAGCCGATATTCCGTAAGCAAGATCCGCCACGGACCTCTGCAGGTCACCTATCATCCCCATCAATTCGAATGTGGTGGGCTCATGAGCCTGATACAACTGGAGGGCCCAGACCGGGTGCGTAGCAGGCGACCTGGGTCGATGTGACACATCGACATTGGTCTCACTTTGCAGGGTGATTCCTTGATCTAATGCGGCTGTCATAACCACGATTTCCTCTAAATTTTGCGTCATCATAGACCCGCTGTACTGAACGGTGACTGACGGATCAGATATCTGCCTTGCCTCAGCGAGGGAAAATACTGGCTATTCTGTATCAACTCTCTAAACTGAAAGGAAAAACAAGCAGCATTTCAGCCCAAACGGAACAAACACAGGTGTAGCCGAACGACTGTACTCTACTACTGATCATTGTTCCCCAAAATTACTGCCTCGAAACATTGAATCGGATACCCGCAGATATAACTGATTCTCACAAATACTGATACTGGTGCCCTCAGGCCTGATACTCAAACTTGCAAACTGATATGCGCGTTCTTGTAGAGATACACTCTAAAAGCACATAGCAAGTAAAAGAGAGCCAAAACACTCCTATGTTGGGGTAGGGTTTTCCTGTCCTATTTTGTCAGGAGCTAGGGTTTCACTACACACACAGCGGTTTCAAACAACCTATATCGGGTAAGCAACCTGTCCTAGTTTGGAATGGTCACTATGAATTCCGAATATGCACTAGGTCGAATGGCCGAAAAAAGGTGCCCCGGTAAAACCGGGGTTTGTGTTCCCATACTGGCATTGCCTGCAACCGGTAAGCCTTATGGTACGCAGCCTCTGGCAAACCGCTCAGGAATAGCAAATGGCAAACACGGTGTCCTAGGCGCACCAATGCACATGCAATACAAAGAAACACATAAGTGTAGTCAAAACCGGATATCACGAGTTCGAGTCAAGCTCTCTAAAATCCCCAGCGGAGTCGCCAGAAACTGTGGACGCGCCCCGAGGGACTTATGCTACCACAGTTCGGACTCGTTTTCTCACGGTTCTTAATCTGAACCAAAGAGTCCAAATCCGGCAAATCGTTTTGAGAAAACAGATTTTTAGAAAAGAAATGCCAAACATGGACTGCTTTGCTAGATACAAAATCGCCACCTAAATATTTTTTAATGGGGGAATTTAGGAAACCCTGACTCGGTGCCAAAGGCCACGTGTCCGTTATCACCAAAGTTGCCTCGGCTCGGGAACTTGGGTACGATTGGGGAAGGTCAGCTATGAGCACCCCCTCTTGACCGATCCGAAGATCGGCCTCTACTAACCATGATATCCGATTTTGAAAACATTCTGCGTTCTTATTCTGATTAATTAGCTAGAATTACTATGTGATGTGCACAACACAAAAGTATAGACTAGATCGCCTGATTTGGAACGAAGCATTGCATATCCGTTTGTTTGGAAAATGTCTAAAATTTGCTACTCGTAAGTAGGCTAAAACACGGATTTCAACGAGTTGTTCCAACTCAAACAATCCAACCTTCACCCACAGGCATTCACGCAGTTTATATCACATAGCAGCTAGCCACATGGTAAGCATGCTGTCATGTTAACATTCACACTCATGCGAGATGCTAAAGCATAAAATACTTACAATGTACTCCAAGCCAAGACAAGAACATGTTAGCAATCAATGCATGATCCAAGTCCATGTTAAGTGGCTAATGCAACGCATACAGAATGCAATCTAGAATAGGCTCGGCTAATCTAAGGATGACATGTGAAAATGCACAGATAGCATGTATTCAAGTTAGATTTGAAATACTTTATGCAGTTAGTATGATGTGCCGAGCCCGATGCATGCAATACTAATGAATGATGCACGCATGCATAGTATAAGGTATGCTGAAGTAAACATGTCCTAATACTAACCATCAAAAGCAGGTAAGTAAAAGGGAGAAAGAAGTGGGGGTTAGAAAACATGCACACACGCACCCACACTTATTACAAATTTGCCCTCGCTCGGAGGGACCGAAAGAATAATACAATTTAATTAACCTACAAGCTAATTAAATATTACAGACCAATTAATTAATTAACAAATTAACTAATCTAATGAAAGCAGTAAACAGCCTCGGGAAGAGGGCCCAATGCAATGCACGCTCGGCTCCGCTCGGAAAGCCACTGCTATGCACAAGTTGCCTCTGCTTTGACTGTTATCCTTCTCTGAAGACTGCACAAATCTCAGGGTTGCTTCTCTGAGTGCTATGGAACACCACCGACTGAGGGAATTGGTCACCAGCCATGGGGAATGGTCACCGGCCACAAATTAATCCATCGGCCACTCATGGATGGCCGGTCGGCACTGAAGATGGCCGGCCGGCCAAATCTTCCTGCAGAATCTGTTTTGACAGCAACAGAGGGCAAAACAAGGCATGGCAATGCATTTCAAGCAAATGTGTGCACCAACACACCCCTTATCATGTTTATGACTCAAAGGAGGATGTTCCTTGATTCTCGGACCACCAATCGCGCATTTCAATGCGTGATGGCCCAAGAAGGCAAGTTGTGCATCTTGATTTCAAATGAAATGCAAACCAAACAAACAAATAAGGCCTAACCTCTATCACTTGATCAAGAGGCAAAGCATGCACGCCAATGCAATGCATCCTAGGCATGTGAGCTAGGTATGCAACGTGGGAATGCAAACACCAATGTATGCTAGGCAAACAAGCATGCAAGGTATGAAGCAATGCAAGCAACAAGTATACAAGACACAATGTGGATGTTCAATCATGCAAACAAACATGTGACTTCATTCAATCATGTAACAACACACAAGTATGCAACAATACACAAGGTGCAAACATGTAACAACATGCTAAGGGATGGACTTAGACCAATTTAGGTAGCCCTCAAACAAGCCTAAAACAGTGTTCATAAGCTATGGGAATGGGGCCAAATGCACATACAAACATGCATGCATACAAGGTCGAACACTTAAGGCAAGCCAAGGAAGCTTAAACCATGGCTAAGTCAACCAAGCTTCACAAGGCTAAGAGGACTTAAAACAAGTCCAAGGCAGACCTAAACAATGCTAAGGGTGCACCTAGATGGCATCTAAGTGGCTTAAACATGCAAGTGTATACAAGGGCCTAAGCAAGGGGCATAAGACAACAACCTTATAAAGCTTTAAAGAGGCATCAAATGCGAGCATACAAGCATGCTATGAGGACTGAAATGATGCTAGAAGTGGTGCCAAACCACTGGAACAAGGCAAGTAAAGCATGCTACATACGTACACACCTAAGGCTAACAAGCCAAAATGCAAGGTGGCTATACTAAGCATGTGATGGTCGACCAAAACAACCAAGAACAGAACTTAAGCATGCTAAAACAAACACAAAAGCTTCACAAAGCTTGGCCAAAATCATGCTAAAACAAGGATCAAAACCTAAAGCATGTTAAGGCCTAAACATGGCATTACAAGGCATGTATGCTAAGCAAGCATGGTGTACCTAAACCAACTCACAACAATGCTATATCATGGCAAGATAAGCATAAAAAATAGTTAAGGCATGGCCAACATACACTTAAACAAGATGCTCTCTCAAGAGGCTAAAATGGCCCTTTTCAAGGACAATAAGGAGAGGGGGTGGCCCTCTCCTTCTTGGGACCTCAAGGCACCATCCTCACCACTGAAATCCCTCAAGATTTTAGTGATGAGGAGGCCCAAACACAATGATCCCAGAGCTCACCAAAATAGCACAAAAACAAAGGCCAAACAAGCCTTAAGAGGGGTCAAACAACCTCAAAGCTCAAAACACTCTTAAACAACTATTTAAAGGACTCAAAAATAGAACTTTTATATTTTATATGCCAAGTCTAAAAATAGTTGCAAGATAGTCAAAAAAAGCTATGCAAAAATGGGGAATAAAAAGGGAAAGTAGTTACCCTTGAAGACCCTCTTCACAAATGGTGGACCAGCAGCCTCCTTAGGTCCAAACCAGCTCTAAAACTTCAAGAACAACCTCTTAGTACCTCAGTAGCTAAAGGAAGGTGTGATGGTGGGTGTTTGTGCACAAAAGTAAGACAAAAAACACACTAAACACAAAAGAGAGGGAGGTATAGATATAGGATAGATACACAACTCAAACCCTAAAACCAGAGCTCTCTAGAAAATGTTGTCTCCCCTAAAAGAGGGAGAAGAGGCCTCCTCTTATAGAAGGTTCAATCTTGCAAGCTTACAAGACAAGCTAGCCAAGAGGGAGATCCCTCTATACACGTGTATGGAGGGGAACAAAGTGTATGCCAGCTAGCATAAAATATCTGCAAAAGCAGATGCACAGTGGTTGGCTGGCCAAAAATGCAATTTGACCAAAAAAGATGGCCGGTCGACCATCTATAGTGCCGGCCGGCCAAACATTTGGCCAATGCCAACAAAACACAGCCGGTGGCCTCAAGCCATGGTCGGTGGAGTGTGAGGATGGCCCACAAGCCATTCCCTGCCCCTCCAAGGCAAAACACAAGTGTTTGGTGCAAAAACCAGACACAAAACAGTCAAGTCGAGAGATCCTAAGGCTGGGCGCGTAGCCGAGACCTCCAGGAACTCAAGACAAACACAAACAAGGATGATCACCGGGTGTTCAAGCGGTGACGTCCAAGTCTTGAGGACGGTCAAAAATGGGGTGTCTACACATATGGCAAAGGCAACCCAAAACAGTCCTAAAACATGTTAAAGTGATACTAAAACATACATGGAAGGAAGCCAAAACAAGCTAACATGAAGGGCATAAGGCACAATGTATACAAGGCAAATATGGTGGATTACACTACACCTATTAGGACCAAGCATGGGATGACTTAAGCAACAAAGGTCAGAGTTATATCATGGCATAATAACCCGAAAAACACATCGAAATTTGTAGCTCGCAAGCCTAGGCATGAAGGCATACTCAATGATCCATGTTAAGGCATAAAGGCGCAAACCCTCCAACGCATTGAATGAGTGATAAATACAAGTGCATGGCCATGAAACATGGACTGAAATCACATTATGAATGATGTCAAATCATTAGAATAGGCCAAGCAATGCATGCTAGTGGACTTGGTGCACAAAGCTAACAAGCTAGATTAAACCATGGCTATATAAAGCAAGTCATGCATGACCAAGACAACATAAATCAGACCTTAAACATGCTTAAACATGAACAAAGTCTTCTCAGAGCTAAGCCAAAAGCATGTTATAATGACATGTCAAAGAATGATGCATGTTAGGCTATTTCATAGAATTACACTATAAGTGCATGGAGCATGCAAGGGCCAACCAAACCAAACCAAACCACAACAGAGTCATGACGTGGCAAAACATCACCAAAAACATGTTTAAATGGAAACAAAACAAGCTAGAATGACATGCTGCTTCATGAAGCATACAAAGCTAGTTTATGAAATTTACACTACAAGTGTATAAACCATGCATGGAGTAACCAAAGCAAGTAAAAACAGTGACATGACTCAGCAAAATAACCACAAATACTAGCTAAGATATGGCCAACACAAGTCTAACAAAGGTGCTCAAACATGAGGCATATGAAGCTAGTAAACACAATACAAGGAGAGGGGATGACCCTCTCCTATTTAGGACTCCAAAACCACCTTTCCACCATTGAAAATCTTCTGGATTTTAGTGGTAGAAAGGCCATGCAAAGGCTTCAACAAGAGCCTAAAGGGATGGCTCGAAAGAAGACCTAACAAGGCCTAACAGGGGAAAGATCACCCCAAACGAAAAAGTGACCTTAAACAAACTTCTCAAGCATGCAAAAAAAGAACTTTTTCCAGTTAAGAGTTAAGCTCAAAAACATATGCAAGAAGGGCTAAAAGCTTAAGAAAAAATGGGGAATCTAAAGGTTAAAGACTCACCCTTGAAGACCTTCTCTACCACTGCAACTCCAGCCACTTGTTTGAGCTCAAACCAGCCCAAGAACACCAAAACCAACCTCAAGAAGCCTCAGCAACACAAGCAAGGTGTTTGAGTGTGTGTTAGTGTACAAAAGTGAGACAAAACTACACTTTTAAGGCACAAAACCAAAGCAAAAGAGAGACATAGATACAAGACTATATCTATCACTCCAACCTCTATTTTCTGAACCTTTGAAATGGAGGAGGAGCCTCTCCTTATATAGAAGAGAGGCAATGCAAAGCTTGTTCAACAAGCTTGACAAGAGCTCCATCCCTCCATACACGTGTATGGAGGGAAGATGAGTGAAAACCAGCTGGCTCAAAAGATCTGGAGCAAAACCTGCTGAGACAAGTATTCTGCCGGCCATCAGTGGTGGCCGGCAGTGCCTCATTGATGGCCGGTAGGCATCATCAGTAGCAGGCAGGGGAAAAAGCAAGGCCGGCAGTGCACCAAGAGAAACAAGCTAGAAGGGCCAATACATGGTCCAAAAATGGGGCAGAAAGGATACAGGGTTTGGAAAGCTCAAACCTGTGACGATCCGCCGCGACAGTCGAGTACTCGACGAGCAAACGAACTTGTGGCTGGATGTACCTGCAAGCACAACCAAGTCTTGAGGACGATCAAAAATTGGGTGTCTACAATATGACGTTGAAAGGGACAAAGCCCGGTTTGCCCCAGGGAATGGTGTCTAGTTCGGCTAAACTAAGGTGGACATCATCAGGGATGTTATAGTCCTTGCGGAACTCGGCTATAGCCCCTGGGGAGTTTACTAAAAATCTATATTTACCCATGTGGATTTAAATTAGGTATAAATTAGCTCGGTGTTGAGAAGGAATGGAGTATCTCGGTTGAAACATTCAAAAGAGTGCCTGAACAACCTAAGTCAGTCTACAAAGTGAAAAGGAAAAGTTTTAAGCACAGATCGTTGAACCGTGCTAAGTACAAAGGCAAAAATAAGTATAAGACTAGCTCGGCTATGAGGAATACTATCTATTTTTAGTTCGGTTGGTGCAAAGGACTTTAGCTCGGCTAAAAGAAATTAAAGGTTTGGCACGTAATTTTAGTTCAGTCATTTGAAGAAATTATCCAGTTTGGCATGAAGTTTCAGTTCGGTTATTGAAGAAGTTATCTAGTTTGGCTGGGTGCATACCTAAAGAGTTCCCTAGTCCGGTTGTACCTAAGCCTGGAGTTGCCCAAACAGGTTTTTAGCTCGGTCACATCACGATTCTAGATTCAAACTTCATGTTTTTTGAATCCAGAAGGGTGTGTTCTTAAACATGAACCTATGGTTTGGGGGTCTAGTTTTTGGTACTATCTATTCTTTCCATTTTTCATCAAAGCTACAGAGTATGTTTTCTAATATATATGAGTATATATATATATATCCATATTATGTATATTCGCAGACTGAATAGAAAGAAAGAGGTTTGAGGCACGTACCAATTCAAAGATCTTGGAAACGAAAATGGAAACGGCACTAGTAGAAAACACGAGCTTTGCAGATGCAGTGTTGAAGAAAAATGGAGGCTCAGAAGGTAGAGAGAGAAGATAATGAATAATAATATGTTTTGTTCGAAGAATAGGGGTCTGTTTTGTGTAGAGAGAGTGAAAAAGGCGGGACTGTTCAAATTTTGCGAAGTACGAAGGCGGCGTGGCAGCTGTATTCGACCAATAAAAGCTAGCCACGTGTATATGGAATAGAAAGAGATTCAGTTACAACGACTGAAAAGACATTTTAACCGGACAGATTAGTAGCCTGGTGTCAATTTAGCTCGGTTAAAAGGCTAAAAGTTTTAGCTCAGCTGGTAATAGGTAATCCCAATCATACTGCGTAGATGGAATTAAGGGGCAATTGAGAGGGAAGTTTTTATATGCACTAGGGCCGAGCTAGGCCAAGGCGTGGTAATGGGCCGTTCTGTGGGCCGCGGTAAAAAGGACCGAGTGAAAGGACCTTGCAGTTAGCTCGGTCCAATTGTGGTTGTGGTTACCACGGTCGGTATGGTGATATTTAGCTCGGTCATGGTATTCAGAACTGAGGTATTTGTGCTTCTTATGGTGGACCTTACTCTCATTAGCTTGGTCAAAGCTTACTGCGGTTAGCTCGGTCTCAACGGACCAAACCGAGGTACAAGCAATGAAGGGAAAAACCGAGCCAGTTAGAGCTCGGTCATTTCTGCCGCTTTGGCATGGCCATGTTAGCTCGGTCGTTTTGTTATACTACCAAGGTAAAACCATCTCACTTGGTTTAAGCAGTGAGAGGGGTGTTGAAGGATATGCATTATCTTTCAGGAGTATGATTCCTAGGAGGACTCTACATGGAAGCATAAGAGTCCTACTAGGATTGTGCCACACGAAACCTATAAAAAGCTCATAACAAAACCTATAGAAGTGGTAACACAACTTTGATTCTTGAATACACAGAGCTTTTGTCTATTTGTTTATTTTGCTGACTTAGGCATCGGAGAGATATCCGGCACACACCCGCCGGCAAGCTCACGTTTGTGTTTTCAGGGAGTACAGCGACGACGTTTGGAGGAGCGCAGACTTGATCAACAGGATTATACGAGAACATTATTTCTTGCTCGTACAATTGGCGTCGTCTTTCTCTCGCTTCTCTCCGCGGATTCCTTCGCTGGGGATCTAATTCCGCCATGGGTGGGATAGAAGGTAAACCTTCGCGCCTCCCACCCCCTTCCGGGGTTTGCCCATCTATAGCAGATTGCGGAAAATCTTCGTTGTGCGCCATTGATTTCAACTAGAGAAGAAAACTTGATCAAAAGGTTTTGTTCTTTGTGTTTTCCCACAGACGGTGCCAATTGTATGAGACGCGAAATAATCTTCTCGTATAATCTTGTTGATCAAGTTTGCACTCCTCCAAACATCATCGCTTTGCCACCTGAAAACACAAACGTGAGCTAACCGGCGGGTGCGTGCCGGAAACCCCTCCGATGCCTAAGTCAGCAACTAGACAATAGACAATAAGCTCTGTGTATTCTAGAGTAGAAATTGGGATACCTATACAAAGGTCTGGTCATGAGCTTTTATAGACTCTGCTTGGCACAATCCTAGTAGGATTCCAACTCTCCCTATGAGAGTCCTCCTAGGAATCACACACCCTACTCACTGCCAACCAAGTGAGATGGTTTTGCACAATCCTAATAGGACTCTACGCTCCGTAGCAGAGTCCTCCTAGGAGTCACACTCCTACTCACTGCCAACCAAGTGAAATGATTACCTCCTTTATATAAGCTGCTGCAACCACACCGAGCTAAGTTACCTCGGTCACACATTTAGGTAATGATATAGATGGCGCCCAACCGAGCTATACCAAGACCAGCCGAGCTATACCAAGCCCGACATCCTTTCCCACCAATACCTCAGCTAACCACCAGGCCCACTTATTTCGGCTGACCCCTTTACCTCGGCTGACATCTTTACCTCAGCTGACACCTTTACCTCGGCCCATAGTTCGGCCCAAACCTGAAATATGAGATGTCTTCTTGGCCTAAGACCGAGCTACACCAGCCCTTATCTCAGCCTATTATGCGGCCCAACTCCCAAAGAAGACTCTTCCTAACTCAGCCCAATTTGTCTACAAATTACCCTCTCAATTTCCTTAAAAACTAAAACTGTTTCATTTAATTTGTGATTCAATTGCTATTTATTTAATTATATATATATATATGTTAGGTTGAGAATACCCTTACATGCTTATTTGTTTAAGCCCACTGTACAGTGTTTATATGCAATGTTATTTTTTGTTTTCCAATTTAATGAGATATGCATGATTACTATTGTAATATTTTTAGTTTCCTACCATGTTGTGCATGATGTTTATTTTATAATTTTATAATATAATTTGCATGCTCATGAGTGTCTCAAGTTGTAGTTAAAGATACCATGCTAAGTATTTCTAGTTTTCTAGTATAATCAACATGTTCAATATCTATTACGTTCTAGTTTAATTCACTTGTTTATTGTTTCTTAAATTTTTAAAATAATTTACATGTTCTTTAGTTTTCTAGATTTAAGTCAAATTAAATGCTTATTATTTTCCAGAGTTCTAGAATTGTTTGCATGAGTGTATTTCTAAATTTTTAGTTTAGGCTTCGTTTGGGAAAAATGATCGGGTTGGGTTTGGGGCTATTTTAGTCACAAATAGACAAAATAGGTTTTTTAGCTCAATAAGACAAAACATCACATTCAACCCATAATCATTACATTCTTTCTCTTACAAAAAATCAAAAAAGCCAAAAAGCCCTTCCCAAACGAAGTTTTTTAGCCCCAGGCTAAAATAATCAAAAAGCCAAAAAGTCAACTCACTTCTCAAATAGAATTATTTACATGTTAATTACTGTAGAATTATTTACATGTTAATTGCTAGAATTATTTACATGTTTATTGTGTAATAATTTCATATGTAACTCTTGCCAATTAATTCTAATTTAAGTTTTAGAGTTATAAGTTTTGTAATTTATTTGGGAGTTATGAGTTTAATTGTGTAACTTGTCTAGCATTGTAATTTTTACTTATTTTTGCTATTAGTTAGATTGTTAGGATGCGCTTCTTTTTCATCTCTTTTTAATCAATACTTTGCCAAAAGCAAAGACAAGCTGAGGGGATAAAACTTTGTCCTCCTTCAATCACTACTTTGCCAAAAGTAAAGAAAAGCTGAGGAATGTTTTTTGTGAATAATGTGTGCCTTATATTTTTTTGTGATTTTCTACTAACCTTCTTTACATGAATACCTATGCAACAGGGGATGGGGAAAAAAATGCAAAACCAAAATTTTAGACTACTAACATTTTTGTTGAACAAAAATACCTAAGCGTGGAAAGGAAATTGTGGACAAGATAGAATCCTAAGTGAATTGGTTATTTTTCTTTATGATTGAAGCATTTTTTGCTTAAGGTTTAGTTGTGGTTATTTACTAATATTTTTTAAGTTAGTGTGTGCTTGTAATTTTTTTGAAACATTTTATTTGCTTGTTATTGTTGTAGCAATTTTTTGATTGTTTGTAATTTGGTTAGCAATTTTTTTGTTACTTGTAAGTTCTGGAAGTTGGTTTGTGTTAACCTAGTTTATTCCCTAGAAAACTTAATTCTAAATTTGTTTCCCATGGACTAGGAGTCAACATACTCTTGAAAGGGTTGTCTAAGGTTAATTGGGTCTTAAGTGGAACTGGTGTGACCCCTCCAGTCTTCATAGAAACTTTCCTGACCGTGTTCGATTTTAGGGTAAGTGGTGAGACTTATTTTAAAAGATCAATGCTTTAAGGAGTGATCGTGGTAGAGAATATGAATCGCCTTTTATTGAGATTTGTGCTCAATCTGGAATTATCCACCAAGCTACAACACCTTATTTCCCTTAGTCACATGGTGTTGCTGAGCAGAAAAATAGGACATTAAAGGAAATGATGAATGCAATGTTAATAAATTCTATGTTGCCACAAAACTTGTGGGGCGAATCAATTCTCTCCGCGAATTACATTCTAAATAGAATACCTCGGAAGAAAGTAGACATGACTCCGTATAAATTATGAAAAGGCCGCAAGCCTTCTTATAATTTCCTATGAATGCAGGGGTGTCTTGCCAAAGTGGCGGTACCTACACCTAAGCGGGTTAGGATAGGTTCAAAAATCATGGATTGTATATTCATTGGTTATGCATAGAATAGTAGTGCATATAGGTTTCTTGTTCACAAATATAATATTTCAAATATACACAAGAATACCATTATGAAGTCAAGGAATGCTTCTTTCTTTGAGAACGTGTTTCCTTGCCGAACCCGAGGAAAGGATCAAAGTTCTTAAAAGGAACTTGAAGATGATCCTAGCAATAGTGATCAATACGAGGAAGTAGATAAGCCAAGAAGAAGTAAGAGGGCTAGGACTTCCAAGTCCTTTGATCCGGACTTCTTGACTTATATGTTAGAGGGAGAACCTCAAACTTTCCATGACGCTGTGACTTCACCTAAAAGTACCTTATGGAAAGAAGCAATTCAAAGTGAGATTGACTCCATCATACAGAACCATACCTGGGAGTTGGTTGATCTACCCCTAGGCAGTAAGTCCTTGGGGAGTAAGTGGATATTTAGAAGAAAGATGAAGGCAGATGTGTCAATTGATAAGTATAAAGCAAGGCTACTTATCAAAGGATACAGGCAGCGAGAAGGCCTGGATTACTTTAATACGTATTCACCTATAACAAGGATTACATCCATTCGCATAGTGATTGCCATAGCCACTTTACGTGGTCTGGAGATACATCAAATGGATGTAAATACAGCTTTCTTAAATGGAGATTTAGATGAAGAAATCTACATGGACTAACCGAAGGGGCTTTTAGCTCTAGAGCAAAGTAAGAAAATCTGTAAGCTTGTCAAGTCATTATATGGTTTAAACCAAGCTCCTAAGAAATGGCATAAAAAGTTTGACAACGCTATGTTGTCAAATGGATTTAGAATCAATGAGTGTGACAAATGTGTATATGTCAAAGACACTGACAGAGGTTATGTCATTTTGTGTCTATACGTTGATGATATACTCATTGTTAGTAGTAATTATGAAATGATTAGAACTACAAGAGACTGTTAAACTCTAAGTTTGACATAAAAAGATATGGGCCTTGCAAATGTAATTTTGGACATTAAGATTACCAGAACATCTGGTGGTATTGTACTTTCTCAATCTCACTATGTTAAAAAGATACTTAAGAAATTTGGTAAATCAGATACAAGTATGTCTAGGATACCGGTAGACTTGAGTCTACATTTGACCAAGAATAATGGTGAGAGTGTTTCTCAATTAGAATATTCTCGTGTCATAGGGAGTTTAATGTATCTAATGAGTTGCATAAGGCCGGATATAACCTACTCTATTAGTGGCCTTAGTAAATACACGAGTCATCCAAATGCTACTCATTGGAGGGGAATTGTACGGGTGTTAGGTTATCTACGCTACACCCAGGATTATGGGATGCATTATACTAGATACCTAGTGGTACTAGAATAGTATATTGACGTTAATTGGATATCTGATATAAAGGACGCCAAATCCACAAGTGGTTATGTGTTTACCCTTAGAAGGGCAGCTGTGTCATGGAAATCTTCCAAGCAAACATGTATATGGAGATCAACGATGGAATTTGAGTTTATTGCTTTAGATAAAGCAAATGAAAAAGCTGAATGGCTTCGTCAATTCGTTGAAGATATTCCACGTTGGCTGAAACCTGTGCTAGTTATCTGTGTTCATTGTGATAGCCAATCGGCGATTGGACGGGTACAAAGTAATATGTATAATGGAAAGTCTAGACATATTCGTCGTAGACATAAATCCATACGACAACTACTCACTAATGGAGTTGTCTCTTTAGACTATGTAAAGTCTAAGGACAACATTGTGGATCCGCTAGTCAAAGAGTTAACTCGAGAGTTAGTAGAAACGTCATCAAGAAGAATGGGGCTAAGGCCTTTAGTAATGTTATCGGAATGGAAAACCTAACCTAGTTGACTGGACAAGGGGACAACCTAACTTCATGTAACGGGGTGAGTCACCAAAGAGGTAAATCCTCTTGTCCATTCCTTTGTACACTGATACCCTGTAGGGGTGAAAGGTTAAGCTAATGCTTTTAATTACCTAAATGATATGAATAATCAATTGTGGTATAATGAGATACCTTATATAGGTCACATATGTGAGTGCGAAGTGGGGCCGCTTCTTTAAGAATTGACAAAGCCGAATTCTTTAAAAATATTCACTGAACCAGGCTAGTGTTCCAGGGCCATACGGAACGCTCTAGTGAGAACAAGAACAATGGTTGGACTAACTCCTGTGTGAGGTCTATTGTCTCGATTTACACAAACGGTGGAACAGTTCAAGACATCACGTTCACTGGTCAGCTACTAAATTCGATAGACTTTCACTACGAAAGGTTCAAGGCCAACAGTTACCCTTTCTAATGCAGGAATAGTCTGTGTGCTCTCTCTTCAACTCTTTGGTTTACACGTTGTCCATTTTCTTTATTTGGTCAATTTTTATTCATGTAGAGGATTGTTGGAAAAAATGGTTTTATGGTGACTTTAATATGAAATTAAAGTAGGTCCCAACCATTGGTTAAGGTGGGATTAAACGAGTTTAGATTCTTTATAACAACATCTTTGCATCATAAAAAGAATAACAAAAAACCATTAAGACTTGAATGAGAAATTGTCTTATAAAGTTGGTCTCATGAATGAGGTATTGGGAATTGTGTATAACAACTAATCCCACATTGATTGTAGATGAAAGTATTGATGGGTATTTAAACCTCAAGATTTTGATAAGGGTAGGAGCCCTTTGAGGCATCCAAATTTTCCGAAGGAATGGAGTTATAGATGCTTCAAGGATAGGCTTTTTGGCTAAGACTATGGTCCAAGTTAGTTATGCAAAAATTGTCACATGCGCGCACGTATAGCCCTCCCACCCGGACCGGAACTGTCACGACCCCATCCTGCCCCTAGTAGAATGGTGCCATGATGGCCAGTAATCCGAGATTACCAAAGGCCAACTTACAAAGATTCACACACAAACAGAGTATACATATGGGGCTTACATGTGCAGAAGCAATAATTTAATTCTAATTAGTCCATAAGAGCTGTGCATAGATCAAATGAAATGACATACATCTTATCGAGGTCTTACAACTTGAATACAAATGAATAAGTACATAACACATCTTGATCAAAAGGCTTCTCAAGCCGACATATGCAAAGTACAATAAATCACAAGCCAAGAAGCATAGTCTTCAAGATGCTATCAAAAGTATGAATCCAAAACATCATGCCAAACGCATCTAGGCATCACCGCCGTCCTGCTCATCACCTACATATATATATATAGAGAGGGTGAGCTTGGATACTCAGTGAATGATATAATTAATAAAGGGGTTTCCATGAATGATATCCGAGATCTTTATCAAATCAAAACACATCATATCTTGTACGAAATCTAAGGACAAATCAAGTTCATCTAACAAGTCTTTCAAGTCTCAAGGGATGCTCATTAGCATCAATAATACAAGGGATGACATAATCAAAGGTGCTACAAAAGTTTAGAGTCCCCTAGCACGTACAGACTTGTGCTACAAATGCTTATAGTCCCCTAGCACGTACGGACTTGTGCTACAAATGCTTATAGTCCCTTAGCACGTACGGACTTGTACTACAAATGCTTATAGTCCCTTAGTACGTACAGACTTGTGCTACAAATGCTTATAGTCCCTTAGCACGTACAGACTTGTGCTACAAATGCTTATAGTCCCTTAGCACGTGCGGACTTGTGCTACAAATGCTTATAGTCCCTTAGCATGTACGGACTTGTGCTACAAATGCTTATAGTCTCTTAGCACGTACGGACTTGTCAAGAATGTTATCAAAACCAAAGCTAATACTTGATACACAAAATAGGGATAGTCATTCATGCTTAACAAATACTTTTCCAAAACAAGCAAGGCAAAGTTTTATCAAAACTTTATAACATAACTTTATTAAAAATACCACTCACTTAGTTCTTCAGACGTCGGGGTCAAAGCAAGAGTCCAAGTCCTACAAACACATGGCAAAGTCTATTGAATGCACTCTCAAACAAGCTTTACATGAATGCAAATGATCTCGGCATTCCTTCAAAACTAAGTCGAACCAAAACAAAACACTATTTCTCATCTCGGGAAAACATAATGGGCACCAACCAGTTCTTGGCCGAGGTCCCACATCTCCTTGCCGAGGTGTGGTCCCGATGGCCACATTCAAGGAAATGAAGTCGGGAAAATCTGGGTTTCCCTCTGCTGAAGAACATGAAGAACATGGACATGAAGAACATGAAAAACATGAATGATCAATCACAACTTGTTATTATGAAATCTGGGATTTCATGAGATGAGTTCGAAAACATGGACCTGGGTACCCATACTTGAAGATCTTATGAAGACAAACACAAAAACATGAATCTTGATGCAAGCTTTCGGATCAAACAAGGCTTTCATTCAAGAACACATGAGTATCACTTTCTCTTCCTAAAACCAAACTGTAAATCAATGCATGGCTTACAAATCGTGCTCGATCATGCAATGCAGCTAGATGAACAATAAGAACAACAAGAGTAGATCAAGATTCTAACCTTAAGACACGAATCTAACGGCTCAAGGTGTGAAGATCAAGCTTGGAAATCTATTCCCTCTCTAAGAATTCCTCCTTCTTCTTCTTAGAGCCTCTCTCTCTAAAAGACAAGGATATGATACAAAATGATGTGTTTCTCAACAGCTCATTGACGTAACCCTTTGCTGGGACACGTGGCATCGGCTGGTTGGCTCCTCTAAAAAAGGTGACTGAGTGAAAAGCCAAGACTATGACAAAGTGTTTTCAACAAGCAAGATGGCATAGGCACTCCGGCAGGTTATGATCTCGGCTAAGGACAAAGCTTCGGCAAATAAGGTCTCAATGATCTCGGCTAGGAAGGACAACACTTGACTTAGCTGTACCGCACCTCGGCCTAGATGTGCCACACCTCAGTCTAGGTCATATCAATCCAGAAACAAGATCACTAGGCGCAAGGGTAACATCTCGGCCTAGATAATACACATCTCGGTCTTGGTGATGAACACCTCGGCCTAGATAGTGACATCTCGGCCAATATGCCAAGATGCGAGTGGAGGTTAACCAAAAGATTCCAAGATAGTCCTAGGTATAAGAGATTCAAAGGTGCAACCCAGGCTTAGGATGACCTCGGCTAAACCCACACCAAGCAAGAAACAAAGCATGCAAGCAACACTTTAACAAAACAAATCAAGATCTGCAAAGATGCAAGCTTAATCAATACAAGGATCATGTAGATGCACATAAACATGACTAGGGTAAAATGAGGGTTGCTACAGGAACGGGCTGAGTCTGTGATCCGTATGTCATGGATCTTAGGGCCTGGGGCTTACGAGAATGGGTTAGGTTTGGGTTGGGCCAGTTTGGTGGCCCATCAACCTAATCTTTTTTGGCCAGATTTGTTTGGTGGCTGTAGATAAATAATAGTAGGATAAATTATCCATTACTCTTCTATGATTTAAAGAGAATATATCCAATCTCATAAGTTTGGCATACTTATATGAGTTTTTTTTTATTTTTAATTTTTATAATACTTAATTCTCTTTTTATCAATAATTCATTGATCATATAAACAGAAAAATGATATTATCTCTTTTATATGAAAATATATTTTTTATTTTATTCATTTTTATATTTATACTTTATTTATATTAATTTTAATCATTTTAACCTAACTGAACAAATTTATGGAACTTATTTATTTATTTATTTTTATTTTTGGTTCTTCTAAATTTTTAGAGTGGTCATTGTAATTTACCATCCATTAGGAATAAAGGACATGATGGTAATCCCATGTTAATATTTTGGTAACTTAAATTTGTTTTACTGGTTAATTAATAATTTTTTTTTTATAAATAGGAAAAGAATTATATCAAACTAATCTATTAAATTTGTGTGCCTTATATCCCTAATTAATATGGTATGCATTCATGTATTCAACTACGAAAAGATGCAAATAAGGGTAATATATATGTTTACGTTGAATTCTCCTCCGACTCTATCAAAGGTTTTGTAGTTATAAATCACCAGCGGAATACGTTAACGTCACTACTAAAAAAAGGACTTTTTGCGACCGTTACAAACCGTCGCAAATAATAAAAAAACAGTCGCAAAAGACCTTTTGCGACTGCCCATGCGACGGCAAATAGGGGTCGCGAATGTGGGGGTGGCAAATACTTTTTGCGACCGCAAAATAGCAGTCGCAAACTATTTGCGACCGCCTAATCTACTTATTGCGACTAATGTTTTGCCGTCGCAAAAAAATTAAAAAAATACCTACAATATATTAGCGACCATCTTGTTACCGTTGCAAAAAATATATATAAATGAATAAAATACCTGCAATGTTTTAGCAACCTATATTCTCATATATATATATATATATTCAAGTATTATATACAATAAATATAAAGTGATATTTGCAAAAATTCTAATACACATGTATTATTTTCCATCACTTCTCTCAACAAAATTATCTTTCTTCAAAAAAAAAAAAAAATGTGCATACAAAATATAAACTTCTATACATGCAAAACAAATATCCATCAACCATCCTTAAAAGTATTTATACAAAATACTAATAGAGTCAAGTACTAAAAAAAAAAAAAATCTGAATTTAACTCTCAATATCACCCACTCAATCATATCAACTACTCCCTCAACACTACCTGCAAAAATATACATCAATATATTAGTTGACTAACTTGGATGCCAAAACTAAAATGGATACAACGAGCACATTAATTGACTTACTTGGATGCCAAAACCTTTTCCAATAGCGGTACAAAGAGGTTCAGAATTGTTCTTAGAATCAATACTAGTTTGAAAAGAGTTAATCATTTAATCATCTCACAAAAATATCACAGAAAAAATTAAATTGTCACTGGATATAAGCTTTCGAATGTCCTATTGGTACAAGTTACAATACAGCTGAAATTTGGACAATTCAAGCTAACACCCAATGGTTAATTATTGAATTCTAATTATTAAGCAATGGCAGGTTGTAGGCTCCATTCCAACGACTGAAAATTGTCATACAGAGTTATATGATACATTGAAAAGAAAGACTTGTACATTTTCTGGACTAGTGACAACATGTCTCATTTATGATTTCTTATTAAAGGCCAGCTGACAATAGGATACTGCAACCAAGGTAAAAGAATATACCAGCATATAATGGATTAAAAAAAAAAAATTAAGCACAAGACTTACTGTTTTACGAACTCCAGCAGGTGACTCTCCAAAAATGTCATTACAAAACATATCATTTGACCTCTCACTCTGCAAAATCAAACAGAAACAGAAATCATGTACCTATATAGAACAAGCACTTAAAAGTAAAAAATATTCAATATCAAGACTACAAAATATGGGAATCAAGTATTTTGTCAAAAATAACTTCAGAGGACACTCGGACACATAAGAGAAGAGGCAACGCAAGCAATATAGGGATAGCATACTAGAACAAAAATACAAAGTTTTTTGGCAACAAAGCACACCTTAGGAGTACCCTCTCCCAGTCCTCCAGCACCAGAATTCCTCTCAAAAGCAGAAATCCCATTTTGTGGGGGGGATTTGCCCACAGTAAAAGCTGAGCCAGCAACACAGGTATCCACACTTTCATTCCTTCCATCAAGAGTTTTCAGAGCAACATTAACAGTAGATGACAGCTCAGAAATTTGCTCAACATGCTCCTTATCTGCCAATTGTGTGTTATCACCAATAGAGATCACAACATGATAAAATATATTGGAGAAAAAGAATCTAGGTTAGACAGGCAAAGTGGGTCAGATTTTCCAGCTTCAATTTTCTATGGTCCCCAGAACCAACTAATTGGGAGGAGGGGAGGAGCCACTGGAAACATATCATTCCAATTTACCAATTGGGCATAACCAAATATTGAAGAAATTTAAAGCATATAACACAAAATCCAACTAATTAGTATTTAGTAAATAAATTATTGTTACCAATTGACACTCATGATGCAAAGCATGCAGTAAAATACCAATAACATTAATAGGTCACATATAGAATACAAGGGGGAAAAATCATATATGGAACCCAAGGATCTAAAACATAAGGCAAAAAATATTACATACAAGATTTATCTAAAATTGCAAACTTGAAAATTAGCTCAGGAAACTGAGGTTGTAAGGAAGCAAGGCCAGTTCATTAGCTAAAATCCTTAAATTCTCCAAGATTTAAAGCACTAAAGTGACAAGTAATTAGACTAAATAGCAAGCTGTGTACATCAAGCAATTTACCCTTATCCCCCAAATGAGGCTCATGTTGTTGATGTAATGGCTGAGTTTTATATTTTTCAAGGATAGCCTGTCTTCGCCTTTTACTCTCCTCCTTAATTCTGTTAAGATCTTCTTCTTCCTGATCCACAAGTTGCAATGCAATCCTTTCTTGATACTCCTGTTGTTGATCTTCATCTCTGCAACCAAATACAAAATACATACACCAGTCAGAAGAAAGAAAGAAAGAGGAAAAAAAAAAAAGATTCCCCACCAAATACATGAATGTTTAGGAAAAGATACCTTTTAGATTTCTGTTCATCCCCACCCACTGGATCAATTTTAGCAACGTGATCTCTTTCTTGATCATGTTTCCTGCCCCTATTAAAATGAATAAATCCTCAACGCATCACTTCATAGCATAGCTCCACATAAATGTGGGTCTTTTAATACGACAAAATTTTGTAGTTTTTGTGTCTGACTTACCCAAGTTCTCAGCTGAAACTCCACCTTCAAAATCTTTTTGAAAATGTCCCAAAACATCTTGAAGGTTCTCATCCTTTAAAAGAGAACAGTGATCATTTAAATTAAAACATAGAACAATTAGAACAATTAGGCATGGGTCTTAAAAATTGCCCTACATGGATATGCATTCAAAGAAAATGCACATAATGAAATACATGTACATATATATATACATATATCTTTAGGGGGTAGTCTTACCAGGACATTAAGAGCACCAACCTTAAAATTGTGGGGAGTTGATCGGCTTTTCTCTCTGGAAACATAGATAAGGTTTGGCATCGCATGACCTCTGCAGTCCTTGTCTTTTCCACTCTCCAATAGAGCCTGTTTTTCAATGCTTCGTTTATATCAACTGAGACTATTAATTCTCTATGACTTGAATTGAAACATAAATATTCCTTCAAATTTGTTGATTTCAACAAGATGCATTTCCTTATTTTTAAACAGGGAGTACAATGATTGTTCTCTAGAGACACTAGTCATATCAGTATACTCATGTTCGATGCCTAGTGTTTCCTGGACTTAGCTATAGAGTAATTACCATCATAGCATATTCAATTAAACATGTTATATATATATGTGATAAAAGATGATTTAAGTGAGATTCAATTTTTGTGCTAACGTCTGTTAATTTAGTCGCATCTCCTTTCTTTCTTTCTCTCTCCCTATTTTTCTGTCACTCTTTGCACTAGCACATGAATAGCCGCATCTCTCTCTCTCTTTCTCTCTCATTTATTTGCTCAGTTCTGACATGAATTTTGTCAGTTAATTCACATACAAACATGTCCAAGCAACGAAAAAGTCCTTTCTCTCCCATTTTTGTTGACATATTACAAACACATGTGTACATATTACAAACACATGAGAAACAAAATAATTAACAATAAGCTACAATGAATTTAAAAAATTTGTGGACCACCCACATCACATCCCACTAATATATACAGACAGATAACAGTAATACATAGAAACATAAATAGTTATTTATAAGTTGTAAAATTAGAATCATAATAATAGAGAGAAATTTGACCTGATACATGGACTTGCTAGGAAGAAAACAAGTTGAGGCAGGCCCAAAGCAAATTGCCTTGTACTGGCCACCAAAGCTGTATGTCCCAACTTAACTAGTTTGATCTTCCATTTGGTTGCTAATAGACCGCGCAGCACTGCAGGAAAATGGGGAAAACCCACAGGAAAATGATATAAAGAGTATTGAAAGATATGTATTGAGAATTTTGGTGGCACAATTAAAGATATGAACAATGGCCTCCGATATAGAAAATCAAATGTTGTCACGAACCATTCTTGTTGCAGGTTTCCAAGTAAAACATTCATAGATGAACACGAGATGAAGCAAAATCCTTAATGCAATGCCTAACTCTCACAAAAGAATTAATTTGTCATTACATCTAAAGCATTCATTTAAGTTATTGTATGCAGAAACAACCTGAAATTTTAATTTTGAAACATCTAAGAAACTTTCTTCAAGAATCACACAAAATTGAGGCACACTTATCAAATAAATTTAACTAACAATATACCATTATAAATACATCCCCAAGATGTCAAATGAGGAAATAATTATAAGATATACTTTTACTAGCCAGATAACCGCCATATCACAGTAAAAATAAAAATAAAATACCATGCACATAAAGAATTTAAAGGAAAAAATATAAAAAAATACAAAGCAAAGGTCAAGTTCTGAATTTTTCAAGATTCAAAATGAGCAAGGATGGTCTAATAGAAACTAGGATGAGCTAGGAAGCAGAGACACTTGTCAGAAATGCCACGTGGCTATGAATCGTAGAACAAAAACTAATCGAATTGCTTCCTTATTTATTATTTTTCTTCTTCCCTTCCATAAATGAAAATAAAGGATATAAAAAGCTTTAAAAAATCATTTTTCTTCAGCACAAACATCATATTTAGGGGCAAAAAAAAAAAAAAAAAAAAGAAAAAAGCCATAATTTGGACATAACGGAATGCAGATGTTCAAGTTAGAATGGAAACAGTCAGCAAAATCAAGCATTTTAAACAATGGAAAATTGATAGAAGCATTATATAAATAATGTGTATCTATATCGCTATAACATTGATAGAAGGATGGGAAAATTGTCAGTTTTATTAAGTATTCCTGAACTAAATGGAAAAAAGAACAGAAAAGAAAAAAATAATTTCTGAATCTGGTTATAGTATTTTTTTGGCTCTAAAAAATGAAAAAAAAAAATACATTTTTTTGCTCTCGTTTTATAACATTTTCACAATAAACAAACTGAGATTCAAGTCTCACTTGAGGAAAAACAAACGTTTATGATCAATCTGATCACATAAGGAGCTAAACAAGTTCTCAGATCAAGATAGAGATTGAAAATAGATAGAAACATTTCATATGAGAAAAGAATTGCAAATAATTGAAAACCTAAATTTCCTAAGTCAGATAGAAAGAAGCAGAGGCGATAGAGGAGGTTGAGGATTGCAAATTTACTTCTACTCTCACAAGACACCGATGAAATCACCTAATTTGCAATGAAATCACTTGAAAATTCAACAAATTGACAAGTATATTACAAGCTGGAGAACTCAAGAAAACGAGAGAGAGAGAGAGAGAGAGAGAGAGAGAGAGAGAGAGATTGAGAGATAGAGATTGGGAGGGAGATTGAGGGACAGAGAAAGAGAGCGAGATTGAAAGAGCGATTCATACCGATGGAGATCTTCAGACGACAATGGCGAGCGGAAGAGCGAGAGAGCAGAGCTATGCAGGTCTGTAATGCGAGAGAGAGAGAGCGAGAACAATCCGTGTTTTAATTTTTCTAAAACTAAGGCAAATATAAGGAAGGAAAACAGGTAAAAGAGGAATAAATTGGTTATTTGCGACGGCTAATCAAGTGGTCGCAAATTATATAGTAGCAAAAGGTCCTTTTTCTAGTAGTGCGTGATACTCCAACCAATGAGAACAATAATTATAAGAGAAAATGATTTGACTCACCTTGATTTACGGATTGAGAGATAAGATCGATTCCATTAATCTCTATTTATGTGGTCTTATTAATCGGAATTACTATATACACACATTGCAAAAATACTATTTTTAAAGTTTTTTAATTGAGAAGGGCTTCTTTCTAGTCTATTTTGTGGACTGTACGGTATTATTGGGCCCATAGGGTCTACCACGAGTCTTATTTTAATAATCCGAACCGTTCAATGTGTAGAACTCGTCGAGTATTTTATTCTTGCAAAAAATCACATTAATTGGATGTTGATAACCTTTTAATCATATCGTATTTTTATCAATAATAAATATAATTTTAAGAATAAATTGTTAACAAAAATGTATACTAATCAAGAAGCTGTAGATATCCGATCAACATGATAAAATACTCGAAGAGTTCTTCACATTGAACAGTACGGATTGTCAAAATGAGACCTTTGGTGGACCCCACCCTTTCCTTTGTAATTATATGACATATGATTGATATGTTTGTTTAAGAAATCCATAAAAATGCAACATTTGTTTATGATCAAAATGGATACCATTAAGCATCTGAATAATTTTAGGGGATTAATAAATTGTAAGAGAAGCAGAGATCCACATCACATTGCTTCCATTATATTTTACCTACTGCTGTGTGGTCCATTCACAATGTCATTGACCGTACTTATATTTTTCTATTTTGGGCAGTAATGGACACTTCTATAATTAGTAATTTTATAATAATAATTTGATTTTAATTAAGGAGTCTTGGTCTACCTGCCATTTGATCTGGAATAGATTCAATAAATCAACCATTAAGCTTCATCACTCACTCCATCTAATTCTCCACAACAACTGTTGAATCAGAGCTTTTAACGTTAAAATTCAGAGGTTCTTCTTGGAATATTCTCTCTTTTTTTTATTTTCATTTTACCTGAAATTAAATGCAATTATGATTATTCTCTTTCTTTATTTGAATATGGATGTGGTTACCTTGTAAGGGAATTTTTTTTTTTTTTTTTTTTTTTTTTGAGATATTTACTTTTCTTTATTATATTACAAAAAATTATTTATATATATATATAAAAAAAGAGCTTTGGCTTCATCGATTTATTATTATTATTATTGAATTGCAGAGGGTTTAATGCCTTGTCGATGTTAGATAAATATAAATGTATTATTTTGATATGGTGATATATCTAAGAGTGACTCATATCCATTATAATTAAAAAAAAAAAAAACTAATTTCCATTAAAATAATGACAAATTAAAATTAGGGAGATTTGATCAAAGTCTCCTAATAATAAAATTTTAATGCATTTTAAAGACAAATACAAAATATTTTTCTTGAAAAGTACAACACATACCACTATTATAAAACGGTGGTGATATATACCAATTAGTATATACACTAGTGTACCAATTACTGTTATGATATTATTATTGATCTAATTTATTATATAAGTTACAAATACTCAAAATTATACAAATGATGCCACATCAGCTGTTAGTACACTAATGTGTACATTGATTGATACATATAGCATTATTCATTATGAAAATATTAAATTTTAAAATAATAACTTTTGATCTAAATGTAGATTTTTAATCAAATTAGTATTTTTAGAATTATCTCATCAAAATCTATCAAATAAGATTCATATTAATTATGAAATTCTTAAAAGAAAAAAAAAATTATTACCATTAAAATTGATGTAAATATAAACATGTTATTTTGTCTCATAGTAACATGTTATTCTGGTTCACAGCAACATGTTACTTTAGTAATATTATCCAAGAAAAAAAAAAGATATTTTATTTTATCCTTACTTAATTATGTGTCTCCCCCTTAAAGGATTTATAAAGTAAAATAAACTGAGTTTTCTTTTTTTATCAAATAATGACCCAAAGGAAGGTTTTGGCTAAATTTTCCTCAAAATTATGTAAGAAAGTTTAATACCATATAATAAATAAATAAAACAATAAATCGAGCGAATTAACAAGTTTATTGACCATTCCGACTCGGAACTACGTAAAGTGTGACGTCAACAGCTTGTCATTGAAGATAAATATAAAAAAGTGGTTTACGAATATCCATGGTGAATCCTCTTGGTATCTCCGATAGATTCAGTTGGCATCAGCTAAATATTTAATTTATATTGAGATTGTTTATCTAAATAGTTAAGCTTTGACTCTAATTATTATCTGCTGGTACATTATGAGAAAAATGTTTTGAAATACATAATAGTAAAAATTTAATATAACGGTGAAATTAATGACGTGATATTATTAATAACTAATAAAGTTATATGATATTATCATTATATTGAATTTTTTTTTCCCTAATCTAGAGCTAAATTAGTAAAATTAGATACTAAATTATTAAGTATTTTTTTTTTCATGTGAGTAATTCTATCACACAATCTTCTTATAGAAATATAAGACCTACACAATTAATTACGTGGAAGAGTTGTAATTGATTTTGTAATCAAAATTTTAAATAATAATTTTGGTAGTTAGGTCCAAGTACAATGTATGCATGGGACCACACCAGGAATCTATGACTTTCACCCTCTAAGAGCTAAGAACCAGCTGGCATGTTTCCGTTGGCCGCTTTTTGTAGAAAGCTGTCCAAATCAAATAGTGAATCGTTTGGCTAAAATTTATTTTTCACCCTTCTTAAAGATCATCCCAAGAATTAGATTTGATAATTATTTCATATATGTAAGGTGAAAAATTATATGATTAAATATTGAGTCTAATGGTAACGCTATATGTTAGTTAATAAAATAGATGAACACTTTTTTCTCTCACTAATCTAGCTAACTAATCACACTATCGTAATTTGAGATTTCTAATTGATTGATAATATTGTAACATGATATAATTGTTACACTCAAAATAGATATATTAAGAAAGTAGTTGGAGTCCCCCGTTTAAAAGTAAAAATAAAAAAATGGATGCGTAACCTTTTTTTAAATCGTTTCTCATTTGTTGTCAATATTACCAATTATAGTTCAGTAGTTATGTCAATAGTTGACCTAACCAATGAAATGAAATGCTTTCCTATAATTTCAAATTGAAAAATGAATTCCCTTTTTATGTTATATTTGATAATATGATCGAATTCGTGTGTGCCAAACTAGATATGGATCTACGTGTGCCAAACTAGATATGGATCCACTGCTCTGTCCAATCCAAACCACCACAAGGGGAGTATTATAATATTTGATTGGAGGTATTTGGTAAATGGCTTTTGTATAATTTTTTTTTTTTTTTTTTGTTAATTTTGAGTATTAATTAAGGTGGGACTCAAACGTTATTTTTAATGTTTCTAATTGGGTTTATGTTTAATGTTGCGTAGTGAATAAATTCATGTATTTGGTTGCTCAAAACTATTTCCGACTGAATGAGAATTTAACGCGCGTTTTCGGATTCGTGGAACTAGTTTTTTGATGGATTTCCTACACATTTGTGAAATGTGCTTGTCCCACATTGGAAAGGCTTGAGATTTTGAATGGATTTATATACCTTAGTTTGGGATACTTGGGATGGGATGGGATGGGCCGGGCCCCAAGGGGTACCCAAGTGTATGAAAGGGTAAGGTTATGGGTGAAATGGGCTAAACCCTTTGAACCCAAAACAAAAACCCCGCTCGCCACCGGTCGGCGGGCGTGGCTGCGCGATGTGAGGTTGGATTGGGCTGAGCCCAATACTTATTTTTTTAGACCAAAAACTTTTGTCATTTATTTTTTATTTTTAATTTTGATTTCAAAATTCAAAATAAATTGGTCCGGAATTTTTTTCTTCACCCAAACAGGTCCCTAACAGGTTCACAAGGGTCAAAAACAGGTTCACACCTGTTGAATTCAACTGTTTATTTGTTCAAACAAATTGGTACCTGTTCAATCTGTCCAAACAGGTTTTCCACCTGTTCGAACAACCACCTTTCCTCCTATAAAAAGTCAGCCTTCCAGCAATTCAAAACAGACATTTTTTCCTCAGATTTTCGTCTCTCTTCTCCCCTTTTCGTCTTCCCATTTTTTGCATTTAATTTTAGGAAAAGAAAGAGAGAGTTTCAACAAAGTTTTGGTTCGCCAAACTTGATTTTATAGTACTGTAAAATCAAGTATTAGTCGTTACATCCTGGGAAGTAGACGCCATTCTAACTCGAAGCACCGGAGCACAGACGAAATCTACTTTAAGAAGATTGTGTCTAACACAAGTCTCGACATTATTTTTCTGTAAACATTTAATTCGAAAAATAATTTATATAATTATTTTCTAAATTATTTTATTTATTATTTATTTAATTTATACATTTAATTTCCACACACATTCCATTGTGGGGTTTAACAGTTGGGACTAACCAGGGTACTGCATTGCTACAACGAATTTAATGATGTGCAGATCTTACGGCAAATTTTTGCAATACATTGGCCACAGGTGTTCATGTTTTCAATACTCCTCTTTTATGTATTATGAATCAACTGGTATTAGATCTGTTGAAAAAAAAAAAAAAATTCAACTGGTACTAGATGTCAAAAGAATTATGGGTGTGTTTGATTGGACGGACTGGATAATAGGGGGATTAGAATCCATCGGACTTGAGTCCTAGAACTGTGAATCCCCCGGACTATTTGGCTAGATTGGATATATATCCTGTGTTTGTTTTTTCATGGGATTAGATGTCTGGAAAGGACTATTTTTAGTGAATCCAACGTTTGGTTGGACCGACTGGATAGGATAAATGAACAAAAGACTATTTTACCATTTTTCAATTGTTTACTAGGTAATAGCAATAATAAACATATCTTTAATATTTTAATTATTTTTAACTAGATTAAATAAAAATTTATTTTATTTTATTTTTTACACAATTAAATAAATTTATTTTTTTTTAAAAATAAAAATAAAATATCAATAAAAATATATATTATTTTTTTAATTAAAATTTTAAATAAATTTGTTTTTAAAAATAATAATAATCAAACAATGAAATTAAATAAAACATCTATTAAATTTAAATAATGAAATTAAATAAAATATAAACAAAATTTTAAAATAAAACATCAATAAAATATCTATAAAAAATTATTTTAAAAAATTAAATAAATAAAACATCAATAAAAAGTTAAATAAAATTATTTTATTTTTAAATTGAGACATTTAAATTTTATTGAATTTTATTAAATATAATACATAATTAAACAGTAGAGGGTCAAAATGGTCATTTTGACCACCTAATCCCAACAGTGAATAGTCCCTCCAAAACTATCCCATACTCCCCCCTTAGGACACAATAGTCCCCCATATGGGGGATAAGGAGTCCGGCCGGACATGGAGTCCGGCGGACTAAAAAAAAATCAAACGGCGGATAAGGAGCACTATTTGGATTACAATCCAAATAGTAGATAGTCCCTCCCCCTAATCCGGTGAATCAAACACGCCCTATGTGTACTAGACTCATTTAATTTTAATTCACCGCCTTTTAAGCCAAAAAATAATTAATTCGAGACTTTAATGGAACAAAAGAAACGCAATATGAGGTTCTTGTTTTGGTCCAACCATCACAAAAGAGAAAAAAGATGCATCACAATTTTTTAATGATAAAAACAAAATAAAATCAAACCGCAATGCACTAAGTTTATAATTAACAACATTGTAGAATCTGACACGATGGTGATGGTGATGTCAGAAAGAAGAAAGCATCATTGGATGAAAAATCATATATTTAGGAAACAAGTGGATGGGTCATACTCAACAGATCCATCATTGAACCATACATTAATATTAATTAGAGATTTAATTATTGAGGTTTTGCTACAGAGTTTTGTGTGGAATGCACGTAATTAAAGACAAACCCGTAATTTGTCATTTTTCACCACGATACTATAATTAGGATTTAAATAGATTTCAATACTAAACAAGCACAAAAATTATGAGAGAGAGAGACCGTGACACATATATATTAAATTACTTTCTTAAATGTGTAGTCTTCAGAGTTGTCAATTGATTAATATTACATTTCATTATCACTGACTAATCAAAGTGGTTTAAAAAATATAGAGTTAGTTCAATTTGAATTTGCCAAAACTTGCATAATCAATTCTAATGATGTACCAATGAGAATAGCTGATTATCACTTAAAATCATTACAATCAGGTTTCACTAATACGAAACCATCCTTTTCATATGTGTTCATCAACCAACTTTTACAAGTGGACTTATGGTTTAGATTCTATTTTCCACTTCCTTATGTTACATGGTTAATTACCTTGTGTATATTGAACAAGATATTACTTGTATTTTGAAATTTATTGAGGCAAAATCCCAAGCACTTTTAAATTAAAAAATAAAAAAGAAAAACAGAAAGAAGAAAGAAAAAAGAAAAAACGAGTAACTTTTAGTGGATTTATAATTTGATATATTACTTTGTAGTAAGTTGTTGAATCATAATTCCTTCATATTCACCAAATATATATATATATATATATTATCGATTAGTGCAAATGTAATACATTTACAATTAATTAACTGATGTACAAACAATAAGTTTGAGAAGAAGGTTTGATTTTTTTATAATTGAATGTGATATTTGTAAGAAAAAAAAGTAAAACAATTATAGATTTAACGTGACATTTTATCTTATTGATTATTTTAATCCATTTTATCTTTTAGTACTATTTTAGTTCAAAAGTCAAAAACGTCTATTGCCAAACACCCCGTTAGTACAGGTGAAGCATATGCTTGTGTAGCATGTCCGGCAGGATTGGTTTTGAACCCAACTCGGCGTCCAGCTAGGTAGGCAGGCCCAAGCTAGCGAGCTCGACCTTGTGGGATTAAGGCATGTGATGGGATTTAGACCCCCATTCATAACTGCTTGCCAACAATCAAAGGACTGTACATATGGAAGGAGTTGTGTAGCGTCCCTTGATTGGAACAAGCATAACAGAGTTTTTTTTTCTCTCAATTTAGGTGGAAAGAGCCTCTAGAGGAGAGGAGAGCGCGTGTATATAAAGGAGGTAGACTATACAAAAATGGAACGCATAGTTATTCTAATGATCCTAATTCTCTGTGGTTTTCATCCAAAAGCTCTTTCTAACTTGAGCCTCAGAAGGCACTTGGTTATGACACCTCTTGGTGCATCCAAAGGACATGTTTTGCAAGAAACAAATGAGAAAGGAGGCCTAATTAACATCATCCTACATAGCTCAATCAACTTCCATTTGATTGGGATTATGAGTCACCCACTTACTGATATCATCACAAACTTTTGAGTGATTTAATGAATGAGTAAGATGGATATATTTTTTAAACTATTTCTTTATTTACTAGATGAGTTCTAAATTAATTTTGCAAAAAAAAAAAAAAAAAAAATTGAACAATTAGTAATTTTATAGCCAATAAAAAAAAAAAAAAAAAGTTTATATTTGAAAAAAATGGTGATGAAAATTTAGAAAAGTTCACAGAAGTATTAATTAAATCTAAGAAACACCAACCAAAAAAGCAATCTCAAAACATTCAAATTAGGTTGCTAATCAACTACAACAAATATTTAATTATCTCAAGAAATGACGATCTTGATATTGACTTACAGTCCAATTAAATTTAGTAGGTAAGGCCTTGCACATGATTAAGTATGAGTATCTTCTTAATGGATGGATAATTAATTCGTTTGCAAAAATAATATAATGTAATAATATGATTTTTTAATGTGTTTCAACATAAGAAACAAACATGGGGCCTGCTGGTTCTGTACAAGCGAATTAGTGATGAGGCATTATTATGCATAAATTAATCCTGAAAATCGTTAAATCAATGTTCTTCCCGTGGAATGAAATCATACATAGAGATCAATAATGATTCTCGGAGATTCCATTAACGGGATTACGTTTCCAAAATAGAAGTCAAATTATTATAAGAAGTTTAAGTTACACTGATCTCATCTTACCCACCACCGCATATAATTAGTTAGATGCGGCGAACATACGCCGACAACACCACACAAAAGAAAAATGACTTTAGCAAACACCGCCCCCGCTTTTTTTATTTTTTTAAATACCAACTGACTCCTCCTTCCATAAGATTCCACAAGTAAAAATATATTAGCTACTAAAAGGGTAATATACATTCATCATCCTTGTAATTTTAAAAACAGCCGTGATTCGAAGCTCGAATGAGCTGCCCCGAATCTGCCTCGAAATGAAAACGACGTCGTTTTCGTCGTTTTTTTTTTTTTTTTTTTTTTTTTTCAGACAGAAGAACGAAGAAGACGAAGCAGAGGAGGGGGAGGGAAGGGGAGGGGGAGGAAAAGGAGGGGGAGGGAGAGGGTGAGGGGGACTGGAGAGGGCCTAAAAAATGGGCTGGAGGCGGAGATCGGTGATGGCAGAGTCAGCGATGGCAGAGGCGGCGATCGGCGGGCGGGCGGGCGGACGGACGAGCTGCGAGCTGTGACGGCTGCCGGAGGCGATGAACGAGGACGGCGGAAGGTCGAAAATGGCCGGAGGCACGATCCCTCTCTTCTCTTTCTCTCCCTCTCCCTCTTCTCCCTCTTCTCCCTCTCCCTCTGCGTCAACAATGGCGGAAAAAAAGAAAAAAAAAAAAAAAACCTAAAGCCCAAAACGACGTCGTTTTGGGCTTTGGGGGCATTCGTGCCCGATTTTTTCGAGCTAAAAAACATTTTCCTTTTAAAAAATACAATAAATTTTAGGAGAATTTGGTCAAAATCTCAAAAAAAGGAAATTCTATAGTACATATCCATCTTTAGTTACCATCTTTGTGTCTTGGTTATGACTTACTGTGTTGTTAGTTATGACAAATTATAAAGTTAGTTATGACCTTATTTTGATTATAATTTAATAATTGTTTGATTATAACTCATCTAATAGTTAGTTATAACTCAATTTTTTTTAATTGTAACTCCCATAATATATTAAATTATGTCATTTATGATAATCAAATTTACAAATAACATAATTTACATATTACCATATCATTACCCCTCCCTCAAGGAAAGACATTTGTGCCATGAACTATGTCAAACAGGTACAAGGCAGTGAAAATTGTGGGGACATAATTTTTGAATGACAACACGTGACTGAGGTGGTACCGAAGTGTCATCCGAGGTGCCACGTGTTCTGGTCATGATGCCGAGGTAATCTCGGCTAAGCCGAGGTTATCTGCGAAAATATCAGAATTCGAAATAAGCAGATAAGGGACAAGAGTCCTAGATTGGGAAAGGACTTCAGTTTGGATGAAGATAAGACTCTTAGAGAGTTTATCCCAATCTAACTAGGAGTCCAAGATTAGCATTGAGCCAGAATCCATTGGAGTTAGGCTTCTATTGGGATTAGGTCAGTGTTGGCTATAAAAGAAAGGCACCCTCATGGGTCTAAGGTACGCTTTTTGTATTCTGAATAGTGAGTTAAGCACTTTTGCTATCTTTGAGAGATAACTGACTTGATCGTCGGAGTGCCCTCGGGTGAACGAGCCACCGCCGGAATCTCTTCTTTCTGTGACAAGTCTTTCAGGGTTGTTCTATTCTGCCGGTGGTCTCCAGTTGAGTATCTGTTTGGCAATGTGGTCAGAAATCGACTCACATAATTTGGCGCTGTCTGTGGGAAAGACAGGAGAATAGATGGCCAACGACGGACAGAAAGAGAAAGTTGGGGACGACATTCCTACTGGAAGTGGGAAACATATTGACCCTAACGCAGAGGAAGATAATTGCAATGAAGAAACTAGGGAACAAAATCCCAGAGAGAAAGACGTCGGCAAGGAAGGCGACGTAACAAAGAAATAAGACCGAGGCGGGTATTATAACGAGGACGACCTCCAAATATGGAAAGATAGATGCCTATAGAGGAACGACGAGATGAAGGGACTGGCGAACAAATTGGCGGACCTGCAATCGGTCGTCAATTTCATGATGCAGAACAACGTCATGCAGCCACCATTTCCGTTGCAAGACACGCCGATTCCAGCGGCCAAGAACAATGCCCAGAAGGGAGGGCAAAAAACAATCCCTATAGTCCCTCAACACACCAGGACCGAGGAACACTCTCACAGGCCTTCAAGGGAGGTCGGGCAAGGAGAGTCAAGAAGGGGAGATTCTCGGAGAACGCATCGTACTAAGAAAGCTGACCCCAAAGAACATCGGCATGTTCAAGGGAAGGAGCTGTGTTTCGACGCAACTCATGGAGAAAGGTCCAAGAAGACTCATAATGATATTGGAAGTGGCGCACCAAAAAGGCTGAAATCCATTGATAGCCAAGCTCTTGGACGGACCAAGGAGGATCTGAGAGATTACCTCCAGAGAAAGCAACAAGATGCTGTGGTAACCTCTTCGGTCAAGCCGAGAACACCGTTCTCGGTGGAGTTGGATAAATTTAAGGCCCCGAAAAGGTTCCATATGCCGAGGTTCCAGATATACGACGGTAAGTCGGACCCTAACTTTCACGTCGGCTTGTACCTGAACTCAATGGCATTATACACCGGGAACAAACCGTTGCTCTGCAAGGTGTTCTCCTAATCCTTTGGGGAGATCGCATCAAACTAGTTTCACAAGTTGCCGAAAGGAACTGTGAAAAGTTGGGAAGACCTAGCCGAGATGTTTGTGGTCAGGTTCGTGACAAACAAACTACAGCCATTGAAGGTGGACGCCCTGATGGCTCTAAGAATTGGCGAGGATGAAAGCCTTAGGGCCTATGCCAAAAGGTATTATGAGGTATTCAACCGAATACCATGATGCAACCAAGAGGTGGCGATTGTGTCGTTTAAGAATGGCCTGAAAGATGATTGCCTGCTTCGAAAATCACTGGCAAAGACATTGCCAAAAGGCATGGAAGAACTTATGGCCAGGATAGAAAAGTATGCTAGGGCCGAGGAGGACACGCCGCGGACAAAGACGTCGAAACAAGAGAAGAAAAGTGGCTCGTCGAAGCGAGGCCGAGGTGATGGTGGATACAATAAGCAAAAGACAGGATTAAGGGCTACACAGGCAGTCACAACCGTATCCCGAATCCCGGTTTACAAAGTCTTTGAGAAAATCAGAAATCAGCCCTATTACAGAGCACCAGCAAGAGTACCAGGCGAGTTTATGGGAAGAAACCTTGGCAAGCACTATGCTTACCACAATGAAGCTGGACATCTGACTCAGGGGTGCAGAGCCCTGAAGGCACATCTGGAAGACCTAGTAAGACATGGCCATTTAAGGGACCTAGTAGATAAGGCCAGGACAAGGAAAGAGCAAGCAAGACTGCCCCAGGCACTGGCGGCACCACCACCCCCAGCACCGCAACCGCAAGCAGGCGGACCTCGAGTAATCAATGTGATTCACTCAAAGGTCAATAAGAACGAAATACGTAGGGAGACTCAGAAGGTAAAGCACTTACAGCATGTGTACCAGGTCCGTCAAAAAAGACCTAGGGCAGACGAGTGCCAGGGACCAGTGATGTCCTTTACTAAAGACGACGTAGAGATGGTGCAGCATCCACACAACGATGCCTTGGTAATATCCCTCCAGATTGAAGAGTGCCAAGTGAAACGCATCTTAGTTGACCAAGGCAGCTCTTGTGACATCATGTATGTCAGGTGTTACAAGGAACTTGGCCTTCACCAAGATGATCTGAAGCATTCCAATGGCCCAATGGTTGGGTTCAACGGCACGCCAATATGGCCCCTGGGAGCGGTAAGTTTGGAGGTGCAGGCTGGCACCAAGAAGATAAAAACAAAGTTCACCATAATCAACACCCCCTCCCCTTACAATGCTATCCTGGAAAGGCCATGGCTGCATGCAATGGGGGTTGTTCCCTCAACATTACATTAGCTATTACGGTTCCCAATGGAGCATGGAATAGAGGATGTCAGAGGGGATCATGTGCACGCAAAGAATTGCTCCATGGCAACAATGAAGTCTACCTGCAATATACGAGAAGCAGAAAAAGCAGAGATAGAAGAAGAGGACATAGAGGTCTTGGAGGACGTCGGCAAAGAGCCAGCCGAGAATAGTGAAGAAGCCCTGAAGAAAATCCTTGTCCAGCAAGGGGATGAAGAACGCTTCTTCTTTCTCGGCTCGGGCTTGGCCGAGGAAGAGGAAAAAGAGCTAAAGACATTCCTGAGAGAAAACATTGAGGTGTTTGCCTGGACACCATATGAGATGCCTGGCATTGACCCCGAGGTCACTTGTCATAGACTAAATGTGGACAGGTTGGCCAAATCTATAATCCAGCAAGCAAGGAGGCCGGCGTTGATGCATGTTGAGGCAGTAGAAGAGGCAGTGGGCAAACTTTTGGAGGCCAGAGCCATTCGAGAGGTAAACTACCCAACATGGCTATCAAACACGACCATCGTGAAGAAAAAGAATGGAAAGTGGAGAGTCTGTGTGGACTTCACCAGCCTGAACAAGGCTTGTCCCAAAGACAGTTTCCCATTACCCAAGATTGACCAGTTGGTGGATGCCACTTCAGGGCATGGAAGGATGAGCTTCCTAGATGCCTACAGGGGGTACCATCAGATAGCCATGTACCTCCCAGATGAGGAAAAGACTACATTTATCACCCCAAAGGGCTGTATTGTTACAGAGTAATACCTTTTGGGTTGAAAAATGCAAGAGCAACTTACCAGAGATTGGTGACTAAGATGTTCAGACATCTAATTGGCAAAACAGTGGAGTTATACATAGATGACATGGTCATAAAGACCAAAGAACCTGATAATCATCTAAAAGACTTAAAGGCAGTTTTTGACATCCTTAAAACATATCGGCTCCGACTCAATGCATCGAAGTGCGCATTTGGAGTTGGGTCTGGTAAGTTCTTGGGATACTTGGTAACCAGAAGGGGCATTGAGGCAAGTCCGAGTGCGCATTTGGAGTTGGGTCTGGTAAGTTCTTGGGATACTTGGTAACCAGAAGGGGCATTGAGGCAAGCCCCGATCAGATCAAAGCCATCTTAGAACTGAAGAGCCCAACATCGGCAAAACAAGTGCAATGTTGACTGGAGGGCTACAGCCCTAAATAGATTCATAAGCAGAAGCTCTGATAAATGTAAACCTTTCTTCAGCTTAGTGAAGAAAGCCACAGACTTCTTATGGACCGAAGAGTGCGAAGTCGCCTTGGCCGACCTGAAGAAGTATTTGACCACGGCTCTAGTTCTCTCAAATCCAGTACCAGGAGAAGAGTTGTTCTTATACTTGGCAGTTTCAGAACATGCAGTGAGTGCAGTAATAATCAGAGAAGAGAAGGGAGAGCAAAGGGCAGTTTATTACGTGAGTAAAACCCTAGCAGATGATAAGACCAGATACCTTCCCTTAGAGAAGCAGACACTGGCTTTAGTAATGGCTTCCAAAAAGCTAAATCATTACTTTTAAGCCCACAAAATTGTAGTGTTAATTGAACATCTATTAAGGTCCCTATTACAGCAAGGAGATCTGACAGGCAAAATAGCCAGATGGGCAGTGGCTTTTGGCCAATATGACCTGGAATTCACACCCAGAACAGCAATCAAAGGCCAAGTCTTGGTCGACTTCGTGGCTGAGTTCACACCGGAGGCCATCATACATCGGGCTCCGTTGAGCCGAGGTATACGACGTCCAAGTGAACCAGGAGAAACCCAGCTAGAGATAGCAGAGCAAAGGAAGGAAGAGAAACTCAGGCCCTGCACCATTTACATCAGTGACTCCTTCCGGTTGTTTGTTGATAGGAGTTCAAACCGACAAGGAACGGGGGACAGGAGTAGTGCTAGTATCGCCAGATGGGCAGATACTGGAACAATCCATTCGTTTGGGATTTAAGGCCTCAAACAATGAAGCAGAATATGAAGTACTGATCACAGAATTAAACTGGCAATAGCAATGGAAACTGACGAGGTAATAGTCTTCTGTGACTCCCAGCTTATAGTTAACCAAGCAACATGCGAATATGCAGTCCGAGATGAAAGGATGCCGGCCTATGTAAAGGAAGTGGACAGACTGGTAACCTTATTCCAGAATTGTCGACTACAGCAAGTTAGCCGAGATAATAACAACCATGCTGATGCTCTGGCCAACCTAGCTAGTGCAATAAAACCTGGAGAGGCAAGGACAATAATGGTTTACTACTTGTCAGGCCCAAGTATAGAGCCACTGAACACAGAGCATGAAGCAATGTGTATAGAGATGGATCCAAGTTGGATGGATGCAATAATAATATTCCTTAGAGATGAGAAATTGCCAGATGATCACCAAAAGGCGCACAAGATCAGACTGAAGTCGGCAAGGTTCTGTTTGACAGCAGAAGGACATCTCTACAGCAGATCTTTTACTGGACCCCTTCTGAGGTGTGTGCATCCTTCACAAATTGAAGACTTTCTGTATGAGATACATGAAGGCATATGTGGAAGCCACGCTGGGGGCAGGTCACTTGCCCATAGGGCCATTACTCAGGGGTACTGGTCGCCCCACATGCAGAAAGATGCTGAAACCTATGTCGAGAAGTGTGAGAAGTGCCAGAGGTTTGCACTTTTGATACATCAACCAGTAGCAGACTTGAACCCAGTGTCCAGCCCTTGGACATTTGTCCAATGGGGCATAGATCTTGTTGGAAAACTGCCTCAAGCAACCGGATGGAGGAAGTACCTGCTGGTGGCAACAAATTACTTCACCAAGTGGGTCGAAGCTGAACCCCTTGCAAAAATTCAGGACGTTGATGTGAAGAACTTCATATGGAATAACATCATCACCAAGTTTGGGATCCCAAGGGCAATAATAGCTGACAATGGTACATAGTTTGACAGTAAGCTAATCAAGAGTTTCTGTGCAAAGTACAAAATCAAGAACTATTACTCTACCCCAAGCTTTCCTCAGAGTAATAGTCAGGCAGAAGCCTCCAATAAGGTTATCTTGGATGGGATCAAGAAAAGGCTAAAAGCAGCAAAGGGAAAGTGGGTAAAAGAGCTGCCCAATGTACTTTGGGCATATCGGACTATGCCGAAAAGATCGACTGGGAAGTCCCCATTTGCCATGGCTTATGGCTCAGAAACAGTCATTCCGCTGGAGGTCAGTATCCCAGGGATTAGAACCCAGGGAGTAAAAAATGGGACCAATGAGGCACTCTTGACCCGAGATCTGGATCTGCTAGAAGAAAGAAGGGAGAAAGCAGCAATTCAGCTGGGGGTATACTAGCAGCAGCTTGCCAGGGCTTATAATAAGAAGGTCAACCCACGAGAGTTCCAAGTTGGTGACCTCGTTCTAAGAAAGGTCGTCGGCAACAAGAAGGATCCCAAAGAGGGCAAGCTTGGCCTGAATTTGGAGGGACCTTATAAAATCATCTCGGTCTTGGGCAATGGGGCATATCGGCTCGAGGATAGTGAAGGCAAAGAGTTGCCAAGACCCTGGAATACTTGCAATATGAAGTTTTTCTATCATTAGATTTTCTTATTTTTTAAGTTTTTTGTTATTAGCCGAAGTAATAATAAAGTTTTAGCTTGATTTTTAAACTTGTGTAGTGTGACTGACCAGACACTTGACGATGTTTCTGATTGAAACATGACGAATAACTTAGACTTATTATATGGCATAGCTGAATTATACTTGCATATAATAGAGTTGAACTAAGTTGGCGATGTTTCTGATTGAAACATGACGAATAACTTAGACTTATTATATGGCAGAGTTGAATTATACTTGCATATAATAAAATTGAACTAAGTTGGCGATATTTCTAATTGAAACATGACGAATAACTTAGATTTATCACATGGCAGAGTAGAATTATACTTGCACATAATAGAGTAGAATTAAGTTGGATTAACCTGGACTTGTCATATCGGCAGAGTCAGACGCAGATTGGAACTAAGTACATGTCAGTCAGATTAACAAAGAGACCAAGGTTGGTAACCTTGGCCAGTCTTTGTTTGAATCTGACCTCGGCGACAAGGTCAAAGCCACATGCTTAATGAGAACCCAAGTGGAACTTAAGTTCACATTATGGGGCAGAGGGCCAGAGAATGATGCTTAGGAGTTGGAATTTACAAGACAAGGATTGGTTTAACACTTGTTAAAATTTTAGGAAAAATTTATAAGTTGAAGTTAAGCCAAGGTTATGCTAAAGGAAGATTGGTTTAACACTTGTTGAAATTTTTAAGAAAAGATTACAAGTTAAGCCAAGGTTGTATTGAAAGAAGTACTTACGTACTTGTCGAGATTACCATTTTGCCAAGACTTAGAAGATATTGGAAGACAGAGGTCCTGATAGGTATAGAGTGAAGTGGCAAGTTGTAAATAACACTTGTGAAAATATTATAAAAAATATTTTCAAGTGTTAGGTCAAAGCCGAGATAAACTGTTAGTGGGTGTAACCGAAGTATTCCACACCGAGAAGATTACACAGTTAAGGTGTACGTTGACGACATGCAAATTATTCAAAGTATAGAATCATACAAAAAGAAGACAAACATGCAATTACTTTGAAAGAAGAAATTTGAAAGTACATTCAGATAAGGAAAGAAGGCACTTCGGCCTGACATTGAAGGATAATTGTTCAGATTACAAAAGTGGCACGTCGGCCAAATTAAAGCTTACATTGTTTTAAAAGTAAGAAAAAAAAAGTACAAGGTATAAGAAATAGATTAAAGCATCAAAATGGACTACTCGGCGTCGGCGGCGGATTGTGTCTCAGCCCCAAATTATAGTTGAGAAGACTTCTCGGCAGCCTTCTCAGCCTCGAGCTCGGCATCGATCTCTTGGAGAGTCTGGTCGATGCTCCTCTCGGCGATAGGCTCGTCAGATGTTGTCTTCTCGGGGGTGGCCTCTTTTGAGACCTCGTCCTCCTCGTCCTGAGTCAAGTCCAAAACTTGCTCATTCAGAGTTGGGGACTTGGCCCCAGCAGCTTCTTCCATCTTCTCGGCCTCAGCTTCCTCCTCAAACTCAACCTCATCCTCAGATTGGCTTGGAGTAGGGGGGAATGGCAGGACGAGGTTGCTGGCATTTTTTAGGGGAGAGTCTTCAGAGATAGCCAACTCCTTCAGAGCAGCCATCTAACCAAGGGTGAAACCCTTGTTGCATGCCTACTTCACTTGTTTCTTGTAATCTTCCTTGACGCCGGCTGCCCCGTCGGCATACGCCTTCTCATCCGCCGCTTTGATCTCAGCGTCCTTCGTGGCCAGGACAGCAATGAGCTCGGCCTGGGCTTCAGCGGTCTTTGCCTCGGCCTCTTTCTTTTTGGCTTCGAGGACTTTGGCAATGGTCTCAGCGGCCCCAGCCCTCTCATCGGCCTCATCCTTAGCTTTTTTGGCTTCCTCGGCCTGGTTTATTAAAGTCTTCGTCTTGGCCTCAGCCTTGTTAATGGTCTTCTGCAAGCTAGTAGCCTCCTTAGTCTTGTTAGTCAACTCCTTCTTAATGTTAAAGGCTTACATTGCGAAGGAGTGGGCATGCTGGATCGCCTAGAAAAAATGGACAGAACAAAAGTTAGTAAAATTTTCCAAGTATGAGAAATAGAGAATGTAAAGTACCAAGTGTTAGGGGCTTACTTGTACGGAATGCTGCAACATTAGAGCAAAGTTTTCATATTCGCTGACCTCGACGTTGCGTTCGAGGTCTTTTGGGAGAAGCAAAGCGGTAGAGAGGGCAACGCCGACTTCAATGTCAGTCGCGCTGTCGTTGGCTCTGACCGGCTTGTCCTCGATGGTGATTGGAGGGGCCTAAGGGGCATCGGATTTCATGGACCCCGAGGTTGTCACGGATTCAGACCTCGGCCTCTTTGACCGCGTTGACTCGAAGGGAGCAACCTCGGCAGGCCTCTTTTCGACGACGGAGGCATTTTTTTCCACCTCAGCAATTTTTAAGATCGACAAGGTGTCCTTAGAGTCGATATGAGTTACTGTTGCCTTAGGTTGGGCTTTCTTTAGTCTTTTTGGTTTTGACTTTGGCTGAGACTGGGATGGTGATGGTTGTGCGGTGACAGTGTTAGGGATGTCGGCTAGAAGGTCGTCTGTTACAGCCTTCTTACGACCCATCTCGGCGATGGCTACAGTTCTACGCCAGCGTTTGCGTTGAGAATGTGGGATTAGTTATGGAGCCGAGGTTGATGGCTGCTCTGCTGGATCAGATGTTGATCCTTGGTCAAGCCTTGACGATTCAGCTTGTGGAGTTGTTACTAAAGAATGAGACTTGCTTTTCCTTGGGACATCGGGAAGTATAGATTTATAAGTTGGGATAAAATTCAAGAGTAGAGGAGCCTTACGTTGATTGATTGGCAAGTTCAACAGCTTTTTGAAGTCCTTGCTGGAAAAGAAAGACTTGCAAAAATCCTTTGGTGGTTGAGGGAGAGCTGTAAGAAAAAACAAACGTCAGCACATATATAGAAGGAACAAAGTGTTAAAGACTTGAGAGCAAGTAAGGTGACTCTTGGCTCTTACCATTACCCTCTTTAAAAATTGATCGGCTCAAGGGATAGAGATGGAGGTCCTCATCTGGTGAGAATTCCCAGTTGCCTGAGACAATGAAATAATCATCCTTGGCGCCCTTGTTGGAATCAGAGAGGTCGGCGATGAGTTTGTATTGCATCAACCTCGGCTTAAGATAGTAGATGTAGCCTTTTTCTGACTTAAGGCCACACATGGTGTAACAGTATTGAATGTCGGCAAGAGTAACCCTAGTGTTCTCTTTTTTGGCTAAGGCAATTATACAATTGATAACTCGGTAAGAGTTAATGGCAAGCTGCATTGGGTTTAATTTGTAGTAATAGAGGACTTCTTGGAAAAGGATGTCAAGTGGAAACCTAAGTCCACATTCTGTGAAGGCTATGACAGGGAAATGCATGAGTTCCCATCAGGCATGATGGAGTCTTCCTCCCCTGCCAACCTCAGATGAACATCGGCCAGGATGGAAAACTCTTGCCTAAAATATTCTAACTTAGTTGGGGTGTCTACCCTATACCTCCACATACCCATGACGTCGGCTTAGGGAGAAGGTGTTGGATTTCAGAAGGAAATGTTTTGTGAAGGTTTGAGGAACCTCAACAAAACCTAGACGAATGCTGGGTCGAGAGTTTTTGAGGATCTAGGTGAAGTTTGTTTCAGTTTTTTCTAAAATTCGTGAGTTTTACAACAAATCCCAAGCCTAAGACTATGAAAACAAGAATTGAAGGCAAGAATTTGGAAAAGACATAGAAAACATAAACAAGAACAATGATTCAAAATCAAGAATAGTGATGAATTATCAAGAACACTGTGACAGAGTGTGTATAAGGATGTGAGACCAAAAATAGTGGCAAAAAACCAAGTGTATGAACAGAATGTGTATACGTGTGTATACCCAGAGACAAATTGCAAGTAAGGAAAAATTTACAACATAAATGAAGATTCAAGAACATGAATGAAGTCATAGTAGCAGTATACAAATGTAACAATTTGAAGTAAAACAAGAAACTGAAACGAAGGGAAGCAGTGGCTTACCAGAAGAGTGAAGCCGGTGTTGAGTACGCCGGAGTCAAATGATGACAGCAATCGGAAAAGATCAGCAAAAGCTTCGCCCGAAGGGAAGAATGGAAGTGGTTGCAGAGCTTGAGAGCTTGAAACAATGGCGGATTTGGGAGAGTAGAGAGAGAGAAAGTTTGAAGCACAGAGATCAGAAAATGTGAAGTGAAAAGACGGAGAGAGAGAGGTGATTTTGATCAAACACGAAGAATGGCGGCAAAATGGCAATTAGTATGCCTAGGACGACGTACTTGTCAGACGGTGCACGCAGACGTGATGTGACTTAATGGCGCGTATCAGGTACGGTTCAGTAGAGGAAAGACGCGTGGCAAAAATTATTGACATACTGTGCGTGACAGCTCATACGAGTGTTGAAACTCTTAGAGTTCGTGATTTAATGAAGCAGGACCTCGGCTAAGAGGGTGATCTTGATTGAGAAACTTAGAACCAATAACCAAGTTTGGTTCTAAAGCATTAAAAAAAAACAGCCTATAAGTCTTGGTCATATTGAACCGACAAATTATGACCTCAGTAATGAAGGATAAAGCGAGCTTAGCCGATTTGCTAAATGGAAGAAATGATATAGATTCCATCACCTCAGGATGCCGAGGTAATAGAACCTAAGGGGCAGTTATAGGGACATAATTTTTGAATGACAATACGTGGCCGAAGTGGCACCGAAGTATCAGCTGAGGTGCCACGTGTCTTGGTCATGATACCGAGGTAATCTCGGCTAGACCGAGGTTATCTACGAAAATACCGGAATCCGGGATAAACGGATAAGGAACAAGAGTCCTAGATTGGGAGAGGACTTCAGTTTGGATGAAGATAAGACTCTTAGAGAGTTTATCCCAATCTAACTAGGAGTCTAGGATTAGCATTGAGCAAGAATCCATTGGAGTTAGGCTTCTATTGGGATTAGGTCAGTGTTGGTTATAAAAGAAAGACACCCTCATGGGTCTAAGGTACGCTTTTTGTATTCTGAATAGTGAGTTAAGCACTTTTGCTATCTTTCAGAGATAACTGACTTGATCGTCAGAGTGCCCCCGGGTAAACGAGCCACCGCCAGAATCTCTTCTTTCTGTGACAGGTCGTTCGGGCTTGATCTATTCTGCCGATGGTCTCTAATTGAGTATCTATTTGGCAATGCGATCAGAAATCGACTCACAAAATGGTCCTCTTTTTCCTTTTGGAGACTTGGGAGTTGCAGAGGCGCCCGAAGCTCTTACTACACTTTTTTGTACTTCCTCTGCTCTCAATTATTGTGGACACACAGAAAGAAAGAGAGATGAAGATCTTTATAGTTTGGGAAAGGCCCAGTTGCAATGCGCACACAATTAGAGAGGCCCAGCTCAAAAAAAAAAAATTAAAAAAAAAATAATAATGGAGGAGGAGGAGGCTACAATAGGTCTTTACAATTAGAGCAATAATAGATATTTTTAAAAAAAAATTATCAAAGATTCTATACGATACTTATATTGGTGTGTCCCCACACCACAAAAGACCCACATTTATGAATTATATAAAAAATTTTGAATCTCTAATATTTATGTTTACATAGATCAGAGTTGAATTTTATGAAAGACATCCCAAATTAGTTTAAAAAAATAAAGAAAAGAGAGTTGTTGGAGATGCTCAACTGGAACCAAGAATTTGATCACTTCTCGATTTTGGTATTGGGAAGTTATTAGATTTCACCAACCTCGCCTCACTTTATATAATTACACATATACCCTTAATTTACATTTAAAATTCTATTATATCCTTTATATATATGTACAAGTTAGGGTTTTCCTTTCCGATGTATCAAAAAAAAAAGAAGTTAGGGTTAAGATTTACATTTGTATCATTTTACTGTATGATACTATTAACAACATTTTTATATATATAAAGCTAGTGAGGACTTGGATTTACACTTTTGTATCATTTCACATTATAATCATATTTAGGGTTGGTTTGGGATGTTTTAAAAAAGTACACTTTTTGACTTATTAGCTTATAAGGGTTGAATTTGATGTGATGTGTTAGAGAGGTGATGCGATTTAAATGAGATGATGTGACTTAAATAAGATAGTGACTTTTTGACTTTTTGTATTATTTAGTAGATGTCAAACTTGACTTTAATAACTTTTTTGTTTAAGTATTTCTGTGACAGTGATTTTTAAATAAAAAAATATAAGAAAAATTTGTGCGGCGAGACGGGTAAGAATGCAACTAATTAAATAATATAATCAATATAAATATTATAAAATATCACATTAGATGGTATTCACATATAATTGTCACTTGTTTCTTAGTGATTAGATCTATTATTTATGCTTTTTGGGACCACAACATTGGTGAATGGTATTAAAATGTTACTTTGAAAAAACCCACTTATGTCTTTGATCCGGAAAATAAGTAGATTTAAAAAGTAGGTTTAAATTATTAAATCATAATTAATTTTATTTTAGAACATAACTGAAGATTCTCTTTAATCACAAATAAATTCACTATGATAGGATATCAAATATCAAAGTAGATCTCACAATTAACTTTAATTTGATAATTATCTTGATCACCATCACAATGACTCTAATAAAAAAATTACAATAATTCATAATCAATACTGATTTAAATTATGAATAATATTAGGGATTATGAAAAAAATATCATGAAAATTTTTCATCCTTTGATTAGTGTGTGGTGTTTTATTGTATTTGTAATCTAAGAGTAGAGAATCTTTTTCATGATCATCTTCATAATATTTTTTTTCATGATCTTTAACATTACTCTTAAATTATATATATATATATATATGATATATGGAAAATTCTATAATATATACTTAAAAAAAACGTATATTATTTGCTTCGGTTACAATCTTTAATGGTTTTTTTTATTATGACCAAGTGTGATATTAGTTATGACTTAGTAATGATTCATTGTATTGTTAGTTATGAATGAATTATAATCTATTGTAGATGTTATTTTGGTTATGAGCAATGAATTTTTTGATAATCCATAAGTGGTGTTTGGCTACGACCATCTTTCGTTTGGTAATAACACGAAGCGGTATAACACTACATAATGTCGTAACTGGTATATGGTATACTTTTTTTGGACTGTGTGTATCAGAGAATCTCTTGTGATATAGATCAGAAAAAATTTATGTACTGCAAGTTGTAACATAACCCTGTGATCTCAATTTAGAAAATGAAAAAATTATTAAATGTTTAAAGAGTATCATGTGACACTATTAACCTATGTAATATCAAACATAAAATACATATATTTTTTTGTTATCGTTCAAACTTATAATTAAGTCAATCATAATAAATAAAAAAAAGAAAAAGTTACCTCATATACGTATCCTTCTCCACACCTAAAATTTTTTTCAAAAAATGACTCAATTTTTTAACGCACGCCTGGCAGAGCAAACGATTTCGATTTTTCCAAACAAACAAACATGACGCAGTTTAATTAATTATTTCTTTTCTTTATTATTTAAAAAAGAAAAAAAGAATGAAGCTAACCAGACACCTGAGCCAAGGTTAAAGTCAACTTGGGTAGTTATGGGGGTTGTGTAATGTCATGTATGGATGATAATATAATCAATAGTCATTTTCTAACCCCAAATAATAATAATAATAATAAGAGTAAATTACATTTACCTCCCCTGAAGTTTATGACAAATACAGGGATCTTCCCTGTAGTTTGAATAATTAAGGTAACCTCCCCTACTTTACCTGACATTGTACGTATTCCCCCATTTTTTGACTTCCGTTCACAAAACTAACAGAAACTGCTGATGTCATCAAAGATATACGTTGAAATGTCCATAATGCCCTCAAGTATCTTGTTGAGAAAACCAGAGAGGGATGGAATCTGTACTGTTGTTTGTGTAATTTATCTAAAGAAGACTTTTATCTAAAGAAAACCACAGGGAATTTTGTTTAAACACATGAAAACATTTTTTGAAGCCACATGAGAACTTTATCTAAAGAACAACTTTATTACACATGAACAGATTAATTATGTTTTCATGTAAAGAAGAACATCCACAGTTCTAGCAAAGAACAGCCACAGAACAGATACATGTATATAAACCCATGAAAATTTTGATTTCTAGCAAAGAAAATAAAATCCAATTAAATTAATTTCTAAATTTGTTTAACAGATATATGTATATATACACACATTCAAACATGGGAATAATTTTTTTTTCTTCTAACAGATATATATATATATACAAATATATAAAGATGTATTTATATATATATATTTTTAGAAAAGAATTGAAACCCAACATATATTTATATATATATATATATATTTCGCTGTCTGTTTGGATTTTAAAAATCAAACATTATAGAGCACATTCTAACTCTACATTAACTAATCTAAAGCAAAAATTTGAACTTTCTTACACTAATTAGTGGTGTTTGGAATCTACACCCAAATGATCTAAAGCAAAATTTTCAACTTTCTTACACTAAATTAGCAAAAAAATATACAAATACACAACTTCTCTGCTTCTATGAAATCATTGATGGATCTTCTGTCATCATCGTCCACCACTGCTCTCAAAACCATAGATCTAGGGCTAGGGTTTCAGAAAAAGACGAAGAAGATGAGGATGAGAGGAAAACCGGCGGCGGACAGTGAACGGCGGAAGAGAAGGAGAAGGAAAGATGGTAGCGACGGAAGGAAAAAGACAAACGGCGAAAGGAGCGGCACTTGCGAGCTCTTTTGTTGATCCATTTGTGTCTGGCATTTCCCATTCTTGAACCAAAAAGGTAGATCGAAAGAATTTCACTGAAAAATTATAGTCCTGTTCATACGTCAGATCCAAATCAGTAGAGAAAATTCATTTGGCAAGAAATATTAACTTGATAAAAGGACCAGTACTGTTTAGTTAGCTCTTGTAACTACTTCTCTAGCTTATGAAAGCTAACATCAATGTTGATTTTCACATACAAAAAAAAACATGTACTCCCAAGAATGCAAAGCATAGAATACCCAAATCAAATATAAAAATGGAGAATGAAAAGCAAGAACCTACTGTGAATAGAAATGACTATGAACCCTCTGTTCGGAATTGTTCTCTACCAGAGGCTTCAAAGACTTTGCTCTTATCTTTAACCGAATTTCTCAGAGTACAAACCATTGACTCCCACATATTTCTATTCAGAGAATCACCTACATACACTAATCACTTTTCTCTCTCTCTCTGGTGTTTCGATCTGATGAGATAAGAGAGAACAAAAAATAAATATAAAAATAAAAGTTGAATACTACAATCAAAGGGTATTTTCGTCTTTTTACGCTTAAATAAAAGGGTAATATGGTCATTTTGTATACAAAAGTAACGCCGTTTGTGTATAATTGACGGATTGGGGGAATTTGTACAATGTCAAATAAAGTAAGGGAGGTTACTGTAATTATTGAAACTACAGGAAAGGTCTCTGTATTTGTCAGAAACTTTAAGGGAGGTGAGTGTAATTTATCCTAATAATAATAATAATAATGATATAACAGTCATTCACTCAAACTGATCTGATTGATGGAAAGAGTAAGAATCTTTTTTGTCCACAAGACAGTATTAAAATCATTTTAATAAAGAGAAATTATATGTAGGTGAAAAAAAAAAAACACCAATATATAAAAGGTATAAATGATATTTACACATTTATAATCTTTTATTTATACCCCACTGCAAAAAAAACTTACACCCCCACCTGCATATAATTTTGTTTCTATCTCCTGCTACATGTAATTCTTCCTTTTAATAATAAAAGCAAAAAAAACAAAAACAAAAACAGAAAAAAAAGAATACTAATAAGGACATAATAACCTTTGTTTAATATTAATATATTGAGTGAATGTTAGAATGGCTAAATACATGGAACGCAAACTCCATTATATTACTAATAAAACTCTGTAGTATTAGAAAAGATCGAATTAAAAATAGACTTTTATATTTAAGTATTAATTTTTGAATTTATATTTTATTAAATCTTAGGTTTCGTTTGGGAATTAAAAGTGGAGGGTTTTTTGATTATTTTAGTCACAAAAAATAAAATAAGTTTTTTAGTCCAATAAGACAACACATCACATCCAACCCACAATCATTACATTTTTTCTCTCACAAAAAATTCAAAAAAGTCTAAAGTCATTCCCAAACCAAACTTTTCAGCTCCAGGCTAAAATAGCCAAAAAGCCAATCCACTTCCCAAACGAACCCTTAATTAAAAAAATTTAGACTTTCAAGTCTCATTAAATTTTTCATAGTTGGAATTACCTTTCAAACAATGATTGTTCATCATTTATGATTATCTATAAAGGAACATAATGATTTAACATTTATTTTGATTTTCAAAAATTTAAAATATCAAATTTTAAATTGAAAAAATTAATATATATATATATATGAAAAAAAAAACTAATAATTTTTTTAAAAAAAATTAAATTATTTTTTTGTGCAAAACTGAAAATTTTGTATTTATAAAGGAGCATGATGATGGAACATTAATGTGCAAAACTGGAGAAAAAAAAAATTTTAAAAATTGATAATGTTTTCAGTTTTAAAACTGGAAAAAACTGATAATGTTTTTGGTTTTATTATATAGTTAAATTAAACCAATAAATAGAAAGACAAAGACGTTTAATCTCATGCTTTGTGTTTTTTCACTAGTTAGTGAAACAATTATCTGAAACATTACTATGCCAAATTGATAATATTCTGAGTTTTAAAAATCAAAAAAAAAATGGTAACATTCTTAATTTTACTAAATAGGATTGCTGGTTTAAAAAATCTTAGATATGACTTGAACTATCATAACATTTATAAATAAGATTTTTAAGTAATTAATTCTTAAAAATAAATGTATTCATGAATTAATAAGAGTAGCAAGCACTTATTAAAAATAAATTGAAAAGGAACAAATTTAGATGGTTTAATGATGTTTAACAAAAATATAAAGAAAAAATAATAACAAGTAACCAAATACATATGGTATATATTTTTTAAGGGCCGTGTACCGTAAAATTTTATAGTTAAAAAAAGTTTGTCTTTATTGATGTTTTTTAAAAATTATATTAAAATTTTTATAGAATAGACTTTAAAAATATATAATTTATTTTAAATTTAAAATAATAAAAAATTATTAAAAAATAAATAATAATAATAAAAATCACAAAAAAAATTAACCCCAAACAAACGCCCGGTTGAATTGATTTGGTTTTGTATTCTTTGGCCAAGTTTGGAAAGACAAATAAGTGTACTTTTTGATTTTTTTTGTATTATGTGTAGAAAAAGTAGAGAGAAGATGTTGATTGATGTGACCTAAAAAAAATAAAAAAATAAAATAAGTGCACTTATTTTGAGATGCCAAACTTGACCTCAATCTCAACTAGAGACTAACAGTACAGCTGACTTAACATAATCAAAGCGAATTTCATATAGGAATGAATGATGAATGGAAATCTGCTGCCATGGCCTTTTTTTTTTTTTTTTTTTTTTTTTGAGTCTTACCTCAGAGGATTAACAGAACAGAAATGACAGACTTTTTATTTTTTTACTCCCATAATCTTCACAAATACATGTTATTTAAAAATAAAAATAAAAACAAAAAATTAACCGACCACAATGCATTGAGAGTGGTAAAAGTTCTCCAAAATGGGGTCCCACCCAACCTTTTTCCTTATCAGAATCATTTGCAATTCATTTCACACCCTTTCCAATTTTTTCCCTACCCGACACATATATAAATGTAAATAACCCAGAAACAGAAACTTAAGAAAGCACTGCCAAAGAAACAAAACTTGAGGACACAAGACAACTGTCTTTGAGAGAGAGAGAGAGAGAGACCACTTTATTTATTGAGTTTGAGATATTTGTTTCTTCTTCTTCTTCTTCTTCTCTGTGGATGGGGGGATTTTAGGAGGAGGGAACAAAGCAACAGCTACAACCACCACCTACTCTTCAAATTTCAGTCTTCATCATCATCATCATATTCATATGTGACTCTTTACCAAATCATAGTTCCTGAGACATAGCATGCCCGCTTAAAGAGTTTCCAAAGAATCTTCACATAAAAGTGAGTCACTTGTTACTTTCTTTTTCCTTTTTTCTTATCTTTTTTTCTTCTCGATCTTACGCTTTCTTATCTAATTTTCTCACTTTGTTTATTGTATTGGGTTGAGTAGCTTTTGGGTTTCAAGAACTGGGTCAACTTCACTTTTTCATGAAATTTTGTTTAATTCATGCTTATGATTCCTCACTTCACAAATAGGGTTTACCTTTTTTTAATTCCGACTTTATCAATAATCGAAATATAGTTGCGTTTGATTAGGGTGAATTCTTTCGATTTGGGGTCCACCAGAATGCTCTTTCAGGTTGGGTAATTGAGTTTGTTCTTGTAAGTTCATTTTTGTGCTCCGACCAAACTAAAGTTTTCCCAGTTCTTGACGAAATTGTGTATTTTTATTTGGGTTTTTTTGTTCTGAATGTATTCTGAGTTGGGTTTTCCCTCTCATACTAGTTCTAGTCAAACCATTTGAGCTTCTACTTAACTGTTATGGTGTCACCCTTCTGTCAAACTCTGTTTGGTTTCTTTCCTCTGAAATGCACTTCTGATTGCAGTTTCAAAGCATTTTATGTTGATGATGTATGTGCGATTCGGGCTGATTGGGTTTTTGAAGACAGACAAAACGAATCCTCCCTGGAAGTTCTTCTTCTTGTTTTTCATATTTACAAACCTTCTCTGTTTCGGGTCGTGACCTTTTGCATTTTTTGATGATCTAGGGTTTATTATGGAGATGGAGACTTGATGATACTTCATTATGGAAGATGGTGCTTTTATACCTAATATAATGTTGGAAACACTTTCAGACAACACCGTGAATTTTCAACTTTTAGACGAGCTCTTATACGACGGATACTGGTTAGAGACCGCTGAAGAATCCAATTTATGGCAGCCCGTTCTGTCCACTTCTAGCCCTTTAAATTTCTCTTCGTATTGCCCTCCTAATTCAGAGACTAAAATGGACCATTTGAATCCAAACCCACATAAGAAAAGCTGTGAAGAAGGAACAGAAAGATCATATTTTGGCGACAATTCGCCTCTCGTTTATCCCCAAATGGATGACCTTATTGGAAGTCAAACACAAAACATGGAAGTTATCCTGTCTGCAGCATCTCCGGGCCAATCAGAAAATTTTATGGTCGATGGCACTGAACTGAGCACAAGATTGTGGGTTGCACCAAGTGCAAATCCAAGGCCAATCTTCTCTGTGAAGAAGAGATTAATGCAGGCAATTGAGTACCTAAGAGAATCGACAAGAGATAGAGATGTCCTCATTCAGATATGGGTGCCTATAAAGAGAGGAGGCCAACATGTCCTGACCACTAACAACCAACCGTTCTTTTTCAGTCCCAACTGCAAGAGTCTTTCAGATTACAGAGATATTTCGAGGAACTATCAGTTTGCAGCGGAGGAGAATTCAAAGGACTTTTTTGGGTTGCCTGGCCGTGTTTTCTTGAACAAATTGCCGGAGTGGACTCCTGATGTTCGATTCTTCAGAAGGGAGGAATACCCACGTGTTAATTATGCTCAGCAGTATAATGTAAGCGGGTCTATTGCACTTCCTGTTTTTGAACGGAGCAGAGGCACCTGTTTGGGTGTTCTCGAGATTGTGACTACTGCTCAGAAAGTCAATTATCGCCCTGAACTTGAAAATGTCTGCAAAGCACTCGAGGTAACTAATGTTTTTACTGTTTTTAATGTTTAGTTTGTTTAAACTATGAAGATCTAAAAAAACAACATTTAGGTTGCATATGGATATGTGAATTTGAATTTGATAATGGATTTAAAATTTTTGTACGGAGGATTTGAAATTTGGTGATGATATTTACACTATTTCTTTATATGTGTGTATATATACATGTGTATGAACATATATATATACATATATAATAAGCTTATAGGGAAAAAAATAAATAAATAAACTTTCATATATAATTCATATTCATATTGTAAGTATACATGTTAGTTAATGATTTTGATTCTGGAGATTGATTAGTACTAGCAAAGGTGGTGGATGTTATATGTATATCTCTACACGCACACACACACACACACACACACACACACACACATATATATATATAGAGAGAGAGAGAGAGAGATGGTTTTGGAATTTTCCAACACCGGCCAACAATTTTCCTGCTAAGAGGCATAAGGATGTTTGTTGTGTGATTGGCAACAGTGAGTGATATATACATATCTATATATATGCATCAGTGTTACAGTCTAACATAGGGTTGGAAAGAAATTGAGGGAGAGAGAGGAGCTTGTGTGGATTTGAAATAATGCCTGTTCAGACGTTTTTTGAAATATGTAGCTTCAAGGCACTTAAATCCACAACTGGATTCATAAGGATTTGAAATCGTAGCTCCTTATTGACTATCCAAACATATCACATAGATTTGAGTTGTGAATTTCAAATCCATATGATCTGAATCCTTATATCCAAGCAAACCCTTTTTTCATTGAAGACAAAGGAAATTTAAAGAAAATCTGGACATGACCTGTTGAGTATCCAGTTCCAGTCTGATAGCGGCATGTTATCTTGAATTTTTGTCTAGCATTTGTATAATTTACATGATTTATTCATTTGCTCCTAGCTTTCTAAATGTACCAGTTTTCTTCAGCTTTATTCATTCTATTGTGTCACTTGCAAGCAACTCTATACTAGAGCATGACATGCTGATGGGGATCGGGAAGGCATTGGATGACAATAAATTGCAGAATATGGGAATTTTAGTATATTTAATAGGATTTTATTTCTTCATTAGTAGTTTTCTATTCCTTTTGGTTTCTTAATTAAATAGTACTTATGCCTTTGGGCGACTTGATGTGAATATTGACTATTGAGATTGACAACTGAGAACATTTGCTTGGGAGTGCAATGCCCAGTAGTTTCTTCACTCTCTCCTTTGTTTTTGGTGCTACATCACACTCTCCCTCATGTTCTTGTCTGAATAAATATTTCTACTTGCAGGCCTTTGATTTAAGGAGTTCTGAAATATTGAGTCCTCCCACAATAAAGGTATATGGATAATATCTGGGAGAACTTGTATAAAAATTAAAAATTCATTCCTAACATCACTCACGGATATGCTTCTCTATTAGGCTTGTGATGATTCTTACCAATCGGCATTGAAAGAGATTCAAGAGGTTTTGAAATCTGTCTGTGACGTGCATGGACTACCTTTAGCTCAGACTTGGGCTCCGTGCATTCAACAAGGTAAAGCTGGGTGCAGACATTCCGACAAGAACTATGCTCGTTGTGTTTCCACTGTTGATTCTGCTTGCTACGTTCCCAATCTGCAAGTCCTAGGCTTTCACGAAGCATGCTCCGAGCACCACCTGCTTAGAGGTGAAGGTGTTGCTGGGGGAGCATTCATGACGAACCAACCTTGTTTTGCCACTGACATTACTGCTTTTAGCAAGACTGAATATCCTCTTTCTCACCATGCCAGGGTGTTTGGATTGCGTGCCTCTGTAGCAATACACCTTCGAAGTGTCTATACTGGATCGGCCGATTTTGTCTTGGAGTTCTTCCTTCCATTGGATTGCCATGATGCTGAAGAACAGAGGCATATGTTGAGTTCGTTATCCTCTGTGGTACAACATGTTTGCCGGAGTTTACGTGTTGTTACAGACCAGGAGTTAGCGGAAGAAACCATTGTCCCTTCGGGCGGAGGACTTGATGAAGAAAACACCCGGGAATTGGTATCTTCGCTTTCAAAAGAACCCTCTCGAGAAGAAGAATCATCATGGATTGCCCATATGATGGAGGCTCAACGAAAGGGTAAAGCCGTTGCTGTGTCGTTAGGGTTCCAAAAGGAGGAGCCGGAAGAGTTGTTCAAGGTGACAACCCATTCAGATAATGATGGGATGGAGTTCAATTTTGGGGAGGCTTTTTTGGGGCATAAGCAAATTCATCAAGATTCTGGATCCAAAGGAAGTGCCAAGAGCAGCGGAGATTTTTCTTCTGTCGGCAGACGTCGCATATCAGGTGGCAGAAAACCAGTTGAAAAGAGACAGACTAAGACTGAGAAGACTATTAGCTTGCAAGTTCTTCGGCAATACTTTTCTGGGAGCCTGAAGGATGCTGCAAAGAGTATTGGGGGTAGGAACATTATTAATTCGTTATTATTCAAACAAATTATATATGTTCTATTCTGAGTTAGGTAGTTTTTATACTGCACCAGAACACTGAGTAAACTCTTCATTAGGCACTTTAGCCTTTCAGGATGTAGTTAGTCAGAACACCATGAGAAGATTTCTTAAAAATTTTCGCAGCCCAGAATCCATTCTCCACATTTAAAAAAAAAAAAAAAAGAAGAAGAAAAAAAAAAAAGGGTTTCTATTGTTTAAAAAGTGAAAAGAAATGGAAAAATGCTCAAATCCCAAATTTGGAAAATATATAATGAAATCCACTCTCAGTTCAATGACTTCTAATGTAAGCTCATCTTTAATTCAAATTCTTTCATCATCGTTCTCTTTCTATTTGTGTTTTCACTTCCGTCTTTGCTTATTTATTGTAGGTGTCCCAGTATTATATGATAATTCCTTGACGAAATCTCGAGCTTATTTAAATTATTCCTCATTCCAAATAATTTCCAATTGTCAAACCTCTTATAATGTTATGGATTCCACTGTTGCTGACTACAAGATTGGGATTGATGTTTAAATTTTGTTCAGGAAACCATTAGATCACAAAGTTCTTAGGAGTTCAAAATTGTATGCAAGTTGTTCTTAGAATGTCTCGGTTACATTGAAAGTTCTTGTTCTTGTCATATGATTTCATGCAAATTAGCCATCATCAGCTTGCCTGTGATTCGCTTACCTGGTTTGTTCCGTTTTGCAGTGTGCCCCACTACCTTGAAAAGGATATGCAGGCAACATGGCATCACTCGGTGGCCTTCACGAAAGATAAAAAAGGTCGGACACTCATTAAGGAAACTCCAAAATGTAATTGATTCAGTGCAAGGCGTCAAGGGTGCTATTCAACTCAGCTCGTTCTACACCAACTTCCCAGAACTAAGTTCTCCAAATTTACCTTCCACGACGAGCCCTCTCTCCACATCGAAGATGAATGATCAGTTGAAGCAGCACGACACCCAACCTGAGGCCAGCCTTTTTAGCCCTGTAACCACTACCTCAAAATCTCCCTCCTCTTCCTGCAGCCAAGGCTCCTGTGCAAGTTTCTGCTGTTCCACAGAAGCTAAGAAGCTGCCACCTGTCACTGTCCTTCACGCCTCAGGTGGTGGAGATGCTGCATTGGTAGAACAGCCCAGTGGGGTGCTAAAAAGAGCATGCAGTGATGCTGAATTACACAAATCGGGTCAAGAGGAAACCAAGCTTATTGGAAGATCCAAAAGCCACAAATGTTTCAGTGAGCTTCCAATGCTTGATGCTCTGCAGACTTCATTACCAAGGAGTGGCAGCCAGGTTTCACGACGTGGGAGCAGTTTTAAAATAAAAGCTGCTTTCGGGGAAGAAAAGATCCGATTCAGCATGCAACGAAATTGGACTTTTAGATGTTTACTGCAAGAGGTTGCAAGGCGTTTTGGTATGGAGGATAGTAGTAGGATCGACATCAAGTATTTGGACGATGATTCTGAGTGGGTCCTTCTGACATGTGATGCTGATCTCGAGGAGTGTATAGACGTGCACAGATCATCTAGGAGCCACACGATTAAACTCACAGTTCACCAAGCTTTGAATTTGAACCTTGGGAGTTCCATTGGCAGCAGTGGTGCACCTTAACACACACGATGATCTGTTTCAACTAAGTTTGTGGTGACTTGGGTTTAAAATAATAATAATAGAAAATAAATGAAGTATATATAGCTATGATCTTTTGAAGTCTGGTCGGTTTGTTTTCTTGATATAGAGCGAGTAGTTTTTTTTTGTTTTGTTTTTTCTTGTAAGTGTTGGAATGGAGGGAAGTTAATGTTTTCCTTGTATGATGACACAACTGTCACTAGCTAAGCTAGAATTGAGCACTTCAACTTTCAGAGTCATGTAATGATATCAATACAATTGTTGGCCTTACTTCTGAGGCTGGCCATCTACACCTTTTTTTAGTAATGAGAGTTGACAGATGTAGTGAAAAAGTCTTCGGATTCTGCATTTGCAACTAGTTTTGTCTTTTGTACAAAGGGCATCCAAGTTATAATGCAAGCCAAAAAGGTTCTTTAATGCTTGGATTTGTTGAAATATTTTTTAAATATTCAAAGTTGTTTTGGGTTTTTCAAAAGTTTCCATCTTATGTTATTTATTTGCTTTTAGGAGAGTCCAGATCTTCAGCAGCCCTACCCAGCGGCCCTTTCCAGCAGCGTCCAAAAACGACGTCGTTTTGGGGCCAATTTTCCCCAAAAAAAAAAAAAAAAAAAAAAAGCAGAACGAGGGTCTGCTGGCTGGGTTCATCCATATATATATTTATATATATATATATATATCTTTATATCTAAAAAAAAACAGAACGAGGGTCGGTGATCGGGGTCGGTGATGTCGGTGATCGGTTGCCCTTTCCAGTAGATCTGGATTTGATTGTTGATGAAGATGATGATGATGTTCAAAACTGAAGATGAAGGGCAAACCTTGTTGATGAACAAAATTTTTTTTTTTTGGTTGATGTTGATGATCTGGATCTGCAGAATTTTTTTTTTTTTTTTTGTTGTTGATGTCGATGATCTGCAGAAATTCACTATTGTTCTTCAAAAATCAAAGAGTATATATATATACACACATACAACAATATACATGAACAAATGTCTAGTGCTATAAGATAAATTTTTTTTTTTTTTGTTGATGTTGATGTTGATGTTGATGATCTGGATCTGCAGAATATATATATTTTTTTTGTTGATGTTGATGATTTACAGAAATTCACTATTGTTCTTCAAAAATCAAAGAGTATATATATATACACACATACAACAATATACATGAACAAATGTCTAGTGCTATAAGATTCTCTCTGCCCTTCAAATCACTCTGTTTTTCATGTGATCAACACTACCCAAAATCAGCCTTTAGGAGAGCTTTTGGTGGGTATGATCGTATTAAGGCTTTGACTAGCCACAGCGAAGAAGGGTCTGTTCAGGGGCTCGAGTCTTCGCTTGTTTCGGTCAAGTTAGAACCCATTTCAAGCGAGAGCCAGTTCGATCGAGTGGTTGCCGATGCTCAACAGCTCGAAGAATCGGTTGTAATTGTGTGGTATGTATCTGGGTTTTGTTGGGTTCTCTTTGATTTTGTTCAATTTAGTGAGGTTTTGGTTTAATTTTTCTTAATTTGTTTTAGTTTTTGTTACTGGGTTTGTTTTATATTTTCCTCATGGAAGTTTGGGCATATGGGTTTTGTTAGTTCCTTTTGTGGAATGTTTGAAATTGTTTAGAATATGCCATTCATTTGATCTCTCGATTCTTTGTTTTGTTATTGGCTTGTTGCTAGTGAATTTCTGCGACGGCCCTCTTCTTCTCCCTACCTCTCTTCTTCCCCTCCCCTCCCCTCTGTTTTCTTCAAAAACCAAACACAGACTGAAGAGAAGAAAAAAAAAAAAAAAAAAAAAAAAAAAAAAGAGAAAAAAAACCTCCAAAACGACGTCGTTTTGGAGGGCTGCTGGGAGGGCGGCCGGGAAAGGCAGCCGAGGATCCGGATTCCTTTTAGGAAGCCTTGTCCCGCATAAGAAAAAGATGAGAAAAGTAATGTATTAATAAATGAAGTTATGAAAGACTCTTAATTTAAAGAGAATCAAGGCCATACTAATATGTACGAGTGTGCTTCACCAAAAGATATTTAGCGTCCGTTTGGCAAGGGCTCATTGGCCTCATGAGCCACAAAAGACAAAATAGACTCATGAGCCACAACAGACAAAACATCACATCCAACCCCATAATCATTACACTCTTCTCTCACAAAAAAAGCCAAAAAAGCCAAAAAGCCAAGAGCCCTTCCCAAACCAAGCTTTTGAGCCCAGGCTCATCTAGCCAAAAAAGCCAAAAAGCCAAAGAGCCAGCCCACTTCCCAAACGGAGGCTTAAGAGTCTTTTTGTCGACAACGTAGGCTCGGTGTGCACGGTTAATGGGGACAAATAACATTTTAAGGATAGTGACTTATTCGTCAAATGATATTTCTTGTAACTTTTTTTTTTTTTTTTAAATTTTTTCCTTATTGGAAACTAAACATAAAAATTGAATTTTTTTGACAACATTTTTTTTTTCTTCGCATTTTCTAGTTTAACCAACAAAAAAAATGCTTTTGCAGTTCAATCCTTTCTTTTTCTTTATTTTTTCCCTCTCCACAAATACTGCTTTGAAACAAAACAAAAAGGATTCCTAATATAATTTTGGTGTATTTTTGTGCCTAATATCTTTCCAATCATAGGTGCTTGCTTAAGGGTTAATTACAATTTAGCTCCTTGTGGTTTAATACAAAAACATATTACCTCCCTAATATTTAAAAATGTACACATAAACCCTTGTGATTTGGAGTGAGATGCAAAATTAACGGATTCTATCAAAATTAACAGGGTGTGTTATGCACTCACTAAATTGAGCGTGTGACAAAGTTAAAATATTAAATGACATTTTTGCCCTTTTTTCTTTTTGTTTACCTTTTTTTTTTTTCCTTTCTCTCTCTATTCCATTCTTTTTTTTATTTTTTTTCTTTTGTTTTTGTTCTTCATTCTCTCTCTGTATATATCCTCTCTCTTTTTTTGGCTCTCTCAGCCACTCATCAGCACATGTTCTTCTCTTCCCCCTCCTTTAATGGCTAAAAATCTACACCCACCTACATGCAATATTGGTTCCCACCCATTCGGTAAACAAAGCACCCCTTACTTACCTCATGGACTAGCCATGATTGACACCAAAACCCAACCTCAAATACAGAGGTGTTGTGCATATTAAAACTCACTATAGGTGGTGTCGTGGTGTTGTGCACAAAACAAAGGTGTTGGGTTGGCCTTGCTAATTTTCCCATATTTATGGTGAACATGTAAACGTATACATCAATTCAAGGGAATTTTTATTGATTAAAAAAAAAAAAATTAAAAATTTCAAGAGAATTAATTTGCCAAAGTGAAAGCATTAGTGGCCAAATCTTCTCACCTCATATATCATGTCCGCCACAAAGTTATAATAAGAATTAAGTTTTGGATTTGTGATTTGGAATTTGGAATTTGAAATTTGAAATTTTCTTTCCTATCTCCTGTTGTTTGGATCTGCAATAGATCACCATTGATGGTAGCTATTTTGGGGGGGTTTATTCAGCCATGGATTGGCTATCTTGGGTTAGAACCAAATCCTAAAATTCTTCTGTGGTTCTCTCACCATCTGCATAGTGCTACTTATAATTCTTGCAGAGGCACAATGAGTCGGCATCTCAGTAATAGCACTGGCATGGATATATATATATTATCCTTGTGTGTGCAAATATTTAAATAATTTACCTTTATGCATGTAATGTGAAATAAGTTTGCTTAAAATAAACTGTATAATGTGGTCTTAATTTAAAACAAATTTTTATACTAACTACATTAAGCGTGTCGTGTTCAAATTGATATTGTTATAAGGTGGTCAAGTAATGTCTAAGATAATTGACACGTATAGTCAAATAGGTCATGTTAGTGTTGGAGTGTTTTGGACATAAATCAGCGATGACATGACATGACATGAAAATGACATAATGCAATCCCTACTCTTTGAAGTTACATAATACCATTTGAATTTAAAAGAAAAAAACAATTTTAAATATGTTACAAAAGTCCACATTTGATTCATGAACCAAACAACAGAGAAGTGGAATATTACATTTTTTTTTTTTTTTTTTTGGATAGGCAACAAAGAAAATTCATCATCATTAAAAAGCTGAAATACAAAGGAGGAGGACAAGAAGTTCATAAAAACAAAAGGGAAAGAAAACAAAATAAAAACGACAGGGAAAGAAAAGGAAAAGAAAACAAAAGGGAAAGAATAAAAAAAATACTGTTGAACAAAAGTGAATCTTTTAGTACATTTAAGCTGGCACAAAGAAACAAAAGGCTGATCTTCTACCCACTTTCTCACCACATCTTGATGGTGGACCAGACATTGAAATCACCTTAAAACCACCTGGACCAGACATTGAAATCATCTTTCTGATAAAAAAAGACATTGAAGTCACCTTCAAACCACCAAGAAGAATCAAGGAAGACACATGTACCTAAAAACACAGGCACGCACGCACACATATTAAAAACAATGCGAGCCTATTTGGTATTGTTTTTCTTTATCAGTTCCCTTTTCATTTTTCAAATTTTCCACAATGAAAGGGTTTAGAAGGCTGAAAACGCTATTGTTTTCGTTTCCTTACCATAGATGAGGTGCATTTTGAGACAGCATCCTGCAGAATATAGGATAGTCCAGGCAGAGATGATCTATAACATTTGATCATGAGAAGCAAACAATACTCCAACTTAGCTTAAATGCGACTCCTCTGCAAGAATACATCCACAAGACAAATTAATATTGCTGAGACCATTTATTGGTGATAAAGAAATTCTAAACAGAAATATTGTGTAATCGTAAGGTTTATGCAGTTGGGCTGCTAAATCTCCCACAACATGAGGGCTACTTACACTATAAAATTTTCTAATATGGATTTTACTAAGCTGAGGTTGTACACATTTTGCAAGTGCACATTGGTCTAATAAAATTGCAAACCTGATTTCCATAGCAATTAGAACTGATTACCATCAATATTTGTGCATGGGAACTAATGGATCTCTTTCCTACATGAGGGTTATATATGTCATAATTGATAATTCTACTAATTTGAAGGCAATAAGTGATTTTATGACAAATATAGCATACCGTGCACAAAGTTTGGCAGCAGCATTCCCTCCTTTTCTACCTAATGTACCAACTCCATCATGAGAAAATAGAGAGAGAATAACACAATTAAACAGAGTCACACACACGCAACACTTCAAAATTATACAGTTAGTTGGGCAGGCTGACACACGAAGCATGATAGATGTTCCAATAGAACTTGATGTCAATTTTTGATATAACAAAATTTGCAGATGAGACTGGATTCAGTTTTCTAATCAGGATTTCCATTTGATATTCAAGTGTTTGATTAGGCAACATCATTTGCAAACGAGGTTTAAATATAAAGAAAAGAGGAAAAAAAAAATGTTACAAAACCCCATAGATATGGTCAATTAGCATCTCTCTTAGTTCCATACATGATATTAAGCTTGACAGCAGACTGCCCCTAATGAGAGCACGAATGAACACGATACAATATGATACAGTCACATTGATAAGGAAAATAAATATTCATTTTTTAAAATCTCAAAACACGACGAGGTGGGCATACGACAACAAATAAATATATATTTTTGTATATATAACATGAAAATAATAACTTCTTTGTTTTTTACATTACAAATATATTTATATTTATATTTATTATATCTATAGTAAAAGGCCGTTTTTCACATTCTATATGTAGGAAAAGAAATGTGCACAAAAATGTCAAAAAGAGTGGATATCAATTTTAAACAGCTCTATTACCAAACAAATTGGAAGTTCTAGGTCTTTAGGTTTCTAAATTTAAAAAGCCTAAAAGTGGAGTGATTACTAGGTTTGAATCTACATTATAATGATTTTTAATAATTGGCTCTCAAGTTTATTTCTTTAAACTTATAATGTGTTTCATATGTATCTAAATAATGAACAGGTACGTCCCCAAAGTGTTTGAAGTGTACTCAATTCTATTTTTTTTTTTTTCAAATTATTAACATGTTTGAATGCATGTCCAACACATATCGGGGCATGTCTGAAATGTGTAGGAGGCTTAGAGCATGAGGAGTGTCATTGGCATAGAGCATGTCCAAGTGTCATTCTCCAAATAGACACATACTTTTTTAGAAGAGTATGTGTTTCTTACACTACCTCCGCAATACAATGTGCTTGGACACGTTAAGTAATTAAACTATTAATTTTGAGCACCCTTTGATATTGCATAGATTTTCCTACTTGTCTAAAGAAGGAATCAAATAAACCTCAAATATTGAAAAACTGGAGAACTGCTATAAATGTCAGACGCATATTACCTATGATACAAAAAAGAAAAAAAGAGAATAAAGTCACATTTGATTCACTAACATGGAAGTGAATATTCAAGTACATTTAAGCTGGCACAAAGATGAATAATGCTGATCTTCTAGCCACTTCTCAGCATATCTTGATGGTGGACCAGACACTGAAATCACCTGCAAACCTCCAAGAAGAATAAAGGAAGATACATGTACCTTAGATGAAAAGTTTGAAAACACTGTTGTTTTTTTAGTCGTTTTCGTTTTCTTATCGTAGATGAAACATAGATGGACTAGATTAATAAGGAGGCTACAACTTACCAATATGTTCCGGGCCGGTTAAAGACCAGTCAAGGGGCACCTTCTAAAACAAAATCCAGCAGAATATAGGATAGTCCAGACAGAGACGATCTAACGTTTGATCTTGAGAAATAAACAATACTCCGACTTAGCTTGGTAAATGTGATTCGTCCGCAAGAATACATCAAGAAAACAAATCATAAAGTTTTCTAAAAGGAAGTTTGTGTAATTGCAAGTTATATGCATTTGGGCTAATCTCCCACAACACAAGGTCTATTTACACCACAAAATTTTCTAATTTGGATTTTACTCAGCTGCTGTTATGCCTATTTTGCAAGTGCAAGCTAGTCTAATACAATTACAAACCCGATTTCCATAGCAATTAAAACTGATTGCCACAATAATTGTAATGTACTACTTAACGATAAGCCAGAAAATTGGAGCTTTGGGAAGCATCACATAGCTCTGTTAATGGCTTTTACTGCAAAAATTCATCAATCACACAAGCAACTGTATTGCAACCAGTTTTGGTGTAAACATAAATATTTGTCCATAAGAATGGATCTCTTCCCCACGTGAGGGTTATATACATCATAATTTTATTAAGTTGAAGGTAATTAGTGATTTTATGACTAATTACCATGATCTTATTTCTTACCTAATGATGAATGATGTTTCATTGTTTCATTGCTTCAACTTCAGCATTCAACTGTCCCTCCAACCAGTATCAGATATTGAGAATCAGTCTCAATGAATTAATAAATTTCATACAATACCATCCCAGCTATCAAAAAAATCATTTTTCTGCGGATGCAGACTTGATATACTTCCTTGACCCCAGCCTTTTTGTACCCGCTTCAGAGTTTTCACTGCTATTCCACTGCCTTCATCTCTGTCCATGATTATTTAATAGACATGATGTCAGCAAGACACCAAAAAAAAAAAAAATAATGGGTTGAAATATAGAATTATACTATGAATGAAACAATGACCAACTATGATCCTAGAAAGGGCTCTTGACACCCTGTCTAACATTAAAGAAACAAGCTCACAAGGATAGGCCCATCCACCGCACCTCCCATTGTATTGTTTGATGCATCCAAAAGAACTATACCCATTTCCTACATTCTCAACTGGATGGTACTTGAAAAAAGAGTCCTTCACCTTGAGAGAAAAAAACTAAGTCTTTAGATTGGATGATCAACTTTGGTCTAGGGTGAAACTAATCACTAAATTATATCTCCTCTTCATTTGAGCTACGAACATCATTAAGCAATTTTTGTACCATCATTCTAATTTATCATGGTATAGGATTCTCAAACTTTACTCAAACAGATAATCAAGAATGACCAATCATGAAACAAATTATGAACTACTGAAAAAGGGAAGAAGCAGACAAACCCACCATACTGAAATTGAGTCCCATGCTCATATAAAGCAGTGAGAACAGTTAAGAAAATAAAAATGGAAAGAATAAGAAAAACTCTTAACAGCTATACCTGTGCAGTATGGTCTGCCAATCATTTCCACCGTACTTTTTTGGTTTCCCACGATTTAATTCCCTCTCATTTCGGTAAACTTTATTTGCCACCTTACCCTCTGAAGCCATCTCCAGCATCTTCTCCGCAAGTTCGTCAGCCTCCCGTTTATTTCCCCTTTCACCTAAACCATCAATTACTGGCATGAAAGATGCAGGATCAAACCCATATCCGTTGTAAATCATCTTTTTCAGAATATCACTGGCGCCTTGCAAATTCTCATCCTTACAAAGACTGTCAATGAGATCTTTGTAGAGGAAGCTCCCTATGTTAAAATATCTATCTAATGCAGCTTCCAACAGTGCCTTGGCTCCCAAGACATCCCCTCCAGCAAGTAACTCGTTGAACATCAAACTATAAAGTGCTTCCTTATGGCCACATATGCTGCGAGCAATATCAAATACCTCTCGTGCTACTCCAAACTCACCTGCCTTGCTAGAAGCCTTAATTAAGAATCCAAAGGAAGAAATATTTGGGGATATTCCTCTTTGTAACATTTCATTTAAAAGAGAAGTTGCATCTTCTATTCTCCCTATTTCACACAGGCAGCTAATCATATTATTGTACGTGCAAACATTAGGAGAAACACCTTTTTCTTTCATCTCATCCATCAGTCCATACATTTCAAATATTTGATTTTTACTCCCCAACCCAAGGATCAAAGAATTATAAGTTTGTAAGCTCTTGTTGCAACCTTTTTTCTCCATGTCCTTGAGAACCCGGAATGCTGAGGATATCTTTCCATTTTTACAGAAACTATCTATAAAAGTATTATAAATAACTGAGTCAGGGTACAAGTTCTTCCCCATCATTTCAATGAACTTTTTTTTAGCTTCGTCAAGCCTCCCAGCCTTGCATAACCCATTAATTATGATCGAATATGAGACCAAGTCAGGCAGGCACTTCTTCCTGTTATTACCATCATCCAATATGCCAATAAATGAATTTCCCAGATCACCAAGAGCGTCACTTCCGTGACTCCACATTTCACTCACAATTTTAATTGCTTTGTCCACCTTCCCACTTTTACATAGGCCATCAATCACAATATTACAGGTTACAGTATCCAAGCCATAATCTCTCTCTTTCATCTTTTGCAATAAATTTTCTGCTTCTGATACGTTCCCCTTTTTCCACAGGCTGTGCAGCAAAATGTTGCAAGTGTGACGGGTTGGATAACAGCTACTCCTCCCCATCTCATGCAAAATGTTATTGGCTTCAAGTACCTTCCCTTTTCTACAGTATGCATGGAGTAGAGTACTATAAGTAACTGCATCAGGGGGAACTCCACTACCTCTCATTAAACCCATTACCATTCTTGCGTCAGCAAACATTCCATTCTTGCATAGCCCATCCATTACAATGTTATATGAGTAAACATTTGGCTCTATGCCCTTTTCTGCCATCTCTTTGAGGATTAATTGTGCTTCTAATGGCTTCCCATTTCTCACCAAACCCAACAACCATATATTATAGCTCTCCACTTTTGTGAAAACACCATTTCTTTTCATAGACTCAACCAGGGTCTTTGCTTCCTCCAACATTCCTTCCTTGCAAAAACCCTGCAGCATTAGATTAAATGTTATGATATTAGGCTGAGGCAACCCCAAATCTTCATCTATTTGCATATCTCTGAAAATTCTAGAGGCTTCCATAATCTTTCTTGAACTACAAAGAGCTGCAATCCTAGAATTAAATGTAACAACATCTGGAGACAGAGCCTCCTCTCTCATCCTCTCCACCAACTTCTCAGCTTCGTCAGTCTTACCTTCCTTACAAAAACTTGAAATCAAAGTATTGTATATTACTGTGTTAGGAGAAAAACCCATACCCTTCATTGCATCCAAAAGCTCCAAACCTTGGGTAGCAAGCCCAGCTATGCAATACCCACGAACCAAGATTCCAAAACTAAACTCATTCGGCAGACAACCTTTCTCAGGCATTTTATCAAACAACTTCCGGGCATCTTCCAAACGACCAGAATCACAGAGCTGGCCTATCAGAAGATTAAAGGTGTAAGTGTCAGGCGAAAACCCAGCAAAGATCATGTCTTTGTACAACCACGAGATGTAATCGACACAATTCTCTCGAAGAGAAGACTCAATAAGCAAATTGTAGAAAGACACTGAGTTGGGTTTAGCAGGGAACTGGGTTCGAATGGATTGAAATTGAGAAATGGCCACATTGGAATAACCAGACTCTGCCAAGATTTTCACCACTGTAATTAGAGAAGTATGGGAATGTTCGAGGGGTTGAGAGAGGAGGAGTCGGTGGAGGGAATCGATCGCCGGGAACATTTTGGAGCGAACAAGGATACGGGTAATGAGGGGAACTGATTGAAGGAAGTGAGGGAGGGAATTGGATGAGTTGGGTGAGGAGACAACGATGCGTTTGAAAAGCTGCCATGCCAATTTGGGGTTGTTGGAGTTCTTGAACAGAGCTTTGGCCAGTTTTTTAGTTTGTTCCATGTAACGGTCGATTTACTTTTCAAAAAATACGAACGTTTTCGAGTCGCCGAACTTGTTTTGTTTGTATAGTTTGCCAGAAATGGCGGGAGAGTCAGTTGACAGATTTCGGACATAAATTTTCAAAAAAAAAAAAATTTTGGAGGAAGAGTTTAAAAAAAAATTTAGTTTGTTTTGGCTAGATATTTTGAAAATAGTTCGCGAGAATGAAATTTTAGAATGATTTGATATTTTGGTATAGTTAAATAGATGTGTATGAGAAAAAAAATAATTGAAAATGAGAGAGGAGAGAGAATAAATGATTGATTGAGATTCACAAACAACCACCGAGTACCAACTCCTTATTTCATGTTTACCGATAGCAAAAGAGATTAATTTCCGACGAAAAAGATGAGTAAATCTATTCAGATCTGATTTAGATCTGCTCAGATTTACATCAGATCTACATAAATCCGACTAAATCTAAACCAAAAAATAGTTGTCAGAGTACAAATATTTCTTTATATTTGACTCTTCCCTTCGATCTCTTAGTTTTAATACTTTTTCTATACTACACACTTTTATTTTCCTGTTATAATAGAAAAAAATTTTAAGTTCTGAACAAGTTGTTTTCGAGTTTAATTGTAGGTGGTGAAAACTGTAAAATTTTATAGTTTCAATTTTTTTGGTGCTAAAATGAATTATTCTTTTGAACTGTAAAATTTTACAGTTTCATAATATGTTTTTCAGTTTGATTAATAAGGATAAATACTTAACGGAATCATATTTTGAAATTGCAACATTTTATAGTTTCAAAACTTGATTTTTAGTGTGATCAATATTGAAAATTATTTGCTTTAAACCCTATAAAAATTAAAAATAACATATGTTTTTTTCATTGTTATTGTTTGTTATTCTTTTCTTTTTTTTTCCTTTTAGTCTATCCATATTTAGCACATTTTGCTACATTTTTTCACTTTAATTTCTTAGTTTATTCTTCTTCTTTTTTGGGCAATATGCTAGATATTCCAGTGAGTCTCTAGTGATATTCTTGATGTCCAGTGAACATTCTAGACATTCCAACGACTTTCGGTGACGTTCAGAACATTCCAGCCATACTCTGGCAAATTTCTGGTGATATTCCGACGATTTTTCGGTAATGTTGAACATTCTGATGAGTCTGATGATCGTTTGACAGAAATCTAACGGTGATGGAATATGACAGAATCTTTAAAAAAATATAGTTTTTAAAATAAGAATTTTTTTGTAACAATTAAAAATATATATAATTAATTAGTATAAATATTTTATTTTAAAATTAGATAAATTTTAAATTTTAAATTTTGTGTACAGCACATATCATAAGTTCCCAAAAATTTGCCCAATTACTTTCCCACGTTTCGGAAAACACTTTCCTTGTTTCCTGTTTGGTTGCTATGACTTGCCGAGCAACTCCAATACTGTTTGGTTGCATGGTTGGAGAAGTTGGCTATTTTGCTTGTTTCGCAATAATCACTTTGTTTGGTTTTAGTTTTTTAAAAACATTTTTTTTAAAAATTTACTTTCTTATTTTTCATATTTTTTTTTATTTTTATTGAATTTTTTAATATTTTAAATAATTTTTTATTTTATTTTTAGACACACTTAACATAAATACACTTTAAAAGTATAATTTTTATGAAAAAAATCATTAAAAAATTCACTAAATACCAAAAATACAAAAAAAATATGAAAATTCAGTATATTTTTCATATTTTTGTGTACTTATTAATTTTTAAAAATATTTTTTCACAAATATTTTACTTTTTAAATACATATAAGTAAGGTGCATCCAAAAAAGTAAAAAAAAAATACTTAAAATTTAAAAATATTTACTAAAAATAAAAAAACAAAAAATTCAATTTTCAAAAAACTTAATTCAGAAAACTGAAACCAAACATACTGAATAATTTTAGGTAAAATTAGTTTTTTTGTTGGCAAATCAACAACCATAATAGGTAAATTAATTAAGGGAAATTTAGTCAAAATTTCTCCATTGGATCCTTATTTGGTGAAAAAAAAAGACCAATATATTTTTCTTCATAAACCCCCTAAAGAGAAAACACATAATTGAGTAAGGATAAAGTAAATATCTTCCTTCTTCTTCTTTTTTCCCTTTCTTGGACAATATTATCACATGTTACTGTGAGACAGAGTAACAGTAATAATTTAAAAAAAAAAAAAAAAAGAATTTTATAGTCAACATGAATCTTATTTGATAGATCTTGATGAGAGAATTCTAAAAATATTAATTGTATTAAAAACTGACATCTACATCAAAAGTTATATTATTTTAAAATTTTATATTTTGATAATAATAATATTTGTTGGGTTTTTGAAGAAAAACTTTTTGTATTTATGCTTAATGCATTAAAATTTTATTATGAATGAGTTTTGACTAAATTCCCCAATAATTAATTTATTACCAAGACCACAATAAATATTTCTTTAGTTATAACTAATTCATACCCAACACCTCAATAAATTATAATTAAATCATAACTAATACTCTAATAAATTCTAACCAAATATTACAAAATATCATAATTGGGCATATGGGACACCTTTCTCTGGATAGTATAAAATTTTGGCTCAAACTTCTCTCCAGTTGGGTTGTTGGGTCTTCGTGAGTCCATCATGAATCCCACATTTATAATTCGAACCGTTCAATGTGTAGAACTCGTTGATTACTTCATTCCTGTAAAAAATTACGTTGATTGGATATCGATAGTCACTTGATCAGATCACATTTGTATTAACAATTTATTTTTAAAATCATAATTACTATTGATACAAATTTGATCTGATCAAGAGGCTATCGATATCCGACTAACGTGATTTTTGCCAAAAGATAAAGTACTCGACGAGATCTACATATTCACGATTCGAATCATCGATGTGGATTCCATGATAGGTCCACAGAGCCCAACAATACGCTCTAATCCGATTTCAGACGGGAGAGAAGTTGTTCCAAAAATTTCTACAAAAACAATATATAGAAATTTATAATGAATGATTTGACAAATTTAAATCATAAAAAAACTTGAAGACATTGTGGGGCTCACCACATGTCATGGTTTGATAATTCAAATTATTAATTTTTAAGGCCTTAATATCTATTTTTCATAGAAAAAAATTAAATCGATTCGATAATCATAATATTTTCATTTTATTTCATTTGTTATTGAGAAAATGAATGGCAAATATATTTTTGAAAATCAACCATCTATTTTTTCAAAAAAAAAAAAAAATACAAAAATATGTACATTTTTGTCCTCTTACAAAGAACTTGGGGACCATGGCTGCTTTTTTGTTTTTAATTGATATGTGATATTATAATAAAATTCAATTAATTATAATTATAATGAAGATTAATTACGATACATAATTAATATAAAAAATTTCACAGAATGACGGAAAAATATCAAACAAACACAAAGACATAAGACATAAGACTTACACGCATGTAAAAATATTCAAATCATTTGTAAGCTAATAAAGTGTACGAACAACTTCAACCATATAAATCATTTTTTACAGACTGAAGAAGATAAAAAAAAGTATCATTTTTATTTTCATTAGCCACATTATCTTGTAATTCCTATAACCCTGCTCTTTATCTAGCTGATCTATACAAATTAATCTATGATATTGTTTATGATGTCACATCAACACACTACAACAAAACTGAATTTTTACGACTTGCAATGCATGTCGTAAAAACTCTTTCACGGCATGTACACAAATGCCGTTATATGACATGCCATGAAAAGTTGAACATCATTTACGACATGCAGGTAAAGTTATAAAAAGTAATAAATTAAACATTAATGACATACTTTGTATGTCGTATATAATTTTTTGCGATATTTTTGTCATGCCATAAATCATCATACTTTTCATGGCATAATTTTATATGCCGTAAAAAGTTATTTTGAAAATATTTATGACATACTTTGTATGCCGTATATAATATTTTACGGCATTTTCTTGCATGTCATAAATCATCACACTTTTCACGACATAATTTTGTATGTCGTAAAATGTTAATTTGAAAATATTTATGACATAATTTATATGCCGTATATAATATTTTACGGTATTTTCTTGCATGTCATAAATTATCATACTTTTCATGACATAATTTTGTATGCCGTACAAGGTCATTTTTAATATATTTATGACATACTTTATATGCCGTATATGAAAATAACTATAAAAATAATTTTGTATGCCGTATTTGCAAGGTAAATAGTGTAATTCCTCGCTTTGAAGGTATAGGTTGAACTCAAACATAAAAATAACTTTAAAAAAACATTCAAAAACCTACAAAACTATCATTTTCTTCTGTATTCAATTGTGTTGTGTATTTACTTATCTCAGGAAAATAACAACTTCGAGTACCACAAAGATGTGGCATTTTTTTACAAATAATTTGAAGGTCTTACATGTGCAAAGCAAAATCTTGCTTGTCAAGAAAATCAGGCAATAACAAGCATGGTTGTGGCACTCTGTCTCTGTTTGATTAGAAGTGTAACTTTTCGGGTCTCCAAAGCAATTCTTTTGCAGAAGCCTAACTCTTGGACTATTTTCTCTTAACAAAATCTGTCAGTACTAGAGAGAGAGAGAACAACATTCATGATTAGTTCACATATTTTGACATAAATGAAAAAGAAGCTATGCATCTTCTAGATTTTTGCTCAAAACCAATGCTACCAATCAAGATAAAATAAGGCATGCAATCACTAACCTCAATTGTTACCGAGCATGTTCAATTCCAAGCAGTTGGAAAGACTCTGGGCCAACAAGGAATACACGTCTTGGGGTTTGGTATCGGAAAACTACTACTCCTTTGTATGCTGTTCTTGGCACACCGTCCTGCGAAAAAAAGGAAATAATACAAGGAGCCATTTCTAGGAAGAGGGGATGCGCACAAACAATTTTAAACGATGAGAACTACTGGCAGAACAGGCATACAGTACACGTGGAAAATACCTTACTACTCTACATCATTAGGAAAACTATATTCTATATCTGCATGTTAAGTGTATCAGAGCATGGGCGAGAAAGAGGGGGAAAAGAATTTTGATATCAGTTACAGTTAGAAAAGAATTTCATTACAGGGTGCTTAATTAACACAATCAAAACACCACACAACAGGATATTGCTTTACAAATTAGTCACTGGGAGGCAATAGCAACAATGTAACATTGATTTTCTTTATTTAATGGAGAAGAATAATGCCAAAAGTTTTAAATGACATAGGTTCCACTGATCATTTTCTAAAAGCCAACAAGGTGTGTGTAGGTTCAAATAGCTGAATTGAGATTGAGCTTTAAGTATTGTATCCAAAATAATGACCCAACTCTCTCATTTTAAAATTCTAATGCATTTTCATTGCTGATCTAGCAACAGAGCCTGTACTAGATCCAAATCAAATGAATTAAAAACCAACTAGTTATAGTTAGACAAAAGTATATGAATTGAAGTACCTTCCATTCTTCAAAAATGCCGAATTGGTGTGCAATGCGTTCAAAATCTGCCTGGTCTTTGTAATGGACACGCACATCACCATCTATATTATATGCCTTCAGAACAGCATCAGCTCCATCGACAGGTTTTGCCTTTTTAACCATGTCAACAAAGTGCTTAAGATAATTATCCTACAAAATAATAACAAAAATAAAAGGATTAGGCAAAAATATAGAAAAAAAACTGAGTTCATCTCAGATGATCATTTTTGCATATATCTTATTGGTAAGCTACATGTATCTTATACCTCCATCATGTAGCTCAGATCCATAGACTTCCAATCAACCTTTTCAGCAAAATTAAAAAATCATTGACGCTGTAAGAAATTTATACAAACTAATACCAGATTTTTTATTTTTTTAAAATGCAGAAGAAATAGTCACATGCCTGGACATTGTTCAACTTAATTGCTATAAAGCATGGACACGCCAGATTTCATGCCGTGGCGATGTCTGACACGGGGACACACCGGGGACACGTACGGGACACGCCGGGTGGCGTGTCCCTTTAATTTAATTATTTTTTTGCAGGGGTCAACGCGGCGACAAGGCGGCAACACGCATGTCCACCAAATCTGGACACGCCTGTCCAAATCTAGACACAGAGAGCAAAAGAGAAGAGTAAAGGAGAAGAGTAAGGTCAAGAGACAATACCAAGGCATTGTAGTACCATTGCTGTACCAAAGTAAGGTCAAGAGACAGTCGGTTCAGGCTTATCCAGTTGAAGACCTACCTTCATCAGTCGATTTGAACCAGTCGATCCACCACCTCCATACAGTCGATCAAAGACCCTCAACCCCCATCAAGTCGATCGAAGGTAAGCCCCTCTCTCTCAGTCGATCTCCATCAGTCGATCAGTCGTTCAATCGTCTAAGCTCTCTATCTCTCACGCTCGCTCTCTCTCTCCCTCTCTCTCTCTCTCTCCCTCTCTCTCTCTCTCTCTTCGATCGTCTCTGTTCTCCCTCTCCCTCTCTCTGTTTTTGCATATAATTTACTTTATATAAGATAATGATATTGATCATATATAATATAATTTATCATATATAATATATATAATAAAATTTATAAATTATAATTTTTATCTTGTATAATAAAATATTTAATTGTTATTTCTTAAAATATCATATATAATAATAATTTTTGTAAATTATTATTTCTTAACTTTTTAACATATAATAAATAAAATAAATCAACCAATTATTTAAAAGAAATCTAATTAAATCATATATAATAAAAAATATATAAAATAAAATATCTAATTTTTCTTTTTATTTATTTTAACATATTTTATTATTCTTTATTTGTTAGATATTTTTATTTATAATATATATATCATTTAAAAATAAAAATAATAAATTAACAATAACATATTATTTAAAAAATATAATAAATAAATAAAATAATTAATGTGTATTAAAATAAAAATATTTTTAAAAAAAATAAAAAAATTTGCCGTGTCCGTGTCCGTGTCAGTATCCGTATCCGTGCTTCATAGCTTAATTGGCTCAAGTTTTTGTTTGAAAAATTGGCCCAAACTAGAACCCTGCAAGGGAAAACTGGCTCCCCACTAGTTTCACAAGAACTTCTAGAATGTTTCCAAACTGTTTCTCAGAGGTTTCCCTTAAATTTTCTTTAAAGTTGCCTTCTACATGGGTTTCTCTGGAACATGTTTCCAACCTAAAACTAACTTTTCCGGAACTGCATGACCCAATAGTGTACACTGAGTTAGAAGGTCATGTCTATTATTTAGAGAATCGACGAAGTGTCCACAACTGCACAAATCTTTGCATTGTCACTAGCACAACTGTCAGGAATTCCCATATTACGATATGTAAAAGAATCTTTCTCTGTGATAGCATTAGATGAGATTTGGTACACCGATAAAGCAGTGAATATCTAGCTCGTTTCAGCATACAGAGTTGTAGTTAATAAAAGAAAGAAAAAAATTAACTCAAAGACACTTTCAAGCAATCAAAACAATAAAATATTTATGTTTTCCTGTGAGCTTCTTGTTTCAAGAAAGAGTAGCAATTCTGGAGATGCTATGAACACATACAAACATATAGACTTTGAGAAGTATACAACTAAATAGTTCAAAGCATAAATTTTTCAATTTGAACACACAATAATGGCTTGGATAATAAATATTATGATACTGATAGACAATTGTAGGTGTACATACATGCTCACCAAAATTATATGTTCTGCACACTTGAGGACGAATAAATTGTCGACCTTTGTGATTCTCTTTCAACCTCAACCAATCATCCCAGTAAGTGAAATTTTTTTGTCAAAGAAAATGTTTTAAAAGAGATGCATCAAAATGATATGTAAGTTAGCGCAACAAACTATAACCCACTAAATCAATAAGGATATGTTTTTGGCCACTTTGTAGAGAGTTCGTCCCATATAGATTTAGACAGCATCCACCCAAGTCCAGGGAAAAAATCTCAACGGTAAAGCACATCTGCAGAGTATTATAAAGCTGATCAGAGAGAGCTTTTCCAGGTTTACAATGCAACATTTGTCAAAGGAAAAATTTATATTCGCCAGCCTGCCAGAATCAAGTATTATAATTTCCAGATACAAGTATAAAGGGATACAACGGCACACAAACAAAAACGTCCATAAAATAAGCATCTAACTGAAATAGAAACGTTATGGATAAGCGAAAAGACTATCTTAGAATCAGAAACTCATTGTTTTCATGGGAACTAATTGAAAGTGTAAAGCAGTGAGACGATAAAACGAGGACATGAGACTCAGGGGTCACGTCCATTGTCGCCCCTTGTCGCCTTCTCTCCTCCCCTGTCGTTTCTCTACAGGGGCGGAGACACATGAGACCTAGGGGTCACGTGTACTAACTTATCTAATTTTTATGAAGTACAAATTAAAAACAAAAACAAAAATAAAAATAAAAAATGTTACAATTTTTAGTCCCAATTGTTTCGAAACATGTTGGGATGACTGAATTGAACAATTGCAGTAGTAGTGCAACAAATTTTCCGTATATATTAATAACAATCCAACAGAAGGACATAAATTAGTCAGGGAGGTCGAACATATATATCTATGTGAATGAGGGAGAAGATGAAATTTTATTTTGTTGGGGGAATATATTGAACAGTAAGTAAGTAAGTAGTAGTACATATATATGCTGGAGATTGACATAAGTTTGCAACATCAGTGGAGACCACAGGGGCAGCCAACTCACACACACACACTCCGGCCATCTCTGTCTCTTTTCTTGTTCTATCCTCTCCTCTGCTGCTGAATGTGAATGCGAAGCACAAAGGGACACACATTGTTTAACCCTATGTCATTTTGTAGCTAGTCTTGGGCCATGCATGGCCACGCATTGATTATTTTGTACATGAGAAATCAAGAAATAGAATATGCATATACCTTTTTCACTCTCAATTATGAACTCCACAGTGGCAGACAATGACTTGTGCAGGTATCCCCTAACTACGTCTACAGTTACCTAGGGAATGCAATTTTGTGTTTGAGATTTTGCATAAACCTGTAATGTGTTTGAGATTTTGCATAAACCTGAGTGTTTCAACAAATGATTGTCAAATGGTAAGGAAAGAGTACCATATGAAATTACAAAGATGAATGCAAGTTTGATTTTCATGAGGAACTCAATAAGTCACAATTCATACTCTAAATTTCTCCGGAGAACCAAAATGAAGACAAAACTCAGATCAGAAATGGTTAACAAACATTGAATGAAGACGCTTTCAAAATTAATCCAATCAAATCACAGAGAAACATCACAAAAAAATCACATAATTAATTTCAATCCATCATTGACAATCATTTCACCGTCATTTAACCTAACACACCAATTGCATCGAATACGAATGCTTCTAGAATGAGAGGAAACTGAATAAGTTAGAAACTCACAAAGAAATCAAATCCATGGAAGGGGCTCAGAATCAGAATCGAACTCCAAGCTCGGAATCAGAATCAAACGCCAAGCTCGGAATCAATCGATTGGTGCTTGTGTAACTAACATCACTGTGGCTCGGAATCAATTCTTGATTAAGAGAGAGCGAGAGAGAGTGCGTGTTTCTGTGTGCCTCTAGAGAGAGAGAGAGTGAATAGAGAAAACATGGAAGGATATATCAAACGAAGAGATTGAGATCAAAACAACGAAAAAAACACAGAATCAAGAGCACAATTACCGAATAGAACTGAAATAGCAGTGACAGAGAGAGTCTGAGATGAAAAGACGATCGTCGATGAGCTTTGTCCCTCTGAAAATGTTTGCAAATTTGGTTGTGAAAGTGAGCGTCTGGTTTTTAGTAAGCAAGCAGAAGCTTTGGAGCTTCCGCTGAATTTTGGAGGAATTTAGGAGAGAGATAGAGATGACTCTGAGGTAATGGTTGATTCACAACATTAATATTGAAGGATTAATAATCCTATCAAATTAGTGCGGTATTTATTATTCAATTGGATTAATATTTATTAGATTAATAATTTCATCCCTACCCTATTATTAATAATTCTACAAATTTATTGGATTAATTATCCATTAGATTAATAATTTTAAACCAAAATGTTAAAACAAGCATAGGATAATTGGGTCCACAGATTAATAATCTCAATCCCATGTTCTAATCCACCTAATCAAACATGCCATGAGGGTAATAATAAATAATTAATATGCGTTTTTTGATATAATTAGGCCTCGTTTGGGAACTCTCTAGTTAAAAAATTATTAAATTAGTCAAAAAGTTAATAATTTATACTAAAAACTCAAAGATTCTTTTCTCTCTCTATTTTTTGTACATCTTTTCGTAAAAAGTTAAAAAGTCATCACAAACATATTAATTTTTTTTAACTCATATTTTAATCAAATAATCAAAAAAATTACTAAATTAACATGTTCCCAAACGAGACCTTAAATTAAAATCACGAAACAATAGGTAAAGACATGGAAGGATATATCAAACGAAGTTGAAATTTATTTTTCAAAATTAATTTATATTTAAAATTAGACAAAAATGATTCGGTAATCACGTAACATAAAAATATTTAACTTATATAAAAAAAAATGTCAAAAACTCTAAACAAATTATTAAATATTATACCAAATAGTCATATGAGAGTGAAACTAATGTAAATCTTATATTATGTAAAATATTTAATAATTAAAATTCTTAATATTGTTTAACTAACCTCTCTTATATGAACATAAGTTTTAATATAATAATATATTTTTATCATATAATAAGTATTTTTTATTTTTTATTTACTATTAAACAGAGATTAATATTAAAAAAAACTTCGTTTGGACCCCCAGTGACGTGGCAATGCCCCATTCGCTGAAATCAAAAAAAAATAAAATATTGTTTTTTTTTTGGGCCAATCAGGGACGACCCCTAGTGACCCCCACTGGGGGTCTTAGGCATTTTTGTTATTTAATATTAAACAAAGATTAACTTTATTTCGTATACCTCAAATGAGAATTAGCATATGTTCTGTGGGATGCAAACAAATGATAATATTAATAAATAAAAAATTTGGGATGCAAAGAATGTATAATTTTAATAATATTAATAAAAAAAAATAGGAGTAGAAAATTTTAGACAAAATGATTTATGTATAAGTTTATAAATTATTTTTGTATGAAAAAAAATCTAGATTATAAATAGAATATCTAGTTTATTGGGGAAAAAAATTAAAATTTTTCATATCTACTAGAAACATTTAGAATTTTTCATTATTATTTATAATTAAAATATAATTTCTCTAGAGAATGAGAGAGTTTGGGACCAAAACATGGATGGATCTAAAATGAGAGGGAGTGTGGTGTAAGTTTTTAAATAATTTTTTTTTTTTTTTTTGCTTTTTAAATTCAAATAATTTATATATACTTGGAAGGAAAATATTTTTTAATTTTCTAAAAAAATCACTAAATTCAAAAAAATATAAAATTTAATATTTTACGACATGAAATGTATGCTGTCTTAAGTGTAAATATTTTATAACATATTTTTGTATGTCGTGAAAATATACAATTTTTTACGGCATACTTTTGCATGTCATAAAAAAATCGGATTGAATTTTTTTTTTTTTTTTTTTGTAGAAGTTTTCACGACATTCATTTAGCATGCCATGTAAAATTATAATATTTTACAACATGAAATGTATGTCGTCTTAAGTACAAATATTTTACGATATATTTTTGTAAGTCGTAAAAACATACATTTTTTACGGCATACTTTTGCATGCCATAAATATATGAATTAATGACTTACATGGTATGTATGCTGTTATTGACAAAATATTAATAGCTTAAAAAAAAATATCGTAGAATGTACTAACTACGACATGCATTTAACGCATGCCGTAAATAGTTAATTTTGTTATAGTGTTTATAGAAAAAAACATGGATATGGTCAATATAATTTGCTCTTCAATTAATCAAGGATCAGAGAGAGAAAGAACAAACCTGAATCTAGAGCGAGAGAGACCCAATCGGCAACGGAGATAGAGACAGAGAAGGAGACAAAAACGGAGATGGAGCACTGTCTAAATAATTGATGGAGACGAAGATGAAACACTATCTAAATAGTTGATTTGTTTTGTTTGTTGTGTGTGAAGAGAGGAGGCCTAATTACCTCTCACTGTGCCTAAATAGGGTGGGTATATATAATACATCTCTCATTGCCTTGCTAATGACTTAAATTACCTGCTCAAACTTAACCCAATAATGTGATGATGATTAAGTGGGTATTTGGGGATTGATTTTGTAATATTTTTTTCGTTAATTTTATTTCATTTTTAGTGATTTTTAATTTTAAAAAATAATAATGTTTGAATTGTTAAATCATATCTTGGAGAATATGAATTGAATATTTAGGCATGTTAACTACTATTTTTGCCATAAAAAAATACATTTTTTTATTTTCTTCATTTTATTGTTTAAAATTTTTTTTTTTTTTTTGCAAAAAAAAAATTATATTTAGCATGTTATTTTGAGCAAAATTTTTCCCCCTTTTTTTTTTGAAAATAGTAAATAGAAAATGAAAAGAATACCTTTGACTTTCAATATTTTGAGGATGCTCCTATTTTACAAAAGTGGATTATTATATTTGGTGATAAATGTTATTTGATTTGGTGTTAATTTTAATTTTTCTACTTAAAGTTTTCATGACATGCAAATGTATGTCGTATAAAATTATGATGTATTACGGTGTGAAATGCAGGTCGTTTTAAGTATAAATATTGCACAACGATTACTGCAAGCCATAAAAGTATATTTTTTTTACGGCATATTTTTGCATGTCGTAAATATATGAACCAACGACTTACATGGCATGTATGCCATTATTGATAAAGTATTAATGGCTTGCAAAAAAAATGTCGTATAATACACTAACTACGACAAACATTTGATGTATGCCGTAAACATAAAGCTGTAAATAGTTAATTTTGATCTACTAGAAATTTATAAATATTTAAAAACATCTAGAATTTTTTTTATTATTTATAATTAAAATATAATTTCTCTAGACAATGAGATGGTTTGTGACAAAAACAGGTATGGATCTAGAACGAGAAGAAGTGTGGCGTAAATTTTTAAATAAATTTTTTTTTTTTTTTGTAACTTTTTAAATTCAAATAATTTACATATACTTAGAAGGAAAATATTTTTTAATTTTCTAAAAAAATCAACAACTTCCAAAAAAAATACAAAATTTAATATTTTATGACATAAAATGTATGTTGTCTTAAGTGCAAATATTTTATAACATATTTTTGTATGCCATAAAAATATACGTTTTTTACGGTATACTTTTGCATGTCATAAAAAAATCGGATTGCATTTTTATTTTTTTTTTGTAGAAGTTTTCACGACATTCATTAACATGTCGTGTAAAATATAATATTTACAATATGAAATGTATGTCGTCTTAAGTGTAAATATTTTACGACATATTTTTGTAAGTCGTAAAAACATACATTTTTTATGACATACTTTTGCATGCCATAAATATATGAATTAACAACTTACATAGTATGTATACCGTTATTGACAAAACATTAACAGCTTGCAAAAAAAAATGTAATAGAATATACTAATTACAACATGTATTTAATGCATACCGTAAAAATAATGTCGTAAATAGTTAGTTTTGTTGTAGTGGCATTAGAAATATATGGAATGAAGGTAAATTTCAAGAGCTTTCGAAAAAAGAAGAAGCTAAATTAACTTATGATACTGTTTATGATACGTCACATCAACTTTAGAAATAGATGGAAAGAAGAAAATTTGAAAAAAGCTTTAAAAAAAAAAAAACTAAATTAACGTAATATTTACAGAGACTAACGGCTAACCCCTCGACTATAGCTGCCCTTGGAATAATATGCAGTTTTGGGCCTTGATATGGCCCCCCTTTTGTGTGAATCCGGATCCTCGGTAGCGTTACCTTGTAGCACTCCCCTGTCGCCCCCAAAACGACGTCGTTTTGGGGGCGGATTTTCAAAAAAAAAAAAACGCAGAAGAGGGAGGGAGGGAGGAAGGAGAAGGAGAGAGAGAGGGAGGGAGGAGGGAGGAGAAGGAAGGGAAGGGAAGGGCCGGCCGGACTGAACTGGAGGGGGCCATAAATATTGGGGGAGGAGGAGGAGGAGGCGGAGAGGTGGAGCTGCTGCGACGGCCTGCCATGGCTGCGACCACGGCTGCGACGGCCTGCCATGGCTGCGACCACGGTTGCGACGGCGGCAGCGATGGCGGCGACGACGGCGAGGGACGAGGATGGCGAGCTCGCAGCCTCCTCCTCCCTCCTCCCTCCTTTCTCCCTCTCCCTCTCCTTCTCCTTCCTCCCTCCCTCCCTCTTCTGCGTTTTTTTTTTTTTGAAAATCCGCCCCCAAAACGACGTCGTTTTGGGGGCGACAGGGGAGTGCTACAGGGTAACGCTACCGAGGATCCGGATTCAATGATCTAGTACCCCTCTTTGTTGTTTTGTGTGTATATTCAATATCATATTTAGTGGTAGATACGCTGTGCTTTGAGTCATGGAATCATAAAATGAATGTCAGTGTTCTTTTAACAAAATTTTATTTTTTGACAAAATTTCTACGGACCTTAATTAATTATTTATAGACTCTTACTATTCGAGCAGAAATCGGAAATAGTGTTAGAACTCTCATAAAAAAAAAAAGGTGAATTGTGTGGACCTATAAGACTCTGCAATATTAAAGTGACACGTTATCTTTTTCACTATTCAAATTGATTTGGTTTAAATTTGAACATCATTTTCTTTAAAACAAATAACCTCAAAAATTTTTAGCAATCCACACACAAATCAATTTCCAAAGGACTGTTTTCTTTGAGCCAAAAAACAATATGCAGCAAATCTGCCATTCATCTTCACATGTGATGTGAGGTCAGAAAACATTGCACATACATAAATTTGATAGGTCTAAAACTGTAAATTGAATCTTGAAAACGAAAAAGATATCCAATACCATTCACTAAATAATAAGCAGAGGGTAATATTATTGAACTCCACATTTATTTTATTTTATATGTCATCTTGCCACTAGTGTAACATATAACAGTTGACACAAGTGCTCTCCAATTCTCTTCTACCTACAATTTCTATGGGGACATATTTTCTGAGTACCAACACGCGGCCAAGGTGATGCCGACGTGTCAGCCTAGGTGCCATGTGTCCTGGTCATGACGCCGATGTGATCTCGGCAAGGCCAAGGTTATCTCTGAAGGTATCGGAATCCAAGATGAATGGATAAGGCACAAGAGTCCTAGAATGATGACTCAGCCTGGATAAGGATAAAGCTCTTAGGGAGTTTATCTCTATCTATTGAAGAGTCCAGGATAAGCACTGAGCTGAAGTCCATTGAAGTTAGGCTTCTGTTGGGACAAGGATTGAGTTAACTATAAAAGAAAGGCATCCCCGATGGGTCTAAGGTACGCAATTTATATTCTGAACAGTGAGTTTAGCACTATTGATTATCTTTGAGAGATATACTAACTTGATCGTCGGAGTACCCCCGGGTGGACGAACCACCACCGGAATCTTCTCTTTCTGTTGTAGGTCAGCCAGGTGTCATCTATTCTGCCAGTTCTCTCCAGCTGATTACTGAGTTGGCAGTATGGTCGGAAAATCACTCACAATTTGGCGCCGTCTGTGGGAAAGAAAGGAGAATAGATGGCCAGTAACAGACAGAAGGAAAAGATTGGAGACGACACTCCTGCTGGGAGTGGCAGACCTGTCGACCTTGACGTCGAAGGAGACAATCGCAACACAGAAACTCGTGACCAGAATCATAGCAACAAAGACGTCGGCCAGGATGGCAACGTACCAAAGAAGCCAGATCGAAGTGGGTACTACAAAGAGGATGACCTCCAGGTATAGAAGGATAGATACCTGCAGAGGGACAAAGAGGTAAAAGAGATGGCAAACAAATTGGCAGACCTGCAATCGGTCGTCAATTTCATAATGTAAAACAACGTTATGCAGTCACCATTCCCGCTACAGGACACGCTGATTCCAGCGGCCAATACCTAGAAGGGAGGGCAAAAAGCAATCCCTATAGCCCCTCAACACACCAAGAGCGAAAGACATTCTCACCGACCTTCCAGGGAAGTCGGGCGAGGGGAGTCAAGAAGGGAAGAATCGCAGGGGACGCATCGCACAAAGGAGGCAGACCCCAAAGAACATCGGCATGTTCAGGGGCAGGCGCTATGCTTCGACACAACTAATGGAGAAAGGTCGAAGAGGACTCACCACGAGGCTGAAAGTAGTGCACCAAAAAGATTGCAAGCAGGAGATAGTCGAACTCCTAGGCGGACAAAGGAGGACTTAAGAGATTACCTCAAGAGGAAGCAACAGAATGCCTATGCCGAGGTAAATTCCCCAGATAAGCCGAGGACACCATTCTCGGTGGAATTGGACAAGTTTGAGGCGCCGAAGAGATTCAGTATGCCGAGGTTCCAAATATACGATGGTAAGTCAGACCCCAACTTCCACGTTGGATTATACTTGAACTCAATGGCATTGTATAGTAGGAACAAGCCGTTGCTCTGCAAAGTGTTCCCTTCATCTTTCGGGGAAATTGCATCAGATTGGTTCCACAAACTACCAAAGGGAAGCGTGAAGACTTGGGAAGGCCTGGCCGAGATGTTTGTGGCCAGGTTCATGACAAACAAATTGCAGCCATTGAGGGTAGACGCATTGATGGCTCTGAAGATCAGTAAGGATGAAGGCCTTAGGGCCTATGCAAAAAGATACTATGAGGTGTTCAACCGAATACCATAGTGTAATCAAGAGGTGGCAATCATATCTTTCAAGAACGGCCTAAAAGACAACTGCCCGCTACGAAAGTCTTTGGCAAAGACACTGCCAAAAAGCATAGAAGAGCTCATGGCCAGAATTGAAAAATACGCCAGTGTCGAGGAAGATACATCAGGGACTAAGGAGACAAAACAATAGAAAGGAAACGGCTCGCCGAAGCGAGGCCGAGGTAACAATGGATTGAGCAAGCAAGAGTCAGAACTGAGGGCTACACAGGCAGTGACAACTATGTTCCGAATCCCAATTCACAAAATCCTGGATCAAATTCGGAATCAACCCTATTTCAGAACACCAGCAAGGGCACCAGGAGAATTCATGGGAAGAAACCTTGGCAGGTATTGTGCTTACCACAACAAAAACGGGCATATGACTCAGGGCTGCAGAGCCCTGAAAGCACACTTAGAAGACCTGGTGAGGCAAGGCCACCTAAGAGACCTTGTCGATGAAGCCAGGACAAGAGAAGAGCAAGCAAGACTGCCTCAGGCACCAGCAGCTCCGCCTCCCCCAGCACAGCAACCTCAGGCAGGAGGACCTCGGGTAATTAATGTAATTCACTCGAAAGTCAACGAAAACGAGATTAGGGAGGAGACCCAGAAGGTGAAGCACTTGCAGCATGTCTACCAAGTCGGGGAAAAGAGACATTGGGCAGAGGAGTGCCAAAGGCCAGTAGTGTCCTTTTCCGAAGCCGACCTTGAGATGGTGCAGCATCCGCACAATGATGCCTTGGTAGTATCTCTCCAGGTTGGGGAATGCCAAGTAAAACGCATCCTGATTGACCAAGGCAGCTCTTGTGACATCATGTACGTCTGATGTTACAAGGAGCTCGGCCTTCACCCAGACGATATGGAGCAATCCAATAGCCCAATGATCGGGTTCAATGGAACGCCGACATGGCCACTGGGAACAACCAGCTTGGAGATGCAGGCAGGCAACAGGAAGATAACAACCGAGTTCACCGTAATCGACACACACTCTCCTTACAACATCATTTTGGGAAGGCCATGGTTGCATGCAATAGGGGCTGTTCCCTCAACGTTGCATTAACTATTGTGGTTCCTAACAGAGCATGGGATTTAGGAGGTCAGAGGAGATTAGTTGCAGGCAAAGAATTGCTCCATGGCAGCAATGAAAACCACCTGCAGCATTCGAGAACCAGAGAAGGCAGAAATCGAAGACGAGGACGTGAAGGTCCTAGAGGACGTCGGCAAGGAGCCAACCGAGAAGAGTGAAGAAGCACTGAAGAAAATCCTCGTCCAGGAGGGGGATAAAGAACGCTTCTTTCTTCTCGGCTCGGGCTTAGCCGAAGAAGAGGAAAAAGAGTTGGAAGCTTTTTTGAGAGCAAATATTGAGGTGTTCGCATGGACGCCCTACGAAATGCCTGACATTGACCCCGAGGTCACTTACCATAAGCTGAACGTTGACAGGTCGGCCAAACCTGTAATCCAACGAGCAAGAAGACCGACGTTGATACACGTCGAAGCAGTGGAGGAGGAAGTAGACAGACTACTGGAAGCCAGGGCTATTCGTGAAGTAAATTACCCGACATGGCTATCAAACACAGTAGTAGTAAAGAAGAAGAACGGTTGATGGAGGGTCTGCGTAGACTTTACCAGCTTAAACAAGGCCTGTCCCAAAGACAGCTTCCCTCTACCCAAGATTGACCAGCTAGTGGATGCCACTTCAGGGCATGGAATGATGAGCTTCCTGGATGCCTATAGAGGGTATCACCAGATAGCCATGTACCCCGAAGATGAAGAGAAGACTGCATTTATCACCTCAAAAGGGCTGTACTGCTACAAAGTGATGCCTTTTTGGTTGAAAAACGCAGGAGCAACTTACTAAAGATTGGTAACCAAGATGTTCAGACACCTGATTGGCCGAATGGTGGAAGTTTACATCGACGACATGGTCGTGAAGACCAAGGAACCAGAAGGTCACCTCGCCGACCTCAAAGCAATCTTTGAAATCCTTAAATCATATCGGCTCCGACTCAATGCATCTAAATGCGCATTTGGAGTTGGATCTGGTAAGTTCTTGGGACACCTGGTGACAAGAAGGGGCATTGAGGCCAGCCCAGATCAAATCAAGGCCATCCTGGATTTGAAGAGCCCGACATCGGCAAAACAGGTACAAATGCTAACCGGAAAGGCCGCAGCCCTGAATAGGTTCATCAGCAGAAACTCAGACAAGTGCAGACCTTTCTTTAACTTAGTAAAGAAAGCCACAGACTTCTTGTGGACCGAAGAATGCGAAGCCGCCTTGGCCGACCTAAAAAAGTATTTGATCACAGCCCCAGTTCTTTCAAATCCAGAACTTGGAGAGGAGCTGTTTTTATACTTAGCAGTTTCAGAACATGCGATAAACGCAGTGGTAGTCCGAGAAGAAAAAGGGGAACAAAAGGCTGTTTACTATGTAAGCAAAACCCTGGCCGATGCAGAAACGAGGTATCTACCCTTAGAGAAATTGGCACTGGCCTTAGTAATGGCTTCAAAGAAGCTGAACCATTACTTCCAGGCCCATAAAGTTGTGGTGCTAACTGAACACCCCTTGAAGTCCTTATTGCAACAAGGAAACTTGACAGAAAGAATAACCAAATGGGCAGTCACCTTGGGCCAGTATGACCTGGAGTACAAACCCAGAACAGCAATCAAAGGCCAAGTTTTGGCCGACTTCGTGGCAGAGTTCACATCAGAATCCATCGAACATCGGGCTCCATTGAGCCAAGGTGAACGATGTCCAAACAAGCAAGGAGGAGCCCAGTCAAAGGCGAAAGAACAAAGCAAAGAAGAAAAACTCAGACCCTGCAGCATTTACATCGGCAACTCCTTTCGACTATTTGTTGATGGGAGTTCCAACCGACAAGGAGCGGGGCAGGAGTAGTACTGGTATCTCCAGATGGGCAGATACTAGAACAGTCGATTCATTTGGGGTTCAAGGCCTCAAACAATGAAGCAGAGTATGAAGCGTTGATTGCAGGACTGAAGCTGGCAACAGCAGTACAAGCAGATGAGGTAATAGTTTTTTGTGACTCACAACTAATAGTTAACCAAACAACAGGCGAGTTTGCGGCTCGAGATGAAAGGATGTCGGCCTACGCAAAGGAGGTCATCAGATTGGCAGCCTTGTTTCAGAACTGTCGACTACTTTAGGTCAGTCGAGATGATAACAGTCACGCCGAAGCAATGTGTGTGGACATGAGACCAAGCTGGATGGATGCAATTGTTGCATTCTTGAAAGAAGGAAAGCTGCCAGATGACCACAAAGAGGCACACAAGACCAGATTGAAGTCGGCAAGATTCAGTCTGACAGCAGAAGGACATCTCTACAAAAGATCCTTCACTGGACCCATTTTGAGGTGCGTACATCTTTTACAAGTTGAAGATTTTTTATATGAAATTCATGAAGGAATTTGTGGAAGTCACGCTGGGGGCAAATCACTTGCCCATAGGGCCATTACCCAGGGGTATTGGTGGCCCTACATGCAGAAAAATGCAGAGGCCTATGTCAAGAAGTGCGAAAAGTGCCAAAGGTTTGCACCTCTGATACACCAACCAGCAGCAGACCTGAACCCAGTATCCAGTCCTTGGCCATTTGCCCAATGGGGAATGGATCTTGTCGGACAACTGCCCCAAGCAACTGGGCAAAGAAAGTACCTGCTGGTAGTAATAGATTACTTCACCAAATGGATAGAAGCTGAGCCCTTAGCCAAGATCCGAGATGTGGACGTAAAGAGCTTCATATGGAAGAACATAATCACAAGATTTGGGATTCCAAGAGCAATAGTCGCAGACAATGGAACACAATTTGACAGTAAGCTAATCAAAAGCTTCTGTGCAAAGTTCAAGATCAAGAACTACTTTTCAACCCCAAGCTTTCCTCAAAGCAATGGACAAGCAGAAGCATCCAACAAAGTTATCCTAGATGGGATAAAGAAGAGGCTGCAGGAAGCAAAGGGAAAGTGGGTGGATGAACTACCAAGCATGCTCTGGGCATATCGGACTACGCCGAGAAGATCAACGGGGGAATCCCCCTTTGCCATGGCCTATGGCACAGAAGCAGTCATTCCATTGGAAGTCGGCATCCCAGGGATCAAAACCCAGGGAGTAGAAAATGGGACTAATGATATACTCTTAGCCCGAGACCTGGATCTTTTAGAAGAAAGAAGGGAAAGAGCTACAACTCAGTTAGCAGCATACCAGCAGCAGCTTGCCAGGGCTTACAATAAAAAAGTTAACCCAAGGGAGTTCCAAGTCAGCGACCTAGTCTTGAGAAAAGTCGTCGGCAACAAGAAGGATCCCAGGGAGGGCAAGCTTGGCCCAAACTGGGAAAGACCCTACAGAATCACTTCGGTATTGGGCAATGGGGCATATCGGCTTGAAGACAATGAGGGCAAAGAGTTACCAAGACCTTGGAACACTTGCAATTTGAAATTTTTCTATCATTAGAATTTTTTGTCATTTTGCCGAAGTAAATAAATAAAGTTTTTAGCTTGTTTATATATGTTTATACACTTGTGACTGATAAAGATACATAACGCTGCTTCTGGAATACATGTATAATGAGAACCCAAGTGGAACTCAGGTTCACATCAGGGGGCAGAGAGAAGAAAAATAATGTTTAACACTTGTTGAAACTTGAGAAAAGTTTACAAGTTGAAGTTAAACTGATATGATGTTTAACACTTGTTGAAACTTGAGAAAAGTTTACAAATAGAAGTTAAACCGATATGATGTTTAACACTTGTTGAAACTTGAGAAAAGTTTACAAGTTGAAGTTAAACCGAGATAATGTTTAACACTTGTTGAAACTTGAGAAAAATTTACAAGTTGAAGTTAAACTGATATGATGTTTAACACTTGTTGAAACTTGAGAAAAATTTACAAGTTGAAGTTAAACTGAGATGATGTTTAACACTTGTTGAAACTTGAGAAAAGTTTACAAGTTAAAGTTAAACCGAGATGATGCTAAACACTTGTTGAAATTTGAGAAAAATTTACAAGTTAAAATGGCCGAAGTATTAAGCTAAGTACTTATGTACTTGCCGATGTAAACTAAAGTGTTTCACCCCGAGAAGGTTGCACAAGGCTACGGTGCATCTTGAAGACACAAAATTATTCTAAGTATGAAAGTCATACAAGAAGCAATAAAGGGAAGACAAACATGTAAACATTCAAAAAAGAAAGAAGTTGTATTCATTAAAAGGCATGTCGGCCATATGAAGAGCTTACACTGTCTCAAAAACAAAGAAGTACAAAGTGAAAAAGAGCAAAGAAAAAAGACATCAAAACTAAGATTCTTCAGCATCATTAGTAGGCTGGGTCTGGATCTCGGAAGACTGCTGGGAGGACATCTCGGCCACCTTCTCGGCCGCAAGCTCAGCATCAATCTCCTGAAGGGTCTGATCAAGGCTCTTGTTGACAAGAGGCACATCCAATGATGCCTGCTCAGGGGTAGCTTCCTTGGGAACCTCTTCAACCTCCTCATCTTGAGTCAAATCTAGGACTTGCTCATTTTGAGGAGAAGACTTGGCCCCAGCAACGTCTTTTGACTTCCTCACCAAAACCTCCTCCTCGGACTCAGAGTCGTCGTCGGCGGATTGGCTTGGAGTTAGGGGGAATGGCAGAGGAAGGACATCGGCATTTCTGAGGGAGGAGTCCTCGAGGACATCAAGCCTTTTCAGCAAGGTCATCCAGCCAAGGGTGAAGCCCCTGTTGCATGCCTACTTCACCTGCTTTTCGTAGTCCGTCGTGACATCGGCAACCCCCTCATTGTAGCCCCTCTCGTCGGCGGCCTTGACCTCGGCCTCTTTGGTGGCCAGGGCGTCTTGAAGCGCCTTTTGGGCCTCGGCCGTTTTGTCCTCAACCTCTTTCAGCTGGGCTTGAAGAACTTTGTTTACCGCCTCAGCAGCACCAACCTTTTCTTCGGCATCGTCCTTGGCTTTGATAGCATCTTCGGCCTGATCCTCTAAGATTTTCATCTTTGATTGTAAGTTTTTATTAGTTTTCTGAAGATTGGAGATCTCCCTCTTCTTCTCGGCCAGCTTCTCCCAGTTCTCGAAAGACTGTACTGAGAAAGAATGGGCATGCTGGATGGCCTGCGAAAAAATAAAACAGAGCAGAGGTTATTACAAAATCTTCTAAAGTATAAAAAGAAAGAAAGAAAAATGACCAAATAAGGACACTTACTTGAACAGAGCGCTGAAGCATCAAAGCATAGTTCTCATACTCGCTCAACTCGGCGTTTCGGTCAAGATCGCCGGGAAGCAGCAGAGCAGTACTAAGGGCAACGTTGACATTGATGTCATCGGTGCTATCACTAGCCATAACTGGCTTATCTTCCAGAATGATTTGGGGGGCCAGGGGGCATCGTGCTTTGAAGACCCCGAAGTTGTTGCAGCAGATGACCTCGGCCTCTTTGATCGGATGGACTCGGATGGCTGCGCCTCGGCAGGCCTCTTCTCGACAGCAGATGTGGTCTTATCGCTCTCAGCCAGTTTTGAGATCGGCAAGGTGTCCTCAGTGTCAACCTAAGTCATTTTTGCCTTTGGCTGAGCCTTTTTTATCCTTTTCTGCTTCTGCTTTGGAGGTTGGGTTGGAGCTGGTTGAGACTCAACAGAGGATGGGATGCTGGCCAAGAGATCTTTTGCAACTGCTTTTTGACGGCCCATCTCGGTAGGGAAAACGGTTCGTCGCCGGCGCTGGCGCTGGGATATCGAGATCAGATACGGAGCCGAGGTTGACGGCTGCTCGACTGGATCAGAGGTTGATCCTTGGTCTGTCCGAGATGTGGACACGACTTGTGGAGTTGTGGCAGAAGGTGGAGAAAGGCTTTTCTTCTTCTTTTTTGGGACGTCGGGAAGAGCCGACTTATAAGTGGGGATGAAGTTAAGAAGCAGAGGGGCCTTCCGCTTGTGTACTGGAAAATCTAAGAGTTTCCTCAAGTCTTTGCTGGGAAATAAAGACTGACAAAAGCCCTTTGGTGGCTGAGGAAGAGCTGCAAGAAAAAACAGACATTAGAAAACGAACAAAGTATTGGAGACTTTAAAAACAAGTTAGTATGAACACAGGGTTCTTACCATTGCCCTCTACAAAAACTGAATAAGGAAGAGGGTAGAGATGGAGGTCCTCGTCTGGAGCAAACTCCCAGTTCCCCGAGGTAATGAAGTAATCGTCTCTCAGCTCCCTTGTTGGAGTCTGGGAGGTCGGCTACGATTTTATACTCTGTGGACCTCGGCTTAAGGTAGTAAACGTAGCCCGTATCTTTTTTAAGGCCACACATGGTATAGCAATATTGGATGTCGGCTAAGGTAATCCTAGCGTTTTCTTGTTTGGCTAAAGCTATGATACCATGAATAACTCGATAGGAATTAATGGCGAGTTGCATCGGGTTCAGCTTATAGTAGTGAAGTATCTCGCGAAAAAGGGTGTTGAGTGGGAGCCGAAGTCCGCACTCAATAAAGGCTACCACAGGGAAGGGCATGGAATCAGTTGTAGGCATGATGGAGTCGTCCTCCCCAGCCAACCTCAGATGGATGTCGGCCGGGATGTCAAACTCTCACCTAAAGTACTCTAATTTGGATGGAATGTCTACCCTATGCTTCCACATACCCATAACATCGGCTTAAATGAAGGTATCGAATTTCAGGAAGAAGTATTTTTGGAGGGTTTAAAGGACCTCGGCCTAAAAATGTACTATGGTAAGGGTTTGTACGGATCTAGAAGGGATTCGTTTTAGTTTTTCCTAAAAATTGTAGGATCTACAAACAAATCCCAGAACCTAAGCCTGTGGGAACAAAGATTGAAGGCAGTAATCTGGAAAAAGACACTGAAAACAGAAAACAAAGAACGTGTTTCAGAATCAAGAACAAGGGTGAACTACCAAGAACACTGTGACAGAGTGTAAGGGCACAAGGCCAAGAACAATGACAAAAGTGGGCAAATGTGTGTGCAGGTAATACTCAAGAACAGATTGAGCAAAAACAGAATCACGAGGCAATCATACTCAGATATATGAACAGATCAAACTAATCAGAGTCACAAGCAAGTTCGCAAGAATGACAGGAATTCAAGATATCTTCAAAAACTGAAACAAGATATTAAATCAGGAGAAAACAGTAACTCACCGAGAAGGGGAAGCCAGAGTTGAGATCGCCGAAGTCAGACAAACGGCGTTAGCAGAAGAAGAGCCTCGCCTGAGGAAAATAAACGGTGGTGACAGCAGAGCTTGAAAGCTTGAAACAATGGAGGATTTGAGAAAACTAGAGAGAGAAAAATTCAGAAACGATGAAAAGTGAAGAGACACAGAGAAGAAATATTGGTTTTGTCCAAAAACGTGAAAAGGCGACAAAAAGAAATTGATGAGCCAGATGGCGCAGACAGGCGCGAGACAAATTAAAGGCGTGCCACAAATACGATCCAGTAAGGGAAAGGCACGTAACGAAAACGGTTGAGTTGTTATGTATAACAGCTCATACGCGCAAGGAAGCTCTTGAAATTCTTGATCTTTAAGAAGACATGTCGGCCTATAATGATGATCTCGATTTAAGCCGATGAACTGGCAGGAAGTTCTAGTATAGGTTTCATCACCTCAGAATGCCGAGGTAATAGAACCTAGGGGGCAGTTGTGGGGACATATTTTCTAAGTACCAACACGTGGCCAAGGTGACGCCGACGTGTCAGCCTAGGTACCACGTGTCTTGGTCATGACGCCGAGGTGATCTCGGCAAGGCCGAGGTTATCTCCGAAGATATCGGAATCCGAGATAAGCGGATAAGGCACAAGAGTCCTAGAATAATGAGGGGACTCAGCCTGGATAAGGATAAAGCTCTTAGGGAGTTTATCTCTATCTATTGAAGAGTCCAGGATAAGCACTAAGCTAAAGTCCATTGAAGCTAGGCTTCTGTTGGGACAAGGATTGAGTTAACTATAAAAGAAAGGCATCCCCAATGGGTCTAAGGTACGCAATTTATATTCTGAACAGTGAGTTTAGCACTATTGATTATCTTTGAGAGATATACTGACTTGATCATCAGAGTAACCCCGGGTGGATGAACCACCGCCGGAATCTTCTCTTTCTGTTGCAGGTCAGCCAGGTGTCATCTATTCTGCCAGTTCTCTCCAGCTGATTACTGAGTTGGCAGTGTGGTCGGAAAATCACTCACACAATTTCTAATGTTGCTTCTTTTTCTTCTCCAAATAAAAGTGATTCTGTTGGAAATTCAAGACTGCCCAAACCAAGTGCCAAAAACCAATCTCTGGCCAAAGTACAAAGGTAGAATACAAATACGAAAATGCGCTCTGCCAAAGAAGAAAATGGATCAGTCGAGTCTCCCCTGATGTCCGAATCAAGATGTCTGGATCAAGAGCGATTGCCATGTAAATATGCTTTTCAATGTTCACCAAATTTATTTGATCATGATCATACTCTTCAATCCTGGCTTCATTTGAATTCTACTCGAGTTTTATTCAGTTTTTCATCGCATGATCTTTGAACAGTATTCATAATCTCATCAGTAGAAGTATAGGCAACACAGATAAACAACACCACTTTAGAATTATTAGCAGTGGCCACCATAACCCTCTGCGCTGCCTCCCTCACGGATTTGTTCAAGAGCTTCAGATTTCCAATAAAATGAACCCTCACTCCATAGCGGTGCACTATGCTTTCTTCCTTCATCAACCCTTCAATCTTTTCCTCCATCAAGTCTGTAAGGACTTGAACTTCTTCAGGTTTTCTCTTTAAATTGTCAATGTTGAAAGCATAGACTGTTACATACTTCACACCAAGCTCGTAGCAATACCTGAGCATTGATATGAGAGCCAAGAACCTGACCCTATGGCCAGCACTTTCAACCATATTCCACTTTTTGGCGTATCTACGGTTCCCATCCATGATGAAGGCAATGTGATTGGAGATTGGACCGACAGAGAGAACATAAAAAATGCAATTTTGCTGGAAACTACACAGAGAGTCAAAAAAACAGCCTTCCCTGGCTGCCTACTTTATCCATGACAGATTCAAATATGCAGAACATGAACTGTTCACAAGGACAAAGTTCCGATTGTCAGAAAAGCATAATGGTGCAATGGGAAAAGAAATCCACTCATGAGTTTTAATAAGCTTCGCAAAGGCATATAGCATGGCAAGGACATGGGTAATTTGGTCTATAGTTACTAGAAACTCAGCCAAAAACTGTTCTGGCCAAGTTTTTTAACTCATTGTTTTGTGTGTGTTTTTTTTTTTTTTTAGTGAACTTTCTCATATTTTAAGCAACTCCTCGAACATCCAAGATGGTGTCGAAAATTCTACAGAATGCAACAAGGTTTAAAAGCAGTTTATTTCACATTTGAATTGAAACTTTGACATCTCCAAGAAACCAGTGGAGAAAGAGGTGTGTTATGATAGCATTGTAAGATGCCAATGTTGATGGAAGATGGATTGGAAAGAAGATATTGGTTAGAAGATTCCAAAACAATTAACCAAACCAAACCAAACCAAACCAAACCAAGCCAAGCCAAGCCTTAAGTCCCATTAAATGGGGTCGGCTACATGAATCCTTTTTCTCCACGTGGCCTTATCAAAGGCCATTTTGTTTGTCAAATTAAGTAGATCCATATCTCTATTTACAATGCTACCCAACGTTAATCTAGGTCTACCCCGTCCTCTAATACTTCCATCTACCGTTACAGCATCGCATCTCTTCACTACTGCCTTTGTTAGTCTCCGTTGAATATGACCAAACCATCTCAATCGATTCTCTCTCAACTTATCTTCTATCGGTGCTACTCCTACCCATTCCCGAATACACTCATTCCTAATTTTGTCTTGTCTAGTCTTGCCACACATCCACCTTAACATTCTCATCTCAGCCACACTCATTTTATCTATATGTTGTTTCTTGGTTGCCCAACACTCCGTCCCATACAACATCGCTAGTCTAATAACCGTTCTACAGAACTTACCTTTAAGTCTATTGGGTATTCGTCTATCGCACAGTACCCCAGACGCACTTCTTCACTTACACCATCCCGCCTTAATCTTATGGGCCACATCCGCATCAATCTCTCCCGCTGTTGTGATAATTGATCATAAATAATGAAAATGTTCACTCTTAGACAGTTCTTGGTTCTCAATCTTCACTTCTCCTCTGCTTTCATTGTTACTGTTATTAAATTTACACTCCATGTACTCTGTCTTAGTTCTGCTTATTCGGAATCTTTTAGATTCAAGAGCTTTTCTCCAAATCTCCAACTTTGTATTAACTCATTCTCTAGTCTCATCCCCTAGCACTATATCGTCTACAAAAAACATACACCATGGCACGTCATCCTGGATATTTCTTGTCAACTCATCCATAACTAAAGCAAAAAGATAAGGACTTAAGGTAGATTCTTGGTGTAACCCTACAGTGATAGTAATTTCATTTGTCTCTCTAGCAGGCTATCTAATAGTGGTCACCACTCCTTCATACATGTCCCTAATCACATCAATGTAACATATTATCACCCCTTTCTTCGCTAACACTCACCATATTATATCCCGGGGCACTCTATCATATGCTTTCTCAAAGTCGACAAATACCATATGAATGTCTTTTTTCTTTTCTCTATACATTTCTATTACTCTCCTCAAAAGATAGATCGCTTCCATTGTTGACCTACCAGGCATAAATCCAAATTGATTCTCTGACACCTCTGTTATATCTCGCAATCGGTGTTCTATCACCCTCTCCCACACTTTCATTATATGACACATTAGCTTGATTCTTCTATAGTTGTTGCAATTCTAGACATCTCTTTTATTCTTATAGATTGGTACTAAAATATTCTCCATCCACTCATCTAGCATGTTCCTAGTCAACAAAATTTTGCTAAACAACCTAGTCAACCAAACAAACCTCTTTTTATCCAAACACTTCCAAGCTTTAATAGGGATATCATTTGGTCCTAAAACCTTATTTTATTTCATCTTCTTAAGTGCAATCTCTGCTTCAAAGTTCCTAATCCTGCGATAGAACCTATAGTCTTGATTTATCGTATTACTGGCTATTTCTTGCCCTATTACCATACCTCCATGTTCCTCATTTAATAGTTTCTCAAAATAGTTCTTCCATCTTTCCTTAATCTCTTCATCCCTCACCAATATCTTAGAATCCTCACTCTTGATGCACTTAACTTGATTAAAATCTCTTGTTTTCCTCTCCCGTATCTTAGCAAGTTTGTATACTCTCTTCTCACCCTCCTTACTATCTAGTCTAGTGTATAGATCATCATAAGCTTTCAACTTAACCTCTCTCACTACTTTCTTGACCTTTTTATTAGCCAATCTAGAGCTCTTAAGATTTTTCTCAGTTCTATTCTTTTGTCACTTGGGAAATAATCTACAAATTCATAATCATCCCATCCTACTAAGTCGTAGAGAGTGAATTTGAAATAATCTCTCCTGAGAAGGTCCAAACTAGAAAAAAAAATTTCTACAACCACCACTTCAAGAGCAAACAATATGAATGCAGGTAAATCAGCGTTACCAAAAAACATTGATATATACCCTACCCAATTACATTTTGGAACACACATTACATGATTACACTTTCGTTCCAAAATGAGAAATTTAACAATCCTAAGCAATTCCAAATGTTTTTTCCAATATATTTCCTTACGGTTTTGTAGGAGTCAAAGAATAAATAAAAATCAAATATAAAGAACCAAAATCTAAGGTAAGTGATTTGACATGACAAAACATAAAAAATAAAAAGTAAATAGAAAAAGGTCATAATGCTAATGCTTATGGAATGTGTTGCTACATGATTGATTTGGAGGGGAAAAAAAAAAAACCTCTAGACTAGAAGTACCGCGTTCTTGTTCCCATTCCACTCACCGGCATGATCCACATTCCAGATAACTTCAAGATTAATCTTGCGTTAGGTAAATTATAGTATGAGACAAAATATGTTATGCCTCATTGATGGTTATCCTCGACAATTTACACATCGGCTAGCGACATTAACAATTTGAAAATGAAACTAAACTGTCAGAATCATGAGCATGAAATGTGACTGATGATATGAATATTCATAAAATTGAACAAAAAATGGGTGTTGTTCCCATAAAGAAAAAAGAAAAAAGAACCAAAAAAGGAGAGCAAGACAAAAAGAAGCATCAAAATAAGGGGGAAAGGACTACCGTAAGCAAGGACTCTGAGTTCACTTGAAGGGCCATGACAATACCAAAATCCTATTATATAAGAGGAGGGAGGACAAGCTTTAAAGCTACAAAGAAAAATGTGCCCTTGGGGAAGGGCATGTGAGCACATTTACATCGGCGAGTACATTTAATTAATTTTAGGAATTGTATTTCTGTGGATATCAATTGAATATGCTAGTAGGTATGAGCGAGTACATCAGCGAGTAAATTTAATTAAATGGGCGTGGAAATTGTGGAAGACACTATAGCAAAAAATAGCCTAACTTTATAAATACATGGCATTAAGGACCACAATAACAGGTATGCGGATGCATAATACTATGCTCACCAAAATTTAGATGAGTAAATATTCACTCCTAACTATAAAAAAAGGAAAAGATATGTTTACTTTATAAATAATTAGTTTCATCATCATCACCATCGCTATCAGGAATGCCATATTCTTCACAATCCCTCATTTCAACTGTTTAAATTCACGAAACAATGTATACAATCAATCTACAAATTTTATCACTCCATATAATTTCCTCTTAGTGTACATATAATGACCATGCTACATATCCAAGCACAAGAATAAGATCCTCATCTATCGAATACAAGCCAGCACTAGAACAACGAAACTCATTACAATTTTCATGAGCTCACATAACAGAAGAAACAGGGACCGTTTGATATAACAATAATAATCAGCAAACATATATTCAAAACCTGCCCTTCATTGGAAGTGGTGTATTGAAGTTACGCTGATCGTGGTGGGAGTTGATAGGACTGATTTCCGTCTTGCCAAGGGTGAAGCGGAGATCGATGATTCAAACGCTGCTGGCCACGTCGATTAGCAGTATGGCGTGTAGAATTAATTCTAGGCTCCTTTGGTTTTTCATTGCCTGCATCAATACGTTCCAGTGTCTGCAAAACTTCTTTCATTGACGGCCTTGTTTTGGGTTCAATTCCAAGACAATTTAGAGCAAGCTGAGCTATTTGCAGTGCAGCTTTGGAAGGATATTTTCCTTCCAACCGCGAGTCCATTATGTTCTTCAACTTTCTTCTGTCAGTTAAGTATGGTTTGACCCAGTCAACCAGATTATGTTGCCCACTTGGTCGGTTTTGATCAACTGCTCGTAAGCTTGTTAGCATCTCAACCAATACAACGCCAAAACCATACACGTCGCTCTTCACATACAAATGCCCTGCTTACCCAGCATAGAATTAGTATAATGACACAATATTTGAGTGGGTTTAGTTCAAAAGCTTGGTTCTGATAATCATCAGCATTAAGAGCCTAAAGCTTAAAAAGGTTCAGAGATTACCCGTGGCAACATACTCTGGAGCAGCATAGCCAGATGTGCCCATAACCCGTGTTGTCACATGTGATTGACTAGCCGAGGGACCCAATTTTGCTAAACCAAAGTCTGAAATCTTGGCATTGTAGGACTACCAAAAAGAAACAAATATGTCAGACCAAGTTTAAGAAATCATGCTTGACCTTCCTAAAATCTTCTGATATATATATATGATACATTTTTGTTACCACTTCACTTTTTTTCCTTTTTCTTAACTTATTTTCCAACAACATAATGCGGTGGGGAAAAAAAAGTCTAAGCAAGAGAATGGGGAGAAGTGGGGGTGTTACTGAATGAGTGCAATTTATAAGTTGCTACTTTCAAATGGTTTATAAGAAAAGCTAAGAAGCACGTATATGAATGAGGGACACAAATAAATACAACACGGTACTGACATACTAACATGATAGTTTTCATAAAATTAGAACATGCCAAGGACACAAGAACAAATAAATAAATATTTGTGTATAGATATATATATGAAAATAACAATTAATTCTTCATTTTCTACTATAACAAAATAGAAAGAAATCTGTTTTTATATTCTATATATTGAAGAAGAAGAAAAAAAAGTGTGAAGAAATTAATATCTATTCCAAAAACTATCTATTAAAATTTTTTGGTTGTAGACTAAGTATTTCTTGTATTCATCCCACATCGGGCGTGAACCCTTTAGGTGAAGAGCAGGTAAGGTCCTCCACCTGTTTAAAAGTTAGACTAGTCCTTTTAGGGTGTGTGGCGTGTTTGACCCTTATGAAACCCTTGTTAGGTATTCCTCATTGTGTGAATACAAATACCCTTTCCTTTTCGTCTGATAGATTGGCTCACACATCTCCCAAGTATTCAAAATGTGTCAGGTTTAGTAAGAATATTCTAAAATCAACACGAAACATTTTTGTCCAATAGATTGGCTCCCGAGTTACTTTTTCAAACTTGGCATGAGATTTATGTGTGTCTAAGTAATGAACGCACATCTCCCAAGTATTCAAAGTGTGTCAAGTTTAGTAAGAATATTCTAAAATCAATAGGACACATTTGGGCACGTGTCAATAATGAATGCACATCTCCCAAGTATTCAAAGTGTGTTAGGTTAAGTAAGAATATTCTAAAATCAATAGGACACATTGCGGCACGTGTCTGACGCATGCCGAGCGTGTCCAACAAGTGTCAATGTCTAACATAAATACAACACCTTCTTAGAAATGTTTGCATTTCTTAGAAGAAAAGTACGACGTTCAACCATGAAACAAATTTTGCATTGCTTTGTATGTCACTCGGTGCTTAATTAATTGATTGAGTAAACTTACCCCATCAAGCAATATATTTGACGCCTTGAAATCTCTATATATTACTTGTTTATCTGATGTGTGCAAAAACGCCAGGCCTTGAGCTGCTCCTATTAGTATCTTAAGCCGTATATCCCATGGAAGTGGCTGAACAGCAGATCCCCCTGCACAAACCAAACCATAAGCCGTATAGTCAGCCAAATTAATTTGGTTAATTTAAAGAAGACAAAATCAGTTTGCACATTGCTAATTAACACTTGCACATTATATTAACATAAATCAATTATATTAGCTCTTACTTCCAAAAAGGTGGTTCTCCAAACTGCCCTTTTGCATGAATTCATAGACAAGGAGTAGCTCTTTATCTTCCCAACAGTATCCCAATAGCTTAACGAGGTTTGGATGAGAAAGCCTTCCTAAGAAATTGACTTCAGACTGCCCAAAAATTGAACAAACAAGTAAGCAGACGACATTCAAAAGAATTTAAATAGATGAAAATAAATTGGTGAAACAATTAGTTATCCCTAACATGAGAGCGACAAAGAGTTTTATTAAAAAATTACTAATACCACAGAACCCAAAAAAAAAATTCTAAGAATGCAGAACAGGTCTTGTTTGTATTCTCAAACCATACAATACCCTAATCTCCTTTGAAATGGTTGCAGATGCCAGGAAACAACTAATTAGATCAGTTAAACCACAACAAAACTAGGCAGCCAAATGAAAACCTCATCATAATAACTCTCAACTGAACCATTTACCTAAATTAATTTTAACTTATAAGGTCCATTTTTTTTTTTTTTTTTGGGTACTCTCTCTCTCCTTGTTGTTTACTCTTTCTAAATGAGAGGAAAGCAGGGTTTTCGGAAAACTTTTAAGCTCAATCACATACTGAGAAGGAAATTAGATAACAAAGGTGTTTCTAAGAGACCAACCTAACTTTCCTTAGCACCAAAAAAATATATATAATAAAAAAATAAAAGAAATTTGGCAAAAAAGAGAAGAAGAAATAGTTAAATTTTAGGCTTAGATAACACTCAGATTTGATTACATTATAATAGAAGTATCAAACCCTAATAGGTAAAGGCAAGGAATTGAAAGGCTATTTGGGACTTCTTCACAAATTATTCAGCAACTAATTGACTGAATGAGAGCGACCACACCATAAGTCGGTGGGCCTCTCTGTATCTGATCATCATCCATACAACATTGGTGGTAATCCTTCCCGCAGGAGAGTAGAAGAATCTGGAACAGAATAAGTTTTGAGTTCAAACTTAAACAAACACAATGGTTCATAAACCATTTCACCTATTTCTTGAGTGAGATTGATGTTAACAGTTGCAACTATTTGAATGATCACCTTGATGCCTATATAACGATCATAGATGGATTGGTTCAGAACAATTGAAGACCACCAAATATCTCACGCTTTCCATGCTTCCGATTTATCGACTCTCTTGTGTGATAAACACCCTCACGGGAACTTCAATCTATTGCCATTGTTTGTTTTACTTTCACTAATCAGTGTTAGTTGAATTACCTGCCACTCCTGAAATCCTTGCATGCTCTCAGAGTTCAACTTCTTGACAGCAACAACTGATCCACTACCGTTCTTGGATGTCACCTTCTCTTCAAGCCAACCCTTGTAAACTTTACCAAAACCTCCTTCTCCCAACACTGTATCAGTTCTGAAATTTCTAGTAGCATTCTTCAGTTCTGCAAAACTGAAGATCCTTAAATTGGGGGTCGGTAAGATCTGCCCATTGGGATATATCTCATCGCTGCCACTCGCTGCCGAGAACTGGCTGTTTCCAGAGATGTTGGTTTCATCTGAAGATGTAGTGTTGTTGGTTGTCTGAGATATCCCTACTGCTAAATACAACCATGAAAGTCAGAAAAGGGAAATCCAATTCCAATTACACAAAACCCACATAAGAAAGTAAAGTCATTAATGGAACATTGCACAAATAAAGAAGGAAGTAGACAATATTTTTTGTTAAAAACAGAGGAAATGAATTTATTATTATTATTATTATTATTATTATTATTTTGGGTAAGTGAGTATGTAGTACAAATGATTGGAAATAAATACATATAAAGAAAAGGGCATACCCAAAGACAATACAGACACCGATGAGAATCATGTAAAGCAAGCAAAAGATGAGAAACATAGAAACAATCTAGAGCTTGGTCTGCTGCTGAAATGAACACATAACAGGTACAACATGCAGAGACCATGAGCAAATATAGAAATAGCTGCACAGATAGACAAAGCAGCAGCCACAGAGCATATAAAAAAGCAGTCAAATTCAGAATCATGCTTTCAAATAAGGTATCGTCGGGGGTCATATATATATATAACAGTAAATAAAGATATTGAAAATTCCAAAATCTCGATAAGTTCACTATATGAAAGCTATATAATTGTTGTTACGAATTGAAACTATAACAAAACAGGCACGATGGAAAATACCTTTGGAACTAAATTGACGAGTAGAGACAGGGCTTGGGTTATTGGAAGGAGAAGCCCAGCAAATCCCCATTTTGAACCACCCACCACCTCTCTTACTCACTTTTCTATCTTCCCCTATATTCTCTCTCTCTCTCTCTCTCTCTCTCCCCTCCTGTGCCGCGTGAAAATGGCAAAGAGAAGAGAAAACAGAGCCTGTTGTTGGGGTTGGAGGGTTGATCTTGACGTTTAATGATCTGCCCACCTACACACTGCTTTGAAGACCTGTTCAAATGTCATATTCTTCGTCTTCTTCTTCCTTCTCTTCTCTTTCTTCTTATTTATTTTATTTTATTTTATTTTTTTATGACCAAGAACAAGAGTTCATTGTTTTCTAATTTTTCACCTTTCCGAGTCTCTGACTTTGCTTCGAGGAAAAAAATATAAATGTTTTTATGAAAGAAAGAAAAGTTAGGGATTATGAAATTTTTTTCATGAAAATGATCATGAAAGAGTTATGATCCTTGGATTACCTTGATTAGTGTGTGGTGCTTTATTCTAAGTGTAATCCAAGGGTCACAAAGCTTTCATGATTATTTTCATGAAATATTTTTTTATGATACCTAGCATTGCTGTATGAAAAAATATATATTAAAAAATTATATAAATAAGTGTGTAGGAAAAGATAATGAAGTAGGCCGTATGGGTTGGGCAGTGCAAGAGATGGGAAAATATGGTTTCCTTTTCAGGCTTTGATTGGACGATGTTGTTCGGCCCGTGAGGATCCACCATGGGTTCCGTTTTTTTAATCGGAACCGTTAAATATGTAGAACTCATCGAGTACTAGAAGTTTGTAAAAAATTAAGTTAATTGGATATCGATAGCTATTTGATCGTATTAGTTTTTTTTGGTCAACAGTTAACTATAGCACCATTCATTTTTTATACAAAACTGATTTGATCATGTAATTAGCGATATCCAATAGACGTGATTTTTTACAGGCATATATTACTAGACGAATTCTACATATTTGGCGGTTTGGATTGTTAAAAAGGGACCCATGGTGGCCCTCATGGGTCCAACTTTGCCATCTAACTTAATGAATTTACACATGTAATTTTTTTTTTTTTTCTTTCACTACCTTTGCTTTGACGTTAGTACCTAAAGTGGCGTGAAGTCAATTTGTATTTTAATATTATATATATTAATTTTTTTATATTTTTTTGATAAATAGTGATAACTTTTTAATTTTTTTGATAATTTTTTGACTTTTTTTAAAGTTTCCAAACCAAGCCTAAATTACACTGACTTCCCCTAAGATTTAATAAAATTGCATAAATCTCCTCTCAGATTTTTAAAATAACTTAAACCTCTTTGAGATTTACCCTAAGGTTTAATGAAATATAAAAACCTCTCCTAAAATTTTTAAAATGACAGAAACATCTCTTGAGATTTAGTTTTCAATTACACTAACCACACTTGAGATTTGATGAAATTGTCGAAACCTCACCCTAAGGTCTCTAAAGTGACTGAAACTTCCCTTGACATTTAGTTTTATATTTTTAATTTATCCACTATGTCCCATTGCAAATAAATAAAAATATATATAATTTTTATTTTCTTGTTGTGTGTGCCTCCTTTATCAAAAACCCCCTAGCATGGTAAAAAAAATAAAAAACGTTGATATCATTAAATAATTTAATTACATTTCTAATTTTACCCTTTAAAATTTTGTCCAATTACAACAACAACAATAATAATAATAAAATAATAATTCCTATTTTTGTCTTTTTGTTATGCTTGTGTTATTGTAGAAACCTTAAGGAGGTTTCTATCATTTTATAAATTTCAGGAAAGGTTTCTATATTTCATTAAGATTTGATTTGGGATAATTTATAAAAGTTAAAAAATTATTAAAAAAAGTCAAAAAGTACATATTATTTGGGGGAAGCTTGTGAAGAAAGCCTAGAGGGCAAGATTATTTGGGTTTTTTACTGGCCGGTCCCAAATTTTTGACTTATTCCCCTTTTAGTCCTGACTTTTGATCTTGTGCACCAACAGGTCCTGAGACTTTTTTTTTTGTACCGTTTTACCCCTCCCCTGTTCTGGCGCGTTTCTGTTTGGATTTTGCATCAAAATTTTGTGTTTGTGATTTGGATTTCTGTGGAAGTTCACGATTTGCTGCTGTATGTTCGCGATTTGTGGAGCTTCGTGATTTCTGATTTCGCGATTTGTGGAACTTTGTGATTTCTGATTGCTCGATTTGTAGAGCTTCGCGATTTGTGATTTGTGATTTGCGATTTGCGATTGCGTGTTTGGTGATTCTTCCTATTTGCGATTTTCGCGTTTGGTGTATAGTTACATTTTCTGATTTGTGGTGTTGTGGAGGTAGGTCAACTGGTATGTTTGATTTTGATTTCAATTTCAATGTTTTGGTTTTTTTAGTTTGAGTTGGTGATTTTGATTTTGTGGTGATATTGTTGTTACTCTGTTGTTTCTGTTGCGATTGAATTTGTGTTTTGATCATGATATTGAAAGTTTTGAGATATGTATTTGTTGATTGAATTTTATATTTTTATTTTTTTTGGTTACGAAATTGTGTTGATTGAACAGAGGTGTTGGTTTGTTATTTTATACAGTGATAATTTTATCACTGTGTATTTTGAGAGTGATGTTGGATTAAGTTTTTCAACACTGATAAATTTATGAGTGAATATTGGAATAGTAGTTAATTTTATCACTATATTTGATTTTGTTTGAGAGTGTTTGAGTTGTTTTCTGAAATGTAATTGTTGCTTGTTGCAGGATTTATAGTGATAGAGAATTGTTTGTTTCTTATGTGCAAGTTTAGAGGTGTGACATTGGTTATCAAGTATAATGATGGATTTAATTTCAAGGATTTAGTATATAAATTGTGTGCAAAGTGGAGTGAGTTAGTTGGTAGTTCTTTGAATATATCGTATTCAATGGCTGGACATTCTTCTTGTTGTCTAGAAAGTGAAGAGGATTTGGAGGTTATGGTTGGACTGGCACTTTCTTGTGATATTCATCGGATTGATGTTTTTGTAAAGTGTTGTTCTTTGGGTGAAGGTTCTATGATTTGTGATGGTGAAGGTAGTAGTAGTAGTAGTAGTAGTAGTAGTAGTAGTAGTAATAGTGTTGTTTGTGAAACTGATTTTTTGCCTTCATTTTATTCAAATCAACAGAAACCTTTGCTCTCCGATGGGTGGGTTAATTGTATGAAAGGAGTGGGACAAAGGTTTACTCAAGGAGTTGTTGAATTTCGAGATGCGTTGTCAAAGTATTCTATTCATTCCGATTTTAATTTTGATTTTGTTAAGAATGATAAGGATCGCGTCACTGTTCATTGTAAGAGAAGGGCTGATTTGGGATGTTTATGGAGCGTGTATGCTAGAGTGGAAAATTATAGTAAAGCTTTTGTTATTAAACAATTTGATGATGTTCATACTTGTGGATCTTCTTTTCGTACAATTAAACATGCTAGGATGACTTCAAGTATGATTGGTGGGCTAATTTCTAGTGATATTCGTAACAAGGCTTTGACATCGGTTAGTGAGGTGGTTTGTGATTTCAAGGACTATTATGGAATAGAAGTTTCTTATCGGCGAGCTTGGATGGGTGTTGAAAAAGCAAGGGGTCTTGTTTTTGGTGACTATTCATCATCATTTGACGATCTTCGTTGGTATGTTGATGCGGCTAGTGCTTGCAATCCGGGGAGTGTTTTTGATATGGAATTTGATATTGATAGTAAAGGAAGACATTTCAAATGCTTGTTTTTCGCTTTTGAGGCATGTATTCATGGTTTCAAGTATTGTAGGCCTGTGTTGATGCTTGATGGAACTTTTTTGAAAGGAAGACACAAAGGTTGTTTATTGGCTGCTACGGCGAAAGATGGTGACCAAGGTATATTTTGTGTGTATGTGTTATTATTATTGAAATAGTGATAATTCTATTATTTAGAGAGTGTTGATAATTGAGTATGGTCAATCTATTAGTGATAAATTTGTGCTGTATACTTGTTGTTAAATTTTTATAGTGATAAATTTATCTATGGCTGGTGCTAAATTTATATTTATACAATGATAAATTTATATTTATACAGTGATAAATTTGTGCTGTATAAATTTGATTTTCTTTTTGTAATCTTTTTTGATTTGTTACTGATAACTTGTATATATATTTTGTTTGTAGGTTTGTATCCGTTATGTTTTGCGATTGTTGATGGTAAAAGTTATGAGAGTTGGCATTGGTTCTTGTCAAAGTTATTAGGTATTTTGACTCCAGAGAGGGATATTGCGTTTGTTACTGATCGACATGGAGGTTTGCTGAAAGCTTTAGCTGAGGTCTTTCCGTTTTCTTCTCATTCTTTTTGTCTAATGCATTTGAAGACAAACTTGAAGACTTATTTGTCAGTGAAGAGTCGTGAATCAAAAGAGTATTTGCTTACTCTTTTTAGTAGATGTGCATATGCTCCTACTATTGAGTTGTTTAATGAGCTATTTGAAGAATTTAAGGGTCGTTGTGGTCGTAGTGTTGAGAGGTTTTTTGAGGATTTGCCTAATGAGTGTTGGTGTAATGCTTATTTTCAAGACAAGAGGTATGGTGAAATGCGCACAAATGCTGCGGAATCTTTTAATTCATGGATTAGGGATGAGCGCCATTTGTTTTCAACTAGTCTTGTTGATGCTATACGAGTGAAACTAATGGAGCAATTTTCAAGAAAGAGAGAAGTTGGGAATAAGTGGAATCGTATTGTTTGTCCTTTTGCAGAGAAAAAGTTGGAAGAAGCTTTTAATGATACAAAAGCATGGATAGTTAAGAAATGTACCGATGATATTTATGAAATCCAATTGGATCATTCAGTTATGGTTGATATTGGGAAACGTTGTTGTTCTTGTCGATTGTGGGAAATTGATTCTTTTCCTTGCAAACATGGTTTTTGTGCTATAAAGAGGAGTGGGAAGGATCTGAATTGCTTTCTTGATGATTACTACCGTGTTAGTAGTTATTGTGATTCTTATTCACATTCTATCTATCCGGTTCCTAGTATGTGGAAGCCAAATGTAGTTGTTGATGATGACGTTGTTTTACCTCCTCTTTGTAAGAGACCAGCTGGACGTCCAAGAACAGAGAGAATACCTTCTAAGGGCGAAATCAAGAGAATTAGATGCAGTAGGTGTGGAAAGATGGGAACTCATAATCGGAAGACATGTAAACAAGCTTTGCTTTAGTTGTATTGATTTTAATTGAATTTCTTTCTTTTGAGAGTTGAGAGGTGTTACTTGCATTGAATGATTGAGTATTTTTTGAAAGATGTATCATTTTGGTACTCGCATTGAATGATTGATGAATTTGTTGATCAGAAATTATATTTTTTGCTGATATTTTTACAGGATTAAGTTTCAGATATTTATATTATTTGATTTGGGTTAAATGTAGTTGCTTTTTTTTGGTGTTTGATAAAGTGATAAATTTATCACTGGTTGGTTTGGACAAGTTGGTGGCTTATTTTTTTGTAAGAATGATAAATGTATCATGAATGTGGTTCTTGAATTTTGTTATTTTGAAGAATGATAAATTTATCACTTATTGTGTGGGAAGAGTTGATGGTTTATTACATTTATGTCAGTGCTTTATAAATTTTTTACTGTCACATGCAAGCAAATGTTATTTTTTACAGTGATAAATTTATCATTGTATGGAGTTATCTAGTTTTCCCAGGAAAAATTTTCACAATGCAAAGGTGTAGATCAAATCTCTAGAATACGTAATTGCATATCTGCTGTGTTAAGTGCTTTAAAAAGTAAATTTTTTTAAATCGACTACGATGTTTATTTGGTTTTGCAACTAGTTCTCAGTCTGCATACTGTTGGGAATATCTAGAAATTGTAATAGTATTTTAATTTTCAACTTGGAGAATGTAATAGTGCTTGTGTTTAAATTTTCAATTAGGTAAATTTTTTTATTATTTTTTATAGTGTTTTTTTTACTTGAATTGGAAAAAAAGAATGAGAGGGAGAGAGAAATAGAGAGAGAGAGTTGCTGGTTTTTTTGTTTGAACATTGGTAAATTTATCAGTTTTCACAGTGATAAATTTATTAAAACAGTAATAAATTTATCAGGGTAAACAAAACAGTATAAAAATAAAATTTATTAGTACAGTGGCTCCAAACCTGTTATTAACCTTGAAATTCAACACAAATACTCAGATTAGAATCAATTTTTTGAATGAAACTTGGATAACAAGACTGACATTAAAAAAGACTGAATGTTTCATTGAAGCAAATTTGAGATTGTAACAAACAAGCATTGTCCATAGCTTTGACATTGTAACAACCAAATGATTGTAACAAACAAGCATTGTCCATAGTACGAAAATCATGAAATTATATGTAACAATGTAACAAGCATACAAGCAAAATGTATGAATATTGACATTCTCAGAACCAAATGATTCAGTGTTTCCTTTTTTTTTCCTTCTATTCCAGATCTGTTGATTATTACAGATGCAAGTCATCAATGTTTTCATCAGGCATTTGTTGTTGAGCAACTTGTTGGTCCGTCAAGAAGATAGTTAACATATCAGCTCTCAATTGATTGCATTCTTCCTTGGAAAAAGTAGGCATTATGTTGTTATTGGAAACATATTGCCTCATGATATAGCAAACAAGGATTCCACAATCAAGCCTGCAAAAATATTTTGAAAATAAAATATTATAATTTGGTTTCGTTGCTTTTTTTAATAACAGTGTTTTGTTGTTGATAAACTTACGATGTGTTTTCTTGTTGTGGGCTGTTGATGATGTTCTCAGTCTGCTGTTGAAATTTGTCAGGGTGTATGAGAGTTGCGTTCTCATCCTTTATGTATTTTTCAATAACCTGTCTTTGCAACATATTCATTTGTATAATTGTTGTATTAGAAAGTCAGTTGAAAGAATTAATAAGAAACCATGGATTTAAAGAATGATAAATACATTAGTGTATGAATTTTCAATATATAGTTAAGCATGGATCAGGATTTATGTATTGGATTAATGGTAAGATTGATAGTGAAAAGATTTTTACCACTTCATTTGCAGCATTGTAGTGTAGATCTTTAGGCATTGCTCCCCTTGGTCGCATGGAATTGTAGAATTTCCATGAACCTTCTTGAATGTCAAGGACAAGGATTGTCCAGTGAAAATTTTGGTGAATTGGGAAGAGAAGGTATCTTGCTTTCATGGCTTCAGGCATCATTTTGTTCAACATTCTCTTTCTTGCTTCCTCATCTTTTGTAGTGAACAAGTGCTAAAAAATATAAATAAAAAAAAATAATGTTAATTTAACTTTAAACTTTTTCAAATTAAATATGTGGTGAGTATGAAACTTTTTTGTCACTGTGATCAAAATTTTGTCAATGCATATCAAAATTTATCAGTGCATTGCATATCAATAGTTTCAAAAACCCAAAAAAGTGTCCAGAATTTTTTATCAAAGTCTGGGATTTACTCATACTGTGGCACCAGAATAACAAGGTCAAAATATATAACAGTGATTAAAAAATCTGAGTCAGAAATTCTGATTTGGTTTGCTTGACTTTTTGTTTCACATGTCAAGCTTTGAATTGGGAAACAGGGCCAATTGAAGAGGGAAGGTAGTGTCATATGTTTTAAACTAGTTAGTCAGTTAAGCAAACAGAGGTTATACACTGATGAAAAACAAAACAAGTGTTGTTCTTGAGTTTAGCAAACTAGTTACTTACATGGCAACTTGAAATGAATGGGAATGCTGTTGTGCCTTGTTTTTGTGCAAGCAAATGTTCTGCATATGCATCTATTATCTGTGTTGAAAACAAAAAACAGAACAAGGAATTAATATAAATGAAACACTAAAATGTTGTTTTAATGAGTTACAAATTTTACTTACAATGCCTGCCAAATCTTGACCCTTTAATATTTTGTCAATGTCGTTTAAGTACACATAGGTTGCATGGTGAGATCCTTGCCACACTGGCTGATCCTTGAAAAAAAAAGATTATTAGTGTTTGAATAATAATTTTATTAATATTTTTGGAATATTTGATACTTATAAATTGAATATGAGTTAATGATAAACAGTTGGCAAAAGTAAAGTACAAGAGTCAATAGAGAAGATTGTTACTTTTTTTTTTGTATTTGCCCAATGTGCAATGAGATTTTGCCTTGCTTTTTCTGGTAGGATGTTGAAAATTTCGTTTGAAGTTTTTTGTTTCTTCATTGCAGGCCGCTGTTCTTCTGAGTATTTGTTTGCCTCAGCCAATGTTGTAATTCTCTCATGGAGTATTTTGATTTCTTCATCTTTCCTTTGCATTTGTTTTTTGTGCTGATCTTGCATTTCTTTTTTCAGCTTGTTGAGTTGCTGCTGCAGGTTATCATTTGCAGTTTGAAGGATGTCCCTTTCCATTTGTAACTTTTGCATTTTGAGCATGTCATCCTCTATCCTCTCAAAAACAAGTACTTCTACGAGATTTGGATCCACTTCAGGCTCTTTGTGAACTTTGTTTCCTTCACTATTTTCTGATTCAACGGGAACTGTTTTCCTTTTCTTTTCAGGGCATATTTTGTGTGGAATTGGTTCCCATGTTTCATGTTTGCATTTGCCTTCAGTCAATGTTTGTTGTTCTTTTTCAGAAATTTCAGTCTGATTTTTCTCCTGAAAACTAACATCTTCATTTTCATCTTCATCTTTGTCTTCATCTTCATCTTTATCCTGAATTTTTCCTAGCAGCTTTCGGTATATTTTTTTCTCTTCATCTGTGTGTTTCAAATTGTTCTCCTGTATAGATGAAAATTTAAAAATGATTGATATGATACAAAGTTCAGAGATAAATTTCTCAGAGCAAATTTTATTAGTCAATTAGGAAAATTAAACGTACATCTATGATTGTTATAGCAAATTTTATCACTGAACTAGGCATAGTAAGCAAATCTGTCATTGTATATCAAAATTTATCACTGAATTAGCAAAAGTAACCTAATAAAGTAAATATAAGAGAAAATGTCTAATTCAATTTATTTGTATGGATAAATTTATCAATACAGAAACCTAATCAATTGTAGTCGAATATAAAGTAACACAAATGAAGTAAATATAAAATAAAACTCATGCACAGTTGATAAATAGAAAAACATTCATTCTGTAAAAGAATTGATTACTCAATTAGGTATACTAATGGAAATTTGTGACTCAATTAGGTAAAGTAAATAAATTTATCAGTGTGAACAAAAATTTATCACTGCATAAGAAAATCTATTGTTTGTTTAAACAGAACAAAGGTTAGTATTGTATACCACAATATCTTTTAGCTCTTGCAAGGATGAAGTTGCCAATTGCTGTCCCAAACATGTGATGTTCCATTTAGCAAATCTTGGGATTGCATTTTCAACATTGGGTTTGATGGTGCTTGTGTGTTCGCATATCCAGTACTGTTGAAGACAAAAAAATTGTTATAAACAAGTATTTAGTAAACGTAAATATTATAGTTCATACGTTATAAGTGAGATATTTACTTACCAATAGGACCATCACACATCCGGACACTTTATCAATTTCGTTGATGTTTCTTTGTATTGATTTTGTGAGGTGTTCCTTTGCTGCGTCACACCAATCATAAGACTTCATTTTGTCAATATCCTCAATATATTTCATGAACCCCCAACCAATTGTAGTTCCAGTACCAGGATATAACAACAGCAAGCAAATCAAGAGGCACACAAGCCTCACAACATCTTCTCTGTCCTCTTTCTTCTTGCTTCTCAAAAGTTTGGTTATCAACTTTTGGATTGAAGCACTTGTCATCCTATTCTCTCTTATTTTCCTTCTTTTTGCCAAATCTATTTCATCTTTTCTTCCATATACAGTATGCATCTTCTTTTGTCCACATGCAATCCCAAAAATTAACTTGAAATCATTTCTTTTCAACTTCAACTTCTTCCCTCCAATTTGAAATGTGGTTCCATCCATTTGGTATGTTTGCAAGATTTTTGCAACCACATCATCATATTTTATTGAATCTGCTTTTTGCACGCTCTTCTTTGACAATGTCAGCTAGAAGGAAGAAGGGAGTCTTTTTGAGTATTTGGAAATGCTCCTTTTCAAGTTTGGTGGCATTGAAGAATCTGATGAGGGATAGCATGTTTGAGCGATAGACATATTTTGCTTCATGGGCATGAATTTGATCACTTCTTGTTTTTCTTCCCTCAATTTTCTTCTTGCCTTTTCGTTGGTGCTGCTTTGGTTCTTATTTGTTTTGTTGGGGCTTGGTTGTTGTTTTTGGTTGTTTGTGTTGTTGCTGTTTCGTTTTTCTTTCTTCTTGTTCTCCTTGTTTTTGAGCTTGATTTGCAGGTTCATCCTTTTGCTGTCTCTGTCTTTTGTTCCTTTCTTGTTGCTTGCTTCTTGTTTCTCTTGTTGTTGTTTCCTTTTTTTTGTCTTGTCGCTTGTTTGTCTCTTTGTTATCATTCTCTTCTTGCTTTTGGGTTTTTGCTGTGAAAGATCTTTTTCCTGGCATAGATAGTGTCATGAGAGAGCTCACAACATCTATATAAAAGGAGGCTATCAATGAAATAGGCCAACCACGCAAAATTTATGAATATATAACCAAATTTATCATGTAATTAAGCAAAGAAACAATTGTTTTGAAAATTTTACAATAGTACTTGTTTTTATCAGTGGCAAATATGTTGCTACAGTAGCAAGATATGTTGAGTTTTGCAATTTATTTTCAGTTTAAATTGTTCAAAATTTCAGTCTAAGAAATGCTTCAGTGTTCTCATGTTTAGATGAAATATAATACAAATATAATTTTTGTGTTTTAAAAATTGATTCTAACTGTACTTATATCTTACTTTTAAAAATTTTACAATGATCAAAATAATGTAATAGTGTATGTGTTTTTATTTTCAATTTAGGTAAATTTGTAATTTTTTAATAGTGTTTTGTTTAATTGAATTTGGAAAAAATAATGTAATAATGTATGTGTTTTTGTTTGAATAGTAAGAAATTTGTCAGTGTTCAGAGTGATAAATTTGTTGAAACAGTGATAAATTTATTAGTGTAAAGAAAACATTATAAGAAAATAATTTTATCAGTGTAGTGATTCCAAACCTGTTTGATTTGCAGGTTCATCCTTCTGCTGTCTCCGTCTTTTCTTCCTTTCTTGTTGGTTGCTTCTTATTTTTCTTCTTGTTGTTTCCTTTTTTCTGTCTTGTTGGTTTTTTGTCTCTTTGTTGTCCTTCTCTTCTTGCTTTTGGGTTTTTGCTGTGAAAGATCTTCTTTCTGGCATAGATAATGTCATGAGAGAGCTCACAACATCTATATAAAAGGAGGATATCAATGAAGTAGGCCAACCACGCAAAATTTACGGATATACAACGAAATTTATCATTTAATTAAGCAAAGAAACAGCAACAACAGGTAAGTTGATATACAACCAAATTAAATTTATCATTTAATTTATCATGTGTGGCATATAGGTAAGTTGGTAATGTTTTTTTACCTTCAATGGATTGTTGCTGTTTGCTTATTCTTGCTTTTGCTTGTGCTTGTTTTTGAGATTGATCTGCAGGTTGTTGTTTTTGATGTCTCTGTCTTTTCTCCCTTTCTTGTTCTTTGGTTGTTGTTGCTGTTCTTGCAGTTTCCTTTTTGTTGCCTTGCTGGTTTTTTTTCTTTTTGTTTTGTTTCTCTTCTTGCTTTTGGATTTTTGCTGTTAAAGATCTTCTTTCTGGCATAGATAATGTCATGAGAGATCTCACAACATCTATATGAAAGAAGGATATCAATGATGGAGGCAAACCATGCAAAATTTATAGATATACAATCAAATTTATCATTTAAGTAAGCAAAGAAACACTGATAAAACTTGAATATATTCATAAGTCGTCTGTATCGATTTTGTTAGCTAACAAACAAAATAATTGAAACAATCAAAGAAGAATTAGAAGAATTATGACAAAATTTATTATGTAATTAAGCAAAGAAAGCTTATACAGTGAAGAGTTGTAATAATGATAGCAAAACGGAGCAGTCAATTGGGTTGGGTCAGATGCATGTGGCGATACTTGTGAAGGAATTCAGGGCAGCAATTCATGTGTGACATCTATATAAGTTGTTATTGTTTTTTACCTTCAATGGCTTCATCTACAGGTTCTTGTTTTTGCTTTTTGGTTGTTGTTGCTGTTCTTGTGGTTTCCTCTTTGGTGTCTTGTTGTTTGTTTGTCTTATTGTTGTCTTGCTTTTCTCGCTTTTGTCTTTTTGCAGTATAAGGTCTTGTTTGAGGCCTAGTTAATCTCTTACGAGAACTCGCAACATCTATGTCAAAGAGGTATATCAATGTATTAGGCAAAGCATGCAAAATTTATGGGTATACAAGAAAATTATCATTTAATTAAGCAAAGAAACACTGATAAAACTTGAATATATTCATAATTGCTGTGTATTCATTTTGTTAGTTAGCAAACAAAATAATTGAAACAATCAAATAAGAATTATAAGAATTATGAAAATTAACCTATTTTATCCCTGAGGCAAATTCAGCAATAAAAAACAAAAAGAAGAAAAATAGACTGAGTCAGATTCTTTCCCAAAAGAGATCAAATTTGTTTAAGTTGGTGAGTCTATTGAGTACTGTGTCATTCATCTTTACCTACATTAAATTTATGTAAATGTATCCCTGTATAGAAATGGAGATGGATGTTTAAGTGATAAACTTGTCATGTGGTTTGGTATGTGAAGCAAACTTATTAGTTGGTGTGATAAACTTACTAGTTGTATGTTTATTTATGTATCTATTGTTACTATTATGTATACTATGTATACTATCTATACTAGTATATTATGTCAGCCCCTATATTGGTTTGTTGAAACTTTTGCCACGTGGCATTTACCTAATTTTTTTTAAAAAAAAAACTAATCAGATTTTACTTGATGTCACACACACCTTATAGTATGGGAACAAACAGTCACAGAACCACACCTTATAGTATGGTGTAATTGTCAAATCTATAAATTGGTTTGAGTCCTACAACAGAAAAAAAGTTTATCAGGGTAGATGCCTTGATTTCATGCACTTATATTATAAGGTAAAAGTATTGCAAGGTTCTATTTGTAGGTTACATCAAGATGATGATTTGTATATTTAAATTTGGTGAAGATCATTGTGTTACCAAAAGAGAGGTGTAGTTTATAATCGATCAAATATCAAACAAAAAATGAGACAAAAAATTAATCCATAAGGTGTAAAAAAATTGCAATTTTTGAGAAATTGGGCATAGTGAAATAACCAAATAAAAAATAAAATAAATTATTTATATCAAAAGGAGGATACTAGTTATTATGAATCAAATATTAAACAAAAGTCACACAAAATTTAATCTATAAAAAATTGCACCGTTCTAATTAGTATTATATATGTGAACAAGTTATTTTGATATCTTGAACCCACTGTGTATTTTAGTTTCTTGAACCGACTCCCTGTTTTTTTGTTAACTGATTTTTTTTGTATCAAAAATTAAATATATATATATATATTTCAAAATTAACGTAATTTTGAACTTGAAAACCAACACCTTTATCAGTTGATCAACTAACATTTTACATATTCACAAGTTTTATTTTCCGAAAATGCCCTAATATTGTTGAAATTTTGCAAGTTGTAGTTCAACGATATCTAGGGTTTTTGAAAATGTGTTTGAATAGGGAGAGAAATAAGAGTTTCAGTTGCTTACGCTTTACAGGCATGTTTCCTCGAAGTTTTTGTTTGAATCGCCTGAGTTGTGTTGGTTGTTTTGCCTGAGAGTGGAAGGGATTCGCCGATGGTGGAGACTGAGAAAAACAGAGCTTTAATCGCATGACTCACGCCTTTGCTTCCCCTGTCTGGCAAATGTATTGTGTTAGAAAGTACTCTTTTTTTTTTTTTTTTATCGGTGATAAATTTAGAAAATGCTTAGAAAATGGCAAATATCTTTGTACAATAGGAAGATATTTTGAGTTTAGAAAATGCTTCAGGTTTCTCATATTCATTTTGAATTTAAATTCTTCAACATTTCAGTTTATAAAATGATTCAGTTTTCTGATATTCATATTCAGATTCAGATGCAGATGAAATATAAACATATTATATTTGGGATTGAAATAAAATACTTGTAATACTTGTTAAAAAAAATTATAAAAATTAAATTAGCTATCAACTTAAAATTAATAAATTACATTCTTAAAATTAAAAATTATACTATGATCTTTTAACATTCTTGAGCTCATGTATAATTAAGTAGAAATAATTTTTTTTATTTTTTTTTTTTAATGAATGTATTCTAAACATTGAATGTAATGAAGTACAAAACATTGAATATTTCATTGCAGCAAATTAAGAAGGAAAATGATCAAAACAATGCAATACTGTTTATGTTTTAATTTATGTAATTTTTTTTTACATATATAGTGTTTTTTTTTTACTTGAATTGGGGAAAAAAAATGTGTGAGAGAGAGAGAGAGAGAGAGAGAGATTTTACAATAGTACTTGTTTTTATTAGTGGCATATATGTTACTGCAGTAGCAAGATATTTTGAGTTTTGCAATTTATTTTCAGTTTAAATTGTTCAAAATTTCAGTCTAGGGAATGCTTCAGTGTTCTCATGTTTAGATAAAATATAATACATGAGAACATTCTTGAGCATTTTATAAACATGAGAACAGTCTTGAGCATTCTTGAGTATTTTAATAACAGCTAATTTTTAAATATTAGTATTTTTTATTGTAAAATTATAATATGATTTTTCAAAATTCTTGAGCTCATGTGTAAGTATCTACAAATATAATATTTCTGTTTTAAAAATTTGTTCTAACTGTACTTGTATGTTCTTTTTAAAAATTTTACAATGATCAAAATAATGTAATAGTGTATGTGTTTTTATTTTCAATTTAGGTAAATTTGTAATTCTTTTATAGTGTTTTGTTTAATTGAATTTGGAAAAAAGAATGACAGAGAGAGAGAGGTGCTGGTTTTTTTGTTTGAACAGTAAGAAATTTGTCAGTGTTCACAGTGATAAATTTGTTGAACCAGTGATAAATTTATTAGTGTAAACAAAACACTATAAGAAAATAATTTTATCAGTATAGTGATTCCAAACCTGTTATTAACGTTTAAATTTGACAGAAATAATCAGATTATAATCAATTTTTTGATTGAAATTTGCATAAAACTAGATTGATATCAAAACTTATATTTTTTAACAATATGGATAAAAAAGACTAAATGTTTCGTTATAGCAAATGAAGAACCAAAATAATCAAAACAATGTAATAGGGTTTGAGTTTTATTTTTCAATTTAGGTAAATTTTTTATTTTGTTTAATTGAGTTTGGAGAAAAGAATGAGAGAGAGAGGTGTTGGTTTTTTTGTTTGAACAGTGATAAATTTATCTGTGTAAACAAAACACTATAAGAAAGTAAATTTATTAGTATAGTGATTCATAATTAATTTTTTGAATGAAATTTGCATAAAACAAGACCTATATCAAAAGCCAGATATGGTAACAATATGGTGAAAAAAGACTGAATGTTTCATTGAAGCAAATTTGACATTGTAACAACCAAGCATTGTAATATTCATTGAAACAAAGTAAGAACCAAAATGATTATAATCTTTGTCCCAAATTATTCAAGCATTGTTGTCATTGTGTATTGTGTCCCAAAACTCCTTGTCTTCAAGCACCGCTTCTATTGCCTCATCAACGATTTGCTGGGTGTCTGTGTGTTGGTTAGTCAACAAAGCATCTATGATATCTGCTCTGATTTGGTGGCACTCCTCCTTTGTTAAGTTGGGAAAGATGTCTTTGTTGCAGACATATTCTCTCATGAGGTAACAAACTATGACGCCACAATCAAGTCTACGATGACATTGGAAAAACAAAGTTAGTAGTCATCAATGATAATTTTATCAATGTAGGTGTTTTGGTTTTCAGAAACTTACGAATGATCAACTTGTTGGGGACAATTCATTGCAATTTCTGTTTCTTCATGAAACTTGTTGCCTTCAATGACTTTGGGATTGTGATGTTGAAGGTATTTTTCAATAGCCTTTCTCTGCAAAATATATTAATAATTAATTGGTGTTTGACAAATATATGCATAAGAAAATTTGATATAGACAAGGGGAATGGATGATATCATAAGTAATTGGTGTTTTACCAGTTTGTTTGCCTCAGTTAAGTGGTTATCTGTTTGTGTGCTTGGTGTCATTGAATTGTAAAACTTCCATGAGCCATTTTCAGTGTCAAGTACCAACAACGTCCAATGCTTTTCATTGAAAATTGGGAAAAGAAGATATCTTTCCTTGATAGCTTCTAACATCATTTTGTTCAACAATTGATTTGTTTCTGTCTCATCCTTTGTGGTGAACAAATACTGTGTTTTGCAAATATATTAGTTTTTATTACAATGTAATTCATTAATTATCACTATAAGACTGGATGAATGAGAACTTATGCACTTGATTTAGACAAGGGGAATGGATGATATTGTAATGAAATATATATATATATATATGTAATTTACTTACATGGCATGATGTAGTAAATATATATGTTGTTCCTGCTTGTGAGCTGAGGCTGAAGTTTGGTTTCAGTTGCTCTTCTGTCATTAAGATTTCCTTGTATGCATTTATTGCCTGTTTTAAAAACAAAAACAAACAAGGTTAATGAGAGAATTATAATTTGGTATTACAATTGATATATGCACAAATAGGGATTTGATTTTACATTTCCAGAAAGTTCTTCGCATTTGACTATTTTGTCAATATCATCCAAGTACAAATAGCTGCCTACTTCCTTTCCTTGTAAGATTGGATAACTGCAAATGTGAAAACAAAATTTATCACTGTATACCAAAATTTATTGGTCAATTAACAAATCAAAGGTTAGGGGAACAAATTGAGCATGAAATTTTACTTCATGTATCAAATATGAACCATGAAATGAAGTACAGAACATAAACTCAAATGCCTAAATAATTTGACACCATATATGAGACAACATGAAGATTAGCAAGATATATCCCTCTACCAAACAAATTAAGTAAAATTTATCATAATGTAGCAAATTTTATCACTGTATATCAAAATTTATCAATGATTGAAGTAAATGAAGGTTATACATTGGTAAATGCATGACTATATACTAAAATTTAGATTCCAAATTTGGAAATTTTAGGTCCAATTCATGTTCTTACCTGCTGGTTTTTGTTGCCCAAAGACTAGTGAGTTTCATCCTTGATTTCTTTGGCAATTTGTGCAACACTGGATAGGAAGTGTTAATTTGTTTTGTTGGATGTTGATGTTGATGTTGATGTTGTGTGTGCTCTTCTTTTCTGGTCTTTGGATTTTTTTCAACCATTGGTTCTACTTGATCAACTGTCTTGTTCTGGTTTGGTTGTCTTTTCATTATGTAGCAAAAATTTGGATCTTTGTGCTCTTTTCTTGTTTCTCTATTTTTGACCCTTTTTATCATTGAGCTGACAAGAGGAGATGTTTTGGTAGTGGTGGCTTCAACTTCAACTTGGATTTGTTCTTCTTCACTGTCCAGGTAGAGATTTGATTCAACCAACATTGCAATTCTCTCATTAAGTAGCACTATTTCCACATCTTTCACTTCCATTTGTGTCTTTGCTTTCTTGCTTTGTTCTTCCATTTGTTTACTGAGCTTCATGAGTTGGTCCTTAAGCTCGTCATTTTCTGCTTGGATTCTTGCCTTCTCCGTTTCTAGCCTTTGGATTATCAGGACATTCTCTTCTAGTTTCTGAAAAGTATGTTCATTGATTTTGACATGGTAGATATTTCTTTCATAAGCAAGTTTCCTTTTTGCTTTCCTCATTTCAGCTGGTGTTTGATGCTTCAATCCCGAGGAAGTTGCTGGACCAGCTTTCTGTTTGATCATTGTTTCTTCTTCATCATTTTCTAGGTTGTCAAAAGAAAGCTCATTTGTTTGCATATGAACTGGACCTTCTTGAGTTTCATGCTGAAAGTTGGCTTTCCTTCATGTATTCTTTTTTAATTGCAGTGTTGTTGATTTCCTCTTTTTTGGACCAGCTGTTTGATTCTTGGGATTCTGTGAATTTCTTCCTGGGCTGAGACTGATTATCTTTCTGATAATTGGTTCCTCTTCCTTTTCGGTTAATTCAGTCTCCTGTTGTTCCTCAAAGTTACATTTTTCATCTTCAGGCTCATCATCTGTTTGTGGTTGCAATTGTTTGTATATGTTCTGTTCTTCAATTGTGTTTTTCAAATTACTCTCCTACATGAATGAAAATTATTAAAAAAAATGATATGAGGCAGAGTTAAGTAATAATTTATCAGTCGGTGATTCAAATTTATAGTAAGAATGGTAATTTGGTTCATGATAACAAGTTTTATGAGTGAATTAGCAACATTAAGCAAAATTTATAAGTCAATGAAGCTAACTAAGGGAATTTATAACTGTGAGCAAAAAGTTATCAGTGCATATGAATATTTATTACTGCATAGCAAAATTCATCACTCAATTAAAGAAATAAAGGTTAGACATTGATAAAAATTGTTAGACATTGATAAGAATTGTTTATTGAATAATTTCCTAGCACAGATGAAATGCCTAAATAATTTTTCTACGACAAATGTGACACCATGAAGATTAAGAAGAATTTATTAGTCTTGCTAAAATTTATCACTGCATAAAAAAATTTAATATTTGTTTAAACAAAACAAAGGATATGAATGGATACCTCAATATGTTTCAGATCATGCAAGGATGACTTTGCCAATTGTTCTCCGAGATGAGTAATGTTCCATTTTGCAAATCTTGGTATTGGATTCTTCTCATTTGGTTTGATGATATTTGCATGCTCACATATCCAATACTGTTGAGGACAAAAAAATGTTATAAATTAGTATTTAGTAAATGTAAATATTGTTGTTTATTAGTTGTAAGTGAGGTATTTACTTACCAACAAGATGATCACACATCCGCACACTCTATCAATTTGGTTGATGTTGCATGCTATTGATTTTGTAAGATGTTCTTTTGCTGCACCACACCAATCATAAGTCTTCATTTCATCAATATTCTCGAGGTATTTCATGAACCCCCAACCAATTGTTGTCCCAGTACCCGGATACAACAAAAGCAAACAAACCAGAAGGCACACAAGCCTAACGACATCTTCTACATCTTCATTGTTGGTGCTTCTCAAAAGTTCTGTTATCAACTTTTGGATTGAAGCACTTGTCATTCTGCTGTCGGTTATTTTCCTTCTTTGCACCATAGCTACCTCATTTTTTCTTCCGTATGCAAGATTCATCTTCTTGTGTCCACATGCAATCCCAAAAATTAACTTGAAGTCATTTCTTTTCAATTTCAGCTTCTTCCCAGCAATTTCAAATGTGGTTCCATCCATTTGGTAAGTTTGCAAAATTTTTGCAACCACATCATCATATTTAATTGAATCTCTTCTTTTAACCTTGTTCTCATTCAATGTATCAACCAAAAGTGAAAAAGGGGTCTTTCTCAATAGTATCAAATGCTCCTCTCTGAGTTTTGTTGTCTTGAAAAATTTGATAAGAGATTGAATGTTAGAACGGTAGACATACTTTGCTTCATTATCATTTATCTGTTCAGTCCTAGTTTTTCTTCCATCAATCTTTTTCTTCCCTCTTGCTTTGTGGATCTCTGTAGCTGGTTTCAGTTGTTCCTATTTAGGCTCCTCATTGTCAATGTTAGATTCAGGTTTAACTTTTAGTTGATTTTCACTTTCATGTGTTGTTGGCTCTATAACAAAGTCAACTTTTTCAATTTTTTTCTTCTTTGAGAAACTTGTTTTTCGACGACGTAATCTGTTATAATGACTGGCAACATCTGTACAAAAACATTGAGCATGAACATTGAAAATTAAGAAGAATTTTTTAACAGAACTAGTCATACTAAGAAGAAATCTCTCTGTTATGCAAATTAAGCAAATATATAACTGTAGAGCAAAGTTTAGATTCCAAATTGCTAAAGAACATCAAGTATGATGTTGAAGATGAAGATGAAAACAATTGTATAGAAAATTTATCACTGAATTAGCAAAAGTAAGCAAATGCATCATTGTATAGCAAATGAACATAAAGGTATGATTATTATGACATTGAGTATCACTCATATATTAATACTATATGGTACAGATTGAAAATAGCTTCAAGTCAAATTGTATCACTCATAAATTAATTTTGTAAGATACACATTCAAAATAGTTTGAAGTCGAATTTTATTACTCAATTATAATTATGAAAGAAGAAAGGAAGCAAATCCATAGTTATAAAATAAGAAGAGAAGCAAATCCATCATTATAACAAATTTTGTCACTCAATTAGGAAAATTAAGCAAACCTATCGTTGAATTGGGCAAAGTAAGCAAATCTGTTATTGTATATCAAATTTTATCACTGAATTAGCAAAATTAAGCAAATCCATCATTGTTTAGCAAATGGAGATGAAGATGTGATTATTATGAAGTTGAATATCAAGGATAAATTAATACTGTATGATACACATTGAAAATAGTTTGAAGTCGAATTTTATAACTCAATTACAGTTATGAAAGAAGAAAGGAAGCAAATCTATCATTGGAACAAATTTTATGACTCAATTAAGAAAATTAAGCAAATCTATCATGGTTATAGCAAATTTTCTCACTGAATTGGGAAAAATAAGCATATCTGTTATTGTATAGCAAATGAACATGAATATGTGATTATTATGAAGTTGAATATCACTTAATTATAGTTATAAAAGAAGAAGGGAAGATGAATACGACTCACGTTTGATTCGCATGGTTCTTGAAGATGAATGAAACAGGGAATATAGATCGAAACGGTGGAGGATTTGCTGGGTATCTGTTCGAAATCAGAATATAGATTGAAACAGAGCTGATTTGTTTGCAAACGATGGGAGATTCAGGGAAAATCTCTTTGTTTGTTTCGATTTCGAAATCGAAAATCGCAGTGGTTTCCAAATCGCCTCAGATTAGTTTCCATATCAGAACAATTGAGAAGGAGCGTGTGTTTTACGCGCACAGGGAGACCTCGTGATAGGGGTTTGGTTCACGCGTGTTTTGTGACATTGAGGGGTAAAATTGGAAAGTGAAATAGGAGAGGACTTGGTGGGTATTATTTTGTTTACATGGGACCGATTGGTAAGTCCCCCAAATTATTTTGCCTTTTGAATTCAACTATCCAAAAGTTAAAAAATTAAAAGTCAATAAAGGTAGAATGGTCATTTTGATTTTATTATAATATTTTATTACATATCTTTTCATAAAAAATTAAAAAGTCATCCTAACCATACATATTTTTTTCTCTACTTTTTTAGCCAAAAAGTTAAAAGTGCATAAATCTCAGGGGATGTCAGTACAACTGAAAATTGAACCTCAAAAGAGGTTTAAGTCATTAAAAAAACCTAGAGGGAGGTTTCTGCAATTTCATTAAATCTTAGAGAAGATAAGTGTAATATACCTTTATTTTTTTGGCTCTGGCTTTGGTCCAGTCCTTAATCGGACTGGACGATACTGTTGGGCCCGTGGGGGCCCACCACGGGTCCCGTTTTGAAAATCTGAACCGTTCAATATGTAGAACTCGTCGAGTACTATATGCCTGTGAAAAATCACGTTGATTGGATATCGATAGCTATGTGATCAAATCAGTCTTTTATCAACCGTTAATTTATTCACCGTCCATTTTTTTTTTATACAAAACTGATTTGATCACATAGCTATCGATATCCGATCAACGTGATTTTTCACAGGCATATATTACTCGACGAGTTCTACACATTGAACGGTTCGGATTTTCAAAATGGAATCCGTGATGAGCCCCCACGGACCCAACAGTACCGTCCAATCCGATTAAGGACTGGACCAAAGCCGGGCCCTATTTTTTTATCAAAATTCTTACCAAAAACTCAAGTAAGTCTGAGTCCTACATAGATATGGGTCTCAAATCCATGTTAGTGTTTAATAAAAAAATTTGTATCCAAAACACTTTTCAAAAATATTTTTTAGAAAATTCTACTTTCAAAATTTTAATAAAAAAATTTGATTGGTTCCATTTTTCCAAAAACATTTTTCAAAAAATTCTATTTTCTTGTTTTTTGTTTTTTTTGTTTTTCTGAATTTTTTTAATATTTTAAGTAATTTTTTTACTTTTCTAAATGCACCTTATTTAGATGTATCTAAAAAGTAAAAAAATTGTGAAAAAAAACATTTTAAAAATTCACTAAATATCAAAAATATAAAAAAAAAATACGAGAATTCAGTACATTTTTTGTATTTTTATGTATTTATTAATTTTTTAAATATTTTTTCACAAATTTTTTACTTTTTAGATACATCTAAGTAATGTGTATATAAAAAAAATAAAAAATATATTTAAAATTTTAAAAATATTCACTAGAAACAAAAAAATACGAAAACCAACAAATTCAGTTCTCAAAAAATTTAATCCAGAAAACTCAAACCAAACACACTGAATTGCCTTTTTTTTTTTTCTCTCTCTCTCTCTTAAGATCAGATGAGTTTTGGGATATGAATTTCTATTTTCTTTCATTGGTTCATTGGTTCATTGGTTCATGTCCATAAATTTGTTTTTGCTTTCATTGGTTCATTTCTATTTTTGAATTAACGACTTCAATCTTTTTCTCAAGTGGTTATGATAATAATAAGCAAAATCTTGTACGTAGTGCCACAAATGTAATATTTAATATAATTTATAAAAATTTAGGGTACTGTAATTGTTGGATGAGATACTCCTTAAAATTTAAGGTTGCGTTTGGTAAAACTTTTTAAATATGATTTGAGAATAAGATGTTTATTTTGAGTTTGTGAGTTTTGGAATTATGATTTAAGTATGAAAAATTTGTTTGGTGAAAGAGTTTTGAAAAAAGTTTTGAATTGAGTGAGAAATTTTTGATGTAACATATGATATTTGATACAAAAACTTACAATTCATAACCAAACATACAACTCAAAATTCTATTAAAGCACATAATTTTTTTTTTAAAATTCGAAAAATATTTTTTCCGAATATATAAAAATTAACATATGTCAATTGTAAAAAAAATTTAAAAAAATAAAAATAAAAATATTTACACTGTTCCGGTCAACAGCCGGTCAACTGGCCGGACAACCGATGGGACGACCGGTTAGTCTAAATTTTCTCGCTTCTGATCGAATTTTCACAAGTGAGTGTAGAATTATGATTTGAAACTCCTAAATAAACGTGAAGCGCAAATGATATGGTAGAATTGCATTTTGAGAATGTAACCAAATATAGCCCAAGTCTTTTTTGGCGATTTTTTTATTATTTCTTATAAATGATATTGTTTGAGAACAACGTTTTTTTAATAATTTTTTGATTTTTTAGATTAAAATATGAGATAAAATAAATTAATATGTTTGGAAAGATTTTTTAATTTTTTATGCAAAAATACGTAAAAAGTAAAGTGAATAAAAATAAATCTTTGACTTTTTGTATTTATTGATTTATTGATTTTTTCAATGACTTTTTAATTTTTATGCTAACATATTAACTCCCCAAACAATTCCTAAAAAGAATAGAAATTTTTTAAAATACGCGATTAAAAAAAAAAGTTGCAACTAATTTATATTTAGGGGTTGTTTGGGGTGTTCTAAATAAGTGTACTTTTTGATTTTTTGAACTAAAAAGTTGAGGAAAAAAATGGATGTTTGGGTTAACTTTTTGACTTTTTATGAAAAAATATACTCCATCCGTCCCAAAATAATGGTCCCTTTTGGGGAATCTAACTTTTTTTGTAGTACAATTATTGCATTTGAAAAAGTTGATTTTCCAAAATTATTCTTTTGATAGTATATTTTTTGGAAATATCAATGTCATAATTGTACTTTTTATATTGTTTATTAATTTAAAAGAAGGACAAAATATGAAATTTATATTATTTTTGTACTTGATTTTTTAAGAGGGACTAATATTTTGGGACAATGAAAAATGAAATAAGGGGCTAATATTTTGGGATGGAGGGAGTATATAAAAAAATTGTATAAATAGGAGAAGATAGTGTAGTAGGCCGTACGAGTTGGCAGTGCAGTCAGCTGGGTGAGTAAATGGGAAAAGATTGCCTGTTTTTCGGGCTTTGATTGGACGGTGTTGTCCGGCCCGTGGGGGCCCACCACGGATCCCGTTTTTCTAATCGGAACCGTTAATATATAGAACTCGTCGAGTAGTATATGCTTGCAAAATCACAATGATTGGATATTGATAGCTATCTGATCGTATTAGTTTTTTTGTCAACTTTAACTATAACACCATCCATTTTTTATACAAAATTGATTTGATCATGTAGTTAGCGATATCCGATAAACGTGATTTTTTACAGCCATATAGTACTAGATGAGTTTTACATAGTGCACGGTTCGGATTATCAAAACGGGACCTATTGTGGACCCTCATGGGCCCAACTTTACTATTCAACTTAGTGAATGTACACATGTAATTTTTTTTTCTTTTCACTGCAATTGCTTTGACGTCAATACGTTAATGGGCTAAAAAGTTGATTTGCATTTTAATATTTATATATTAATTTTTTTATATTTTTTTTTATGAATAGTGATAATTTTTTAACCTTTTTAGCAATTTTTTGACTTTTTAAAAAGTTCTCAAACCAGCCCTTAATTGAGAAGTGGATGGGATTGATAATGGAAAACTATAAATAATAAGAAGTTGGGTATGATAAGGAAATTAACAGCATAATCAAATGTAATATTAAAAGAGTTTAAGTTATTTACAGCTCTGCCGTAAATCTCTTGTTTGCGGTCAACAAATAAAACAGTGCCACGTTAGCTAATTCATTGACCACCTAAAAAATTACTTTGTTCTCTCTTTACCCTATTTCTCTCGCTTACCTTCTCTTCCTCCTCATCTCAACTATGGAACCCCCCATCTCTTCTAGCGGCTCCCCTCCTCTTTTTCCTGTAGCATCACCTCTTCTCCAACCCTTTCCTCAGTAAAACCCATCTCTCTCATCCTGTTGCCAAGATTAAATTTCTCCTTTGGATCTCAATGGAACCCGTATGGGTATCTTCCCAATGCCTAATTTAGGCATTCATCCATTTTTACAAAGTGGTCAGTAAAATAAATGATTTAGATTGTGAAAACAAAATTCGTGGTAGGTTTCACGGGCTCTAATAGCCCTCTCTAGTCTGGATTAGAGGGAATCCTCCTCCTTAAAATATATTTATGATTATTTACGTTAATTTCTATTATGCATTAGCAAATTTTCTACCTTGAAAATTTATATCCCTATGTCCATAAGGCATTGATTTTGGTATTTTGATATTTTTATCTCATCACAATATGTAACATAAATGTTTGAACAAAAAAAAAAAATCTTATATTTTAGGCTAGCATATTTAGCCTCCGTTTGGGAAGTGGGTTGGCTTTTTGACTTTTTTGGCTATTAGGCCTCGTTTGGCAAGAGGCTATTTTAGCCAAAAAGTCCAAAAGTTACTAAAAAAATCAAAAAGCCAATAACCCATACCAAAAAAGTCAAAGATTCTCCTTTCTCTCTACTTTTTGCACATCTTTTCGTAAAAAGCCAAAAAGTCATCCCAAACATACTAGTTTTTTTTACATCACATTTTAGCCAAATAGCCAAACAGTTACTAAATTAGGCTGTTAAAAAGCTTGATTTGGGAAGGACTTTTTTGAATTTTTGGCTTTTTTAACTTTTTTTTGTGAGAGAATAGTGTAATAATTATGAGTTGGATGTGATATTTTATTTGTTGTGGTTAAAATAGCTTATTTTGTCTTTTGTGACCATTTTAGCCACAAACCAACTTGCCAATAGTAAAGGATTTCATGTTGTATCTTGTTATTATTCCATGTTGTAACTGCCTACCCATTCATAATGTGCAAAATGATTGTTGTGGAAAGGAGTTGGATTGCCTTCCGTCTAGAAATTGAATTGGAGGGGGCTGCTTTGGATTTGTGGGCGTGGTTTTAAAGATTCGAATAATTTATTTTGTTAGATATTTTATGTATATTATTTATAAAAAAAATTAAGTCAATAATATAATTGTAACATATTTAATTTATTTCATTTGTCACTAAAAAATAGAAACGATAATTATGTTTTTTAAAATAAACCAATCATATTTTGTGAAAAAACACGATAAATTAAATAAATTATAGTTATTGGATCGATCTAATTATTTTTTTTGTAAATTATTATAGAAAATATTCAACCAAATGAACTATACAAATTATTAAAACAAGACCCGTATTAAATGTCACAAGCCCAAACAATGTCCTCCAATCAAAAAAGGAAGTGTCCTATTTTTGTACTTTATAAAATTGTCATTATCCTACCTTGATAGCTTGGTTTTATTTTTCCAAAAATACTTTTCAGAAAATTCTACTTTCTTATTTTTCGATTTTTTTTTATTTTTGTTTTTACTGAATTGTTGTAATATTTTAAGTAATTTTTTTTTATTTTTTAGACATACTTAACATCAATATACCTAAAAAGTAAAAAATTTGTGAAAAAAAACTTTTAAAAATTTATTAAATACCAAAAATACAAAAATAAAAAATGAGAATTCAGTACATTTTTTGTATTTTTATGTATTTATTAATTTTTTAAAATATTTTTTCATAAATTTTTTACTTTTAAGATACATCTAAGTAATGTGCATCTAAAACAGTAAAAAAAATGTTTAAAATTTTAAAAATATTCACTAAAAATAAAAAAATACGAAAACCAAAAAACTTAATCCAAAACACTCAAACCAAACATTTTACAAGGTAAACACATCATCAGTTAAACACATTATCAATTATCTCCTATAACCCTAATATAAAAGTGAAGGATCCTATGATTTAAACCAGTAATTATTATTTTGGAACACCACTTAGATTTGCTCTAGGAGATTTTATATGGACTCACCTGATTTTAGGGGCATGAGAGTTTTGTTTAATCATAATACATCATATGATAATTAATAATATTTTTCGTCAAATACTATTAAAAAATGTCACTAATTACTAATTTTCAATAACAATTTAAAAATTTTGTTACAAAAAATGTATTTCAGCAAGTCCTATTGAAAATAAGTTTTAATAAAATCGTCGCTAAAAATAATTTTTTATAACGATTATTTGCAGATGTCGTTAAAAATTGAGAATTAATGATTTTTTTGTCACGGTTTTATAAATTGTCGCTAAAACTTACAATTAATGATATTTTTCTGTGCGAATTTTTTAAATAGTCGCCAAAGTTAAAAATTAGTGACTTTTTTGTGATATTTTTTTTAAACTATTACTAAAATTTATAATAAGTGACATTTTTTGTAACAAAATTTTTAAATTGTTACTGAAAATTAGCAATTAGTGACATTTTTTAATAGCGTTTGATGAAAAATATAATTAATTATTATAGAATCTATTGGACAATAAGTCCATCTATTGAGACTTACACATAAATCTTCCAGAACTATAAACTGAGTACATGACTTTTGAACTTAATTTTTTATTTTATTTTATTTTATTTTTTTGAGAAATTTTTTTTTATTTATGAGAATCGAAAAAGTATATTAAGAGCATTTCTAATGGCAAGCTATTGGAGCTGTTGTTGCCATAATTTGGCAGTTGCAGCATAGCATTGTGCTCCAATGGTAAGAAATAACAGTTGCCAAATTTGAGAAATGCCAAAACTTATGCCAAATTTGACACAAGCTTTGATAGCTGTTATTTGTGTTAAATCATCAAGAAACACCTCATTTCTTCTCTTCATCTTCCCAACAAAACATCTCTCCCTCCCGCTCGCCATTTTTGCAAAAGAAACATAGAAACTGGTGTATTCAGTCGGCCAAACAGTTGTCCGACCGAACACACCAATTTCTATGCCAAAATGACAGCTGAACCATTGGAGCACCTATTGCTATTTTTTATCCATTTTCTACCATTTATTGTCATAATTTAACAATGATAATGCTATTATAACATTTGCTATTAAATATACTCTAAGATGCACATCAATAAGAGAATTAGCGAGATAAGCAAGGAGGGAAGAATGGCAAATCTACAAAGTATCCAAACAAATGCCTGATTTTGAAACTTTTTAAAAGTAGCTTTTAATTTATTTTAAGTCGCATCAATTCTTTATCTTTTTACACTTTTTTTAAAAATCAAAAATAATCAAAAAAATTAATTGTTAATTAACTTTTCAAAACAATTCAAAAATAAATTAATCCCAATTAAGGAGTTGTTTGGGATGATCTAAATAAGTGTACTTTTTGTCTTTTTACGAAAAAATGTACAGAAAAGTAAAAAAAATAATGTGATAAAAAGAAGATAAAAAAATAAAAAAATAAATTATATTGAAATTGCTAAACTTGGCCTAAATTGACCCCATTAAGATTACTCAATCAAACATACATCGGACAGCAGTATAGACCAAGTCATTCCTTGGAAAAGTTACAGAAAATTCGTGGTTTACCTCTTCATACACACACTATTTATTACCAATGCTTACTAGTCAAACAGCCGTGTATCATAGATCAGTCAATTTGTCAATTACCTCTCTCTCTCTCTCTCTCTCTCTCTCTCTCTCTCTCTCTCTCTTCTTTGAACGGAGCAGAAATTCAAAGTGAGAATAGCAATGATGATGTTGCCCCATATCCAATATATATATATATATATTCAGCTTCAATCACTCTCATATATATATATATATATGTAATTTTTTAAACAGTCGCTGAAAATTGAAAAATAGTAATTTTTTTTGTGATATTCTTTTTAAATTATCACTAAAACTTATAATAAGTGATATTTTTTGTGACAAAATTTTTAAATTACTACTGAAAATTAGTAATTAGTGACATTTTTTAATAATGTTTGATAAAAAGTATAATTAATTATCATAGAATCTATTGGACAATAAATCTATCTATTAGGACTTACACATAAATCTTCCAAAACTATAAACTGAGTACATGACTTTTGAACTTAATTTTTTATTTTATTTAATTTATTTTTTTTGAGAATTTTTTTATTTATTTATGAGAATCGAAAAAGTACATTAAGAGCATCTCTAATGACAAGCCATTGGAGCTGCTGTCGCCATAATTTGACAGTTGCAGGATAGCAATGTGCTCCAATGGCAAGAAATAACAGTTACTAAATTTGAGAAATGTCAAAACTTGTGCCAAATTTGACACAAGCTTTGGCAGCTGTTATTTATGTCAAATCATCAAGAAACACCTCAGGTCTTTCCTTCATCTTCCCAACAAAACATCTCTCCGTCCCACTCGCCATTTTTGCAAAAGAAACATAGAAACTGGTGTATTCAGTCGACCAAATAGTCGTCCAAACACATCACTAAGTTCTATGCCAAAATGATAGCTGAACCATTGGAGCACCATTGCTATTTTTCATCCATTTTTTACTATTCATTGTCATAATTTAACAATGATAATGCTATTATAGCGTTTGCTATTAAAGATACTCTAAGATGCACATCAATAAGAGAATTAGCGAGATAAGCAAGGAGGGAAGAAAGGCAAATCTACAAAGTATCCAAATTTTAACTTATTTTGAGACACATCACTTCTTCATCTTTTTATACTTTTTTTTAATAACCAAAAATAATCTAAAAAATTAGCTGTTAATTAACTTTTCAAAAAAAATTCAAAAATGAATTAATCCCAACTAAGGGTTGGTTTGGGATGTTCTAAAAAAGTGTACTTTTTGACTTATTGGCTTATATGAGTTGGGTTTGGGTTGGGTTTGATGTGATGTGTTAGAGAGGTGATGTGATTTAAATAAGATGATGTGACTTAAATAGGATAGTGACTTTTTGACTTTTTGACTTTTTTAATTTATGCCAAACCAACCCTAAATTGACACTATCAAGATTACTCAATCAAACATACACCGGACAGCAGTATAGACCAAGTCATCGCTTGGAAAAGTTAGAAAAAATTCGTGGTTTACCTCTTTTTACACACAATTTATTACAAATGCTTTTTAGTCCTTAGTCAAACAGCCGTGTCTCATGGATGAGTCAATTTGTCAATTACCTCTCTCTCTCTCTCTCTCTCTCTTCTTTGAACGGAGCAGAAATTCAAAGTGACAATAGCAATGATGATGTTGCCCCATATCCAATATATATATATATATATGTATTCAGCTTCAATCACTCTCACATATATATATGTAATTTGTTGTATACCTCTGACCGTATTTTATGTATTAATTCAAATCAAACCTTAAAAAATAATTGAATATAAAAAATAAAAATAAAAATTCTCCGGAATTAAATAAAATAAAAACAGAGAATCAGATTGTCATATTTTATGATTTTGTCAGTTTTTTGTTTATCAGTATCTGTCAAGAAATCAAACCAAAATAATTTATTCTTTATAGAAAAAAGAATAAAATGAACCCTACTTACTAGTACTAGTACTACTCCATCTTGATACCTGGAGGAAGTAGTCTCGAAGCTTTGGCTTTCTTGCCTCGCATGAAGACTGACTCTGTGTCTGTCTGTTTGTCTTACTCTCCCTCCCTCAATATTTATATTTAAATTCAAACCAAACAAGTCTCAGATAGCTTCCCTTCCCCCCCTTGACTCACTATTATGTTTTAATTGAGCAATGCAAATGCTACAATTTTTTTTTTTTTTTTTTGCAGAAACTAATTGCCTTCTAAAATTAATTTGTAATCTATATTCATTTTAAATTATATAAGATTGGAATTTAAACCATACATTAGTACATATTCTACATAAATAGCTTTTCAGATTTAATTTTCCAATTCTATTTCTTTCCCTACATTAGTATTATACACAATATAATTGTACCATCTACTGCATTGGATTATCTCTTCTTCTACACTCCCATATTGGTTGATTGTGGATTGTCTAATTTGACCTAATTATTATGATATTTGAAAATTTTAATGCTTTCCTACTAATTCACGCGCACACACAAACGAGATAATTAAAAAATATGTGGTGTTTGGGAAGCAAGTTCTCAATTTTTTTTCTCATTTTTTTCACTAAAAGACAAAAGTTTTACAAAACCAAAAAAACAAATCCAAACAAAATATCACATCCAATCCCATAATCATTTCACTTTTTCTCTCACAAACATCACATCCAACCACATGAAAACCCAACTATCTTTCCAAACACTAAAAATTTTTTATCTCATAAAAACTTACATCTAATAAAATCTACATAAAAACTCACTTCCCAAACACACACATAATAATCCACTGTAAATAATGTACTAATGTACGGATAACAACCAAATTAAATTTTATACAAATATATTTATTAAGGGTTTTGATAGAGACCCTCTCCAACCACCATTCCTACTACCCCCACACACACATGGCCGGTGGTGATTAGAAAAGGGAAAAAAAAAAAAAAAAAATCTGACCAATCAGATCAAAAGGGGGTTAAGGAGGTGGGGGAAAAAGGAGGTCTAGGTCTTTTTCTATTTTTTAATTATTAAAAGGAAAAAGACACGGATTCCCTTTTCCCCCACCCCTTGACCCCCTCTCTCTCTCATTGGTTAGATTTTCTTTTTCTTTTTCTTTTTTCCCCCTTCTCCTCCGATCACCACCTGCCACGTGTGTGTGGGGGGGGGGGGAGGGGGGTGATGGGGATGGTGATTGGAGAGGGTCTCTATCAAAGCCCCTCTCTCTCTCTCTTATTTATTTGTTTTTTACATGATAAATTACAAATATATTCCTTGAGATTTACTTAAAATATGAATTGTATATAATTTGAAAAACTACAAATACTCCCTTGTCACTATTTTTCATTTAACATAATTAATTAAAAAAATAAAATTTCTAAATAATCTCATATATAATAATAAAATTACCTGCATTATTAATTGAAATAAATATATAATATCATTTAAACTTGTTAATTGATTTTATAATTTATTAATATAATAGGTCATTTGTTATAAAATTTAAAATTTTAAGAAATAAAATATAATTTTTAAAATTATAGAGAGTAATTATATTTTAAACATTTTTTTTTTTTTGTGGTAATTTATCCTTTTATGGTGTTGAATGAATGAATGCCTTTGATTGGGAAATGTTGATGCCCACAGTCCACCTTGTACCAACCAACTAATATATAAGAAAAAGTCTACTGACCCAGACTAAACCACGCAGATTTTGCCGGGTGGAGTATATAATATCCTAACATAATAGCTTTATAAATAAATTAAAATAAATATTATTCAATTAAGATTGAATCAACGAGAGACGTATGCATTAAGGAGCTTTTGTTGAATAAGTACGTCTGTGTTCACAATTATACAAACACAGGAAAAAAACTTTTCTTTTTCTCTTTTCTTATTTATTTATTTTAATTTATTCAAATTTCAAAACAAACCTTCAAGAACTCTTCTAGTGACTGGGGACATGCGATGTATGGTTGCTTGATTTACCATGATTGTCATTTACTACCCATGAAACTGGTCTTTTGGGAACAATGGTAAAAAGTTAGCTTTTTAGTTTTTAAGTTTTTTTAGCTAAAAAAGTTAGCTTTTTTACTCAAAATAATCCATTTTTGCCAAAGAAGTCACCAAAAAAGTCAAAAAATCAACTTTTTACCAAATTTTCAAAACACCACATATTCAAAAAAATATTTACAAAAACACATTAATAGATCACAATTATTCTAAATGTGATTTAAATTGTACCAAATTTAAGGTTTCGTTTGGGATGTGCATTAGCTTTTTGACTTTTTGCCTATTTTTAGACTAGAGCTAAAAAGTCTCTTTTAGATTGGACTTTTTGGTTTTTTTTTTTAAACTTTTGTAAGAGAAAAAATAAAATGATTATAATTTGAATATGACATTTTGTCTTATTAAATTTTTAACCTATCTTATCTTTGTGTGACTATTTTAACCTTTTAATCTCTAAAACCAACATGCCAAACGAGAGCTAAATATACACTACACCATACGCCTCGTTTCAAGATAAATTCGTGAAATTTGATTAATTTTCTTCAAACTTGGAAAAAAGATTAGTGTCATTGAAATTTATATGGTGTTTTTGAAAGTCAAGGCGACGAATGAATGATGGTTTTGGTATAGGTCAATTACATGGTAATTTCTTCTACAAATTCAAACTAGCTTTTTTCTTGTTCAACGAGGCCCAAGTCGCACGTTGTGGGTTTCAATCGACCGACCCTACCCATTTTTTTTAAGGGAAAATTAATACAAAAACATCTCTCTAATTTTATGTAGTAGGAAAAATTTAGAATATTTTCTTTTATTAGGTTAGATCCCTTAATGAAATTTCTATTTAATCATATTAGAAAAATTTTAAAATTTCTTTGAGTGAAAATTAAAATTTCTCTATGTCGATACTGAAATTTCTCTGAGTCGGGTAAAATTTTTCTGTGAAATTAGAAAAATTCTCTGTGTCGGAATCAAAATTTCTCTTAGTCGAATTTTCTCTGTAAAAATATTGAAAGACCTTAACTACTGTGAAAATATTATATATAATTTATCTTATAAAATCTTAATATCAAAAATATTAAAAAAAAATCACCATTTTCCAACACAAAATTTCAAAAAGCCAAGCCTCAACATCATTTTCTACATTTTTTTGGCTTCACTTTTTCTTTTTCTTTTTTTGCTCCCTTTTTTTTAATAAAAACTTTTTTGACTTACCTTCCTACGAAATAAGTGTGTTTGATTTCAATTTTCTGAATTTAGTCTTCTAAAAATTGAGTTTTTTGTTTTTTATATTTTTTTTATTTTTAGTTAATATTTTTAAAATTTTAAGCAATTTTTTTACTTTTTTAGATGTACCTTACTTACTTAGATGTATCTAAAAAATATTTTTAAAAATTAATAAATACATAAAATATAAAAAATGCACTAAAATTTTCATTTTTTTTTTATATTTTTGGTATTTAGTGATTTTTTTTAAAAAAAATCACCAATATTATATTTTTTAAGTGTATTTATATTAGGTGTGTCTAAAAAATTTAAAAAATTACTTAAAATATTAAAAAAATTCATTCAAAACAAAAAATAAAGAGCAAATTACAGAGATGGTCCCTATAGTTTACTCGTGGTTTCATTTTGGTCCCTATACTTCTAAATGTATCAATTTTACCCTTGCAATTTTGTTTTTGGCTCGAAATGGTCCAATACTTAACAACCGTTAGACTTTTGGACGGAAACTCCCCATGTGCCTTGCACGTACACGACTTGCACAGGCTCTATGTTTCATCATGTTTATCAATCAACAAATTTGACTTTCTTGACTGTTTTTGCAACAATTTAATTTGTTCTCTAATATCATCACTCAAATTCAACTCATTCAAAGGGAAAACATCCAAAAGCGTTGAAATTTCTTGATTGAGATAATGAAAATGGCCCGAAATAGAATGGTTGTGAAGCAACGACCAAGAATTCTTTCGTTGAAACGGTAAAGCCCTCCTCGGGAACGATGCGATGAGCTCCACCGAAACCAAAGCTAGGGTTTCGACCAACGCCACCTCCGTCAGATCCACCGGTGCCAAGAACGCCTCCACCGACGGCGACCTCCTCTTCCTCAGCGATGAAATTATTGCCGCCAACGCCAAAGCAAATCTCCCCCCCCTCTCTCTCTCTATATATATTACAGTTTGAAACACTAGATCTCTTGAAATTTGTATCTCCATAAATAGCTCTGCAACAAGTTAAGATTGATTAGTTGAGTTTGAAATGAGGATTCTAAGCAAATATATGAATTATTATATGGAAAAAAGTTTGATATCGAATCACGCGTGATATGAAGAAGAAAAAGAAGAAGAAGAAGAAGAAGCGCAGAAGAAGAGAAATGGGTGGGAAGAAATCGTACCCTCACTAAAAATAGCTTAAAGAAAAATTTAATAAATAGTACCTGGAGCTGTTTGTCAATTCAATAATAGCGAAAATTCTAAAGATGAAATTGATAAAAATAAAAAATTAGAGAATCAAAAAGTAATATGAAACGCATACTTTAAAGCTGCTAGTATATTTTTTTTGGGAAGGATTTTTTTGGTTTTTTTTCACTAAAAGACAAATTGGTTACAAAACCAAAAAAAAAAAAAAAAATCCAAACAAAATATCATATCAAATCCCATAATCATTTCACTTTTTCTCTCATAAACATCACATCTAATCACAAAAAAACCCAACTATCTTCCCAAACACAAAAAAAAAAAAAATTCCAAAAATATCTTACAACTAAAAAAATCTACAAAAAAACTTACTTCCCAAACACCCGCTAGGTGTGTGTATATTTTATCTTTGGTGTGTGAATCTCAGGACTATTTAGTTGGATTAGATATGTATCCCATATTTGTTTTCGCATGAGATTTGGTGTCTGAAAATGATTATTTTCGTGAATCTAATGTTTGGTTGGATGGATAAACATTCAAAAGACTATTTTACCCTTATAATTTATAATTTATATTTTTTATTTAATATATAATTTTAAATTTGCAATGTATAATTTATAATTTAACAACACTAAAAAAATTTAATTTAAAGGCCATAATTTTTAATTTATTATTTTTAATTAAATTAAATTTATAATTTATAATTTATATTTTTTATTTACTATATAATTTTAAATTAACAACACTAAAAAAATAATTTTATTTAATACATAAATTTAATTTTTTAACAACACTAAAAAAATTTAATTTATAAAGCCATAATTTTTAATTTATTATTTTTAATTAAATTAAATTTATAATTTATATTTTTTATTTTTTATTTAATATATAAAAAGTACACGTAATCTTCTTCTTATCCATTCGTTGTTTGTTTAGTGGTAACCCCAGTTATTGCATGATGAGCCATGTAGAGATGGCCAACCAACTATGAATGGCTGATTTCTTCCCTTACAAGTCGAGTGCGTGCAAGTAACGCGTGGAATTTTTGTCCAAAAGTTTAACGGCTGTTAACTATTGGACCATTTCAAGCCAAAAACCAAATTGCAGGGATAAAATTGATACATTTAGAACTGCAAGGACCAAAACAAAATCACGAGTAAATTACAGGGACCATTTCTATAATTTGCCCAAAAATAAAATAATAGAATTTTTTGAAAATTAAAATTAAACAAGCTGATTTTTTTTTTTTAAAATTTTATTGAACCCAATTGTTTATTTATTTATTTAAAGATTGGAAAAAAGCCTGCTACGGCTTTGTATAACAGAATGTGATAATATCATTAATTAACAATAAAAAATTTCATATTATATTGATAGTAAAAATTATAAAATAAGATTATTAACAAATAATGAATGTTCTTAATTCTACTGATAAAAAAAAAGTGACTTGTCTCCGATGGCGGAATCAAAAAATTGAATCAGAATGGATACTTTTTAATTATAATTATAATTTTTTTTTCTCATAACTAGCAATAAGAAGATAATAATAATTTTTGAATTAATATTAAGTACAAAAACTTAAATAAATTATTACAAGAGTATTTTGCATAAAATTTTATAATTAATTTTGAGTAAAATCGAAAAAAAGTATTGTATGTAATTAGTGTATCATGAACAATGTAAAAACAGTCATATATTTAAGTCTTAAAATAAATTATATAATAATAAGATAAATCAAATTTTTACAAAATTTGAGTAAAAATTTCATATAATAGTGATATCACGTCATTATTGACATATGATATCACTAACCAATAGTAAAGCAATATATGAAGGGTGAACTCCACATGCAAATATAACTAACACTTTAATAATTTTTACATATATAAGATTAATTATATTTACATATAAATAATGATGGATATTACCTTTATATTGAATTTTTTTTTATAAAATTTTTATACATAAAAATATAATTTGTTGTAGTCACTTCATTTTCAATAAAACAATCACAATTGTTTTCATAAATTTAAAAATGCCCTTGATATTTTATTCTAAATATTATTTTTGTTTAAAATTTTATTTATATACATATATAAAATAAAAAAAATCCCAGCGGGGCGGGGGGCGGGGGGCCTAGGCCCTATGTAGCTCTACCATTGCTTGTCTCTAGTCCTATTACTATCCAATTTTGGACTGAGAAGACTCAATTTTGATAATCCAAATTATTCACTTATAAAATAATTGTAAACCATTCTTTAAAAAAAATATTATTTTTTAAATCCTACTTGTGATCTATTTTATATATATATATATATAAAAGCTAAATAAAAAAAAATCAAAAATCTACGCAATAAAATACCTAAAAAAATAACAATATAAATGATAAAAAAAAGAGAGCTCATATTAGGCAGAAGCCCAAAATTGAACTCTATAAGACTGGATAAAAATCAACTTTATTTCGATCAAAATATATATATATATATATTTATAATCTTCTATTTATCAATAGTGTTGTGGATGTTTCTCAGACGGATGTGAGACAACCCCATTTTGGGCTCCTAAATAAGTCTCTAGTTGACTATATGCTTCGAACGCCAAGAGACTCATATCGAAGGCAGTTTGTTGGAAAATGGCTTTTGTATAATCTTATTTTTTACCAACTTTGAGTATTAATTAAGGTAGGACCCAAGCGTTATTTTTAACGTTTCTAATTGAGTTCATGTTTAATGCCGCGTAGTGAATAAAACCGTGTATTTAGTTGCCCAAAACCATTTTTGGATGAATGAGAATTCAACGCGCGTTTTTGGGTTCGTAGAATGATTTTAGGTGAGTTTTTTTACATATTTGTGAAATGTGTTTGTTCTACATTGGAAATGTGCTAAACCCATTAGACCCAAAACTAAAACCACACGCGCACCGCCTCCGGTCGGTCGGCCTGGACTTGGGCGCATGTGCGTGATGTGAGATTGGTTTGGGCTTATCCGACCCAATACTTATCTTTTTGAGCAAAAAACATTTGTAATTTATTTATTTATTTTTAATTTTGGTTTCAAAATTCAAAATAAATTAGCCCAAATTTTTTTGCTTCACCCAAACAAATCCTAATCCACCCGAACAGGTTTGAACCTGTTGAATCCTTCCCGAACAAATCTGGAACTGTTCAAATAGTTCAAATAGATTTCCTATATGTTGAAATATGTCCGAACAGTTGCCTATCTGTTGGCACCTGTTCGAACAACTACCAATCTGCCTATATAAAGGTTACTTCCAGCAACTCATTTCATTCAATTTTTTCCTTAGAATTTTGTCATTCTTCTTCTGTTCTTCCTGTGCTCTTGCATCTACTTCTACATTTATATTTTAGGAAGAAAAAGAGAAAGTTTGTAACAACCCAGATTTTTAATTATTCTGTAGAATTTATACTAATATTATTTAATCTCAGTTAAGAAAATATATGATTTATTATATATTATTATACGTAATTTTGTAAAATAATATAATTATTAAAAGTTTAGGGGTTAAAATATAAATAATAATAATATAGATAATGTAAATAATAATAATAATGGGTATGGTATTAAAATAAATAAATAATTTTCTGTTAGTATAAGATAAAGTGTAATTTAATTAAGAATTAAATTATTTATATAATTATATTAAAATATTGGGTTAAAGGATAATTATATTAAATATAAATATTAGATAAGAACGAATCTGAGGCAGATACGGCAAGGATTGGGCTCGTCCACGTGTTGGGTCCCGAAAGGTTTCCCCTCCCTATTTATAGGAGGCGCTGATCAACTGGAAGAAAAAAGAGAGCGAAAAGAAAGAGAAAAGAAAAGAAAGAAGAAAAAGAAAAGAAAAGAGAAAGAAAGAGAGGGAAGAAGGAAAGAATGGTGGGAGCTAAAAGAGTTCTTGATAGTGGAAAGGAAGAGTAATGTATTAAAGTTAAGGTGAGTTATATTATACCTTGAGTCACCAAAATATATTTTACGTATGTTTTGACTTACCAAAATCTGTTTTATACAAATTATGTTTTTAATAAAAGTTATGTTTTATAAAGATTTCAGTTACGTGGTTTTATATCTGAACCATATTTGCTTAAAAGGAAACCCATGGATATATTTGTTTATACTTTAAAGAATATTTGGCTATGACCTTATAAATAATTATGTTTTGTAAACACCACCACGGGAGTCCCACGTCTTGAGGGACTTAAATAACCATTGGCCTCTGTTTGGTTACTTTGTGCTCCTCTGATCCATTGACCTCTGTTCTGTGCGGAGCAAAGTGCTGTGCGGAGCTAAATGCTACACTATTGTGGGAGCCACCTCTAGAATCCGTACGAGCCACCTCTTGAATCCGTACATCTGTTATGTGCGGACCAAAGTGTTGTGCGGAACTAAGTGCTATACTATTGTGGGAGCCACCTCTAGAATCCGTACGAGCCACCTCTTGAATCCGTACCTCTGTTCTGACTGTCACTTCTGTGACCTCTGTTCTGTTCTGTTCTGTTCTGTACCATGGTTATGGCTATATATTTACATAAAATCTGTATTTCAGTTTCTGCCACCTAAATGATTTATTTACATAATCTCAGTTTTGCTACTTAAAAGATTATTTGTTCCGACTCAGTTATTCTAAATGTTTTGGCCTAACTAACGATCCATGGTTATTTCGTGTCCCTTATACTCTTGGTATAATATTTCTCACTCTGCCATGTGCTTATAGTTTTTACAAATTTTCAGGGAACAACACAATTCAGAAATAGCCTTTGGAAAGTCTTAGATGCAGGGTTGCGGCATAGACACACACACAGTATTTTTATGATATTCCTCTATGTTAATATCGGCCTTTTAGTCAATATATTTTTGTAATAAAAATAGAAGCTCCGATGATTATTTTGGTACCCTTATTTAAATATTACTTCCGCTTGCGTTTATTTATTTGTTTAAGAATTGGTCGTAGGTAACTTTAGTTACTGGCCATCACGATACTTAACCCTTGGGTACGGGGAGCGGGTCGTGACAGAGTTACAACAGAGTTTTGGTTTGCCGGGCTTGGATTTGTAGTACTGCAAATTTAAGTGTTAGTCGTTGCATCCTGGGAAGTAGATGCCGGTAAACTCAAAGCACCGGAGCGAGGACGAAATCTACTTTAAGGAGATTGTGTCCAACACAAGCGTCGACATTAATTTCTGTAAGCGTTTAATTTGGAAAATAATTTTACATAATTATTTTCTGAATTATTTTATTTTATTGTTTATTTAATTTACACACACACACACCTCTGTGGTGTTAATAATCTTAAAGTAGATTTATATTTATTTTTATTTTTATTTTTTTGTTAGACAAACGAATATTTTGTTTCAGGAAATTAAATAGTAGTAATATACTATTTAATAATTTTTTTGATAACATAGTAGTAATATACTGTTTATCATTGGAATTTTGTTACAAAATATTATTTTTTATATTTTGTGCGTAAATTCTTTTTTGTATAAAATTGTAATTGGTACATTTTTTTTTTTATTTCGTCAAAAATATGACAACTAATAGTACGGAAACTGTTATTACACCGACCCCTACACCTATTGTGCCAGTGATGACTCCGGCAATACTGGTAAATCATGGGGAGAAGTTAGAAAAATTCAATGGCAATAATTTTAAAAGATGGCAACAAAAAATGATGTTTTATCTTACGACATTGAATTTGGCTTGCTTCACTCATGAAAAGGCACTAGCACTGAACAAGGAAGAAATTGATCGGAAAGTGGTTACCGCAGTTGATGCATGGAAACATGGTGATTTTTTGTGTCAGAATTATATCCTCAATGGGTTGACAATGCATTGTACAATGTGTATAGTGTCAAAAGCACTGCTAAAGAGCTGTGGGAATCTGTAGATCATAAGTATAAGACAGAGGATGCTGGTACAAAGAAATTTGTTATCGGCCGCTTTCTAAATTTTAAAATAATGGATTCTAAGACGGTTATTAGTTAGGTTCAAGATCTCCAATTAATTCTCTATGACATATATGCAGAAGGGATGGTTCTCAGTGAATCTTTCCAGGTTGCGGTAATCATTGAAAAATTGCCACCATTTTGGAAAGAATTCAAGAATTATCTAAAGCATAAGCGCAAGGAGATGAAATTGGAGGAACTGATTGTGTGACTTACAATTAAGGAGGACAACCGTGGTTCCGACAAGAAGTCAGGAAACCATGTCATGCAGCCTAAAGCAAATGTTGTGGAACATGAACAAGGGTCAAAGTTCAACAACAAGAAGCAGAAGCATGATAGCAATGGTCCCAAACAAGGATCCACTAGTAAAATCAACAAAGGGATCAACAACGGGTTCAACAAGAGATTCAAAGGCAAGTGTTTTGTGTGAGGCAAAGATGGATATTGTGCTAAGGATTGTCACATTCGCAAGGACGGAGAAAGTTCGAGCAAAATGCCAGCACAAGCCAACATAGCCGAGGATTTTTATATTTCTGATAGAGTGGTAGACATCAATCTTGTTGCAGTAATCTCTGAAGCAAACTTGGTAGGCAATCCCAAGGAGTGGTGGGTGGATACTAGAGCAACCCGCCATATCTGTGCAGATAAGAAGATGTTCATAACCTACAAAGTAGTAAAAAGTGGGAAACAACTTTTTATAGGAAACTCCTCTACTTCAACTGTAGAAGGACAAGGAAAGATTGTGCTGAAGATGAACTCAGGGAAAGAACTCACTCTTAACAATATACTCTATGTGCCAGAGATTCACAAGAATTTGATTTATGGGTCATTGTTGATCAAGAATCGGTTGAAGTTAGTCTTTGAATCTAACAAGGTTATACTCTCCAAGAGTGGAATGTATATGGGGCGAGGATACATGAGTGATGGGCTTTTTAAGCTCAATATAATAATTGTTGTACCTAATTTGGCTTTTAATAATAAGAACACATCTTCTGTTTATATTGTTGAGTCTTCTTTCTTATGGCATGGTAGATTAGGACATGTTAATTTTAATTCTTTGCATAGACCTGTTGGTTTAGAATGTTTATCAAACTTAGAATTTGATTCTAATCATAAATGTGAGATTTGTGTTGAGGCAAAACTCACTAAGGTATCATTTAATAAAGTTGAAAGAAGTACTGAACCTCTAAGTTTAATTCATACAGATATCTGTGATTTAAAATTTATTCAAACTAGAGGAGGTAAGAAGTACTTTATTACTTTTATTGATGATTGTACTCGATATTGCTATGTTTACTTATTCAGAAGTAAAGATGAAGCCGTAAAAGCTTTTAGGTAATATAAACTTGAGGTTGAAAATTAGCTTGGCAAAACTATAAAGATAGTGAGGAGTGACAGAGGTGGTGAGTATGATGCACTATTTGAAAAATTTTGTTCTGAACATGGTATCATTCACCAAACCACTGCACCCTATTCTCCGCAGTCAAATGGAGTTGCTAAGAGAAAGAATCGAACTCTTAAAGAGATGATGAATGCCATGTCGATTAGTTTAGGGTTACCTCAGAAATTGTGGGGGGAGGCGATTTTGTTTGCTAACTTTATCCTTAACAGGGTACCCCACAAGAAACTGAATCAAACACCTTATGAATTACGGAAAGGTCGACGACCTACCTACAATTACCTTAAAATGTGGGGGTATTTGGCTAAGGTGGCAATCCCTAGTCCCAAAACGACTAAGATAGGACTAAAAACTGTTGATTGTGTGTTCATTGGTTATGCAAATAATAGTACTGCATATAGATTTTTAGTTCATAGATTTGAAAATCCGGATATGCATGTAAACACTATTATTGAGTCAAGGAATACATCGTTTTTTTAACACATTTTTCCTTACAAGGAAACTGATGAGAAAAGTTCAAATAAAAGAACTTTTGATACTGCTATGGGTAACGGTGAAGATCATAATGATAATAAAGCATGTGAATCTAGACACAGCAAGAGGGCTAGGATCTCTAAATCATTTGGTCCAGATTTTCTGACATGCCTGCTAGAAAATGAGCCTCAAAATTTCAAAGAAGCAATGTCAAGTCCTAAAGCTCCATTGTGGAGAGAGGCTATGAATAGTGAAATTGAATCAATACTACAAAATCACACCTAGGAACTGGTGGATCTTCCACTAGGGTGTAAACCTCTTGGATATAAGTGGATATTCTAGAGAAAAATGAAAGTAGATGGTTCAATAGATAAATAGAAGACTAGGTTTGTTGTTAAGGGATACAAGCAGAAGGAAGGTCTTGATTATGTTGGCACCTATTCACCAGTGATAAGAATAACATCTATTCGCATGTTGATTGCAATTGCAGCTTTGTATAATCTGGAAATACAACAAATGGATGTTAAAACAACTTTTTTGAATAGCAAGTTAGATGAAGAAATCTATATGGACAACCGGAAGAGTTTAAAGTTCCCAACCAAGAGAAAAAGGTTTATAAACTTGTCAAATCCCTTTATGGATTAAAACAAGCTCTAAAACAATAGCATGAAAAATTTGATAACACTATGCTTTCGGATGGTTTTAAGATAAACGAATGTGACAAATGCGTCTATGTTAAAAATACAGACAAAGGTTATGTCATAGTTTGTCTTTATGTGGAAGACATGCTCATTATTGGAAGCAATAATGACATGATTAAATCCACAAAGAAAATGTTGAACAAAAAGTTTGACATGAAAGATTTGGGAGTAACAAATGTAATTCTAGGAATAAAGATTATTAGAACATCTCAAGGATATGCTCTATCTCAGTCTCACTATGTCGAAAAGATTTTGGAGAAATTTGGAAAGTATGACGATCGTCTTGCTAAAACACGTGTTGACATTAGTCTTCATTTGTCAAAAAATACAGGTGCAGGCATATCACAATTAGAGCACTCTCAGCTAATCGGAAGCTTGATGTACTTAATGAATTGCACTAGGCCAAATATAGCCTATGCTGTAAGCAAATTGAGTAGGTACACAAGTAATCTAGGATCCGATCATTAGAAAGCAATAATTAGGGTACTTAGGTATCTAAGACATACCCAGAATTATGGTTTACATTATACCAAATATCCAACAGTACTTGAGGGGTACAGTGATGCAAATTGGATATCAGATACTAAAGACTCAAAATCCACTAGTGGATACGTCTTTACCCCAAGAGGTGTTACAGTCTCTTGGAAATCCTCCAAGCAGACATGCATAGCAAGTTCAATAATGGAATTTGAGTTTATCGCATTAGATAAAACAGGAGAAGAAGCAGAATGGCTTCGTAATTTCTAAGAAGACATTCCAATGTGGCCTAAACCTGTGCCAGCTATATGCATACACTGTGATACTGAAACAGCAATAGGACGGGCACAAAATCATATGTATAATGGTAAGTCTCGACACATTCGTCGAAGACATAATACTGTTAGGCATTTGCTCTCACATGGAATAATTTCCATAGAATATGCAAAGTCAAAGGAGAATATTGTAAATCCATTGACTAAAGGGCTAGCCAGAGAACAAGTTTACTATTTATCGAGGGGAATGAGATTAAAGCCTATTACTTAAAAGTCACCATAATGGCAACCCAACCTAGTTGACTGGAGATCCCAAGATCTAGGTTCAAAGGGACAATCGAATTATGGATGACTTCACGTATCACTAAGGAGGTTTACTCCTACCCATTTCTATGATAAGAAGAGTGATACCTGTAACGTTAGTAGGATAAGCTTTGTTTTTAATGATTCTTATAGCTTGGACATCCAAGTGGGGTATAGCAGGATACTCTTAATAAGAAATCACCTATATGAGTGTGAACTGGGCCGATTCTGTGAGAATTGAGAAGGCTAAACTCTAGAGCACTCATGAATTACCAGGCATTGTTCAAGGCCATAATGAACACAACCATAAGAACTAAATTGTGTCTGCGGATACACACTGTGTAGTTTATTGTCTTGGCTTACATAAACAGCTGAACAGTTCAAGGCATCGCGTCCACTAGTTAGCCAGTAAGTCCAATAGGCTTTCACTAGAGGAGGTTCAAAGCCAAAAGTTACCTATCTCGATGTGGTGTATCTTCTTAATGTGCTCTTTCTTTGTCTGCATCTTGTTACATGTCCATTCTCGTAAATTCCATTCATGTGGGGGATTATTGGAAAATGACTTTTGTATAACCTTATTTTTTGCTAACTTTGAACATTAATCAAGGTGGGACCCAAGTGTTATTTTTAACGTTTCTAATTGGATTCATGTTTAATGTCGCGTAGTGAATAAAATCGTATATTTGGTTGCCTAAAACCATTTTTGAATGAATGAGAATTCAACGCGCGGTTTCGGATTCGTGGAATGGTTGTAGTTGGGTTTCTTACACATTTATGAAATGTGCTTGTCCCACATTGGAAAGGCTTAAGGTTTTGAATGGGTTTATATACCTTAGCTTGGGATACTTGGGATAGGTCCTAAGGGGTACCCTGGTTTGTGGAATGGTGAGGTTATGGATGAAGTGGGCTAGACCCATTGAATCCAAAACTAAAACCGCGCGCGCGCCGTCGCTGCCACCACCGTCCGTCCAGTCAATCGGGCTGGTTGGCCTAGGCGTGGGTGTGGACGCGTGGTGTGAGGTTAGGTTGGGCTTGTCCAACCCAATACTTATCTTTTTAGGCCAAAAACATTTGTAATTTATTTATTTATTTTTAATTTTGGTTTCAACATTCAAAATAAATTGGTCCAAAATTTTTTCCTTCACCCAAACAGATCCTAACCCACCCGAATAGGTTTGAACTTGTTGAATCCTTCATGGACAGATCTGGAACTGAGTTCAAATAGATTTCCTATCTGTTGAAATCTGTCCGAATAGTTTCCTATCTGTTGGCACCTGTTCGAACAGCCACTAATCTGCTTATATAAAGGTTACTTCCAACAATTCATTTTATTCAATTTTTTCCTTAGAATTTCGTCATTCTTCTTCTATTCTTCCTGTGCTCTTGCATCTGTTTCTGTATTTATATTTTAAGAAAAAAAAAAGAAAGAGTTACAACAGAGTTTTGGTTTGCCAGGCTTGGATTTGTAGTGCTGCAAATTTAAGTGTTAGTCATTGCATCTTGGGAAGTTGACGTCGGTAAACTCGAAGCACTGGAGTGAGGGCGAAATCGACTTTAAGGAGATTGTGTTCAACACAAGCCTCGACATTAATTTCTGTAAGCGTTTAATTTGAAAATTAATTTTATATAATTATTTTCTGAATTATTTTATTTTATTATTTATTTAATTTATACATTTAATTTACACACATACACACACACACACCTCTGTAGGGTTAACTGTTCTTATAGATGGCGCCAAATGAAACTACCAACCTAACGTCACTAGCACAATATTGTCCGCAATGTGGTAAGTTCCCAGTTGACTAGATTCGAATGCTAAGGGCCTCACATCGGAGGGAGTTCTCACAGACGGCGCCAAATGAAGCTGCCAATTCAACTCCACTAGCACAATATTGTTCGTTTTGGTCGGAGCCTCACGGTTTTGTTCTTCTTTAAAATAGGCCTTATGCTAGTTAGGAGGAGTTAGTCAACTTATTAAGTGGGTTGTGGATGTCTCTCAGACCGATATGGGACAAACCCATTTCAAACTCCCACAACTATATTACCATTAAAATATTTATTCCAAATTTAATTCTAGAAATACTACCAAAAAAACTAATAATAATAAAATTTTCAAATTTTCAATAGTGATTCCACAACTACTATTTTAGCTATACATCACTAATTTACAATTTTTAATAAATTTATAAGAATTTTTTTCGTCCAGTTGTGATTTGATTATCCTTGTTAGAGGAAAATCCTATTGATTAAATTGATTGATTGAAGATCCTTGATTATTGATTGATTGAAGATCATTGATTACCACATAGAAATATCTTCTAAGTTTAGCTTCCTTCCTAGTTTAGCTTTTTTGTATATAATTTCATAGTTTAGCTCCTCAGTATAAAAAGGACTCTGTATCTTTGTAAAGAATATATAACATTGATAAAGAATTTTCTCCTAAAGTGGACATGGTATCAGAACAATTAAAATTATAGCTCTAATATCTTATTTCTTTAATCACCCTCTTTTCTTTTTCATCAAAATTGGACACAGCTTTTGATTTTTTTGAAGCCCTCTAATTTTTTCTTTATCAACCTATTATAGGAGATGACAGTGCCTTTTCCAGTCCCAAACTCAAAAAAGGGCTTGACCTATCAAGCCGTTATTACTTCATCACTCGGATACTTCCGCTACCAAGCTTTGCTCATAACTACTAGATGGAAAAAATTGGGCAGCATGGAGTAGATCCATTGAAATTGCTCTTTTTGTTAAAAACAAATTAGGCTTTGTTATTGAAAAATTCAAAAAGCCTTCCAAGTCTACCAATCCAGATGAGTTTGACCTATGAGAAAAGGCCAACCATATGCTGATCTCATGGTTTTCTCATTCGGTTTCACTAAATTTAATTCCAATTGTGCTTTTTTCTCCCACAACTCAACGCGTTTGGGAGGATTTTGAAGCCCGTTTCGCTCAAGATAATCTACCCTGAATATTTCAAATCAAACGTTCCATTGGATTACCTGTTTAGGGAACCATATCAGTTGCAAACTACTACACAAAGCTACGTGGATTTTGGGATGAGTTAGACTGTTATTGCCTTCTTTCTACATGCAACTGTTGTCAATGTGGTAAAGGTAGTAAAAGGAATTCATATCATAATGAGGATTGTTTTATGCAATTTCTCATGGGGCTCAACGATACTTACAATTCCATTCGAGGCCAAATACAACTTCTAAAGCCAATACCTGATATTCGAGAAGCTTACAACATGGTGATCCAGAACGAAAAACAATAATTCACTCATCGAAAATTTCTCAGTTGCAGCGGCTGTGCGATTTTCTAAAGGCTTCAATTCAAACAACAGATTCTCTGGTGACTTATCTTTTTTGCCTTCCAATTCCAATATTGAAGGATTATTTTGCAGATATTGCAAAAAGGATTGAAAATTGTTATAAGTTGTATGGATTTCCACTTGGGCACCCACGGCATGATCCCAATTTTAAATCAAAAGGCAATTGTTCAAGACACCATAATCAGCAACATGGTGCCTGATCCAATCCTATTGTTACGCATGCCGTATCTCTCGATGGTTCCACCTCGTCTCTTCCAGGACTTTTTACTGAACAATATTAACAGTTGACCGCGACCATGGAAAATGCACTACACTTGTCCAAAGGTAATAATGATGTTTATGCAAATGTCACAGGTTTGTGTAATCATCCCTCTATTAATTCTATGTCCTTGAATTTCTAAATTTTAGACAGTGGTGCCACGAACCATATTACTTATGATTCTTCTTTATTTGTTAATTCTCATCCACCTCACACACCTTGTGTTAATTTACCCACTGGTTCCACCGTACCCATCAACTCTGCTGGCACACTCTTCTTCAACAAAGATGTTGTTTTAAAAGATGTTTTTCATTTGCCTCATTTTCGATTAAATCTTTTGTTTTCCAGTAACATTACCAAATCCTTAAACTGTTGCGTGATTTTGTTTCCAGATTTCTGTGTTTTGCAGGACTTGGCTATGGGGAGGATGATTGGTTGGGGTAAGCAAAGTGGCGGCCTCTATTATATGTCCCTAGATCGCACCTTGCCTACTACTTGCCATACTACTCATCTTGATGCTACCTGGCACCATCGCCTTGGCCACCCATCACCTGCCTATCTGCATCTCATTTCTAAGTCAAATTCTAATATTTATGTTCCTTTTGAAATTTTTGTAATATTTGTCCTCTGGCCAAACAAACTAGATTACCATTTCCATAAAGTTCTATTTCTTCTACCTTCCCTTTTCAATTAATTCATTGTGATATTTGGGGTCCACATAGACATCAAACACATTCCGGTGCTCTTTATTTTTTAACCATTGTGGATGATTTTACTCGTTGTACATTGTTATTTCTTATGTCTCATAAATTTGATGCTCCTCTATTACTTAAATCTTTTTTCACCTTTGTTCACAACCAATTTAACACACACATTAAAATATTTTGAAGCGACAATGGTAGTGAATTTCTTTCTCTACGATCATTTTTTACAACTCAAGGTGTTGAATTTTAGCGCTCTTGCGTCTCCACTCCACAACAAAATGGAGTTGTAGAGCGTAAGCACGGTCATATCTTGCAAGTTGCTCATGCTCTTCTTTCTAGTCTAATCTGCCCATTCATTTTTGGTTGACAGTGTTACCACAACTGTTTATTTAATCAATCGCTTGCCTACTCAACTCCTTTCTTTCATTACACCTTTTGAGCGCTTGTATGGTCATCCATCTACTTATGACCATCTTTGTGTTTTTGGATGTCTATGTTATGCTACTATTGTCCAACATGTTTCTAAACTCGCTCCTCGAGCTAGGTATTGCATTTGTTTGGGCTATCCTACTGGATAGAAGGGTTACAAACTGTTAGATCTAGATTTCCACCAAATTTTTGTTAGTAGGGATGTCTATTTTCATGAACATATTTTTCCCTATCAAGGGACTTCTTCTCCGCTACACCACCCTTTTATCCAATTCTATTTATTTACTTACCCCCGATATACCAACCCCTCCACCAGCTCTAATCTATTCCTCCACCAATTCCATAATTGATTCCTCATCCGATCAGTCTACCAATACTCCACAAATCATTCAACCGCTTACAGTACCAGACTCACTCCCTTCTACTACTACTTCCACCCCAACCAATGCTCTTCGTCACTCAACCAAACCTCACAGCCAACTTGCGTGGCATGCTGATTATCAAATACACTTTCCCCATACTACTTCTTCACTATCATTCCCATGTCGAACCCAAGGTACAAGGCACCCTCTCTCTAATTCTCTCTCTTATTCATGTCTTTCTCCTACTCATTATTCTTTTCTTACTTTTATTTCTGGTTGTCTTGAGCCAACTAACTATGATCAGGCAATTCTTGACCCGAAATGAATGGATGTTATGCATGCTGAACTTGATGCCCTTGCTCGCAATAATACTTGGTCTCTTGTTTCTTTACCTGTTGGTCACCACCCCATTGGCTACAAACGGGTTTACAAGATCAAATACAACTCTGACAGGTCTATTGAACGTTACATGGCTCGCCTCGCTGCTAAAGGTTACACTCAAATTAAAGGAGTTGATTATTTGGAGACTTCCTCTCGTACTGCCAAGCTCACCACTGTATGCTGTCTCTTAGAGGTGGTTGGTTCCCGCAATTAGATCCTTCATCAAATAGATGTTCATAATGCCTTTCTACAAGGCGACCTTGATGAGGTTGTCTATATGGGCATTCTTTATGGTGTTCGCCGATAGGGAGAGAATATGGTATGTCGGCTCAATAAGGCATTATATAGTTTAAAGCAAGCTTCCTGTAATTGGTTTTCCAAATTTTCTTATGCTATTCAAAAGGCAAGCTTCACTCAATCAAAGGCTGACTATTCTCTATGTACCAAATCCAAAGGTAACACATTCACTGCAGTACTTATTTATGTGCATGACATTCTTATCACCGACAATAATGAATTGGTAATCAAGTCTCTCAAAGACTTCATTTTCCAACAATTTCATATCAAAGATCTTGGCAATCGAAAATATTTTCTTGGCATTGAAGTCTCCCGGTCCAAAAAGGGAATTTTCATTTCCCTACGAAAATATGCATTGGATATTCTGAATGATGTGGAATTATTAGGATCTCGTCCTAATTCTTTCCTAATTGAGGCATATTTGAAATTGAATCCTGATGATGGTAATCCATCACATGATCCAACCAAATACAGAAGATTGGTTAGGAGATTGATTTACATAACAGTAACAAGGCCAAATTTGGTATACTCTGTGCAAATCCTAAGTCAATTTATGCAGAATCCTCAGAAACCACATTGGGAAGTTGCTCTAAGAGTTTTACGTTTCATTAAAGGGAATCCTGGTCAAGGATTATTCTTTCCTTCTTTCAATAATCCTACATTAAAGGCTTATTGTGATTCAGATTGGGCGGATTGTGAGACAACTCGACGGTTAATTACAGGATTTTGTGTATTTTTGGGCAATTCTTTGATTTCCAATAAATCAAAGAAACAAACCAATGTGGCTCGTTCTTTCATTGAAGCCGAATATCGAGCCATGACAGCATCATGTTTGGAAATTACATGGATATGGCACATTTTGGAAGATCTCAAAGTTCCACAAAGTCAACCAGCATCTTTATTTTGTGACAACCAGACAGCTCTCCACATTGCAAAAAATCTTGTCTTTCACGAACACACAAAACATATAGAGATTGATTGCCACATTGTTCGTGAAAAATTGCAAGCCGGAGTAATTATACCATCCTATGTTTAGTCAAGATCTCAACTTGCAGACATTATCACCAAACCTTTGGGAAAGGAACAATTTCAACATTTAAGTGGCAAGTTGGGACCTCATGATTTTCACTCTCCAACTTGAGAGGGAGTGTTAGAGGAAATTTTGTTGATTAAATTGATTGATTGAAGATCCTTAATTACAGCGTAGGAATATTTTCTAAGTTTAGCTTCTTTCCTAATTTAACTTCTTTCTACATAATTTCTTACTTTAGCTCCTTAGTATAAAACGAACTCTGTATCTTTGTAAAGAATATATAATATTGATAAAAGATTTTCTTCATATTTTTTTTTTCTCCTAAAGTTGACAATCCTTGTCATGAACACTAACATCATTAGCAATGGGTACCTCAACATCTGTACCCGCTCTTGCATGGAACTCGTTTGACAATATTTTTTTAATTAAAAAAATTGTAAAAAAGAAAATATCACATTATACATGTTAATAATTTTTTTTTGATCTCATAATTATCTATTTAATTAATAAATTAATTTTTTTTCACCTCACTGTAATGTTGCTTGCAATTTTTTTGCGGAGCACAAACTTCATAGTCCATTAGTGGCACATGCAATGCTTTGCTTCGGAAACAAAAGAATAGAAAATAAAACAACCATAAATGATTAAACATGAAACAACATTTCATATATTTTCCGCCATACATGCAGCATGAAGCACCAAAGTCACAATATATTTTAAGGGTTTGGCTTTGGTCCAGTTTAAGATTGGATTGAACCGTACTGTTGGGCCCGTGAAAGTCACCATGGGTCCCGTTTTGATAATCCGAATCGTTAATGTGTTGAACTCGTCAAATACTATATACCAGTGAAAAATCACAATGATCGGATATTGATAGCTATGTGATCAAATCAGTTTTGTATAAAAAAATAGATGGTGAACAAATTAACGGTTGACAAAAAAATGTTTTGATTACATAGCTATCGGTATCCGATCAATGTGATTTTTTACAGACATATAATACTCGACAAGTTCTACATATTCAACGGTTCAGATTATCAAAATGAGACCCGTGATGGACCTCCATAAGCCGAACCGCACAATCCAGTCTGATCTTGGACTGGACCAAAGCCAAACCCTTATTTTAATACTAATGCCTGAGCGCAGGGCCGGCCCTGGGATGGGATAAGACAAGTCAATCCGGTGCCTTGATCTCCCAAATTAGACTCCTTTGAAAAGTTGATTATTTTAGTTAATTTTTTAATTTTTTTGACTATTTTAACTTGATTAAAAAAATTATATTAAAAAGTTTAATTTTTTTTAGTTGATTTGATAATTATAAAAGAAAAAAAATAAAATAATTATAATTTAAATGTGACATTTTATTTTATTAAATATTTTAACTTATTTTGTCTTTATTGATTATTTTAACCTCTAACCCCCTTTCAAATAGGACCATTATATATTAAAAGTTCAAATGGATCCATTTGTTTTTTACGCCCCCGCGCACTTTGGGGGGGGGGGGGGGGATCATATTAAAAGTTGAAATGTCATAAATTTTAATTTCTATTATGTCTTAATATGAACTTACTAATAAGAATAACATATATTAAACTTTAAAATAAATATTTTTTTTCTCATAATACACCCTGATCAGTTACTCCTATTTAAATCTCTGTATCTATTTTGCTAAGAGATCAAAGTTATTTCTTCTTCTTCTTCTTCCTCCTCCTCCTCCCTTCAAAATTCCATTTCACCCTACCAAAACTCACCATCATCATCAATATCATTGTTTTTTTTAATTATTAATTTGAAATCCTAAACCCTAAAAAAAAATTTGAACAAAATTAAATAATGGATGAGAGTAATAATTAAAATAATTTTTTAAAGCAACCCATCAAAAATGAGGTAAGTATTCATATAAAGGAATTTCATAATTTTTGTAGAACACCATCAATTATTTTCTATATCGTTTTTTTGACAAAAATTAAAGGGTCTAGTTAGATTAATAATAATATATTATTGAAGTTATTCTTATTTATAAGTTTGATTTTTACTTTTTTAAAAGTATTCTTGTAGATAATTTATAATGTAAATTTTTTTTTTTCTATATTAAAAAGTTTTATAATGCTTATGCAAATTGAAATTTTTTTGAAATAATTTAATTTTTTTAGTTTTTTTATTATTTATTATTTGAATTTACCTTAAGGGTAATTTAGAAAAAATAATAAGATGTAATAAGTGTAAAATAAAATTTTAAATAATTAAACAGAATATACATTGAAATTGAGAATATTTACTATTTTTTTAGGTATAAATAGAATCCCCGTTTTTTACTGCTTCAGCCCAATATAAGAGACCTCCCAATAAATCATGTCTCGGCCCAAGTTTAAATAAATAAAAATTTCTATGCATGTATAAAGCAAAATGGTGAAGGATTCTATTTTACAACCCCAAAAAAAATTAGTACTCTCAAATTTTTAATACACTATTCAATTATTTTAAATTTTAAATTCCTATCAGTACACTTTATAATTTTTCATAAATTACCTTTGAAAGTACATCTAAATAAAAACAAAATCACCATATTTAGACTTACAATGTCGAACAATATTATTTTATTTAGACTTTTAGAAAGTGAATTTATTTAGATCTAAAAATCTAAAAGTCAATGACATTAAACAAACTAAATATTTGTTTTTACACCAAAAAAAACACAAAAATTAAAAATTATACTTTGATATTTATATAAATACTTACCTTCTTCCTGATAGATTATTTTAAAAAATATTTTTTATTATTATTCTCATCCATTGCTTAATTTAAATGATCATGATAAATTTTGATAAGGTGGTTTGAAATTTTAGAATGAAGTTAAAAAAAAAAAATGAAACTAGAAAAATAAATAAATAATGAAGAATACATAATTAAAGTGTACCATGAGAATATTATTTTAAAATTTAATATATATTATCCTTATTAATAAATTTATATTAAAATATAATAAAAATTTTAATTTTAATTACACGTACTTAATATATATATATTTTTTGATGTAAATAAAAAAAACCTTCTAAGTGCTTCAAATCCTCGTGCTAAAATTACAACTTTTTTAATTAACAACTATTAAAAAATAAAAAACATATAAAAAAATAAAATATCACATTATACACATTAATAAATCAATTTTTTCCAAACACTTCACTATCTATTCAATTAAAAATTAATTTTACATACATTAATTTTTTTTCAACCAAGCGTTTTTCCCAGAATTTTTTGGGAGGAAAAATCAAAGTTAGTGCCAACTACACACAATGCTTTACTTTTGCAAAAAATGTACTAGAAATCTTAAATTTTTTTTTATCAAATACCATATTTCGTAAAAAAAAATTAATAAATTTTTTTATAACCCTAACATTGCTCTTATAAAATTAAAAAAACCAACCCCATACATAATTAAAACACGAAACTAGCATTTCATATAATTGCCACGATACATGAAACATCAAGCAACAAAGTGGCACATTTACAATTATTTTAATATACTATCTTACCAGCAATGTTAGGTATCATGAAAAGTCTTTCATGAAAATGATCATGAAAGATTTGTGACCTTTGGATTACACTTACAATAAACCAGCACACACTAATCAAGGTAATCTAAGAGTCACAAATTTTTCATGATCATTTTCATGAAAAAAATTTCATGATCCCTAACATTTCTCCTATCTTACAGGGTACATGAACACATCTACCGCCACCACAACCACCAAGTCACACTTATTTATTTATTTATTTATTATAATTATCTCCCTCTTTCGTAATAATACAAACCCATGCACATAGAGAAGAGAGAACACAGCACAACCCCTAGACGTACACGTATACGATTCACAGCACAGCATAATAGGAAACTATAGCTAAAGCGGGGGGCTGAACTCTGAAGCGTTTTCATTTTATATTATATTATATTTTATTATATATATGATAATAAGGAGGTTTAATTATATTTAGTAGTAGTAGTAGTAGAAGGGAGTAGAGTAATAAGATGATGAACGGCTAAGCACAAGTAACACAGGTGCAACCTTCAGCGCACTTGCAGCCAGCAGCAGCAGCGGTGACAGTCTTGGGGCAGGTGCAGGGGTTGCAGACGCAATGCTCCCCACACGGGCATCTCTTGTCTTCCATGCTTGTATCTTCTCCTCCCCCCGTTCCTCTACTACTATCGCACCTGCTTTATATACATTCATATTCATATTTCATTTTATAAAAAACAAAATAAACCACGAAGAAAACATAAACTTAAATTTCGATCGCATAAATAGTTACTTTATTTTAACAACCCAAAAACACTTCAACCAGGCCAAAAAAATCCTAACACGAAAACCATGCAGCATTTATGCATCAATAAGACTGTAAAAACCAATAATCAAGTTACTCAAGCTTGATTTGCGTTAAAAATTCATTTGATTTTTGGACAAACTTCAAAGAAAAAATTACATGTAAGTGTATGTTTAGTTAAAAAGTTTAATTAAACTCAAAACAATTTATTATTGCGCATGAGAGAGAGAGAGAGAGAGAGAGAGAGAGGAGTGACCTGCAAGAGGAGCTGCCAGGGCATGGAGAAGGGCATCCACACTTATCGTCGCAAACACCACTGCTTCCCCTCACGTCTGTCATTTTTTCCCACCGTATTAGTATTATAGATACAGATATAATAGTAAGATACTGAGATTAGTATTATTAGATTCCACTACAACAAATAACGGTATATTGTTTGTTGTATAGGCCGTTGTTTATGTCTATATATCTATATATAGAGATAGAGATAGAACTTCTTGCTCTTGATGATGATGATGATGAGGAGGAGGAGGAGGGGAAGCAACTTTGTAGAAGAAACTAGTCACCCATGTGGCACGTCCGTACGGAGACACAAGTTTGAAGGGGTGACATGTGGCGCTAGGTGGCAAAGCTAGTTAACGCGGCATCATTTCTTCATTGCTTACTTTTCTCATTACTTACCACGTAACCCTCATCCATCTCTCATCCCTCCTCATTTCGAGTCCGGATCCTCTGCCGTGGTTTCCTGCGGTGCCTCCTGCCATGCTCCAAAACCACGTCGTTTTGGAGCTCTTTTTTTGTTTTTTTTTGTTTTTTTTTTTTTTAATTTTTTCCTTCTTCTCCATCTCAAATGTTTGTGAACCGTCTGACCTGAACCAATATCCAAAACCAAATTCAAACAAACTCAGACGAAGAACAAGAAAAAGTGCATTCAACTTGAAGCTTCAGTAATGCTACCAACTATGAAGAAAATAGCAATAAAAATGGTCACAATGACCTTATTCACGTGTTTATGAAGAACAAGAAGGATAGCAGTCAAGAATATAGCAATAAAAAGACCTTCCTCTGCAACAGTCAAGAATCTACAAAACAATAAAAATGGTCACAATGACCTTCCTCTGCAACAGTCAAGAATATAGCAATAAAAAAAATCCACACTTGTTTATGAAGAAAATAAACAAGAGAGGGTGAGGAACTTGTTAACCAAAATTAAACTACATTGAATCAAACATTTTTACAAGCACTTGGAGTGCATCTTACAAAACCAGATTTTAAACACATCATACAACCCAAAATTCATACCAAACTCTTTTGCTTTGAAGGACCCAAACTCACCAGAAGTGCTTGGAATTTTCAGTGATGAATCCAATCTGCGGAGCTAACGCATCCCCAGATCGAATGCTACCCGCAATTCCATCTGAATAGAACGTAGCTGTCCCCTTTCTTTGCTTTGAAAATGAACCAAATTCTTTTGCATCTCTTGCAACACTCTGAATAGCTCTTCGGGCACTTCAAGGCTCTTCCTCTTCCTCGCAATGGCCTCGATTCTCGCTTGCTCTTCCTTGTCGACGTTTAGGATCAATGTCTTCGCAGCCTCCACCTCGTCGATTCCGGGTCTCGCCGGAAGAGATCTGTGAGTTCTCATGATCTCTTCCACCACCTCTTCAATTGATTTCGCAGACGATTCCATTTTCCTTCCAATCCCTATTTTCCTGATTCCCAAACACTCAATGTAAATTGCAACAAACCCAGTCGGAAAAAATAAAAATAAAAATAAAAATAGTAACAAACTGAGAATCGATGGTGAATCTAATTTTCTGTTTTCAAAAAGCAAATTGCAACCAAAACCCAGATGAGTAGAACACGAAAACAAACTGAATTCCCTTTTTCGACGAGCTACACTTGCAATACATCTTGCAAACCAGATTTCAAAACAAATATTTGTTATTATTTGTTACCAAAATCAAGGTAAAAAGAAATCCCCAAAAAATCCACAAAACACATAATCATCATCGCCCTCCGCTTCGTCCTCCAAACTGCCCTCTTCATCGCCATCGAATCCGTGAGTTGAGAGCTAATTCTTTGTCGATGAAGGATGTGAGCTTCAAGTTGAATGCACTTCTTCTTGTTCTTCGTTTGAGTCTGTTTTGAATATTGGTTCAGGTCAAAAAGCTGATAGAGAGGTTAGAGAGAGAAGAAGAAGGAACACAGGGAAGGAAAAAAAAAAAAAAGAAAAAAAAAGAGCTCCAAAACGACGTCGTTTTGGAACATGCCAGGAGGCACCGCAGGAAACCACGGCAGAGGATCCGGACTCCCTCATTTCACCACCGCCTCTCCGTTCGGAAAAAATTCAATAAAACTGTGATACCACCTCATCATACGTGGAATTATCAATTAATAAGATGTTATCATTTGCTATTATATATACATCACAGTCCTATCATAATAATATGAAATTATGAAAATTAAGTGAGTAGTTACATTTAAAAAATAAAATTTATTTTTAATGATATTTTACGTACATAATGACATGATGTTACGTACTGTTTTATTATATTCAAATTTTATTCATGTCGGTTTTCATAATCTCTGTACTTTGCTATGTCCACAATACCGTCAATTTAAATATTATTAGAGATTATGAAAAAAATATTAGAGATTATGAAAAAAATATTATGAAATTTTTTTATTCTTTAATTAGTATATAGTTTTTTTTATATGTATAACCTAACAATAGAAAATCTCTCATACCCATTTTATAATTTTCTTCATAATAGCTAGTATTACTTCTTAAAGGTGCTGTTTGGTGTAGCTGTTAAAACAGATTATAGATTATAGCTTAACAGATTATAGATTATGACTTTAATCAGAAGCTGTTAATCTGTTTGGTATAGCTGTTGGATTATAGATTTAAGTTGCTGAGTAGTGTTTGTTAAATAAGCTGTGAAGTAGCTTTTTCAATTAATTTTTATTTTTTATTATTCACTATTTATCTACATTTTTTATAAAAAATAATAATAATATTTTATAGTCCATTTGGGTCTTTTTCTATTTTTAAAAAAATAAAAAATAAAAAAATCTAAGAATATAACCGTGAATTAATATGTCCACAGCAGAAGCTGATAATCAGAAGCAAGGGGTGAGCAGCTTCTCAGAATCAGCTTTTTTGACTTAAAATAAGTTGTTAGAATCAGAAGCTGTTTAAAATAAGTTTAACCAAACAGTCTAAAATAACTTTTTAAAAGCCAGAAGCCATAAACTGGCTCAAAAAAACTGCACCAAACCCCCCCCCCCCCCCCCACACACACACACACACACACACACACACACACACACACACACACACACACACACACACACACACACACTTTGCTGAAAACGTCAGCCAAGATGGTATATGTTGATCCTCGATCCAAGGAAAATTTAGTGCTCTCCGTTAAGGTCATGAGGTGCTTTCACTTTTATTGATTTAAATAATATATTTTATTCTGATAAAAAAAATAAACTTTATTATATTTAATTATTTTTAAAAAAATGACTATATAAATAAATAAATATTGCAAAATGATATAGAACAATATTTTAAAACACCGTGTAACATCTCTCTCGATCCAAGTGCAACTAAATATTATATATAATTTATTTTATACTATCTTTTTAAATATTACTATATATTATTCTTACCTCCTTATATTCAATTTGAATAATTATATAAAATCTTAATTTCAAAAAAATTATTTAGTGTCCTTGGAGATCACCCAATCACTAAATACAAGATGATAAATCTTACATTTCCCTTTTACTAATTACAACACTTTTGAATATCATCTACTCACACCCCCAACATCACTAAATAACTTCTGCTCATCTACAAAGCATAAGTACGGATACGAGTATTAGTACTGATACGATATGAGTACGTTGATAAGATAAAATTAAAAAAAAAAAGTAAGGTACGAGTACACTTTTATACGTTTGTAAAAAAATATTTATTTTTATTTTAAAATAATAAAAAAATTGATTAAACGGTTTATTTGTTAAGATTCAACTTACAATTAACATTTAATGCTAAAAGTAAAGATATAAATCAAAATTAAATGTTATTATATTAAATAACTTACAAATCATAACTTAATTTTAAAATCATACTAAGTATAAAACTAAAAATAAAAAGAAAGCCTAGTGAAATGAATTTTATCTTTGTAGTAGAAGAAAATATTGTTTAAACTGAAGTGTTGTACAGCTTGGATATATAATAGATACATCTAGATACGTTAAAATTAAGAAGAAAAAATTTAAGTACATATTTCATATACCCGATATGTATATAAAAATGCCATACATAATATTATACGCCAATAACAATAATGATACAGATCACTAAAATATCACCACTAATGATGTGGCAAGCCAAAAAAAAAAAAAAAAAACTAAGAAACAAAATACATGTGGCAATGGATGGGACCCACTGCCACATCCCTAGTGCAACCACTAATTAGTGGTCTGGATCATTTTTCCGCCAATAAATACCAGCACAGATACAATATATGTCTACATATCCATGCTTCATAGCTGCTCATTCTCGTGCTATTTCCACAATCACATACAAACTATCATACTGCTAATCCAATCTCATCAAACATCAAACATGACCATAGAGTTAAGGTTGAACATCAAACATTTTGTTTGGATCTACCCGTTTCATCATCATCATCATTAATCTCCTGAGTACGTTTGTTCGTTTGCGGGGTCCTCTTATTAGCTGTGGATCACGATAATGCATTCCACAAAAGTGTTCCAATTACAGTCCCCACTATTCAGTTCTCTCTACCAACTTATAGAGGACAATCATTTTGCTACCTCTCTCTCACTATTATTTCGTTTGAAAACTTCTTACTTGTAAATATATGATAAATATTAAATTTATATTTAATTATATTTTTAAATTTTAATTTTTTTAGTAATAATTTTAGTTATATAGATTGTTTCTTTTATACTGAAATATATATCATTTCTTGTTTATCTTAGTATTTTTATATTATCTGTATTAGTTTCGATATGTTTAGTCTTACTAAAAAAGAGATTAATGTAATTATATAAAAACTATGGAACTACTTATATTTTTTAAATCTGAAGGGAGGTACGTATAATATATCCTTAATTATATTATTTTATATATATATATATGTATAGTGGACCTTACTCTTACACAACACACTTTATAACACACATCTTTTGAAAACCAGCTTATAAGTCAGCTTATATGAATTATATCACCTCTCTATACTTTTTTTACTTTTTTTTTTTTTTTTTTGTAATAAGTAAAAAAAAAAATCAACTTATAAGCCACTTCCCAAATACACTCTCTAAACTAAAAAAAAAACACTTAATATACGAAATTAGGCACCACTTTATTACTTTTGTATAATATAACATATTTTAACACCCAAATCTAGAAAAAAAATTATTCAGTACTCTTGGAGTAATGCTCCATTCCATTTACAATACTACATTCCATTCAATATTCCATTCTATTTACAAGTTAATACTGAACACTTTGTCTCATAAAACTCTAACATAAAGTATAATATCACAAGGTTTAATCCAATAACTATTACTTTGGAGCACAATCTGAATTTGCTCAAAAAATATTGAATAATTTATCCATTTAAGAGATTATTTAGTTGTTTTAAAGCAATACTTTACATCCTTTATTACGCGACGCTTGTTATAGTCTTCTAAAAACCAAACAAAAAGTACTAAATCTCACTATTTAGTCATCTCATTAAGAGTGATTATTTGACAGTCTTATAGTAATGTTTCACATTGTTCATCAGACAACATCTGTCATATTGCCTCTCAAAAATTAAACGAAAATATTAAATTTTACTATTTTAATCAATAAAAATTAAATTAATGCACCATATAAATTTGCTCTACAATGGCCAAATAATATTCGCATGGGAGATGCTCTAATTACTTGTTTCAGTGCTGCAACCGGACAACCTTCAAAATCCATTATACATTCTCCCTGCAGAAGATATCTTGTACAACTTGCTAGAATTATACGTCCCTACTTGAAAAGTACACATATGGGCTATTTTGGGAACTTGGTCATATTACCGTTCTAATTATTCTACATATTTTATAAAAATTAAAAGTAAATAAATAAATAAAAAAATCAACTTTTAATCAACTTTCCAAAACAATAGCTCGCAGTACTTTTGTTATACACACAAAAGTCAAAAAATATAATTGATCGTTTAATACAATTGGTAATATATATATATATTCAGAACTTTTAATCAAAATATTATCCAAAAAAATTTATTCTGTATCTCAGATTTATTATGTATATAAACTTCACGATACACATCTCAACCATAAATCTATTTTCAGGGCAATTTTATTGACACAATTTCATGATAAATAGAGTTTTCTTTAATCCAAACCTAAATGTATTTATAGACGTCTCAATCTCTAAGTAATATTTCTTGAGCTCAAGTTATCAATAGGGATCAGTGTTGTTAGTATCTTATAATTCATTATATGTATCTTACCATACGATATTTTTTAGAAGGAAATCGATACTACAATCAATATGTATCTTAAATTAAATGTATTTTATGATACATGAGAGGGTAATTTATGTGAATAGTTTGGGCCGAGCTAAGTCCATTTATCTTAGATATTGGGCCGAACTATATAATGTTTGGATAGCACGGTCCTAGATCATCTAGACATCAAGTCAGTTAGAGATGGGCTGCCAAGGGCCTGACCTAGCTATCCCAGGCTAAACTGCGTAGAGGACCGAGGTGTTAGTAGGAAAGAGGACCGAGCTAAGGGTAGCTCTGTAGGGCGCCATCTCACCGTTAGGACTACCACGGTGTTGCCTAAAGCAGCACCGAACAGTGTAAGCTAGGCTGAGTGTGGTACCAGCTGAGGTAAGAGTTGCAACCATCTCACTTGGTTGGTAGTGAGTAGGGTGTTATCAGGATAGACATTATCCTTGGGAGTTTGATTCCTAGGAGGACTCTACTAAGGAGAGTTAGAATCCTATTAGGAGTGTGCCAGGCGGAATCTATAAAAGCTTATGATAGGACCTATGTACAGGTATCACAATTCTTACTCTCAAATACACAGTGCTTATTGTCTATTGTCTAATTGCTGACTTAGGCATCGGAGGGATTTCTGGCACACACCCGTCGGCTAACTCACGTTTGTGTTTTCATGAAGCAAAATGACGACATTTGGAGGAGTGCAAACTTGATTAATAGGATTATACGAGAAAATTATTTCATGCTCGTACAATTAGCGCTGTCTGTGGGAAGTTTTACAGAGAACAAACTTTTTGATCGAGTTTTTCTTTGATTAATTCCAATGGCGCATAATGAAGACTTGCCACATTTTGCTATCAATGGGCAAACCCCAGAAGGGGATGTGAGGCGCGAAGGTTTGCCTTTTGTCCCGTCCATGGAAAAATTAGATCCCCAGCAACGGAACCCATGGAAAGACGCGCGAGAAAGACGAGGCTCAAGTCCACGTCGCTCTCAAAGCCCTGATAGACAGAGGTGGAGGATTGTCACGACCCAAACCTGCCCCTGTAGGTTTAGCATCGTAACCGGCCAGTAATCCGTGGATTACCAAAGGCTTCTTAACAGATAAGCATATAATAAGGGGCTGCGGAAGCAATTGTACAAAATAGACAAGGTCCAATGAGCTGTGATAACGTGCATGGAACAGAAGATTTCTGATTCGGACGCCGATAAGGTTTTCAATTAGCAAACCGAAACTAAAACGTGAACAGATCTTCCTACGCCTAACAGATATAAACACAACAATGTAACACACATGCATTTTAATTCAAAATTTCTCCTTAATTACTAATTATGCATACTTAATCATGGATTAACGCTAACCAGAGGTCGGGGTTGTTACATCTAATCTAGTAGATTAAAAGTCCATGCATGTGTGTGATTATGATTTATTTCTTTTTGGCATCTACATAATTATTTCATACCATGGTTTAAATTAATTGTACATTGATTTATTTTGTGTGACATGTGTAATATTTTATGTTGGAAATTTTAATGAGTTGGTACAACATTATTGGTGAATAAAAAATTTGAATTATTGGTGATTAATATAAAAATTAACTGAAATGATTAACAACTTATACAAAGTTAACAATTGAGGGTTAATACCGGTTGTTCAGGGTGAGCCCTGATTTTTTTTTAATTGGGTCGCGAAACCCTAACGTGGCACGAGACTTATTTGAACTCTTTTTGGTATTCGGTTTTGGAATAAAGGTGGATGTGCAGGTGGCACGCAGGAAGGTTACATGCCCCTGGCAGACCGTTCCCTTGGGACAGACCATAGATGCCACGGCTTGGGTATATAACTCTGGGTGTGGGCATCCTTGGTAGTTCTTGAATATTTGACCAATGGGGGGTTTTCAAATTAACCGTGGCCATGACTTAGTAGTTGGTAAGAAAATCTTTTTGGTGAGATTCTGAGTGTCACCTAAACTAATAAAATTGTCGAAATTATTTTAAATTGTTATTATATTATCATGTTATTAATTCCGCCATTTTCTATTAATTGTCATGATTATTATCTAATTACTTTCTCTTAAAAAGAATGGTAGGTTGGTTATGTTTTCTTACTGTGTTGCAAAACTCATGGCATATATTTTGTTACCCTGGCGTTATATGCCAGATTATGACGAGGAAGGAACTAAAGCCCAAATTGGGAACGCTACTAGTATAGAACCGTGGCTAACTTGAGATAAAAAATTTAGCACAATAAAATTTTATTATGTTTGGTATTAGTAATTACGAATGTTATAAAGTTGTTGTAATATTGTATGCGGACTCGTAATTTAGTTTTGTTGTGAAGCTTTGCCTATGTGAAAATCTAAATTTCCCTAATTAGTTGTTAAAATTTTTATTTAGCAAGTTATTTGTTATTAAAATTTTATGATGTTCCAAAAAAAATTAGGACGTCACAATACTGACGGAACGAGGCTCTAATGTGTATCTTGTTTCCCTCAAGCTCAGACGATTTGGGCTTCACATAGTTTGAGAGGTTGCCAGAAGGCAGCATAGCTTTATGGACGCAACTTGCAGAGGCGTTCGTTACCAGGTTTAAGACAAACATCAAGACGCTGGTGGAGATAAACCAGCTGCTCTTTATCAACATGGCAAGAAAGAAACACTAAAGTCTTACAACAACTAGTATTGAGAGGTTTTAATCAAATTGGAGATTTGTAACAACCCCAACCCATGATTAGCGTTAATCCATGCTTAAGTATACCTAACAAGTAATTAAGAAAAAATTCTGAGTTAATTACATGTGCAATGCATATTTGTGTTTATATTTGTTTAACGTAAGAAGATCTGTTCATGTTTTCGTTTCATTTTGTGAATTGAAGGCGTTATCGGCATCCGATTCAGAAATTGACTTGATTTTTTAGTTAATTAGAATTTTTAGAATTTTATGGTAGGTTTAATTGAAATTCGATTCAGAACGATTAAATTAGATTAATTTAATGCCCATTTGATTAACTTTAATTAATTACCACCAAGTGAGCCTATATAAGACTCCCTATATGCTCAACTCATCTATTTCTTTCAATTTCAACACATTTTTGAGTTTACTCACACACACAAACGTGAAAGAGAGTGAGAGGAAGGTAGACTTGAATTCAACCAAAGTGGGACTTGCTTGAGAATTGAAGAGAACTAGGGAGGATTAGCTTGATTACTCAAAAATTGGTCTACTTGAAGCTCAATTGAGAAGTTTAGGTGAGAACTCAAACTTTTGATAATATAATTAAGTTAGCCAGCTCATGAATTCAAAAGAAATCCTATAGGAAGGCAAGAATTAAGCTTAGATAGTTGATTTTGGGAGTGTATCATGCATGCATGCATAATTCTCATAATTTGAAAAGTTGATTTTCAAGAATCTCCATATGCATGTCTATACTTGGGTTTTGTTCAAGGAACTCAACATGTCTTTGACCCAAACATCTCATTTGCTCATGATCTGGAAACTTGAAGCTCAAATCACTCCATGCATGTGATATTCATGTCATGTTTTCACAATTCAAGTTTGAATTTTGCTCATTCGTCAAGCTTATGGACCTTGATTTCATAAAATGACCTTTAATTCTCAATGTTTTTCAAGTTTAGACAAGTTTCCTCAAGTTTTTGACCTAAATAATGAGTTTTGAAGTGTTGAAATCAAGATTTGCAGCTTGGAAGCAATTCTGGAAATTCCAGAATTCTGCTCCTACGCGAATCCACGCTCGAGCTACCACTCTGAGAGTCTGCATTTCAGCTCGAGCGACCAGAAGTCCGCTCGAGCGTGAAATGCAAGCTTCCAGAAGTTCTTATGTTTTGCAGCATGCTCGAGCGACAATAGTTGCGCTCAAGCGAGGGCATGTCTCTTACGCTCGAGCGAGCGTCGAGTGAAAAAATCACGTAACCAGCATTTTTGCAAAAGTTAACAGACCGCTCGAGGGACAAATCTTGCGCTCGAGCGACCACTCATATTTTACATGTCCGCTCGAGCGTAGGAAGTCACGCTCAAGCAAGGACCTTGTTTTTAGCACTTTTTGTTAAGTGTTTTCAAGTGCATTTTTGTATCCTCTTTCTATCATAGGCATTCCTAGGCCAAGATTAAGACACCATAACGAGGATAAAGAAGTAGAAACACACTAAGACAAGAAAGAACTAAGTTAATGATTCTGGGTGTGTAATTCAGTACGTATTTGTTCTGTATTTGTGTAGGTCACATGCCACAAGATATCTGAATTGCCTACTCTATCCGTTACTTGGAGCCATCTGTTATCTGTGAGTAATAACTTAGTAAAGCTATATTCAAATTAAATTATTTTCTATATATGGAATAAGATTTGTTCTATGAAATACTATGTTTTATACTATGAATGATTGTCCAACTCTAACAAATGTTTGTGGTATTATGTTATAATCCAAGTATGCTATTTGTACCCGGACCGGAGGTTCCTTATGGAACTGACAAGTTATCTGTACCCAGCTGGAGGTTCATTTATGGAATTGACAAGTTATCCGTTCCCAGTCCAGAGGTTCTTTTATAGAACTGATAAGTTATCCATTCCCACCATCAGAAGCGAAAATTTTGATCTAAACTTAAATGGAGAGGCCATAGCCCTAGAATTAGACCTTGCAGAAGAGAGAAGAGAAGGGCATTGGTATACATTGCCTCGTATCAACAGGAGTTGTCCAGGAAATACAATAAAACAGTACATCCAAGGCAATTCAAGATTGGGGATTGGGTGCTGCGCAAAGTAATGAGAAACACTTTGGTGCTTGGAGATGGAAAATTAGGACATAATTGGGAAGGACCGTACAGAATGATTGGTTTGGCAGGAAAAATGGGCATATCACCTAGAAGACGTGGACGGCCGAGCTATTCCAAGGCCATGGAACACGGCCAATCTTAAAGTATTTTATTTTTAGCTCTTTTTTAGAACACTTTTCAATTTTGTTTTTTGATATTCAATCAAACAAGTAGACATTTTTTTTCGTAAAAATTCTTTCCTTTATTTGTAAAATTATTCGTACTCCTTACTCTACTGGGGGGCAATAAAAGAGGTTGGCAGGTTTGACCAACAAAACTTTTGCACTCTTTAGCCAAGATAAGGATCTAGGCTAAGGAAGGTTGGCAGGTTTGACCAACACTTTTTACATTTCTTGGCCGAGATAAGGATTTAAGCAAACAAGGTTGGCAGGTTTGACCAACAAAACTTTTGCACTGTTTAGCCGAGATAAGGATCTAGGCTAAAGAAGGTTGGCAGGTTTGACCAACAAAACTTTATGCACAATTTAGCTGAGATAAAGATCTAGGCTAAGAAAGGTTGGCAGATTTGACCAACACTTTTTGCATTCTTTAGCCGAGATAAGGATCTAGGCTAAAGGAGGTTGGCAGGTTTGACAAACACTTTTTGCATTCTTTGGCCGAGATAAGGATCTAGGCTAAAAAAAGTTAGCAGGTTTGACCAACATACTTTATATTGTTCAGCTGAGATAAGGATCTAGGTTAAAGAAGGTTGACAGGTTTGACTAATTACAACTTTTTGTACTTCTCAACCAAGATGGTTGTCTCAGCCAAATAAGGTTGGTAGGTTTGACCAACATAGATTACTGGATTCCTTAGCCAAGAGGAGTATCTCGGCCAAATAAAGGTTGGCAAGGTAAAGTAAAATCAAACTAATCAATTCGGCTAAACATGCACTAAAAATGGTGCACAACTATGCAAAAGGAAAAACTCAGTAACCGAGCAAAAAGATTGAAATTTTTTCATTCAGCAGAAGATGCTTACAGGAGATGGAACTTATAACCCGGTTACATAGCAAAGAAAAGAAGAAAAACAAAGGCTAAAAAGAGTCAAGTTCCACCATGGTTAGACAAAAAGGTCATCTAGCTCTACATCCAGGTCGACACAGACCTTACCAATTAGCAGGCCGGCCCCAATTTCACCTTCTCGTGTTAGATCGGTTATGGCCACTCGGTCAGCCAAATTCAACACAGCTTGGTTGGGCAGATCCATCCGAGTTGGCAATAGAGCCTAGCAACCGAGGTCAGTATCGACGGAAGGAACGTCAGTTGGATTTGGTACCTCCTCCTCCTCCTCATCCGCTTCCACCTGAAGGAACTTCTACAGGACAACATTTGCCTAGTTCGTCATATAATCCGGTATGAAGTGGGAAGGAGTATTCAAGAACACTTCGGAGTCGTGCAACTAATCGAGCTTTTCTGCCATAGCCTTCTAGCCGCACTTGAAGAATATGTCTTTAGCCGCTTCGCATTGTTGGACATAGGTTTCTTCACCCTCCTTGAAACCACGGTCCTCTGCATCCTCCATCTTCTTCTGCAGCTCCTTTATTTCGGCATCTTTTTTCTTCTCTAGCTTGGCAAGTTCGCACAGATACTAGTCTTTTTTTCTTAACAAGGGCTTTTTGCTTTTTCGCCTTAGTCGTACTTATCTGCTCGGTTAGTTTCTCATTCTCGGCATTCAGCTTGACCAGAGAAGCCTTCAGAGCCTTTAGCTCGATGTCTTTCATTTTCACCTCAGTAACGTCCACTTTAACACTTTTTCACAATTCAATAACACGTTGGTGGGCAGTGTGATTTTTCTAAATGGCCTGCAAAGTATATGAAGAGGTAAGTTTAACTACATTAGGAGACTGTAAAAAGTAGCAGTTATATTGAAATTTCAGACTTTACCAGAACCATCGACTTAGTGGCCGACTGAATCGTCTTCAACTCGGTCAGGTGGTCGTGCTTTTCCATGTCGGCTGGAAGGCATAAGCTTTTGGATAGACTAAAGGCTAACAGGTGGTCTTTTTCGGCGGCAACTAAGTCGGTTGTGGACATAGCACGGCCTTTGAAAGTCACAGCCGAAGCCCACGCTGGAGTAGAAGAACTAGCACGGCCGGGGTAGCCTCCCCCTTGACGAGGCTGGCTTACCGGCATCTCGATTTCTTCTTCATCCACTAGCCGCTGCGGTTGAGAGGCTGAAGTGCGTGGCCTCTTGCTGGGCCGAGATGAAGTAGCCTAGGTGGAAGGCAGGGCAACAACGATTTTTATGGTTTGACCGGTGGTAATTTGCTTGGTCTGGACCTCGGCGTTTGAGACGGATGCCTGTTCGATGATTAAAGCTCAGATGACTCTCTTTTTGGCCATCTTTTATTCTTCAATGAGAGGGATTAAGTTGATTTGGGAAAGGGTGGGGTCTAGCACAAGTGAGGACTCTAAAAGAAAATCAGTTACTCTAGTTTCCTCTTATCACTATAGCAGTAGGTCGGTTGCATATCAAGCAATTCGGCCCAGTCTCTATGCCGATATCTTAGCGCAGCTCGGAGTGCGGGCTGGTTTACGTATGCATAAGTAGATTTAAGCTGGTTTAAATCTGTAAAAATGGGTAAACTCGCACGGGTTAGCGCGTCATGTGATACGATAGCAGAAAGGATTAAAACTGGACTATCCTTACCAGCTGTTCCTTTGTTCCAGTTAATGTTGTAGCTTGGTATCTGGGCTTCTTGGCCTTAAAAATTTCTTGACATCCAGAGAAAGTCATCATCATTTAGGACTTTGTCCGGTGTTTTCTTGACAATTTTCTCTCGGCCTTTTCTGATTCTAAGATAATAAACCCAACTGTCGTCATTCTGGCCGAGCGAATATTGGTGGAACAACTTGGCCAAACCGAGGTCAAAGCCAAGGTGACGATTTAGCTCAACTATCTCGTTGATAATTCTATAGGTGTTGGTTGATAATTAAGTGGGGCATAGCCTGGTTTGTCTAAGGAACTCGTAGATTAATTGTTGGACTGGGAACCAAAGTCCTCCCTTTAGGATGGACACCACATAAAAGGAATAAAACCTGCATTGCTCCATGGCGTGGTGTCTAGCTCGGCCAAGGAAAGGTGGACGTCGTCTGGTATGTAGTAATCCCTTCAGAATTCAGCCATGGCACCAGGCGAGTTCGCCAGAAAGCGGTATTTGCCCATTATCTTAAAATTACTATGATAAAAAAGTTTACACGGTGACCAAGCACGGCGCTGATGTGGACTTTCGTTGGCTCAGTTAAGTAAAAGAGCCCAAGGGCAAAGTGCAAGGTGTGCTTGGCAAACCTAGTCAAGTCTGCAAAGTGGAAATAAAAAGATGTTATGCCTAGGTGATAAACCGGGCTAAGTAAATAGTCAATACTAAACAAACCTAGCTCGGCATTGGGGGGTCACGTGCCATACTTAGTTTGGCCAGGGAACAGAACTGACTCAAGGTTTAGGGGGAAGGGCAGGATTATAGCCCAGTTATTGAGCAAGGCATTTCTAGTCCAGTCAAAAGCAAGCCTAAAGGTCACAAAAAGGTTCTTATTTTGGTCGCAGTACGATTTTGGATCAAAAACACGGTTCTAGACTGGTTCAAGTTCCAGTTAATGTGTTTGTAGGTTTGAGCATGGAGTTTTGAGTTTTTTTAAAAAAAATTGGTTCAGTCTTTAGTGTATATAACACGCATATCTGGTGTTAAAATGCTATTATTTAGAAATAAATAGAAGTATATCAGTAGAGAAGAGAAAGACGCATAGGCAATTTATGGATTTAGGGCGTAAAAACAAAATCCAATCGACAAAAGGAGCACCAGCAAAAAGGCAAGCGAGGCAGGTGATTTAAATGCTTGGGTTGGGACTTGAGTGTAGGAGGTGCAGATATGGAACTCAGAGTGCAAGGGTTCACAAGAGAGAAGATGAACAGTGAGGATGATTGTTCGAAGAAAAACGAGTTTTATATGACATGGAAGCAAAACAGCAGGACTTTTCGAAATTTTTGGGCAGCGTTTTGACGGCTGTCATAGTGAGTGGGGGCAATCAATGCGTGCCACGTGTCCCAATGAGGACACGATGTCAGGAGCGTGAAAAGACGGGATGTATGACCGGCGCAATTTTTGAAAATCGAGCAAAATTTGAGCTCGATCAATGTGACTATTTTCGCTCGGTTAGGCTGGACGATTTGGGGGTTTGGTTGACATCGACTTTGATAGCTCAGTCAAAACGGGATAATCCCAAACATGTTGTGCAGATGGAATTAAGGGACAATTAAGAGGGTAATTTATGTGAATAGTTTAGACCGAGTTAAGTCCATTTAACTTAGACATTGTGTCGAACTACGGGCCAAAGTAAATGTTTGGATAGCACGGTCCTGGATCATCTAGGCATCAAGTCGGTTAGAGATGGGCTGCCAAGGGCCTGACCTAGCTATCCCAGGCTAAACCCCGTAGAGGACCGAGGTGTTAGTAAGAAGGAGGACCGAGCTAAGGGTAGCTTTGCAGGGCGCCATCTCACCGTTAGGACTAGGCAACACCGAGCCGTGTAAGCTCGGTTAAGTGTGATACCAATCGAGGTAAGAGTTGCAACCATCTCACTTGGTTGGCAGTGAGTAGGGTGTTATTAGGATAGACATTATCCTTGGGAGTGTGATTTCTAGGAGGACTTTGCTAAGGAGAGTTAGAATCCTACTAGGATTGTGCTAGGCGGAATCTATAAAAACTCATGATAGGACCTATGCACAAGTATCACAATTCTTACTCTCAAATACACAGTGTTTATTGTCTATTGTATAATTGCTGACTAAGGCATCGGAGGGGTTTCTGGCACACACTCGCCGGCGAACTCACGTTTGTGTTTTTAGGAAGCAAAGTAATGACGTTTGGAGGAGTGCAAATTTGATCAACAGGATTGTACGAGAAGATTATTTTGTACTTGTACAATACATATACAATACGTGAATTAATAAACAATACGCGATACATAATGTGATACATATATTACATAAATACTTAAATTTCTTTAGCAAATTTGGAAAAAATATATATTCAAATTATTATATGTAAATTAATATTGTTAAAAAATTTCATTAACTTATCAAAAAAAAAAAAAAATTGAGATGAGAATGGTACTTTTTAATTGATTTCTCGACCTTTTTGACATATCTATTGTATGGTATTAAGAATCTCACGTTATTAATTTATATCTTATGTATTGCTATATATATATTTAATTTAAGAAACTTTTTACAATTGATAAAATTATACATTATTTAGTATTTTATTCTCATAAGATATTTATTTTTATAATTATATTTATTTTTCTACCTATTTCTAAAGTACTAAAATATCTTACGATACACAATATGATACAATATGCGATTCAAAAAAATTAAAAAATGATACACGATTCGTATCCTGATTTAACAACAATGATAGGGATAAATAAAAAAAGCCCAAATAGAGTTTGAACCCAATTCATGTTCGACTCCCTGAAAATTTGTTTGAATCATGAGAAATTATGAAAAATTAGTTCTCAAACAAAATTGATGAGTTCCATCCTTCTTCTTTTTCTCTCCATATCTTTCTAATATTAACAAAAAATCAAAAAATGTATTTTAAGATTTTGAAAAAATTTCTTATAACTTGTATAAAATTCTCTCAATATCCAAACTTGTGATTTAGAAGGAGAGATAGTATTTTCTTCTTTTCAAAATTATCCAATTGAAATAAGCTGTAAATATTAAACTTGGATTATGCAATGCTAAATTCTTAAACAAAATCAATTCTATCTTATTCCAACATGAATTAAAATTCAAAGAACACCAGCACAAATACTAATAATGATATAAACTAAGTTATGATAATATCCAATAACATCATTTCAACTCTTTGTACATCTTTCTACAACGAACAGAAATCAAAATAATAAATAACATATACATCAAAAAAGAAAATAAAACATATCTCGGTCTAATCCTACTCCCCTCCCCTCTTGTTCCCCCAATCTCCCAGCATAACCCACTTCCTATATTATTATCATAATGATCTATGACCATGATTTTATAAAATAAAAATATATACATATATATTGGAATAAAGAACTTATATATATATATAGTAGTATTTGTTTTAGTCCAAAGCATTTGGCCCAGCACAAGCCTTGAAAACGGGGCTCCAAATCCACTGTAACAAAAATTTTCTACCCTTGGTTCCATTCAAATTGAAGGTCCGACCCTGATTGTCCTTCATGACCTGGCCTATATAGCCGCCTCCACCACCCGTTCCATACAAGCCCTCACACAAATCCCCAATCTCCACCGGGGCGGTTGGGTCCTCACCCGCATACCACGCGTTCACCAATGGGTTCGACGCTAGCTCCGCAAGCTCATGCCCGATGACACTGATCATACCGTCCACGCCCACGTCCGAATTCGGTGGTAACAATGCACCCGACCCGGAACCCGCCATGTAACCCGGGATGGCAAACGGGTAAGCGCAAACCTCTGGGCATTGCTTACCCGAATTTCCGACCCAGGCGTAGGGTAAAGTGTAGCCGACCATAGATGGGAAGGTGAAGTAGTGAAACCCGCAAACCGCTCGGCAGAAATCTTCTACGGTGACGTCCACGGAAGTTAATATGAGGTAGATCCCGTTCTTGTGATCAATTTGGAAGGGTGCGGATCGGACGGCGGTGGCGATGACTTGTTGGATGGAGAGGCGACTGAGTTGGGTCCCGTGGGAGTAACGCCGGTCGGAGTACTCGCCGGCGATCACGACTGATCGGGAGACGTTGGCGCCGGTCTGGTCGGTGTAGAGGGAGACGGTGCGCCACCACTCTGCGACGGAGGGGCGGTCGTTGGAGGTGGTGGTGGTGGAGATGGAGAGGAGGAAGTCGTTGATAATGAGTTTGTGGGATTCCGGCCATTTGCCATACCAGATGAGGTAGATGTTGATAGGGGAGGAGAGGACGGGTCCCATGTGGTAGCGGAGGTCAACGAGCTCCGATGAGCCCTCGAATTTCTTGGAAGAAGAGAGAGTTCTGGGGGGGAGCTTGGGGTTGTAGTAGTGTGGTGGATTTATGTCAAGTGTTTGGACTGTTGTTGGGGAAGAAGAATCACATGCAGAGTGAGAAAACAACAAGAGAAAGAAGAAGAAGAAGAAAAGGTCTTGAGGCATCTTTGTTTGGGGTGGTGGAAGTAGCAGTGGAGGTGGTGAAGAGGGAGATAGATGGAGGGGGATTTATAAAAACAAGGCATGGGGGTGGAGACAGCTGCCATTATGTGTGGGCACTCTAGTCTCTTCTTCACTCTGAGAGTCGTCACTCTCTGGAGATGGCAAAAGAAAAATACATATATATATATATATATATATATTTGTAAGAATAAAAGGAAATTGACAAAAAAAAACACAAAAGTTCTAATGTCAACATGCAGTGGGATCCCAATCAAACCAACATGTGATGTGCCCCCTCACAATCATGTTCTGAGGTGAGGATGTTTTTTTTTTTTTTTTTTAATTGAGAAAATGTTTCATTCACATAATTGTTTCTTAGATAAATTATAAATACAATTCTGAGATTTGTTTAAATTATAAATTGTCTCTTGTGATTTAAAAAATTATAAATATCTTTTGTCAAAAATTTTTATTAAAAACATATAATTGGAGACAACTGCCATTATGTGTGGGCACTCTAGTCTCTTCATCACGCTGAGATTGGTCTGGAGATGGCAAAAGAAAAATGAAATAAAATTTGTAACAACAAAAGGAAATTGACAAAAAAAAAAACCAAAAGTTCTAATGTCAACATGCAGTGGGATCCCAATCAAACCAACATGCACCCCCTCACAATCATGTTCTGAGGATTTTTTTATTTATTTTTTATTTTTTAAGAAAATGATTCATCCACAAAATTGTTCTTTCTTGAATTTTCCTAAAATGACAAGTCAAGTAAGATTAAAAAAGTTAATTCTCATTCTCATGTTCTCTTAAAACTCTCCTTACATATATTATATATTGTCACCTCACTACAGGAAAAAGCATTTTTGCCGACCACTTTTAGCTACTAAAACCAATTTAGTCGCCAAAAGTCATGGAATTGGCTACCAAAAAAAATTTTAGTCGGCAAAAGTCAACTTTTTAGCTACTAATTTTTTTTAGTAGGGGAATGTTGATTATTGGCTACTAAATAAAATTTAGTAGCTAAAGATATTACAATTGGCGACTAAAAAAATTTTTAGTAGCTAAACATATCACAATTGGCGACTAAAAAAAAATTTAGTAGCCGTAGAGGTACCTTTAGCTACTAAATTGTTTAGTAGCCGAATGAAAATAAAAAAAATTAGTTTTTAATCTTTCCCGACCAAAGTTTTGGTCGCCAAATGTCAAGTTTCGGCGACCAAAATTATTTTAGTCGCTAAAAACCTACTTTCGGCTACTAAATCTTTGGTAGCCGAATGAAAATAAAAAAATTAATTTTTAATCTTTCCCGACCAAAGTTTTGGTCGCCAAATGTCAAGTTTCGGCGACCAAAATTATTTTAGTCGCTAAAAACCTACTTTCGGCTACTAAATCTTTGGTAGCCGAATGAAAATAAAAAAATTAATTTTTAATCTTTCCTGACCAAAGTTTTGGTCACCAAATGTCACTTTTCGGCGACCAAATTTATTTTAGTCGCTAAAAACCTACTTTCGGCTACTAAATCTTTGGTAGCCGAATGAAAATGAAAAAAATTAATTTTTAATCTTTTATTTATATTTTTAATCTTTGTAAACCTATTTTTATTTATATTTATATTTTTTTTTATTAAGAGGTTGTACACCCACCATCCAAAAATATTAATTTTTTAAAAAAATTAATTATTAAAATAATATGAATTTCTTATTTTGTCATTTTTTTAAATCCATTAATAATAAAAAATTTACAATTATGACAATTGATATTTCTAAAAAAATATACTATGAAAAGGTAATTTTTAAAATGTAATAATTGTATTATAAAAAGAAATTAAATTCTGAAAATAGACTATTATTTTCAGATGAAAAGTACAATTAAACTATTTGTACTTTTTACATCATCATATTTCAATAACACTAATAAATTAAGAATAAATCAAAATTCACAAATAAAAGACAAAATATCCCAATTATTTATCATTTCAATAAATTTTTCAATATTATTACCAGTACTAATAAAAGACAAAATATCCCAATTATTTGTGTGACTTATTGATATTATTTCAGATTTTAAATTTTTTCTTAATTTTTTAATAATTAATTTTTTCAACTTTTTAAAATTATTTTTACGTTATACACGGTTAACAATAATCAAACACTATTGTTAATTTAAATTTGGAGGGAGACGTTTCTAATTTAAATTTGAGGGATTTATAAAAGTAATTGGCGACTAAAAAAACACGGGTTGAGCTGGTTCATTGGCTTCAGATTTAATTACAATATTTTCATTGGCTTCAGATTTCAGATTTTAGTTTTTTTGTCTCTCACTCTCTAGGGTTGTATTTTTTTTTATTTTGTATATTAAGAGAGAGTGACAGAGAGACTGGAGATGGGAGTGGCGAGCAAAGCAGGGGGCTGGGCATTCAAGGCCTTCACTCATCTATCTGTCTATCTGTTTGTCAATCTGTCTGTCTCTCTCTCTGTGTCTCTCACACATCTATCTCTTCTCTCCTTTCTCTATCTCTCTCTGTCTCTTTCGTTCATCTCTCTTGTCTCTATCTCTCTTGTTCATCTCTCTTCTCTCGCTCTCTCTCTCTTCTCTCTTTATCTCTCTCTTTTTCTATGTCTTTCTCTCGATCATCTCTTTTCGCTCTCTGTCTCTTTTTCTGTCTCTCACTCTCTATCTCTTTCTCTCTTTCTCTCTCTCTCACTCATCACTGTTCTCTATCTGTCTATCTCTCTCTATGTCTATATTTTTGTCTCGGTCTCTCTTTTTTTTCTCTCTCTCACTCATCACTCTTCTCTGTCTTTCTGTCTTTCGAATCTCAGTAAGTTTGAGTTCAGTTGTATCCTTCTTCTTTTTTTTTAATTTTCTTTCTTTCTTTTCTTTCTTATTTTATATATATATATATATATTCTTATATATAAAATATAAGAATATAAAATTAAAAGCTCAATTTGTGATTATATTTTTCAGTAAAAAAAATATTAGGATAAATATTTAAGATAATTTAATATTTGATAATTTGCTCACTTTCTCGTTCATCTCTCTTCTCTTTATGTCTCTCTTGCTCATCTCTCTTCTCTCTGTCTCTCTCGCTCATCTCTCTTCTCTCATGACTTATAAGTAAATAAATCTGATTTGTAAGACTTATTGATATTATTTCAGATTTTAATATAAATCTCGCCTATCTCTCTTCTCTCTCTCTCTCTCTCTCTTATCTTTCTATCTCTCTCTATCTCTCTTGCTCATTTCTCTTCTCTTTCTGTCTCTCTCTTTTTCTGTGTCTCTCTCTCGCTCATCTCTTTTCGCTCTATTTCTCTCTCTTTTTGTCTATCTCTCGCTCATCTCTTGTTTCTCTCTCTTTTTCTATCTCTCCATCTGTCTCTCTCTCTTTCTCTCTCTATCTCTTTTTCTGTCTAAAAAATTTTAAAAATTGATTTGAATTAAGTTTTGAAAAGAGTTTTGAATTATCTGTCTTCTTTATTTATTGAGCTCCCTTTCGATTTATCGATCCACTACAAGAAAATGCACTTTTAGCAACCACTTTGTCTCTTTCTCGCTCATCACTCTGTCTCTTTCTTTGTCTCTCTATCTCTTTTCCCTATTCATCTCTCACTCATCTCTCTCTCTCACCACCCATCTTCTCTACCACATTTACCACTACTGCAAATGCCATTCAACTACCACCACTCTTCTCTTTCTCTCTTTCACTCATCTCTCTTCTCTTTATGTCTCTCTTGCTCATCTCTCTTCTCTCTATCTCTCTCTGTCTCTCTCGTCCAACTCTCTTCTCTGTATGTCTCTTTTCTGTCTATCACTCTCTCTCACCACCCATCTCCTCTACCACCTTCACCACTATTTGGTTTTTTGGCTATTTTAGTCAGGCTAAAATAGTTGTTTTTGAGAAGATGGTTTTTTTTTTTAATTAATTTGATGGCTGTGAGGGAAAAATATTTATAATTATGAATTAAATGTGACATTTTGCTTGTCTTTATTAGATATTCTAACTAAAACTTGTCAAACAGGGCCATTGACAACGATGTATGGTGGCGATTGAAATATAAAGAATACATGACTACCATCATCATTATATCTTATACCGGATTATTGGTTAAAATAAAAAAATTCTCTTAATTTATTTTTTTATTATATATATTAATTAAACTTTAATAAAGATAAAATTATGAACATAAATAATAAAAATTAAAAAATATATAAATTAAGGCCGAATCAAATTTTACTACAAAATTTTGTCCTAAATTGAAATTTATTCTCAATATTTAAAACAAACCGTCCAAAATTTTGGCTAAATTAAAATTCCCTCCTTAAATTTTGCCTAAAGCAAAAGAGGGGGAAAAACAGAGCAACAACTACAACACAGCTGGAGAGAGAGAGCAGTCCTTCAGAGCGAAGAGCAGTCCTTCAGAGTTACCTCCTTCGCAGCCCAGTTCGTCTTGGCTTCTCCCTCCGCTCGACGAAGACCCTCAAACGAAGCAAACGGAGCCGTCTCCCCTCTCCCTCCGGCCGGAGCTGTCTCACCTCTCCCTTCCACCGCCCAATTTCCGGTCCATGTTCAGATATTAGGGTTTTGAGTTTTGATTTGAGGCTTTTCAATTTAAAAATTAGGGTCTAGGGTTTTCCAATTTCAAAATTTGGGGCTTTTCAATTTGGGGTTTAGTGTTTAACTTGGATGCTCGATCTGAATGTTTAAATGGGACTTAATAATGTCAATTTACTAAGTCTCTTCAACTTCAATTGTTTTTGGTATTGATTTCGTTAACTTGTGTTATTCATTTACTAAGTCTCTTTAACTTGGATGCTCGATCTGAATGTCTAAATGTTAACTTGTGTTATTCATTTACTAAGTCTCTGAATGTTTAAATGGGTTTTCCAATTGTTTTTGGTTTAAATGGGAGATCAAGTACGCATGATGGACATTCAGGTGAATATCCAGTTGTCCAAGCAGTGGCTAGTATGGCAGGTGTTCAGTATCGATGGCAGGTGTTCAGTATCGATGGGGAGAGGGTTAAATTTTTGTGCTGTCTTATTTTATTCTAATCCTTACTTGTTAATCACCCCATAATTTTATGTTGTTCACTCCTTTCTGGAGCCTCAAAGATTGAAGTCTAAGGCATTTACACACTATTCCATTAGAAAATGAATAACACAAGTTTTTTTTGTTAGTCGTGGAATCATTTTAGGTGACCCAACCAGTTGGTTGATTGGGAAGGATGGATGAATGAATAACTTGAATCCCTTAGCAAGGAGCCTTATGGAAGATCATATATGATATAAAAAAACCTTATTTTTCTTTCAATCTAAATGATGTTTACAGATTTATTTATGTTAATAGAAACCTGGACCATTAGGTTCCAAGGCCTTGTTAGGGATTTGATCAAATGTGGAGACACACGCTCAAATTTGGAAGGTACTTAGTGCTCACAATTCGGTCATTAGCCAACTGCGATTTCTTTTTATATGTTGTGTAGGTGCATAGAGATGAATTTTTTTACCTTGTTCTTAGTGCAGTTAACAGTGTTGTTGGCTCCTCATATTGATGCACTTTATGGATGATTCATTAATTAAACAGGCTTATATAACAATCTTAACTCATGACATCACGAGCTTTGAGGAGAAAACTCTACCATGGGGATGTTGATGGGAAAAGACATGAACATTTGGAGACATCAGGGCTAGATGGTTTGGATGAACCTTTACTTGGGAATCATGATTATGATGAGACATGCTCAGAGGTGAGTTTTTTGTTTCTGTCTTCCTTCTTTAGTCTTTTAATCCTTTTATCCCTCTGTATTTTCTACTTGGTTTTTGGTTAACTAGGATGGAAGTATTGTGAATAAAAATGTTGTTTTATATGATTGATAGCTATCTATATTATAGGGATCCACACTTGCAGATATTTGGGACGATGAACAAAAGAGGGAACACCACCATTGGACACTTTTTTTAGCCTATCCATTGAAAAGGAGGCTAGATCAATTAGTTGGACTCTCATGGAATTACACAATAGCATATAAATAGATCATAAATTTTATCAGCTAATCAGCTTCCCTTTTATTTTATATTATCTGGTTTGAGGATCATTACCATGCAACTGTGTTGCTAAACTATATATTTTTGACATGCAAAGACATTGAATTGAAGGGGATTAATAATTGTGTTTAGTGTGGTGTGATATTTATAGTGCCATTAAATGAAATGAAAAAAAAAATATTTATAGTGCGCTATTCATTTTTCAAGTAGTTTGGGTATGGTTGCATCCTCAACAATTAAGGTGTAGAATTAAGTCTTTCGTCATTTCATGTACTTTTGATAACTGTATCTGGGAGAAAATCCATTTTGCCCCTTTCATATTTTGATAATGGGTATGTGGATTTCAACCAACCAAATCATTCTTGAAGTTTTAAGTTTTGTTTTGTTTTTTGTTTGTTTGTTTGTTTTTTTTTTTTTTAAACTCTTGTTCATATAGATATGTGTATTTCAACCAACCAAATCATACTTGAAGTTTTAATTCCTTTTTTTTTAAACTCTTGTTCATATAGATATGTGTATGTATTTATCGGAAGAATCTTTATATAGGACATGTCATATGTAGTTATATATGACAAATTCTTTTCGGAATTTTTTTAAGGACTTGGTTGTACTCAGTGCGTGTGTTCATTATTGATTTCATATGGAGAAAGAGTGAGTTTTTAACGACTTGGTACTAATATTGCTTCATATTTAGTTATTGATTTGTCATTGAAATCTATGGGTTTTGTTTTTTTATTATATATAATTATTAGTCACAATTGGGTTTGTGTAATTGTTATTGTTAATCCTCAAGAAATGGATAAGAGAAGATTTTATTTATTTATTTTCATTTTCTTTTCCCAAGATCCAAACACTGTATGTTTGGCTAAAATATGAATGTAACATTCAAAAACTAATGGTAAATTAATGATAAATTATATAAATATTAATAATAATAATTTTTTCATTCGTATTATATAAACTAATGGTAGATACAGATATAGGATTATTTTATAGATATAGGATTTTGGAATTAGAGATAATTTACGGTGTCCATCTGTATGCATGTCAAAATTTACCAAGGATGCATGTCAGAATTTACTCTCCAATGTATGTCAAAATTTTCATCTACTCTCCAATGTATGTCAAAATTTACTTACTAATTTTACTTGCTAAATTTACTCTCTATCTCTTTCGCTCTCTCTCATCGCTCTCTGTCTCTTTTGCACTTGTTCAGGGTGGACTTTTCAAGGTGATAATCTAGAGATGAAATTCATCAACTTCAACAGCACCCCAGTTATAACCATGTGTTTACTTTGAAGTCCATTGCTATAAAGAAGTCCAATGCATGCTGTGAACATGTTAGAATCTGCATAATTCTAGTGTTGGTGCTATTTATGGCGAACTATATGATATCCAATGGCACTGCATATTAATTGACATATTGTCTGTTGACTCCATGTTGTTATGTGTTCAGATGGACATATGTAAAGCTAAAATTATATTATTAACATGGCATTTTTGACATTAGGGGCAGGTACTCTGAACTGTTACACTTCTAACTTTCAGGAGTGGTGTGCTGTACTCGTGTGCATGACACTTGTCTCCACTTCTGTCTGCCATCTGTTTGGACATCTGTAGAGGAGTCTGCTGTTATTGGATGAAAATTGTATACATGAGTTCAATTTATTTTGGGTTGGATGAAAATTGTATAGATGAGTTCAATTTATTTTAGATGAAAATTGTCTGCTGAATTCCATCGTAATTCACAGAAAAAATGTATACAATTTGGGTTGGATTGTATTTGATGGTGTTTGTATGGAATTATTATTTTGGGTTGGATTTATTTGATTTGTATACAATTTGATGTTAATTGAATTAATTTTTGTATACAATTTGATTTGATTTGTATACAATTATTTGATTTGTATACAATTTATTAATTATTTGATTTGTATACAATTTGATGTTAATTGAAAAAAAAAAGAAAGTGAATTTGTTAGTGACTAAATATTTGGTAGCCATAAAGAATCCAAAAATAAATGAAGACTTTTGGCTACCAAATGGTTAGTAGCCAAAAGGTTAATAAAATGAAAAATAAAATTTTTGGCGACTAAATTCTTTAGTCCCTAAATGTAGTAATGTTGTAACTAAAAACTTATTCCCGACAAAAAGTTTTAGTCGCTGAAAATCTATTTTATTTTAATTTAACACTTTTGGCGACTAAATATTTAGTCGCCAAAACATACCCTTTCCCGACTACTCAGAGTTTGGTAGCCGAATGTTCACTTTTGGCGACTAAATATTTAGTCGCCAAAACATACCCTTTCCCGACTATTTAGAGTTTGGTAGCCGAATGTTCACTTTTGGCAACTAATATTTTAGTCGCCAAAAGATAACCTTTGCCGACTAACCGAGTTTAGTAGCCAAAACGTTCATTTTCAGCGACCAAAAATAGTTTAGTCGCCAATACTATCGCCGACAGGTTATAGGCGACGACTTTGGCGACAAAAAATATTAGTCGGTAATTGGATTCGGCGACCAAAAATGGGGCTTTTGGCGACCAATATTTTGGTCGCCAAAAGTGGCATTTCCTGTAGTGCCTCATTCGAGCAATTATAGAGAAGAGAAATTGTATGAACATAACACTACTATTTTTTTAGTATTAATTCTAGTACTTATATAGTTCTTAAAATTATTTTTTTTCCCTTAATCTTTGAACTAAAATTTTATTTGTAAATAAATAAAATTATTTTTGAATGTCTCATTCTTATAGCCAATAAATCAAAATCTAAATACTTAATTTGTAATAAGTTGTTAATGGAGAACATGATATGAATAATTATTAAATTTAATTTTAGACCAATTAAATTACAACACATAATGGCCCATGTTATTTTTATTGTGAACAATATTTAAAAGTTTGAAAAAATGGGTTGAGGCTTTCAACCTTAAAACTAAACAACCTATTATAATTTATATAAGAATAGATAATGTATTTACCCCAAGTTAATTGTAAAAATGCACTTTGACCATAAAAAAGGATTTGCAGCCTCAAAAGCCTAAAAAAATTAATTATTGTTTAAATCGATTTAATTTTACAAAATATTACATCTTACATTATATTATGATTTTTGAATTAAATAAATATTTTTATGAACCATACTTTTGTGAATTGTTTGGATATTAATGGAAATGTCACTATTAGTATGAACCCCACCTGCAACAACCTGCACGATGGTTTATGTTTTTTTAAAGGGTGGTCCAATTGTTAGGTTAATTAATGTTGAATGAATAAAAATATTCTTCACATCAAGCGCGGTTAATTCTTGAGCTCAGTGGTTTCTTGGATTCACTGCTAATTGGCACTTGCACTCAACATAAGTAACACCTACACTGAATATGTAGTCATTGTAGGGTCGCAAATGAGAGGAGTTAGGGATTTTGGGTAGTTGAGGTGTCCACGGTTTGGAGGGAGGGTTGTCAGGTGGGAAAGGGAGAGTAAAGGGGCTGTTGGGGGTGGCGGGGAAGGGCAAGTGACGGGCTCAGGGTGGCAAGCGAGGGCACAGAAGGGCATGGGGAAGGTGGGGGAGTGGATGTTGGGAATTTTCAAAATAATAAATAAATTTATATTTTTTTTTAAAACCTTTTTTATTTCATTTGGAAAGTTTCAAACAAGTGTGGAAACTTGTCTTACGCTAGAAAGAGAGTAAAAGATAGAGCTTATAAACAGTTACATAAAATATTTTTTTGAATATGAAGTTGTGATATAAATATCAATGTACATGCACTCACACTATAAGAATATATGCACATGCACAGATACGCATAGCGTGGGCAATGAAATGTGTGCCACGCAATGCTTTCCTACATGCTATGGAAAGATTGGAGCGATGATGTAGATCCAACGTAGCATGGGTGACATGGAGCACAGTCAACTCTGTATGGCGCTTTCCTATTTGCTACAAAAAGGTTGGGGCGATGACATGGATCCAACATGGGACGTGGCATGTACTGTGGTGATCAAAATTTCAAAAATCATCATCTCTCTCTCTCTCTCTCTCTCTCTCTCTCTCTCTCTGTGATAGTCATCTCTAATCAAGAGTTTCTAAAGTAAGTTTCTACTTTCTCTTTCTGATAGCCATCTCCAGCAGATTTGATTATCACTGTCTTAGTTATCTTCATCATATCAAGAATACTTTGATTTACTGTTGTCAATGCAGAAGCTAATAGATTTTATCCTTAGATCAAATTTTATTGTATCCTAGAGACAAATTTGATGTTAACCCGCTGCATATCATTTGGTGAGGGCAAATATCGTCTTTAAGGAAGAGACATAACGTGCCTTGAAACAATTATTTTATGTTGAAGTTCGTAAAGACAAGTTAATTGCAAAGACTTTGAAGACTCGAAGACCACTAATTTTTCCAACTGTGGAGTGGTAGCCAACAACAGGAGGCCAACGGCTATAGCGTTGTGCAAAAAGAAGAGGAAAATTGGAGGGAGAAGGTATTTTGGTATATTCAAATAATATATATTCCACCTCTTGGTAATTATTTTACAATTTTCCATTGGTATTATAATTGAACTTTATTTCTCATGTTATTTTGTAATTATTTGCTCCAAATGTCACTATTTTATTTTTTTAGTTTTTTTCCACATGTATAGTCAGGATTTGCAATAATGACTGTAGTTGGGACTGTGAGACAAAGAAAGGGACGAGATGGTGCGGTGTTGGTTCCATGCGAGAGCCTCATTGATGTCATCATTACAAAGAACTAATATATGGGTAGGTATTATAAAATATCTTGTTGGTTTGTTTTCCTTATATATAGTAAAACCCAAGTCTCTTTTTTGATTTTGCGTTTTAGATGAAGCATATATGCAATTGTAGCATAACTACCTCAGTTGTTCACACAAATGCGACAATTTATGACGTGGTACTGCCGTTTTTGGTGAATAATTTATAACAATTTTCACCACTTTCTTCTTTTTAAGGTTTAGCTTATAATTTTGAGAATGATTTTTCCTTGTACCACTGTCTTCTATATTTCTTCATACATTATTTTGTGGATCTCGTTTTGGACCCACAATGATAATTTGAATTGTTGATTAGGTAAACCTCGTAGTGAAAATTGTCTGCGGAAAAATCAATTTTATTAAATATTGATAAATAGATGAACAAATAGTATTTTATTTTATAAAATAGACTATTTAAGTCTAAACATATAATTGTCGTCTATTTTAAAAAATAAAATGTAATTTGTTCATATATTTAGCCATATCTGATGAAATTGATTTTTGGAATAACTCATTTTTATTGTTAAGTTTACTAGATGAATAGTTTGGATTATCGTTATGAGTTTCATCTCTAGCCCAACAAAATAGAATATTAAGGGATGATAACAGATCGGATTTTTTGAATTTTGCGCATAAATTCTTACTTTTAAACTCAATTATAGTGATTCAATTTCATACTTTATTATAAACTTAACAATTTTACCTACCACTATAAACTTGATAATTTTGACTTACCTATTATTGTATTTTCCTTATCCAATCAATGCTCTCTCAAATCATTTAAATTAAAATCTAGTTTGAAACAAATACAAGCAAGTCAAGAAATTTTGCCATCTCGTCGTGAACGATTTCCTTTAAGGAGTGTTTGTTTAGACGGACTAGAAATAGACAGATTGCAATACAATAGACGGTTAGTCCTAAATAAATAATCTCTTGACTATTTAGGTAGAAATAATGTGTATTTGACTATTAATTTGACCTTTACTAAACTAATCAAACAATGAATTAATAAATTTATTAGATATTAAGTCTAATCTGACACCTTAATCTCATGAAATAAATGATCCCTTCATTCTTTGTGACCTTTATTTATGTAGAAAGATGAATGTGTAGTTGTCCAGATCCTCATCCCTTATTTATAGCTCAATTTGCCTGATGTTAGGCTATCCTTCCTTTTGTTTCGACTTTTGCACTCCCTTTAGGTTGATGGATGAAAAAAGATCAGTGTTACGCTAATTTAAATTTAAATTTATTTTTTAAATTTAACAATGTGATATATTTAAGGTAACTCTGACTCTTATTCCATCTCTAATCATTAATCAATTATTTTTTTGACACATTACTTGATCTTAAAAATAAGTTTAGAAAGTGAGTTTATATAAATGATTGTGATCTCTCATTTAAGTGATAAAAAAAATTATATATTTTTATTAGAGTATTGCTATTTAGGCATATTATTGGGTCTAGAAAGTGGACTTACACTACAAGAATTAACACTTTTGCCGACCAAAAAATTGGTCGCTAAAAGTCCATTTTTGGTCGGCAAAACATATTCCCGACCAATTTTTTTGGTCGCCAAGTTGGTCGGCAATTGAGGGTCGCGGAAAGTAATTAGCGACCAAAATTTTGGTTGGTCGGGAAAAGTCGGATTTGCCGACTAAATTTTTGGTCGCGAAATATATCATTACCGCGACTAATTCATTTAGTCGCTAAAACACTTTGGTCGCGAAAAGTGATACTTTCCCGACCAAAAAGTTTGGTCGCCAATTATCACATTTAACGACCAAAAAGTTTGGTCGCCAATTGTGACATTCCGCGACCAAAAATTTTGGTCGCCAATCGTGACATTCCGCGACCAAAAAGTTTGGTCGCCAATCGTGACATTCCGCGACCAAAAATTTTGGTCGCCAATCGTGACATTCCACGACCAAAAAGTTTGGTCGCCAATCGTGACATTGCACGACCAAAAAAGGTTTTGGTCACCATTTGTTACTTTTTGCGACCAAAACTTTTGGTCGGCAAAAATGAGTTTCCACGACCAAAAACTATTTTGGTCGGCAATAGATGTATTTTTTGCGACCAAAACTCTTGGTCGGCAATTATCATTTTTTGCAAAAAAAAATTATTTATTTGTCGCGACTAATAAATTGGTCGCCAAAGCAGAAAAACAATACACCTGTAATTCCTAATAATTCATTCAATCCATAATAAACCTATAATTTTAAAACATCATTCAAATTAACTGAATCATTAACATTCGACACAATACATAATTCATTAACATTCGATTTATTAAATTTTTGTCAAACAACCAGACATTGTTCCAATTCAACCATTTCATTTATTTAGTAATATATAAGTAAAGGTGACGCAACGCAACATCATCATCAGCAATGCGCAGATAGAAGGAAAATCATTAATGAAGAATCTCAATAAGAATGACTTACTGAATGGTTGATTAAGCGTGCAATGTTTCCCTTATCTGTGGCATCTACTACAACTTCTTCACTTATCTTAAACAGCTGCAAATTAAAAATCCAATCACGCTTCTACTTTTTTTGCAGTTCTTGAAGAAAAGAAAAGGAAGAAGAAAGGAAATTTCCAAAAGCAATGAACTTACATAGCAATCTTTGCCTTCTAAACAGTAGCGTACCTCCCTCAAATCTGCAACACTTCGCCTAACCTGCTCACCACGATATTCCAGAACCTGAAAGAAACACAGGTATGTTACCCTGCACATTTTGTAGTGTAATGCACAAGTGAACCCAAATACGATATAGTCTACGGAAGAAAAATCCCTTGCCAAAGAATATAGCCCCGGACATACAGACAAACTAACTAAAACTAGCTCACACAGAGAAACATGCAGTGTTGGATGAATCATAATGCTAATTTTATATCAAAATTAAAATTAGTCCACAATTCTTTTCCCAGCAAATTAAAGTTTTCACTGCACATGTAAAAAATGCTTCAGGCTCCTCTATTTCCTGTTTAAATGAAAAAACATACATATTAGCTCCATTTGTTGCTTCTGATGGCCAAATCAAACTGGATGAGAGCAAAAACCATAGAATGCAACTTACTCTGAATGCATTCAATCTTTGTATTGCACTTAAAGAATGATGGCAAGGTCCCATCACTCGATGGGCTCGGTATTTGTGGTGAGCACAGAAACAATAACGGGTGAATGAGATGATGGACATTCTTTCAACTGGTCTCTAATTAATAGATTGTAGTATAATAAAGAGAACTAGGAAGAAAATAGATTGTGCTCCGGGCAAGTTGATTTTGTTCAATTTCTTTGTTAATAGATTGTAGTATAATAAACCAATCACAGTAGTACCTTTGTTAATTTATTGTGATGCTTAAATGAAAGGAAGAAAATATTTACATGGTATTGACCAACTCTGTTACATGCAGGCTGTATGATCAGTGTGTTTAGATGATCTTGGATATCGGTGATAGAGCTTTAAGTGGATTAAAAATTAACTTTCTTTTTTAATGCTGTAAAGGATACATATTGAACCACATCTATTTTGCAGAGGCTTTGTATCTACTGATTTGTCATTTATTAGCATGTCATGGTGATGGAGAACATTATCACATGCTGTATTTAATAGTAATGCCTAGTTTTGGTAGACAAGTCCATAACATGACTTTCTGCGAAATTGTTGGTAAGGTATTTTTACAAAATAGCACTACTGGAATTGTGTAGTGACCTCAAATTGTAAGCGTGATGATTATCGTGTATAAAAATGCTTGCTTGCATGTGTTCACACACCTTGCTGTACCTCCCCTGCTCTCCCTATCTTTAAACATGTTATTTGTATTCCAGATACACTATTGGTTACTAACTACTATTAACACTCATGCCTAGGCCATCTCTAAGGGACGCCAAGGAAGGGAAGCTCAAAATATAGTTAGGGTAAGTTTGCATTTTCTTTCTCCACTGCTGGTTTTTTGTTTCAAATTGCCAAATGAGGTTTGAAATATTGATTCCTGCAGGTGTATTTGGCAAATTTGCGTCTTAAGGAAGTTGGTACTGATGTACTAATCACTGCCTATGAACCCATCTTAATAAGGTAAGTATCAAGGATATCCTTGTAGTTTGGCTTTTGCTAGTCGTTCCATTTTTTAATTTTACAGTTCTTAACTTAGACACCCTAGAGGAAATCTTTCCTATTTTGTAGCAGCAGAGTCTGAAAATCTTCTAGGCCTGAACATTCACCCTGTCACTGACTTTTAAATGCCCAACAAAACACATCCTCTAAAGCAATTTAACTGTTGTGTATATGCATTTCTAAGCAAGGACATCTAGGTCTCACCGAAGGTGGGGTCAGGGGGTTCCTCGTTTTCCCAAGCCTGAACTTAATTCGAAGAGCTCGGGTTAGAGCTTGGACGGTCTGAAATCAACACAAAAATTTAATTCACCAAGCTCAACACAACTTTGCCTAGCATTTATTTAAAGATTTAAAAAGGTGAAATCAACCGACAAAAACTGCTGTATTCAGTTGCCCACTACTCTCACCCATGATCTCCTAGAGCAATTTCAATTAGGTCTTCTTGTTTTTCATACCTACATACATACATACATAAATAGATAGATTTTCAGGTACCCAGCTTCAAATTCCAACAGAGAACACAAAAAGGGTACCCCAAAATCTCTTAATTCACTACGGATTACCTAAAATACCACACCTAAATCAGAAAAATCATCAAGAATTAGTCTTAAAGACCCAAATTTTCCAATCCACTGAAAAAGAATGATCAATTCAGTGAAACCCAAATGAACTTATCAAGAAAATCATCATTTGATCCTCAAAACATTACAAATAATTAAAAAAAAATCTGAATCATAAAAGGCAAAGACTTTTTTTTGGGAGATGGGTTACCTCAGATTTTGTGAAAGTGGAGATGGATGTGAAAGTGGAGATGGATTTAGTTTTGGAATCAAGAGGGCGTTTGATAGAGGTATCAGCGATCTTCTTCTTGGTGATAGATGAATCAAACTTGAGCTTTGATGAACCATGTTGAGTGCTGGGCTTGAGTTTCATCAAGGTAGATTTAGAATCAGAAGCCATGTCTCTAATGTCTTTGCCCCTACAGCATATACCCTCTTATGTTGTTGATCCGATGATGATGTCTCTTTTATACATCGCAACAATTTCTCCAAATCAGTGACCGTTCTCGCTCTCTATCTGTCTCTTTCTCGTAGTCACGACCACGCTCTCGCCTATCCCTGTCGTGATGAGCCCCTCTCTGTGTCATGGTCACGATGTTGTTCTCCAGACTTTGATGCACAATGTGTAAAGGTCTTACCCTCTCCAAACCTGAAAGGAAATGAAAAAGGGGGGGGGGGGGAAGACGGAAAAAAAGGGGGGAAATAATTTTGATTTTTTTTTAATGAATTTTTTTTATTTGGTAGAAGTAGGGATAATATTTAAATGAAAAATATTTTTCGTTAAAATAAAATAAATTTTTTATGGCCAATTAAAAATATTTTTTTGTGGCCCATTTTTTTTATACTAAGGCCTCGTTTGGGAACATGCTAATTTAATAATTTTTTTGCTATTTGGCTAAAAAGGTAGGTAAAAAAAACTTATATTTTGGGATGAATTTTTGGCTAATTATGAAAAGATGTGCAAAAAGTAGAGAGAAAAGAGAATCTTTGACTTTTTGGTATGAGTGGTTGGCTTTTTGGCTAATTTAGTAACTTTTTGGCTAATTGGCTAAAAAGGTAAGTCCCCAAACGAGGCCTAAAAATCAATAACTAATTTTTTGTGGTAGAGGAGAGGAAGCGACAGTAGTGGTAAAGGTGGTGGATATGAGGTGATGGTGGTGGTGGTGGTGGTGGTGGTGGCGGTGGTGATGATGGCGAAGGAGATTAGTGGTGAAGTTGTGGTAGTGGTAAAGAAGATAGAGTGGCAGTGGTAGAGGAGAGGTAATAGTAGTAGTAGAGAGTGAGAGAGAGATAGAGAGACAAAGAGAGAAGAGAGATGAACGAGAGAGACAGATAGAGAGATAGAGAGAAGCGAGAGAGACATAGAAAGAAGAGAGATGAACGAGAGAGACAGAGAGAGATAGAGAGAAGTAAGATGAGCGAGAGAGACAGAGAGAGATGAGAGATGAGAGAAGAGCGAGAGGAGAGAGATGAGCAAGAGAGATAGAGAGAAGAGAGATGAACGAAACAGACAGAGAGAGAAAATATATGAGAAAAGACATAGATAAGTGAGAGACACATGGAAAGACAGACAGACAGAGAAGAGTGATGAGTAAGAGAGAGAAATAGAAGAGAGGGGAAGATGACAAAATGGGTGAAGAGAAAGAGATAGTGATGGAATGAGAGAGACAGAGGCGTGAGAGAATCGATGGCAGAGAGAGAGATACGTGTTTAAGCCCTAAAGAGAGAAAAAGAGATAAAGAGATGAACGAGAGAGACAGAGAGAAAGATAGAGAGAAAAGAGATGAACGAGAGAGACAGGGAGAGAAGAGAGATGAGAGAGAGCGAGAGAAAAGAGATGAACGAAAGAGACAGAGAGAGAAGAGAGATAGAGAGAAAGATAGAGAGAGAAAGAGGGAGACAGAGACAAAGACAGAGACAGAGTAGGAAAGAGAAAGAGATAGAGACAGAGACAGAGAGAAACAAGAGATGCTTAAGAGATAGACAAAGAGAGAGAAAGAGAGCGAAAAGAGATGATCGAGAGAAAGACATAGAAAAAGAGAGAGATAGAGAGAGAGAGAATAAAGATGAGTAGGAAAGACAGAGAGAGAGATAGAGAGAAGATAGATGAGCAAAAGAGATAGATGAGCAATAGAGACAGAGAGAAAAGAGAGATGAGAGAGAGCGAGAGAAGAGAGATGAGCAAAAGAGATAGAGACAAGAGAGATGAACGAAAGAGACAGAGAGAGATATAGAAAAGAGAGAAGAGATAGATGAGTGAAAGACACAGAGAGAGAGAGATAGACAAATAGACAAACAGACAGAAAGAGAAGAGTGATGAGTAAGAAAGAAAAAGAGAATAGAGAGAGGAAGATGAAAAAATGGGTGAAAAGAGACAGACAAAGAGAGAGAGAGAGAGAGAAAAATAGCGAAAAAGATAAGCGAGAGAGATAAAGAGAAGAGAGACGAGAGACGAGAGAGATATAGAAAAGAGAGATGAGCGAGAGACACAGAGAAAGAGACAGAGAAGAGTGATGAGTGAGAGAGAGAAAGAGACAAAAATATAGACAGAGAGAGACAGACAGACAGAGAATAATGATGAGTCAGAGAGAGAGAAAGAGAAGAGAGACAGAGATAGAGACACAGAGAGAAAAAGAGAGACAGATAGATAAAAAGAGAGAGAAAGAGCGATGAGTGAAAGTAAAATTTTATTTTTCTTTCAACGACGAAAATATTTTAGTTGCCAAAACTATATATACCGCGACCAAAATAATTTTTAGTCGTTGAAATTAAGGTTTTGCCGACCAAACTTTTGGTCGCGAAAGATAAAAAAGAATTTTTTATTTTTCTTTTAGCGACTAAAATATTTTAGTTGCCAAAACTATATATACCGCGACCAAAATAAATTTTAGTCGCCGAAATTAAGGTTTTGCCGACTAAACTTTTGGTCGCAAAAAATAAAAAATAATTTTTTATTTTTCTTTTAGCGACTAAAATATTTTAGTTGCCAAAACTATATATACCGCGACCAAAATAAATTTTAGTCGCCGAAATTAAGGTTTTGCCGACCAAACTTTTGGTCGCGAAAGATACAAAATAATTTTTTATTTTTCTTTTAGCGACTAAAATATTTTAGTTGCCAAAACTATATATACCGCGACCAAAATAGATTTTAGTCGCCGAAATTAAGGTTTTGCCGACCAAACTTTTGGTCGCGAAAGATACAAAATAATTTTTTATTTTTCTTTTAGCGACTAAAATATTTTAGTTGCCAAAACTATATATACCGCGACCAAAATAGATTTTAGTCGCCGAAATTAAGGTTTTGCCGACCAAACTTTTGGTCGCGAAAGATACAAAATAATTTTTTATTTTTCTTTTAGCGACTAAAATATTTTAGTTGCCAAAACTATATATACCGCGACCAAAATAGATTTTAGTCGCCGAAATTAAGGTTTTGCCGACCAAACTTTTGGTCGCGAAAGATACAAAATAATTTTTTATTTTTCTTTTAGCGACTAAAATATTTTAGTTGCCAAAACTATATATACCGCGACCAAAATAATTTTTAGTCGCCGAAATTAAGGTTTTGCCGACCAAACTTTTGGTCGCAAAAAATAAAAAATAATTTTTTATTTTTCTTTTAGCGACTAAAATATTTTAGTTGCCAAAACTATATATACCGCGACCAAAATATTTTTTAGTCGCTGAAATTAAAGTTTTGCCGACCAAACTTTTGGTCGCGAAAGATAAAAAATAAATATTTATTTTTCTTTCAGCGACTAAATTATTTTAGTTGCCAAAACTATATATACCGCGACAAAAATATTTTTTTAGTCGCCAATTGTGGAACATTTAGCGACTAAATTTTTTTTAGTCGCCAATTGTGAGATTTTTAGCGACTAAATTTTTTTTTAGTCGCCAAAAATTAATATATCCCGACTAAAAAAATTTAGTAGGTAAATATTGTACTTTTACCGACTAACATAATTTTTGGTCGCCAATTCTATAACTTTTGGCAACCAAAATATTTTTGGTCGGCAAAAGTGGTCGCCAATTGTGTATTTTCTTGTAGTGTTATATGTATCAATTTATTTCATTATAGCTGAATAAATAATGAAATAAAGTATGTGATATACAGATATGAATGAGTTTTAGTTTTTCTTTTTCTTTTTCTTTTTCGTTTTTTCCTTTGTATTTTAATGGACAATCAATTTATTTTTCATTGAATTTATCATATTTTTGTGAGAAAATAAATCTATAAAATAAAAGAGTTCTCTTTCTTATAATTTTTCACATAACTTATAAACCAAACATGAAAAATAATTTTTTAGTCTCTTCATTTATTATCATTTTTCATCCAATCAATCCATCCAAATGAATTGATGGTGACTAGTTAGGGATGAAATTTGGACATGCTCAACCCACATTCAGTCCAAAAATTTTTAAGACTTAGGCAAATATTTTTTTAATTTGTTCCATAATAAGATATATATTTAAAAGTCTGGATTGAATTTGGACTAAAATTTGGTAGAGACATTGAACAGTTCAAAACCTAAATTATGAATATATGAATATAAAAGTATTAAATATATATTATTGGGCCCATTTTTAATAATAAAAAAATGCTAATGATAGCCCATAATAACTTGAAAAATATGTAAAATGTTGTATCAAAAAATATGAAAATGTGTTGGGATGTGTAAAAATTGCTGTGATTTTGACTTGGTATTTTTTTACCTCTTATTGATGGATCTTTTTCTAATAAGTTTTTTGAACAATTAGAAATTTAATATGATATCGAGTTTTAGTTATACAAGATATTAGGCTCAAATCCTTCATGATTTATTTGTATTTTGAGGGATCCGGAGTGGCCCCGGCCCCCACCCCCTAGATATAGAAAATTCTACTTATGCCCCTATATAATTTTGAGTATTTACAATATAATTAGTATATTATCCCTAAATTTTAAGTAAATTTAGTTTGATCCCTTCAAAATTTTAATAAATTTTTTGATCTCTTGCAACCTCCTGTTTTTTTAATTCTCACAATATTTTTCAACTACTCCTTATAGTTAGACCAATAATTTAGACACAAAAATATCAAGGAAAAATAATATGTGGTTTAGATTTAGTATTGTAAGATTTACACATAATATGAATTTGAACCACACATTATTTTCTTGATACTTTTCTGTATCTTTAACATTATTGTAGTCACATATTTTATTAATATCAATCATAATTAACACTTTTTTAAAAAATAAATAAATAAAATTATGATATTTCTTTAGAGCACATGAATATCTTACACCATTATATAATTAACAATATGGATATTAGAAGTTTCAAATCCAAAAAATAAGAAGACAAAAACTATTAAAAAATAATAAGCAATGTGATAAACTATATACATCAATTAGGCTTTCGAAATTGTATTGTTATAAAAGAATATATATCGAAAGAATTTGAAGGATTTTACATATTTTGACCCCTTGGTTGAAAATCTTGATTCTACCCCTAATTTTAACGTATAAGCCACAAGACAAATCAAACTCGATGAACAAGCTTGATATTATTTTTTAATAACCGATATCTCTTAAAGCATCTCCAATGCTCATTTTTATTTTTATTTTTATTTTATATATATATATATCAAATTTGAGTAAAGATTTGGGTTAAAAGTTTCATCTAATACTGTAGCTTGCTTTTCGTGCTCTTCGGAGGGGTTTAGTCTCCTTGGATACGAAACCCTATAGTTCGGACTCTTGTGATTCTGAATCTGGTTTCACAAGTGCCATGTGAAACGGATAAACACAAAAGAGTCTAAATTTAACAAATCATTTTAAAAAATCAATTTTGAATCAAAGATGCCAAAAATAGACTGTATTACCTGATTTTAAAGTTGCCACCTAAATATTTTTGAGAAATTTCGGAAACCCGTGACTCGTGCCAAAGGTCATTAGTCTATCATCACCAAAATGCCTCGGCTCGGGAACTTAAATATGAGAAGGGAAGGTCATGAATTGAGCATTCCACTCACTCGATAAAAAATTGGCCTATACTAATCATAATATGATTCTTATCTACATTATATGCTCTTATTCCGATTATTATGCTATCTTTACTATGTGATGCACACAAGTATAGACTAATTCGCCCAATTTGGAACATTTTGATTTCATGTTTGTTTTGAAAATTATTTTGAATATGTACCATTTGAAAAAGTAATCACATATGTACATTAATTCAAATCATCCGAACTTAAGCAAAAAAGTTTCCATCCACAGGCATTCAAATAGGTATTTCAAATAAGCACTTAGCCTCATGGAACACATGTTTGACATGGCAACAATCGCATGCATGCAATATGCTAAAGCAAAAAATACTTACCTAGTACTCAACTGTGAGAAGCCAAAATAAAAGAAAAAAAATGCATGATCCTAACAATGCAAATAACTAATGCACCACTTGCAATATGCAATTAATAAGCTCGGCTACTACTGTAACAACCCCAACCTATGATTAACGTTAATCCATGATTTAATATGCCTAATAAGTTATTAAGATCAGATTTTGAATTAATTGCATATGTGTTGCATAATTTGTGTTTTTATCTATTCATCGTAGACATATCTATTTGAATTTCTGTTCTGTTCTGTAAATCGAAGGCCTTATCGACATCTGATTCAGAAATTGACTTGATTTTTGAGTTAATTAGGATTTTTAGAATTTTATGGTAGGTTTAATTGAAATTCGGTTTAGAGCGATTGAATTAGATTAATTTAATACCCATTTAATTAACTTTAATCAATTACCACCATGTGAGCCTATATAAGACTCCCTACATGCTCCACTCATCTTTTTCTTTCATTTTCAACACATTTTTGAGTTTACTTACACACACAAACGTGAGAGAGAGTGAGAGAGATGTAGACTTGAATTCAACCAAAGTGGGTCTTGCTTGAGAATTGAAGAAAACTAGGGAGGATTAGCTTGATTACTCAAGAATTGGTCTACTTGAAGCTCAATTGAGAAGTTTAGGTAAGAACTCAAGCTTTTGATAATATAATTAAGTTAGCCAACTCAAGAATTCAAAAGAAATCTTATAGGAAGGCAAGAATTAAGCTTAGATAGTTGATTTTGGGAGTGTATCATGTATGTATGCATGCATAATTCTCATAATTTGAAAAGTTCATTTTCAAGAATTTCCACATGCATGTCTATACTTGGGTTTTGTTCAAGGAACTCAACATGTCTTTGACCCAAACATCTCATTTGCTCATGATTTGGAAACTTGAAGCTCAAATCACTCCATGCATGTCATATTAATGTCATGTTTCCACAATTCAAGTTTGAATTTTGCTCAATTGTCAAGCTTATGGACCTTGATTTTATGAAATGACCTTTAATTCTCAATGTTTTTCAAGTTTAGACAAGTTTCCTCAAGTTTTTGGCCCAAATGATGAGTTTTGAAGTGTTGAAATCAAGATTTGTAGCTTGGAAGCAATTCTAGAAATTCCAAAATTCTGATTTTATGCTTGAGCATAAAACCCATGCTCAAGCGACTACTCTGAGAGTGTGCACTTCCGCTCAAGCGACCAAAAGTCCGCTCGAGCGTGAAATGCAAGCTTCCCGAAGTTCTTATGTTTTGCAGCACGCTCGAGCGACAGAAGTTACGCTTGAGCGAAAGCATGTCTCTCATACTCGAGTGAACGTCGAGTGGAAAAGTCAAGCAACCAACATTTTTGCAAAAGTTGACAGACCGTTCAAGTGACAAATCTTGCGCTCGAGTGACCACTCACATTTTACATGTCCGCTTGAGCGTAAGAAGTCACGCTCGAGCGAGGACCCTATTTTCAACACTTTTTGTTAAGTGTTTTCAAGTGCATTTTTGCATCCTCTTTCCATTCTAGTGTCACGGTCCAAACCCACCCCTATAGGTTTAGCGTCCTAACCGGCCAATAATCCTTGGATTACCAAAGGCCTCATAACATAATAATGTATAATTAGGGGCTGCGGAAGTAAATACATAAAATATACATAGTCCATTGAGCTGTGAAGACATACATGGGGAAGACATACATGGGACAGATAATCTTAAACTTTTATAAACATACGAGTGACGTCAAAAGGTACAGTATTTACACGTCACTTCATGTACATAAAAATAGAGAAACTTGTTCTGGGAGCAAAAGAACAAAATCTTATACAATCATAACAACACAGCCACTAGACTTGACTTAATCTCGAACCTCCTCGAGAGGCGCAAAGGTAGGCTGACAAAAATTGAAACACCAAGTGTTCAACTCTGAGCCTGGTCATGTGCTTGATCACCTACATACATAATATAAATAGTGAGCGGGAGCCCAGTGAATAATAAATGAGTAAAGGGTTAAATGAATGATGTCCCATGACTAAGGGCTATTTTGGGAAGATGGTTATAATTAGTTTTTTGGTTAAAAGCTGCTTATAAACAGCTTTTTTGTGAGAGAGGAAGTGGATTATAACCCACTTCCCAAAAGGGGCCTAAGCTAGTTCACATTCGTATTCTTATTCAAATCATATATAGAATTCAGAATTCATGCTGGATCATACATGGTTTATCCATTAGCACCAATAGATCATATACAGAGCATCATAGATTATACTTGTCAGTTCCATAAAGGAACCTCCGGCCGGGTATGGATAACTTGTCAATTCCATAAAGGAACCTCCGGACTAGGAACAAATAACTTGTCAGTTCCATAAAGAAAACTCCAGCCAGGTATAGATAACTTGTCAGTTCCATAAGGAACCTCCGGTCCGGGAACAGATAACATACTTATCATAAATACTTATCGAAAATTGAACAATCATTCATAACATTTCATAAAATAGATTTTATTCATAGACAGAAAATAATTTAACTTGAACATAGCTTTACTAAGTTATTACTCATAAATAACCAGTGGCTCCAAATAGACAAGTAAAGTAGGCAATTCGCTTAACTTGAGACGTGTGACCTACAAAACATGATGGATATATACATTAGAACACATGCTCGGATTATACATAACTTATTTCATTTGTTCTTAGTGTGTTCCTAGCCTTTATTCTCATCATAGTGTCTTGATCTTGGCCTAGGAATGCCTAGGATGGAATGAGGATGCAAAAATTGTACTTGAAAATATTTTTCAAAACTTGCTGAAAATAGGGTCCACGCTCAAGCGGATATGCAAAATGTGAGGGTCCGCTCGAGCGCAACTTCCTTCGCTCAAGTGGTCTGCAAACTTTGAAAAAAGTACTGGTTGCTTGTTTTTCCCGCTCGACACTCACTCGAGCACGAGAGATATGCCCTCGCTCAAACGTAACTGTTGTCGCTCGAGCGTGTTGCAAAACGTAAGAACTTCTGAGAGCATGCATTTCACGCTCGAGCTAGCCCTTAGTCGCTCAGGTGGAAGTGTGAGACACAGAGTGGTCGCTTGAGCGTGGAAGCAGAATTCTTGTCATGACCCGAACCCACCCCTATGGGTTAAGGGCATAACCGACTAGTAATCAAGAGATTACCTACGGCCTCAAACCATAAAAGACATAACTCATCAGAGTAAAGGGGCCAAACGGAAGCAAATTTAAAACTTTGTCCATAGAGCTGTGCTTACACGGCACATCATAACAATCCATATACATACATGTTAATAACTCACGTCAAAGTAGTAATGGCACATAGTTCTATACATACAGGATCTTTCAAGTCTAAGTCAATCAAACCCAAAGTTTATATACAAAAGTAATCCGATATTTTCGCCAATATAACCAAACTATATCAAAAGAACAAAAGAGGCGAAGACAAGTCTCGTGCGTAAGACGTTTGGGTTGACTCTCCAAAAACCTTGACTATTCCCCACATATTTCACCAAGGCTGGGTTTGGACGTCCCTTGGCTCATCTACATAGACATGAATAAGCGTAAGCGAAAGCCTAGTGAATAATATCAAATAAGGAAAATACATGAACGATCCTTGAAACAGTTACATCAGACAGCCTTGGGCCCAATTCATGTTTCTATTTAATATATCAACTCATACCCAATGGCCTTTGGCCCATCCATTCATGTCTAACGGCCTTTTGGCCCAATCGTTCGTATCCGACAGCCTTTGGCCCAATCGTTTAGATCCGACGGCCTTCGGCCCAATCATTCATATTAAACTATCATTCATGTCAGACGGCCTTTGGCCCAATCATTCATATGTCCGACTATCATTCGTATCAGACTATCATTCATGCCAGACGGCCTTCGACCCAATCATTCATATCAAACTATCATTCACGTCAGACGGCCTTCGGCCCAATCATTCATATGTCCGACTATCATTCGTGTCAGACTATCATTCATTCATGTCATACGGCCTCTGGCCCATTCATTCATGTCGTATGGCCTCTGGCCCATTCATTCGTGTCATACGGCCTCTGGCCCATTCATTCGTGTTATACAAATATTTGTCCCCAATTCAATGTAACAAACTTATAAGACTTATATAGAAATAAGCAATTAGGACAAACGACATACTTCAGACATCTTTATTAAGATATTACTCACAGTGTTCTGCCGGTGGATTCACCCTTGAGCTCGACCCTACACATTACATAACACATATGGGTCACAAACGATTCAATCCGTTCTTAATTCATACATCCATCTTAGGCTTCTTTCTTATTCTTTTAATTCATTCATAATGCTCAATGCATGCCTAAGAGTACTTAGAAGTGAAAGAGAACGGAAAAAGAAATACAGAACACATTTACAAAATTTCAGAAACAGGGGTCCCCGCTCGAGCGGACCATTAGGTCTGCAAAAGTACTGGTTGCCTCGTTTTTACGCTCGAGCGTGAAGTCGGGCGCTCGAGCTGAAAGTCTCACTACATGGCTCCTCGTTCGAGCGGCAGTTCCCTCGCTCGAGCGGACTTCATGAATTCTGGGTTTTCCAGAATTTCCTTTGAGCTTCAATTATGCATTCAAGTTGGTATTTCTTGCATTTTATAGCCCATATTTCTCATATACATATACTAACATGATACAAACACCAAATTACAACATTAAGAAGCTCAAATCCTATGAATCAAATACATGCATGCTCCAAATTACACCAAACTCCTTTCCACAAAACAAATTCATGCATTCAAAACTCATACTCTTATGATTTGTACATGCATGTGAGATATAACTTCCATTTTCAACTTAAATGGTGCAAATGGTGATCACAAGCATGAACTTTAACCAAAATTCTACATAGATCATACTTTTCATGCTCAACTATACAAATTCATGTCAATTATACACATGCATGCATTCCAAGACTTCAAACTCATCAAATACAACACAATTCTTGTTCTTGATCACCATTCAACCTTGAATTCACAAAATTACAATATTAAACTCATGAATTCATAACCAATTACTCACCTAGAAGCTCAATCTCCCGAATTTATGGTCAAATCTTGAGTTGGTCTTCAAATTATTCAAGTTTATTGCTCAAATCTTTCATTTCATTCACCCTCTCTTTCTAGCCGACCCTCACTCTCTCTCCTCAGAGCAATTTTCAGTTTTGAGCTCAAATAAAATGAATATAAGTAATATAGAGCTCTTTTTATAGTCTCCTACTAATCACATTATTTTAATACTAATCAATTGAGCACTAATTCATCAATTTAATCTATTTAATTTGATCCGAATCAATTTTCAATTAAATTTCACCGTAGGCTCTAAAAATTACGCCAATCACAATGGCGTAGTCAATTTCGGTTTCTGTGGCCGATAGGGCTTTCAATTTAAATTCCAAAGCAGAAAGTCAAACAGATTTTCCTACAGTGAACGGATAGAAATTCAAAACCACATATATTCATATAAATGGCACACAAAATCATATCAAACACATAATCATAATCATAATTAAAATTACTTAGCATAATACGGACCAGGGTTATTACAGTCTTCCCCCCTTTAGGAAGTTTGGTCCTCCAAACTTATTTTACCTTCGTCGGGAAACAAATGTGGATAGCGTAGTCGCATTTCATCCTCTTTTTCCCATGTAGCATCCATCCCATAATGTTCTTTCTATTCTACTTTCACCATTGGGATGGACTTGCTTCTCAATTGTTTCACTTGTCGGTCAATGATTCGTTCTGCCATTCGGTATACTCCATATTTTCATCAAGAGCTACCCGGTGATAGTGAATCACATGAAACGGATCTCGAAGATAACCCCTCAACATCGACACATGAAACACATTATGGATTTGCTCGAATCCTGGTGGCAAAGCGACTCGATAAGCAACTGGTCCAAGTCTTTCCAGAATTTGAAACGGCCCAATGTAACGAGGCGACAGCTTGCCCTTCTTTCCAAACCTGACTTGGCCTTTCATCGGAGTCACACGGATGAACACATGGTCACCAACCTCATACTCGAGAGGTCTTCTTCGGACATCTGCATAATTCTTTTGTCGGTCCTGAGCTGTTTTGAGCCTTTGCTGAATGGTTTTGATTTTCTCAGAAGTGTCTTGCACAATTTCAGGCCCAAGTAAAGCTCTATCCCCGACTTCTATCCAACAAATTGGTGATCTACACTTTCTACCATACAAAGCCTCGTATGGTGCCATACCGATGCTGGAGTGGAAGCTGTTATTGTATGCAAACTCTGCAAGTGGCAAATGATCTTCCCAACTCCCCTGAAAATCCAAGGCACACATTCTGAGCATATCTTCTAACGTTTGTATAGTCCGTTCTGATTGCCCATCTGTCTGTGGGTGGAATGCGGTACTAAACCTCAATTCTATCCCTATAGCTCTTTGCAAAATCTTCCACAATCTGGATACAAATTTCGAATCTCTATCCGACACAATAGATACCGGAACTCTGTGTAAAAGGACAATCTCATCAACATATATTGTAGCCAGTCTATAAGCATCAAATGTAGTTCTAACAGGTAGAAAATGTACAGATTTAGTCAGTCTATCAACTACAACCCAAATAGAGTCCATACCTCGAGGTGTTCGGGGTAGACCAACAACGAAATCCATAGTCACATGCTCCCACTTCCATTCTGGAATAGGAAGAGGTTGAAGTAGACCGCCTGGTTTCTGATGTTCAGCTTTAACTTGCTGACATTGAAGGTACTTGGACACATATTCTGCAATTTCTTTCTTCATTTTAGGCCACCAATAACTTTGTTTCAAATCCCGATACATTTTATTGTTAGCCGGATGCATAGTAAACATTGATTTATGGGCTTCATCTAAAACCCTTTTCTTTAGTTTCGAAATATCTAGGACACACATTCGGTTTCGAAATCTCAACACTTCACCTTAAATGCTGAACTCTGCTTTCGGACTTGTCTCAAATTCATCAATCACTTTCTTGAGGAATTCATCCTCTCTTTGTTTCTGTTTAATCTTATCAATGATTGCCGGTTCGGCTGAAATAGCGGCCATCAATCCGCTCTGTTCACACAATACCACTTCAATTTCAGACTTCTCAAAGTCTTGCAAAATTTCTTTCTGTTCAGTAAGCAAACAAGCCATACTCCCCGTTGATTTTCTACTTAAGGCATCAGCAACTGTATTAGCTTTCCCGGGGTGATACTGAATCTCAAGATCATAGTCTTTTATCAGTTCAAGCCATCTCATCTGTCGCATGTTCAACTCCTTCTGTGTAAAGAAGTATTTCAGACTTTTGTGATCCGTGTAGACTTCACATTTCGCCCCATACAAATAGTGCCGCCAGATTTTCAAAGCAAAAACAACTGTGGCCAATTCTAAATCATGTGTTGGTAGTTTTTCTCATGTGGCCTCAACTGCCGAGAGGCATAGGCAATAACCTTTCCGTTCTGCATTAATACACAACCCAAACCTTTATAAGATGCATCACTGAAAATTACAAAGTTTTCCGTACCTGTGGGCAATGTCAATACTGGTGCAGCGGTCAGTCTCGTTTTCAGTTTATGAAAGGAAGATTCTCTTTCATCGTTCCATTCAAATGGTTGCCCCTTGCCTGTCAACTGGGTAAGAGGTACAGCTATCCTTGAAAAGTTTTTTACAAATCTCCTGTAATACCCGGCTAGGCCCATAAAGCTGCGGACCTCGGTTACATTTGTCGGTGTGGGCCAATTCACAATTGCCTCTATTTTCTGTGGGTCCACTGAAATCCCCTCTTTGTTGATAACATGCCCTAAGAAAATAACTTCATCCAACCAAAACTCACATTTCTTTAGTTTAGCAAATAATTTCTTTTCCCTAAGTAGTTGCAGGACAGTTCTCAAATGATGTTCATGTTCAAGTCTATTCTTGGAGTATATCAAAATGTCATCAATAAAAACCACAACAAATTCATCAAGGTAGGTTTTAAAAATTCAGTTCATTAAGTCCATAAATGCTGCCGGAGCATTAGTTACCCCAAATGGCATAACAAGATATTCAAAATGGCCATACCTCGTTCTGAATGCGGTTTTCTCAACATCTTCTGCTTTTACTTTCAACTGGTGGTACCCGGATCTCAAATCAATTTTGGAAAACACTTGTGATCCCTGCAACTGGTCAAACAGGTCATCAATACGGGGTAGGAGGTATTTATTCTTTATTGTTACCTTGTTTAATTCTCGGTAATCGATGCACAAACGCAAGGTTCCATCTTTCTTTTTCACAAATAACATTGGTGCACCCCATGGTGAAGTACTAGGTCGGATAAACCCTTTATCAAGCAGGTCTTGCAACTGTTCTTTCAGTTCTTTCATTTCAGCAGTAGCCATTCTGTAGGGAGTTTTAGAAATAGACTGGGTGCCTGGCATAATCTCAATTGTGAACTCTATCTCCCTGTCCACCAATTCCCCTGGTAATTCATTTGGAAACACATCTGGAAATTCTCTAACAATAGGGATACTATTCAGTTCAACATTCACAGATTCTTCAGACAACACATAACACAAATAACCCTGGCACCCTTTCCTAATCAGTTTACATGCTTTCATTGCAAATATCAAATAAGGTGGAGGCACTACCCCATTACCCACAAACACAATTTCTTCATATTCTGGTGGTCTAAACACAACCCGTTTTGTCACACAATCAATGATGGCACAATATTTAGTTAACCAGTCCATGCCCAGAATTATATCAAAGTGCCTAAAGTTCAAGGGCAACAAATCCACATATAGAATGGCATTCCCAACACGCATGTCACAAAAACGATATACAGATTCACATAATACAGATTTCCCGGATGGAGCAGATACACATAGCAGATATGATAATAATGCTAGGGGTCTACTCAGTCTAGATGCAAATGCACATGTTATGAAAGAGTGTGTTGATCCGGAGTCAATTAACACAAAAGCATCTTGATTACATATAGAAATAGTACCTGAGACAACTACGTTGGCATTTCCTGTATCGCCCGGAACAAGCGCGAAAACTCTCCCTTGCCTCACGGTATCTCCGGTGGTAGTAGATCTCATAGTATTTCCTGGTTTTGGGATCGATGCAGTGGAACTAGCAACCATCTTCCCACCGTTCTGATTACAATCTCAGGTCATATGCCCTTGTTTACCACATTTAAAATAGGCTCCCGACACACGGTAACAAACCCTACGATGCCTTTTACTACAAATATTGCACATAGGAGATGTATCTCGGGAAGAATTCGAAGTACTCGAGGAGCCCGTGTTTTGCTTTTTCAAAAATTTCTTCTTTAAAAAGAAGCCTTGCCTTTTGTTGCCTTTCCAGTCAGTTGTTGACTTAGCCTGTCTAGCTATGTTAGCTTCTGATATTATGGCCCGGTCTAGCACCCCAATATAGGTTTCCAGCTTCAAGACATTCATCCTTTCTAAAATGTCGCTTCGAAGCCCACCTTCAAAATGCCTCACTTTCTTATAATCAGTATCAATCACATGTGGTGCAAACGTGGCCAATTCAGTGAATTTGGCTTCATACTCGGCCACCGTCATACTGTCTTGCTTTAGTTCCATGAACTCTGATACTTTCCTGTCCCGGACACATTGCAGGAAGTACTTATTGTAGAAAATTTCCAAAAATTTGGTCCAGTCAACATCCTTATGATTCTCATGCATTAACATCCACCATCTTTTTGCTTCATCTTCTAGCATAAAGGTGGCTAAAAGTACTTTCTGTGTCTCTGAACAAGGGAACACTTCAAATAGCTTTTCGATGCCGAGGACCCATGCTTCGGCTTTCAACGGATCTAATCCTCTATGGAACTGTGGCGGTTTCATTTTCTTAAACTCTTTGGTGAGAGCTATTATTCGGTTATCATTCTATAAGTCTGGCACAGGAGATACCAGAGGTGGAGGTAGAGGATGTGGTTGCTACCACTGTTGTTGCCACTCTTGTTGTTGCCTCAATGTCTCTGCCATTTCCTGGATCAATCTTTCTATTCTATCCATTCTGGCAGTAGAGGACTCTTCTATCTCATCACCTCTTGTTCTCTCCATCTGATTAGACTTGCATTATACTTTATACAAAAGATTCACAGGTATGCATATACTAAAGAGCATACATATTCAATTAATTTGCAATGCAAGCAAATCACAACTTATAACACATAATCGTTCACATCAAAACATTTAAGCGTATTCTCGATGCTTCCAAATTCATACTTATCACATGAATGCATCCTAGATCTTTTCTAGACGTTTATCACTCATTTGGACAAGTGTGTGAGTTATTAACTCGTGCTCTGATACCACTCTGTCATGACCCGAACCCGCCCTTACGGGTTAAGGGCATAACCGGCCAGTAATCAAGAAATTACCTACGGCCTCAAACCATAAAAGACATAACTCATCAGAGTAAAGGGGCCAAACGGAAGCAAATTTAAAACTTTGTCCATAGAGCTGTGCTTACATGGCACGTCATAACAATCCATATACATACATGTTAATAACTCACGTCAAAGTAGTAATGACATATAGTTCTATACATACAGGACCTTTCAAGTCTAAGTCAGTCAAACCCAAAGTTTATATACAAAAGTAATCCGATGTTTTCGCCAACATAACCAAACTGTATCAAAAGAACAAAAGAGGCGAAAACAAGTCTCGTGCGTGAGACGTTTGGGCTGACTCTCCAAAAACCTTGACTATTCCTCACATATTTCACCGAGGCTAGATTTGGACGTCCCTTGCCTCACCTACATAGACATGAATAAGCGTGAGCGAAAGCCCAGTGAATAATATCAAATAAGGAAAATACATGAACAATCCTTGAAATAGTTACATCAGACGGCCTTGGGCCCAATTCATGTTTCTATTTAATATATCAACTCATACCCAACGGCCTTTGGCCCATCCATTCATGTCTAACGGCCTTTTGGCCCAATCGTTCGTATCCGACGGCCTTTGGCCCAATCGTTCAGATCCGACGGCCTTCGGCCCAATCATTCATATTAAACTATCATTCATGTCAGATGGCCTTTGGCCCAATCATTCATATGTCCGACTATCATTCATATCAGACTACCATTCGTGCCAGACAGCCTTCGACCCAATCATTCATATCAAACTATCATTCACGTCAGACGGCCTTTGGCCCAATCATTCATATGTCCGACTATCATTCGTGTCAGACTATCATTCATTCATGTCATACGGCCTCTGGCCCATTCATTCATGTCGTACGGCCTCTGGCCCATTCATTCGTGTCATACGGCCTCTGGCCCATTCATTCGTGTCATACGGCCTCTGGCCCATTCATTCGTATTATACAAATATTTGTCCCCAATTCAATGTAACAAACTTATAAGACTTATATAGAAATAAGCAATTGGACAAATGACATACTTCAGACATCTTTATTAAGATATTACTCACAGTGTTCTGTCGGTGGATTCACCCTTGAGCTCGACCCTACACATTACATAACACATATGGGTCACAAACGATTCAATCTGTTCTTAATTCATACATCCCTCTTAGGCTTCTTTCGTATTCTTTTAATTCATTCATAATGCTCAATGCATGCCTAAGAGTACTTAGAAGTGAAAGAGAACGGAAAAAGAAATATAGAACACATTTACAAAATTTCAGAAACAGGGGTCCCCGCTCGAGCGTGGACTTTCCCGCTCGAGTGGACCCATTAGGTCTGCAAAAGTACTGGTTGCCTCGTTTTTACGCTCGAGCGTGAAGTCGGGCGCTCGAGCTGAAAGTCTCACCACATAGCTCCCCACTCGAGCGTGAATCTCCCCGCTTGAGCGGACGTCCATGTCTGCAAAAAGTTCTGGGAGCTCGTATTTCCCGCTCGAGCGGCAGTTCCCCCGCTCGAGCGGACTTCATGAATTCTGGGTTTTCCAGAATTTCCTTTGAGCTTCAATTATGCATTCAAGTTGGTATTTCTTGCATTTTACAGCCCATATTTCTCATATACATATACTAACATGATACAAACACCAAATCACATCATTAAGAAGCTCAAATCCCATGAATCAAATACATGCATGCTCCAAATTACACCAAACTCCTTTCCACAAAACAAATTCATGTATTCAAAACTCATGCTCTTATGATTTGTACATGCATGTGAGATATAACTTCCATTTTCAACTTAAATGGTGCAAATGGTGATCACAAGTATGAACTTTAACCAAAATTCTACATGGATCATACTTTTCATGCTCAACTATACAAATTCATAGCAATTATACACATGCATGCATTCCAAGACTTCAAACTCATCAAATACAACACAATTCTTGTTCTTGATCACCATTCAACCTTGAATTCACAAAATTACAATATTAAACTCATGAATTCATAACCAATTACTCACCTAGAAGCTCAATCTTCCGAATTTATGGTCAAATCTTGAGTTGGTCTTCAAATTACTCAAGTTTCTTGCTCAAATCTTTCATTTCCTTCACCCTCTCTTTCTAGCCGACCCTCACTCTCTCTCCTCAGAGCAATTTTCAGTTTTGAGCTCAAATAAAATGAATATAAGTAATATAGAGCTCCTTTTATAGTCTCCTACTAATCACATTATTTTAATACTAATCAATTGAGCACTAATTCATCAATTTAATCTATTTAATTTGATCCGAATCAATTTTCAATTAAATTTTACCGTAGGCTCTAAAAATTACGCCAACCACAATGGCGTAGTCAATTTCGGTTTCTGTGGCCGATAGGGCCTTCAATTTAAATTCCAAAGCAGAAAATCAAACAGCTTTTTCTACGGTGAACAGATAGAAATTCAAAACCACATATATTCATATAAATGGCACACAAAATCGTATCAAACACATAATCATTATTATAATTAAGATTACTTGGCATCATACGGACCAGGGTTATCACAATTCTGGAATTCCTAGAATTGCTTCCAAGCTTCAAAACTCAATCTTAAAGCATCAAAGCTCAATTTTTTTGGGCCAAAACTTGAGGGAACATTTAGAAACTCATAAAACATTATGAATTAAGGATCATTTCAAGAAATCATGGCCCAATAGCTTGCCAATTATGCAAAAATTCAACTTAAAATTTATGAATATTCCATGAAGATGACATGCATGAATTTTTTTGAACTTAATCTTCTCAAAACCTGATCAAATGCTACAAAACAACATGAAATTTGATGATTTCCCAAAATTAAGGTGAATTCAAAATATGCATGAGGGAATTCTTGGAAATTAAACTCAAAATATGATAAAATATGCATGCATACATGGTATGGCTCAAAACTCTTCATTTCTGACCCAATTCTTACATTAATCAACTCAAATCTCTAGAGTTCATATCTTACACTTCATAATTGTAAAACAAAGGTTGGATTCTTACCTAAACTTGTCAAGATGAGAGCTAGAAGTTTGACCCTTGAGTTCTCAAGTCCAAATTCACAAGTTCTCTAGCAATCTCAATAATTTGAGCTCGACTTCTCTTCTTTCTCCCTCTCTCACGTTGGTTATGTGTGTGTGTATGTGAGCTCAAAATGTGTTGACATGAGGGAAAAGAGTGAGTAGGAGTACACAAGTAGCCTTATATAGGCCTGTCTAATGGTAGATAATTAAGACTAATCAAATGAGCCATTAAATTAATCTAATTTAATCGTTCCGAATTGAATTTCAATTGGACCTACTATAAAATTCTAAAAATTCTAAATAACACGCAAATCAAGTCAATTTCTAAATCAGATGCCAATAAGGCCTTCAATTCGCAAACCATAAAAACATGAATAGATCTTTCTACGTTAAACAGATATAAGCACAAATAGAACAACACATAGTACAAATTTTCAAGTTAATTTCTTATTAGGCATAATTAAGCATGGATTAGCGTTAATCATGGGTTGGGGTTGTTACACTTAGGCATTCGTAGGCCAAGATTAAGACACCATAATGAGGATAAAGAAGTAGAAACACACCAAGACAAAAAAAAAAAAAAAAAAAAAAAGAACTAAGTTAATGATTCCGAGTGTGTAATTCAGTACATATTCGTTCTGTATTTGTGTAGGTCTCGTGCCACAAGATATCTGAATTTCCTACTCTGTCCGTTACTTGGAGCCATCTGTTATCTGTGAGTAATAACTTAGTAAAGTTATGTTCAAGTTAAATTATTTTCGTTATATGGAATAAGATTTGTTCTATGAAATGCCATGTTTTGTACTATGAATGATTGTCTAACTCTAACAACTGTTTGTGGTATTATGCTATGATCCAAGTATGCTATCTGTACCCAAACCAGAGGTTCCTTATGGAACTAACAAGTTATCTGTACCCGACTGGAGGTTTCTTTATGGAACTGACAAGTTATCCGTTCCCAGTCCAAAGGTTCCTTTATGGAACTGACAAGTTATTTGTACCCGGCCGGAGGTTCCTCTATGGAACTGACAAGTATAATCTATAATACTCTGTATATGATCTGTTAGCGCTAACGAATAAACCATGTATGATCAAGCATGAATTCTGAATTTTGTATATGAATTGAATAAGAATAAGAATGTGAACTAGCTTACTCATGGGACATCATTCATTTAATCCTTTACTCTGTTATTATTCACTAGGCTCCCGCTCACTATTTATATTACGTATGTAGGTGATCAGGCACATGACTAGGCTTAGAGTTGAGGACCTGGCATCTCAGTTTTTTCAACCAACCTTTGCGCCTCCCGAGGAGGTTCCTAATTAAGTCAAGTCTAGTGGCTATGTTGTTATGAATGTATAAGACTTTGTTTCTTTTGCTCCATGAACAAGTTTCTCTGTTTTTATGTACATGAAGTGACGTGTAAATATTGTATCTTTTGACGTCACTCGTATGTTTATAAAAGTTTAAGATTATCTGTCCCATGTATGTCTTCACAGCTCGATGGACTATGTATATTTTATGTATTTGTTTTCGCAGCTCCCTAATTATACATTATTATGTTAAGAGGCCTTTGGTAATCTAAGGATTGCTGACCGGTTACAACGCTAAATCTATAGGGGCGGGTTTGGGTCGTGATAACTAGCACGGCATATGAGTCAATTCAAAGCATGCAACAAAGCACGTATTCAAGTAAGGGATTTGAAGTTGACATGGATTAGTATGATGAGCCGAACCCTTATGCATGCAAAACAAATGGATGCGAGTCATAGAAAGTGATAAGGAAAACATGATGCTATACAACCATGGTAAGCGGATAAATAAAAATTAGAAATAAATGGAGGTTGAAAGGCATACTATTTGCCCTCGCGCAGGAGGGTTCGAATGTCCAAGTGTCTGAATTAACTACTTATTATAAATCCAAATAAATGAATAAGCTAGATTAACTAATTATTATAAGTTCAAATGAATCTAAGTAATTAATTACAACACACTACTATTAAAACACTAATTTCATGAGCCACAGGAAGTAAAGAAGCGTGTATGCATGAACGGGAATATCCACCCTAAAACATCTTTGTTTTGCTGCCAGAACTGTTCTGTTTTGCAGTCAGAAAAATAATCTGTTCTAGCCTCAACCTCTGCTCCATTCTGCCATGAAGATGGTACTGTCTACATAAAATAAAGTGGTCGGCCAGATGGATAGGTTGCCGGCCGACCACTATTTTGGGGATCTGCCCTACTGCAACAGAAAGAAAACAGAGCAAAAATAGAGTGTTTCCAAAGGATGTTTGTCCTCTCTGTCTCTCCCTATCATGGAATTGATCAAGGGAGGGGTAAACTCCATTCAAAAACCATCAATCGATGCAAACTCATTGCATAATGATTTATGAATCGATGAGACAAAGTCTTAATAAATGGAAATAAAAGACCAACGAAACCTCCTCCCTATCAGGGAGTTACCTCTCTAGGGAAGTGGTAGACATCACCTCTCGAATCATTAACATCACCAATGAGTATGTAATGACTCGAGATGTAATAGGTTTAATTAATGTCCGATTGAACCCAAACCAATTTTATTACTCTTGTTACCACTTTTAGTCCAATTTTATTAGCGTCTTTTATTACATTTCCATTTTTTAATCATTTTAGTCCAAAAGTGAGAATTATGTCCACTAATGAAGAGAAGCGTCAAACAAGAAGTTGTTTTTGGCATGAGAGAGATGTAATGCCTTGGCAATGAACCTCCAAAGAGATTAAACCATTAAGCATGGAATAGTCTCTTTCTCATGTTTAAACAACTATTGTTTTAAACAACTCTTAAACAAAGAAAACCAAGAAAGGAGGGAGGTTGCAGAAATTATTATTACAAGTGTGAGAAAATGTATGAAAACTATGAAATAAAAACTATCAACTCAAATAGATTGGTGTCTAAGGCCTAAACCTCCAAACCTATGAGGACTTACAACACTATAAGCATGATATTCAAAGCATAATTAAATAAACACATCAAAAAGATGTTTTTGAATATTTTTCAAAGAGTTCACATCCCTTTTATTTATTTACACTTTGTCCTTACTTAGTTTACCGAAAAGTGCAATATTTTAAATAAAATGCAAGCCTCGAAACATCATAGAAACATTTGAAAAAATATTTTGAAAAAGAGAATTTTAAAGTCTAAAATAGTTTTGGTCAAAATGGGGTATAAGGTTGGGATTAGAAACTCAAAAATCGAAGCTTTTTGCTGAAGAATTTGAACGATTGTACAAGCATAACTTTTCATCATCAAGTGTTCAACCTGAGGCGTCCAAGTCTTAAGGGCAGTCAAAAATAGGGTGTCTATAGATACCAAGAGTTCCAATGCTAAATTTTTAATTTTCATCAAACAACCAGTCGACTGGGAAAATGTCCAGGTGGTTGTCCTTGTAAATTTTCTTCAAATTTTTCCCAATCCGGTCGTCCACCGATTGTCCGACCATCCATCCGGTTGACCGGCCGATCATCCATTCGGTTATCCACCAACGGTCACCTGCGAGATTTAATGAAAGGTTAAACGCTTTCTTACTTTAAAGAAAAAAAAAATTAGGCCTCCCTTCATTTGATACCAATTTGATGAAACGGTTGGAACACTATTTTCACCAAATTTTCATTACATTTAAATTTGATGAAAAATGTGAGTCTGGGTAGGAGATGGTTTTAGATATGCAAGTTTTTCTACTGCTTTATCTTTGTATTCAAGAATAGATCTAGGATTTGAATTTTGCAAGAGCAAAAACACATGTAACTTTTTATTAAAAAAAATTATTATAAAATTTTAAATTTTTATTTATACCAGCACAAAAAAAAAAGAATAATATTATTATTAATCGGATACTCTTCTCAACATAATTGAAAACAAAAATATAATTGGACATATTTCTTATCTGCATTAACTTAACAAAATATTAATTATTAGTATATCTCCGTCTAGCAAAGTTAACTATTTGAAAATGTTGTAATCGCCATTTTTTATAATATATATAAAAACATCTATGATAAACTCAACATCAAAACTTTAATTAATATATTTCTCAATAAATATAATCAAGTAACTTGCTACAAAATTGTGGGTGTTGATTTCTGACTACACTGCCAAACAGGTACCCAGCTAGAGAACACCGGCAGAATAGATTGCGCCCGAACGACCTATCACAGAAAGATAAGACTCCGGCAGTGGTTTTTCCACCCGGAGGGCACTCCGACGATCAAGTCAGTACTCAATTATCTCTCAAAGATAGCAAACAGTGCTTTAACTCACTAGCCAGAATACAAAAAGAGCACTTTAGACCCACGAGGGTGCCTTACTTTTATAGCCAACACTAACTTGATTCTTCTAGAAGCCCAGCTTTTCTTGGACTCTGGCTTAATACTCATCTTGGACTCTCCAATAGATAAAGATAAACTCCCTAATAGCTTTATCCTTATCCAGGCTGAGATCCTCTCCCATTCTAAGACTCTTATAGCTTATCCGTTCACCTCAGATTCCGGTATCTTTGCAGATAACCTCGGCCTAACCGAGATCACCTCGGCGCCATGACTAGGACACGTGGCACCTTGGCTGGCACTTCAGTGCCACCTTGGCCACGTGTTGTCATTCACAAAAATATGCCCCCATAACTGCCCCCTAGGTTCTATTACCTCGGCATCCTAAGGTGATGGAACCTATATCTTTTGTTCACATAGCACGTCAACTAAAACTTGCTCTACCATTTATTTCTGGGGTCGTCACACGTCGGCTACATATGACCAAGACTACAGTGTGTTTTATCAATGCCTCCAAGAACCAAGTTTTCAAGTTCTTTAGCCAAGATCGTCCCCATAGCCGAGGTCTTTGCTTCATTAAATCAAGAACTCCAAGAGTTCCATCCGCGCATAAGCTGTCACGCATGACTTCTCAACCATTTTTGCCACGCGTCTTTTTTCCATTGATCGGTGCCTGACACGCGCCATCAGGTCACGTCCCTTCTGCGCACGCCGCCTGACAGACATGTCGTCTCAGGCACACTAATTGTGATATTACCGCCATTTCGTGTTTAATCAAAAACACCTCACTTTCTCCCCATCTTTTCACCTTTGCATCTTCGTTTTCTCTCAAGCTTTCTCTCTTTAAAATTTCTTTCTTCCAAACCGCCATTGTCCTATTTCTCAAGCTCTACAACTTGCTCCATTCATCCCCTCCGGCGAAGAACTCACCATTTCGTTCCATTCACTATCACCGTCTGACTCCAGCGTACCTCATACCGGCTTCATTCTCTTCGGTAAGTCACTGTTTCCCCTTTTCAGTCTTCAATTTACTTTAAAATTTTATTTACGCTTGTATGCTGCTATTGTGAATCTACTCATGTTCTTAAATCTTCATCTATGTTTTCATTTTGCTTGTGATTTTGCCTCCGTCCAATCTGTTTCTGGGTATATTTATACAGATTTTGCTCACACACTTACTATCTTGCCACTGTTCTTGGCTTTGCACATCTGCACATACTTCGTACGATGTTCTTGAATTTCTATTGATTTTCTTGAGTCTGAATCATCGTTTTTTTTTTTTTTTTGTTTTTCTTGCTTTATTTCCAAATTCTTGTCTTTATTTCTTGTTTCTGTAGACCTACGCTTAGGATTTGATTTAGAACCCTATCCCTTAGGAAAATCGAACCAAAATCCCCTTAGATCCCTAGAAACCTTCATTCCAGTGCTCTCTAGGATTCAACCGAGGTCCCTGAAACCCACACAAACCTCTTTTCTTCTGAATTCTCACACCTTGTCCCTCTAGCCGACGTCATGGGTATGTTTAGGTGGAGGGTGGATACCCCGGAAAAACTTAAGCATTTCAGGAGAGAGTTCTCCATCCCTACCGATGTCCAACTCAGGTTGGCTGAGGAGAAGGACTCTATTATGCCCAATGACAACCTCATGCCCTTCCAGTAGTTGTTTTCATCAAGTGCGGACTTAGGTTCCCTCTTGACATCCTTTTCCACCAAGTCCTTCACTATTACAAACTTAACCCAATGCAGCTAGCGATTAACTCTTATAGAGTCATCAACGGTATAATTGCCCTAGCTAGCCGAGAGAACGCTAGGATTACTCTAGCGACATCCAATAATGCTATACCATGTGTGGCCTTAAGTCAGAAAAAGGCTACATCTATTACCTTAAGCCGAGGTCAACCGAGTACAAACTTATTACCGACCTCCCAGACTCCAACAAAGGTGCTGGAGATGATTATTTCATCGTCTCGGGCAACTGGGAGTTCCCACCAGATGATGACCTCCACCTCTACCCTTTGAGCCGATCAGTCTTTAAAGAGGGTAATGGTAAGAACAAAGTGTCACTTTACTTACTTTCAAGTCTTTATTACTTTGTTCCTTTTATATGTTCTAATGTCTGTTTTTCACTTTGCAGCTCTTTCTCAACCCCCAAAAGACTTCCGCAAAACCTTCTATCCCAGCAAAGACTTCAAGAAGCTGCTAGGCTTGCTTGTCAATCAGCGCAAGGCCCCTTCGCTACTCAACTACATCTCGACCTACAAATCCACCTTGCCCGACGTACCCAAGAAGAGCAAGTCCCCACCTTCTGCTACAACTCCTCGTACCACTTCATTACCTCGGCCAGACCAAGCCTCAACCTCTGACCCAGCAGAGCAACCATCAACTTCTATTCCACAACTGATTCCTCCTTCCCAGCGCCAACGCTGTCGTCGAGTTCCCATCATCGCTCCTGCAAGCAGAACTCGTAGCCGAAAACGCCAATCCTTTGAGGCATCGGCTTACGATCTAACAAACCCACCTACTGCACTGCCAGCAATTCGCTTTGGAACCAAGGTTACAGTCGCCACCACCGCCGACGAAATGAGGCGCAACAATGCCGTAGTCAAAGACCTTTTGGCTGACATTCCGGGTGTCGTGATAGTCCAATCTTTCCCATCACAGTCCCAGTCTAAAGCCAAGCCAAAGAGGTTAAAGAAAGCCCAAGCAAAGGCAATGGTGACTCAGATCGATTCTGAGGACACGTTGCCGATTTCAAAATTGGCCGAGGCCGAGAAAAGTTCATCCGCTCCCGAGCAGAGGCCTGCCGAGGCTGAGCCTTCTGAAAATATTTAGTCAAAGAAGCCGAGATCTGAATCTGCAACCACCTCGAGTCCACAAAGACCTGATGACCCCTGGGCCCTATCAATCACAATTGAGGACAAGCCAGTCAAAGCCGGTGATAGCGCTACTGTGACAACCCTCACCTCTAATTATTGCTAAACTGTGACTAAGCATGATAAGTAACTGAGAAGAATGAAATTCTGAACTGATTGTATGAGTGTATTGTTTTGAATGCATTTCTATCTGTTTGATTTCTGAATGAATTTGTTCATGTTTTAACTTTGAATTGCAAATTGAAGGTCTTATCGGCGACCGAACCAGAAATTGATTAGTGTTATATGCTAGTTAGAATTTATGTGATTTTATGGTAGATTTAATTTAAATTTGATTTGGAATGTTTAAATTAGAATTTAATAAAGTTAAATTACATTAGTTTGCATTTACTACCATTTTGCCATCTAGTGGACCACTTTACAAATCTTGTTTGGGACTTGACTTTACAAATACATCATTTCTTTATCCTCTTCTTGAGACCAACCGAAGGAGAGAGGGAGTTAGGAGAAAAAACTTGACTTCATTTGAGATTTGCTTGGAATTTTAGTAGAATTGAAGAGCATTTGCATAATTGAGCTTCTATACCTAAAATTGAAGACCTAAGGTAGGATATTTACCTTCTTGTTTATGAATTCAAGTCATTTCTTGCATGATTCATGGAGGAATAGGAGCTTAAGGTCAAGAATTAAAGTAAAGTGTTGAATTATGAGCTAATTCATGCATGCATGTTCATATTCTTGCATTTTGAGGTCGTTTAGCAAGAATTTCTTCCATGAATGTGTATATTTTGAATGTAGTCCATGAATTCACCATGTTCTTAAGCTTAATCTTGCATTTGGCCAAGTTTTAGAGCACTTAATTCATAAGAGTTCTTGCATGTTATGTTTTTACATAGTTCATGAGAGTTTTTTTGAAATTGTGTTCAATTGACTTACCTTTGGGCTTGATTTTACAAAATTGATCTTCAAAACATGTTGTAGTATGAGTTTTCAAGTGTTTTCCAGAAAATGGGCCCAAAAGGTTGAGTTTTGATGTGTTGAATGCTTGGTTTGAGCTTGGGAGGCAAATCTGGAAATTCCAGATTTTGGCTTCCACGTTCAAGCGAAGGATTCCATGCTCGAGCCAGCCCCTGTGTATTCAGAGGTCCGCTCGAGCGATGGAATGTTGGCTCGAGAGTGAATTGCAAGCTCTCAGGTTTTTGGTGCACGCAGATGCACGCTCGAGCGAGAGAACCTACGCTTGAGCGAAGACTGTGTCTCACGCTCGAGCGAGCGTCGAACGAGTGTCGAGCGGGGATTTTCAACATCCAGCACTTTTTGCATTTTTACAAACCGCTCGAGCGAGGAAGTCTACGCTCGAGCGACCCCACTGTTTTGATAAGCTCGCTCGAGCGAAGAAATCCACGCTCGAGCGAGACCCCTGCTTTCTGAAAATTTTGAAAAGTGTTTTAAAGTACATCTTTGCATCCTCATTTCATCCTAGGCATTCTTAGGCCTAGTTTAAGGCATCTTAATGAGGTTATTGATGTAGAACCACACCGAGTCAAGGTAGGGACTAAGTTGTTGATTCCCAAGTATGTAACTTAGTGTGTGTTCGTTCTGTAACTGTGTAGGGTTAGCATCCGAGGACGCTCATTAGCTGCTTATAGCCCAGTGCTCTGTGAGTAACAATGTTGTAAAGATATGTTCAATTATGAATATTTTCTGAATGATCAACTGTTCTGTTTACTGAAACATTATTGTTTAATGAATGAATGTTTGTCCTATTTGTAAACTGTATTCGTGGCATCCTTAGCAATTTACTGTTATTGTACTGTACTGTTACTGCTACTGTCACAGAGATCTCTGTCGGTTCCCATGTTTGGAACCACTACTATTTACTGTTATGATGACCATCAACTGACTGTTCGGTCTGTTAAGACCTACTGTACTGTTTTGCTATGGGATGCACCACATCTGACTACTATGGTTCTAAGTGACCGTTATAACTGTTTATTTACTGAAAGAACATTCATTCTTAACCTCTTTACACAACTGTTATTCACTGGGTTTAGCTCACTGTTTATATATATATATATATATGTAGGTGTCCAGGCACCGGACTGGAGCTAGGAGTGTCGGGTTAACTCCCTTTTTGTCAAGCCAACCATCGTGCCTCACTTCGAGGTTCCATGTCGGTTCAAGCCAAGGCTGTTTTGGGGTGTTTTAGATTTCCCCTTTTGCCTCTGTTTTGTAATACTGTTTAAGACTTGTTCTGTACTGTGCTAATTAGGGATTTGGTCCCTAACCTGAATGTTTGTACTTATGGTGTATATATGTTTTGCTCATCAATGTGAATATGTTCGGAAAAGTCTTTTTGCATACAGATTGTCACAGCTTATTGGACATCTTTTATTTACTATTTTGGCTTCCGCCAGCCCCTTTACTCTGTATTACTGTCTTTACTGTTAAGCAGGCCTTCGGTAATCATGGATTACTGGCCGGTTACAATGCTAAACCCATAGGGGCGTGTTTGGGTCGTGACAACTACTGACATTGAGGTCGGCGTTGCCCTCTTTACTGCATTGCTCCTCCCCAATGACCTCAACCGTATGGTCGATGTCAGCGAATACGAAAATTTCGCTCTGATAGTGTAGCACTCTATACTGGTAAACTCCTAACACTTGGTACTCTCCATTCTTTGTTTTCATACTTAAAGAGTTTACTAACTTTGTTATTTTCATTTCTTCTAGGCGATCCAGAAGACATGAAGAGTGAGCTGGTCCGTAAGACCAAGGAGGCTGTTGGCTTGCTTAAGTCTTTAAACAAGGCCGAGGCCAAAATGAAAGTCCTGATAGATCAGGCCAAAGCAGCTAAACAAGCCTAAGACCAAGCCGAGGAAAAGGCAGGTGCTGTAGAGGTTGTTGCTGAGGTCCTCAAAGCTGAAATAAAAGAGGCCGAAGCAAAAACTGCCGAAGCCCAAGCAGAGCTCTAAGGTGCCTTGGCCACAAAAGACGTCGAGAATAAAGCGGCGGACGAGAAGGCTGTAGACACCCCATTTTTTACCATCCTCAATACTTGGATGTTCTTACAGGTACATCTAGTGACAAGTTTGATTGCTCATCGAGTACTCGAATTTCACAGCAGAACGTCACAGGTTTGAGCTTTCCAAAACCTGTATTCTTTTTGCCCCATTTTTGGACCATGCTTTGGTCCTTCTAGCATGCTTCTCTTGGTGCACTACCGGCCATGAAATGGGACTGCCGGCCATTGATGAGGCCTGCTGGCCATCAATAAGCCACTGTCGGCCATCACTGATGGCCGGCCGGCCACCAGTGCATTAGTAGATATTTTTAGATATTTTGAGCCAGCTGGTGAGCACTGATGCTCCCCTCCATACACGTGTATGGAGGGATAAAGGCAAGCTTTGGCTTGCATTTTCTATAAAATGGGAGGTCTCTCCCCCATTTGAGAGGTTATAAATTTTTGTGAGCAAAAATTCACTCTCTCTCTCTAGAATTCTCTCTCTCTCTCTCTCTCTCTCTCTCTCTCTCTATATTGTGCTTGAAAGTGAGTTTTCTCCACATATTTGCACTAAGACCCTTGATCAAACTTGATCATCTTTGTGTTGAGATTCTTGGAGGCCTTGTTTGGGGTCTTGAGCTTGGTTTTAGCTCAGAATACTTGCTGTTTGCTGTTGGTCTTTAAGGGTAAGGCCTTATCCCCTTTTAAGCTTTGTTTTGTTTACTTGTTTGGCCACCTTTGCATGTTGCTTTTGGCCTAACTTTCAACTACAAAAACCTCTATTTTTTAGGTTTAAAAATAGTAGTTTAAGGTTTTTTTGGAGTTAGGGGTAGTCCACCCTCTTTTGTTGCTTATTTGCTTAGTGTTGTGCTATCTTTTTCAAAGCTTTTAAGTTAACCTTTTTGGCCTTTTAACCATTGAAATCCAGGGGATTTTCAGTGGCAAAAACTTGGTTTTGAGGTCCAAAATAGGAGGGGGTGGCCTCCCCTCCTTTTGTCTTCTTTGCAAGTATTGATAATCCAACATGTGAGCATGTTTTTCTACCATCTCATGGCTTGATCTTAGCATGTTTTTGTGACTTTTTTGACCTTATTTAGCTCTGTTTTTGGCTGGTTGAGTCACTTGTTGCTTGCTTCTTACACTTGTAGTGTAATCATGCTTACTAGCGTAGCATATTTGATGATTTAGCCTGTTGTTCTAGCATATGTTAGCTTAACTCCAGCACATTTTTGCTAATGTTTTGACATGCTTTAACTCTGTGTTGAGTGGTCTTGGTCATCTGACTCATGTTTCGTATGGTTGTAGTGTAGTTGGCTTCACTAGCTTTGTGTTTCAAGGCCTCCAACATGCTTTGCTTGAGATGTTTGCATGCCATGACATCATTTAGTATGTGATTTCAGTACATATACCTCTGTCACACTCTCACATATATCACTCTCATGGCTTTTGAGAGTTGTGCTTTGTGCCTTGTTTATGGGCTAACATATGTGCATGTTTCCCTAGTCTTTTGAGCTTTTATCTCAGCATGTTTAGACCATTGTTTTGGCATGTTTAAGCTCTGTCCAGAGCTGGTTTGGCCATTTGAGTTTGACATTGCATGCCTCTTGTGTAGTGTTCTTCACTAGCTTTGATACTTTTGCCTTTTGAGCATGTTTTGCATGTTTTGCTTGCATGTTTTAGTGTCTTGAGCATGCCATTTCAGCACTAAAAAGCTCTGCAACCTCCCTCATTTCTTCATTTTTTTATTTATTTGAGGGTTGGTTAACCTTATGGTTATGTTTAAGCTTGAGATGGAGCTTGTGCTCAATGGCTTTAACTCTCTTCTGAGGGTTTCTACTAGCCAAAGGCATGGGCTCTCTCAAGTCTTAAACTATCCATTGGTTAGCCCCTCTCCCATTAGAGGACAATCACTTGGACTTAACTGGTTAATGAATGACTCGGTAATGTAAAATGTGTAAACAATAATTGAACAAAGTAAAACTTGTGCAAGATAAGCATTTGTGTTGCATTGCATGTGTTTGGATCAGACGTTAATCCAAACATAAGAAATTTGAGACGTTTCATACTCATAGTGATGAAACTTGTCATGTTTCTTGGTCTCTGTTACCTTTGATCATCCATGATAAGGTAGTGAACTTGAGTCTTGGTTTTATGCATTTATTGAAAGTGTACAAGTTGGATCCTTGGCCATCATGCATAAAAAATGCTTGATTGGTGGTTTTGGATCCAATAGCCCCCCTCCTTTGATGTTTTGAGATAATAAGGAGAGGGTGCAGTACAAACATGTCCTAGAAAAATCCTTTATTTTCCTCTGTGTATGCTCTGTTGCAGTTTGGTGAATCAGCACACCAGTGGCTGGCACTGCTTCATCATTGGCCAAAGTGCTTCATTGTTAGCCAGCAGAGCCCATTCTTGGTCGGCAGATAGCCGGCAGCAAGCCCTCATGGCCAGCATGCCACTGGTGCACTCCCCAGCAATTATTTGGTAAGGTTCAGCATAAAGTTCTTGGAGACACCTTGCAAACCGAGCCTCTCAAGAGCAAACCGGTGGGCTTTTTGGGGCGAAAACCGAATGCATGCATGTTCAACTTCTTCAAGCAGAGCTGAGGCAGTCTTGTTTAATGCTTTACTTGTTAGTTAGCATGGCTTTGTAATTTAATTAATTAATTTGTTAATTAGTTAAGTGTTGTAATAATTAAGTAGCTTAGTTTAGCTATTTCTTTATCTTGGCTTGTAATAATTAGTCTAATTAGTTTAATTAAATTAGTTTAATTAGCTTAGCTTAGAATAGCTTAGCTTATTCATTCGGACCCTTCTTCGCGAGGTCGCAATGTTGTAATAAGTGTGCGTGCGTGTGTGCATGTCTTCCAACCCCACGTCTTTCTCCCTTTTATTTATCCGCTTTCAGTGGTTAGATTAGGGCACGTTTTGATTAGCATACCTTATGCTTGCATGTTTACATCATTCATTTGTATTGCATGCATCGGGCTCGGCGCATCATTTAAACTGCATCGTATTTCAATACACTTACTTGAATACATATTTCAAAGCATGTTATCAAGTGTTGCATTCATATGCCATCTTAGATAGTCCAGCCTATTAATTGCATTATTGCATGCGTTACATTAGGCATTTTGTATAGTTAGGATCATACATTGTCTCTAACTAGCTTTTGTTTTGGCTCGAAGTACACTGTAAGTTTTACGCTTTAGCATACTTCCATGAGTGTGAGTGATGCCATGATAGCATGCTTGCCATGAGGCTATGTGCTTAAATGCTTAAACTGCATGAATGCCTGTGGATGGAGGCTTTGTTGCTTGAATTGGGACAATTCATCAAATGTGAGTTTTAAGCCCACTTTGCGAAGTGGCAAATCATGTTTTAAAGCCCATCATGTTTGGTGGCAAATCCGCGCTTTAGCCCACTTGCGAGTGGCATTTTCAAACCATTTTCGAAAAAGAAACATGAGTTGTTTTGTTCCAATTTTTGCGATTTTAGTCTATACTTGTATGTTGTGCGCATCACATAGTAAGTTAGCTAATAACCGGATAAGAGCACATGTGTTTATAAAACAACATATCATGTTTAGTAGAGGCCGATCTTTGATCGGGCGAGCAGGGGTGCTCATTTCAGGACCTTCCCCTCTCGTACCGAAGTTCCTGAGCCGAGGCAACTTTGGTGATGACGGACACGTGGCCTTTGGCACGAGTCAGGGTTTCCTAAATTTTCCAAAATAAAATATTTAGGTGGCGACTCTGTAATCTTGCAAAGTAGTCCAGTTTGGCATTATTTGATTTCAAAATTTGATTTTCTAAAATGACTTGCCAGATTGGACTCTTTGGTGTTTATTAGTCTCACATTGCACTTTGTGAGATTAGATTCAGAACCGTGATAGGAGTCTGAACTATAGGAGACCAATTCGAGCCTCTCCGAAAGGGGGCCCGCAAAGAAAGTTGAGTCTACAAAGGCATATGCCGAGGGAGCAGCCGACGTCCATGAGGAGTACAAGAAACAAGTAAGATAGGCATGCAACAAGGGTTACACCCTTGGTTGGATAACTGCTCTGAAGGAGTTGGCTGTCCCCAAGGATTCTCCCTTTCATGACGAAAGCCAACTTTCGGTGCCATTTCCTCCTGCTTCAAGCCAATCTAAGGCTAAGGTTGGGGAGGAAGAAGGAGAAGAAAAAGACAATAACGATGAGGCCGAGGTGGCGGTCAATGCTGAGGGTTCTGCTGGGGCCAAGTCCCCAACTCTGAATGAGCAAGTCTTGGACTTGACTCAAGATGAGGAGGACGAGGTCCAAAAGACCACTTCTGAGGCTAAGGTGGAGACTGCCAATAAGAGCTTAGACGACACACTGCATGAGATTAATGTCGAGGTAGAGGCCGACAAGAGTGTAACACCACCGGTCGATGAAACCAATCCTAGCACTTAAAATATTTCTGCTTTTCTTTTTATTTTTTCTTTGTTTCCTTCTTAGCTATAATACTTTGTTTTGAACAATGTTAGCTTTGTATTTGGCCGATGTGCTCTTTTTTGTATTAGAACAAGTAATCCTTCTGCACGCCGAAGTGCCTTTTTTCTTTTGAATGCAAGTATAATTTCTTCTTTTAATTGTTTGTATGATTTACTGCTTCCATACTTAGAATATTTTTGCATGTCTTCAAAGTGTACCTTTATCTGTACAACCCCTTCATAGTATAATACCTCGGACATAACTTCTTGATTGTTTACCTCGGCCTTAGCCTAACACTTAAAAATATTATGAAATATTTTTACAAGTATTGTTTTTTTGACCTTGCCACCTCAATTTTCCTTATTGTCTTCTATACTCCCCAAGTTTGGTAACCTGGTCATCTTGGCAAGTACATATTTTTTTTGCAATTTTACCTCGGCTTAACTTCGACTTGCTTAACTTCGACTTGTAAATTTTTCTAAAAATTTCAACAAGTGTTAAGCCAACTCTAGCTCGTAAATTTTTCTATAAAATTTCAACAAGTCCCTAAGCACTTTAAACTTTTACTCATCGTTCTCCAGCTCTCTGCCCCCTAATGTGAACTTAAGTCTCACTTAGGTTCTCATTAAGCATGTGGTTACGATCTTGTTGCCAAAGTTAGATTCAAACAAAGGCTAGCCGAGGTTCTCAACCTTGGTTCCTCCATTAATCTTACTTAAATGCACTTAGTTCCAATCTGGGTTTAACTCTGCCGATATGGCAAATCTCGGTTAATCTAACTTAGCTCAACTCCATTATATGCAAGTATAATTTCAACTATACCATATAATAAGTCTAAGTTATTCGTCATGTTTTACTTAGAAACATCGCCAACTTAGTTCAACTCTATTATATGCAAGTATAATTCAACTTTGCCATATAACAAGTCTAAGTTATTTGTCATGTTTCAATCAGAAATATCGCCAACTTAGTTCAACTCTATTATATGCAAGTATAATTCAACTCTGCCGTATAATAAGTCTAAGTTATTCGTCATGTTTCAATCAAAAACATCACCAAGGGACTGGTCAGTTGTATTACACAAGTTTGAAATTAAAAATCGAGCTAAAATTTTATTATTACTTCTGCTAAAAACAAAAAACTTTCTTTAAAAAACTAAAAATCTAATGATAAAAAAATTTCAAGTTGCAAGCATTTCAGGATCTTGGCAACTCTTTGCCTTCACTGTCTTCAAGCCGATATGCCCCATTGCTGGAGATCGAGATGATTCTATAAGATCCCTCCCAATTTGGGCCAAGCTTGCCCTCTCTAGGATCCTTCTTGTTGCCGACGACCTTTCGCAGGACAAGGTCCCCAACTTGAAACTCTCGTGGGTTGACCTTTTTATTGTAAGCCCTAGCAAGCTGCTGCTGGTATGCTCCTAGTCGAATGGCTGCTTTCTCCCTTTTTTCTTCCAATAGATCCAGATCTCGGGCCAGAAATGCCTCATTAGTCCCATTCTCTACTCCCTGGGTTCTGATCCCTGGGATGCCTACTTCTAATGGGATTACTGCCTCTGTGCCATAAGCCATGGCAAATGGGGATTCCCCAGTTAATCTTCTCGGTGTAGTTCGATATGCCCAGAGTATATTAGGCAATTCCTCCACCCATTTTCCCTTAGCTGCTTCTAGCCTCTTCTTGATCCCATCCAAGATACTCTTGTTAGATGCTTTTGCCTGACCATTGCTTTGAGAGAAGCTTAGAATGGAGTAGTAGTTCTTGATTTTGTACTTGGCACAGAAGCTCTTGATTAGCTTGTTGTCAAACTACGTGCCATTGTCTGCTATTATTGCCCTTGGGATCCCAAACCTGGTGATGATGTTCTTCCATATGAAGTTCTTTACATCAATGTCTTGAATCTTTGCGAGGGGTTCTACTTTTACCCATTTTGTGAAATAGTCGGTTGCCACCAGCAGGAACTTCCTTTGTCCAGTCGCTTAAGGTAGTTGTCCAACAAGATCTATGCCCCACTGGGCAAATGGCCAAGGGCTAGATACTGGATTTAAATCTGCTGCTGGTTGATGTATCAAAGGTGTAAACCTTTGACATTTCTCATACTTTCTGACATAAGCTTCAGCATCTTTCTGCATATAGGGCCACCAATACCCCTAAGTAATGGCCCTATGAGCAAGTGACCTGCTCCATGCGTGGCTTTCGCATACTCCTTCGTATATTTCATACAAGAAGTCTTCAACTTGTGAAGGATGCACATATCTCAAAAGGGGACCAGTAAAAGACCTTCTGTAGAGATGTCCTTCTGCTGTCAAACTGAACCTCGCCAACTTCAATCTGGTCTTGTGTGCTTCTTTGTGATCATCCGGCAACTTCCCATCTTTAAGGAACACTACTATCGCATCCATCCAACTTGGTCTCATCTCCATACACATTGTTTCATACTCTGTGTTCAGTGGTTCTATGCTTGGGCTTGACAAATAGTCAACCATTATTGTCCTTGCCTCTACTGATTTCATTGCACTGGCCAGGTTTACCAAGGCATCAGCATGGCTGTTGTCATCTTGGCTAACTTGTTGCAGTCGACAATCTTGGAATAAGGCTACCAGTCTGACAACCTCATTTACATAGGCCATCATTCTTTCATCTCAAGCTGCATATTCGCATGTTGCCTGGTTGACGATAAGCTGGGAGTCATAAAAGACCACCACCTCATCGGCTTTCATTGCTGCTACCAACTTCAATCCTGCGATCAGTGCTTCATATTCTGCTTCGTTGTTTGAGGCTTTAAACCCTAAATGAATAGATTGTTCCAGCATCCACCCATCTGGTGATACTAGCACTACTTCTGCCCCCGCTCCTTGATGATTTGAACTCCCATCAACAAACAGGCGGAATGAGTCGCCGATGTAAATATCACACGGCCTGAGTTTCTTTTCTTTCTCATGTTCTGCTATCCTCAGCTGGGTTTCTTCCTGTTCATCTGGACATCCTAAACCGCGACTTAACGAAGCCCGATGTGGGATGGCACTAGGTGTGAAGTCGGCCAAAACTTGGTCTTTGATTGTTGTTCTGGGTCTAAATTCCAAGTCACAACACCACTGCCCATCTAGCTATCATGCCTGTCAGATCTCTTTGCTGTAACAGGTACTTCAAAGGATGCTTAGTTAATACCATAATCTTGTGGGCTTGAAAGTAATGATCCAGTTTCTTGGAAGCCATTACTAAGGCCAGTGTCAGTTTCTCCAAGGGTAAGTATCTAGTCTCTACATCAGCTAGGGTTTTACTCACATAGTAAACTGCCCACTATTCTCCATTTTCTTCTCTGATTATTACTGCACTTACTGCATGCTCCGAAACCGCCAGGTACAAGAATTGTTCCTCTCCAGGTACTGGGTTTGAGAGCACTGGAGCTGTGGTCAGGTATTTCTTCAAGTCGGTCAGGCGACTTCGCACTCTTCTGTCCACAAGAAATCTGTGGCCTTCCTTACTAAACTAAAAAAAGGTTTGCATTTGTCAGAACTTCTGCTTATGAACCTGTTTAGGGCTGTAGCCCTTCCAATTAACATCTGCACTTGTTTTGTCGATGTCGGGCTCTTCAAGTCCAAGATGGCCTTGATCTGATCTGGGCTTACCTCAATGCCCCTTCTGGTAACCAAGTATCCCAGGAACTTTCCTGACCCAACTCCAAATGCGTAGTTTGACGCATTAAATCGGAGTCGAAATGTCCTCAGGATATCAAAGACTGCTTTCAGGTCGGACAGATGATCCTCAGGTTCTTTGGTCTTTACGACCATGTCATCAATGTATACCTCTACTATTTTGCCTATTAGATGTCTAAACATCCTACTCACTAATCTCTGGTAAGTTGCTCCTGCATTTTTCAACCCGAAAGGCATCACTCTGTAGTAATACAACCCTTTTAGAGTGATAAATATAGTCTTCTCCTCGTCGGGGGGGGTACATGGCTATCTGATGGTACCCCCTGTAAGCATCCAGGAAGCTCATCCTTCCATGCCCTGACGTGGCATCCACCAATTGGTCAATCTTGGGGAGTGGGAAACTGTCTTTAGGACAAGCCTTGTTCAGGCTGGTGAAGTCCACGCAGATCCTCCACTTCTCATTCTTCTTCTTCACAACAACTGTGTTTGATAACCATGTTGGTTAGTTTACCTCTCGAATGGCTCTGGCCTCCAGAAGTTTATCCACTTCCTCTTCTACTGCCTCTACATGCATTAACGTAGGCTTTCTTGCTCGCTGGGTAACAGGTTTGGCCGACCTGTCCACATTCAGTCTATGGCAAGTGACCTCAGGGTCAATGCTAGGTATCTCGTATGGTGTCTAGGCAAACACCTCAATGTTTTCTCTCAAGAACACCCCAAACTCCTTTTTCTCTTCCTCGGCCAAGCCTGGCCCGAGAAAGAAAAAGCACTCTTTATCCCCTTGCTAAACTAAGATCTTCTTCAGGGCTTCCTCACTTTTCTCGACTGGTTCTTCGCCGACGTCTTCAAGGACCTCTATGTCCTCATCTTCAATCTCTGTTGCTTCTGTTTCTCGTATGTTGCAGGTGGATTTCATTGCTGCCATAGAACAATTCTTTGCCTGTACTTGATCCCCTCTAACTTCCTCAATTCCATGTTCTGTTGAGAATCGCAACAGCTGGTGCAGTGTTAAGGGAACAGCCCTCATTGCATGTAGCCATGGCCTTCCCAGGATAACATTGTACGGGGTTGGGGTGTCAATTATTGTGAACTCCGTGTTTACCTTCTTGGTACCAGCCTGCACCTCCAAACTTATTGCTCCCAGGGGCCACGTCAGCGTTTCGGTAAACCCAACCATTGGACCATTGGACTACTCCAGGTCATCTTGGTGAAGGCCAAGCTCCGTGTAACATCTGACGTACCTGATGTCACAATAGTTGCCCTGGTCGATTATGTAACGCCCTCAAAATAAACCCACAATCAAACGTTCAAGACATGCTTAGACATAAGAGAAGTAAGCATAATTACATTTTATCAGAGTATTCATTACAAAATGTATTACATGTTGACAACAAAAGTAAATGCCCTATAGGCTTACAACTTTCCAAGTCAACACTTGGTTACAAAGAGTGAGTACTAACTCTACACAAAATGAGCCCTTGGCTTGATATACATGTAATACAAAAAAGGAAATCACAAAAAGATGTCCCAGCCACTAAGCCTCTCAAGCTACGTCCTTGGAGGTGGCATGCTACCTGTACCTGAAAATGATGTCCCATATAGGGTGAGCCAACGCCCAGTAGAGATATGCTAAGCATAATATGAGCAATAACTAAAACATTAGCATTTGATAAATGTTTAACTCACATAAATCAATTCATATCTCATTTCAATTACATGACAAATGTGTCCATGTTTCATTCCATATTCATTACTTAACCAATTTCTCAATTCAAAATCCTGGCTCAGAACCTGGCCATATACTTTAAATGAGATTATATCTCATATCAATAACTCTTCTATTTCAACAATTCAAATGAGATAACAACTCATATCAAAACACTTCTATAAGCCACAATAGATACACAGATTCGCTGTATCAATAACACATAAAACACTTCCATACTTCACAAATGATACACAGATTTGTTGTATCAATAATTCAATAGATACACGTATTTGCTGTATCAATGGAGTCCATCCCCTATCTCCTCCCACATAACATCTGGTTTAGGAGTCCATCCCCTATTTTCACCTAAACCGTGGAGTACATCCCCTATCTTCTCTCACACAACACAATGTATATAAACACATATCATATACATAATCAATCAATACATAAATTCAATGTATTATTCCAACCGTCATATTCGATGACATATTCAATTGATTAGTTTTAGTTTGCCTAATCATCATGCATTGTCTACAACAATCAAGACTATCCTCCACCGATAGCCCAAAGCAGTTATTTCTAAACAGATAATAAATGCCTCAACAGATATATAATCTCAACATTTTCAAAGTGAGCGATTAATAAATCTAACTCCACCATTCTATTTCATAATGAGTCAATTTCACTATTTCCAACTCAATTTCACATTTCCATAACAGTTGTCATTAATTACACTAATGACCTAAATATACCCAAACATGGCATTTTCTCCTTTTTTTTCTCAATATTGACCCAAAGGCTCAAGTATTATCAACAATATCAATAGTATCATTTTAAGACCCAAAATACACGTTTATGAGTCAAAATAACAAAACCCCTCTTTTGAAAATAACACATTTCAAATCTTAACTTTCCAAATTAACCCATCTATACAAATAACTCAATGTCTATGTTAAAGCACATAAGAATGAGTAGGAATCCCTACCTCAAGAGATGAAACCCAATGGAGAAGATGAAGAAATCTCGAAGTGCTCCAAACCAATAAATTTTCGGATAAAAATATAGCCCTTGACAATCTTTACAACTTTTACAAAGGCCCAAGATGAGGAAATCACTCCTACTAGATCAATCCCTAGAGAGAAGGTAAGGTTTTAGAGAGAGGAGCTCTCAAATCTGGGTTTGGGAAAGTAAGAGAAAGAAAGGGAAATGAAAAAGTGATCCAAAAAGGTGAAATCCCGATGTGTTATACCAGTCGCCCCGCTCGAGCGTGGAAACCTCCGCTCGAGCGTCAGACACAGACTCACGCTCGAGCGTCAAAAGCGCCGTTCGAGCGTCGATTGCACACTTCTAGAAGTTTTGCAGACCATGGTCCCCGCTCGAGCGTCAAACTCCCCACTCGAGCGGAGGAACAAAATCAAAGGGTCATGCTCGAGCGTCAAAACCCCTGCTCAAGCGTACGAAGACCTGCAAACAAAAGTACTGGGAGATGGAAATTTACGCACGAGCGTCAAAACGCCCGCTCGAGCGGAGAAGCAACAACGAAGGGTCCGCTCGAGCGTCAAAAGCCCCGCTCGAGTGTGAAGGCCAAATTCTGGGCATCAACCAATGGTTCCAAAGCATAACCAACCCATTTCAAACCTGCCCAACACAACCTAAGACTCAAATACAAAGAGTAAGGGAAGGAAATGAGAATGAGACAACAACACAACCACGGAACCAAGTCCGGAATACAATATACAAAGGAAAGGAAAACCGGGATCGCTATAGATTAGAATGTGCTTTACCTGGCACTCTCCAATCTTGAGGGATATTACCAAGGCATCTTTGTGTAGATGTTGTACCATCTCTAGGTCGTCTTCAGTAAAGGACACCATTAGTCCTTGGCACTCATCTGCCCTAGGTCTCTTCTGCCGAACCTGATATACATACTGTAAGTGTTTCACCTTCTGAGTTTCCCCACGTATCTCGTTCTCATTGACCTTCGAGTGAATCACATTGATCACTCGAGGTCCGCCAACTTGCGGTTGTGGGGCTGGTGGAGATGGTGCTGCTGGTGCCTGAGGTAGTCTCGCTTGTTCTTCCCTTGTCCTGGCCTCATCTACTAGATCCCTTAAATGACCTTGTCTTACCAGGTCTTCTAGATGTGCCTTTAGGGCTTGGCACCCCTGGGTCAGATGCCTATCCTCATTGTGGTAGGCACAGCGCTTCCCCAGACTTCTTCTTATGAATTCACCAGGAATCTTCTCTGGTGCTCTATAATAGGGCTGATTTCGAATTCTTTCCAAGACTTTGTAAACCAGAATTCAGAATACGGTAGTGACTGCCTATGCAGCCCTCAGTCTTGTCTCTTGTTTGTTATATACAGTATTACATCGACCTCGCTTCAGCGATCTGTTTCTCTTCTCTTGTTTCGACGCCTTTGTCCCTGGCGTGTCTTCCTCGACTCTTGCATACTTCTCGATCTTGGCCATGAGTTTCTCCATACTTTTTGGCAATGTCTTTGCCAGTGATTTTCAAAGCAGACAGTCATCGTTCAGGCCGTTCTTAAAAGACACAACCGCCACCTCTTGGTTGCACCCTGGTATTCGGTTAAACACCTCATAATACCTTTTGGTATAAGCCCTGAGGCTTTCATCCTCGCCAATTCTCAAAGCCATCAGGGAGTCCACCCTCAACAGCTGTAGTTTGTTTGTCACAAACCTGGCCACGAACATCTCGGCCAGGCCTTCCCAGCTTTTCACAGTTCCTTTCGGCAACTTGTGAAATTAGTCTGATACAATTTCCCCAAAGGATAAAGGGAACACCTTGCAGAGCAACGGCTCGTTCCCGGTGTATAGTGCCATTGAGTTCAGATACAAGCCGACGTGAAAGTTAGGGTTAGACTTACCGTCGTATATCTAGAATCTCGGCATGTGGAACCTTTTTAGGGCCTCAAATTTGTCCAATTCTACCAAAAACGGTGTTCTCAGCTTGACCAGAGAAGTTACCTCGGCATCTTGTCGCTTCCTCTGGAGGTAATCCCTCAAATCCTCCTTGGTCCGTCCAAGAGCTCGGCTATCAACGGATTTCAGCCTTATTGGTGCGCTACTTCCAGTGTCATTATGAGTCCTCTTAGACCTCCCTCCATTGCTCGTGTCGAAACAAAGCTCCTTCCCTTGAATATGTCGGTGTTCTTTGGTGTAGGCTTCTTTGGTACAATGTGTCTTCTAAGACTCTCCTTTCATCGACTCTCCTCGTCCGACCTCTTGTGAAGGCCGCTGAGAATGTTCCTTTGTCCTGTCACGCTAAGGGACTGCAGGAATTGTTTTCTGTCCCCCTTTCTGGGCATCATTCTTGGCTGCCGGAATCGGTGTGTCTTGTAACGAAAATGATGGCTGCATGACGTTATTCTGCATCATGAAACTGACGACCGATTGTAGGTCTGCCAATTTGTTCGCCATTCCCTTCATCTCGCCGTCCCTTCGTACGCATCTGTCTTTCCATACCTGGAGGTCGTTCTCATTATAATACCCGCCTTAGTATGCCTTCTTTGGTGCATCTCCCTCCTGGTCGACATCTTTCTCTCCAGGATTCTTATCTCGAGTTTCTTCGTTACAGTTATCCTCTTCTACATTAGGGTCAATGTGTTTACCACTTCCAGTAGGGATGTCATCCTCAATCTTCTCTTTATGTCCGTCATTGGCCATCTATTCTCCTTTCTTTCCCATAGACGGTACCAAATTGTGGGTGTTGATTTCTAACCACGCTGCCAAACAGCTGCCCAGCTGAAGAACACTGGCAGAATAGATTGCGCCCAAACGACCTGTCACAGAAATATAAGACTCCGATGATGATTCTTCCACCCGGGGGCACTCCAACGATCAAGTCAGTACTCAATTATCTCTCAAAGATAGCAAACAGTGCTTTAACTCACTAACCATAATACAAAAAGCGTACTTTAGACCCACGAGGGTGTCTTACTTTTATAACCAACACTAACCTGATTCCTTTTGAAGCCTAGCTTCTCTTGGACTCTGGCTCAATACTCATCCTGGACTCTCCAATAGATAAAGATAAACTCCCTAAGAGCTTTATCCTTATCCAGGCTGAGGTCTTCCTCCATTCTAAGACTCTTATAGCTTATCCGTTCGTCTCGGATTCCGGTATCTTCGTAGATAACCTCGGCCTAACCGAGATCACCTCGGTGCCATGACCAAGACACGTGGCACCTTGGCTGGCACTTTGGTGCCACTTTGGCCACGTGTTGTCATTCACAAAAATATGCCCCCACAAAAATTATCTTCCATCTTATTACGCAGTTTAGTTTTGAAAAAAAAAATTATTATTGAAAATGATGTTTTTATTAGTATAATGATAATCCGTTTCAATAAACGGTATTAAATTATATTAACTTATTTTAAGAATGTTATGTTGAAGTAGACAATATTTTTATTTCTAGACAATATTCATATTTCTAGAGAATAAACAAATAAGAATGAATGCAAAATAAAATGTATAAGCAAATTAAAGTGTGATTTATAAAAGAAGAAAAAAAAAAAAAAAACATAAATGACATTTGAACATAAAATAAGAATAGTAATAAATAGAAATAAATAAAAGAATACAAGTAACTTTAAATAATATAGAAATATAACAAATAGTATATATCAATATTTGATAAAACTCAATTTAAAAATTATTTTTTAAATTTTATAATATAAATAATTTGGAGAATGCAAACTACAGACATTTTAAGGATGCGAAATATTTCAATTTAAAACTATCTTATAAATTATCAATATAACATACATGGTAGTGTTTGGCAAGTGGTTTTGGGGCTAAAATAGTCACAAAAAATAAAATAGGTTATTTGAACCACAACAAACAAAACATCACATCCAATCCATAATCATTACACTCTTCTCTCACAAAAAAAGTCAAAAAAATCAAAAAACCAAAAAGTCCTCCCAAACCAAGCTTTTTAATCCAGACTAAAATAATTAAAAAAGTCAAAAAGTCAAAAGACCAATCCACTTCCCAAACGGAGGCACAACTTTTAAAAAAATTTAGAGATGCGACCGCTCCTGCCTACACTCCGTAGATCTATCCTTGATTGTATTCTTTATTAGCGCATGCCATTGCCAACTTATTCTTCTACAAATTTTTACTATGCATTGAAGCTATATGTGCGCAGCATGAGGAAGCAAAACAACCGCCTTGATTTAAAACACAAAAAAACATGGAAATACTGATACTAATGATCATCATATTTTAGCAGCAAAAATAGAAACTCGAGAGGCCATTGCAAAAGCAAGAAACAGTCAGTTTTTTTTTTTTTTTTTCCAAACATTCCAATTATAAAATAACAACTAGCTATGTACCAAACATACTTCTCACTGGAATGATTATAATCGTGCCTTTACCGAAACAATTTCAGATATAGAAAACCAACTCCCTAATACCCCAATAACAGTACCTAGAATGACTATCCCAATGTCCAAACATGCCCCTTTCCTATCCATTTCGTCTTTGAAGACTAGATAATGAAACAGCGCAGGCAATACAAAACCCAGTGCACAGCAAACGCTGCTTCCAACCAATGACAAGAAATCAGTAAAATTGGGTACAAACAGAGCCACCATAATAACCACCGTAACCAACACCCATCTCATCCACAAGCAGTACTTGCCATTACTTAACCTCCTCTCCACCACCTCATAGACAGGGTGCATCATCAATGGGAATGTGAAGAACAAATTTATACACAAACCCAATTGAACCAAAGCGCTCAGCAACCCAGTTCCCATGTTGGCCGTGATTATATCTCTCGTGTTCTGGCCGAATGCAAAGTAACCCAGAGCTCCAAACAATCCATAGGTGGAGGCAATGAACGCCATGGTGATGCCTAAGATTTTCCCGAATTTGTTCTTGTCTTTGGCTTCTGATTCGAGCGGTAAAACCATCCCAACCCCTTCGAATGAGTAGACGGCCACGCCCAAGCCGTAAAAGAAAGCAGAGAGACCCCCAAAGGGCTCGACAATGGGTCTCTGTTTCATAAAAGTGGAGAAATTCTCAGCGATCACGATACCCATTGCCCCAACATCAACAATGTCAGCAAATATACTGAGAGGAGCCAAAAGGGTGAGAGTTGGGATCGCATTTAAACCCAATTGGAAGGGCAAAGAAGCCCAAATGTAGAAGCTTTTGGCAGAAATTCCCAATATTTTGGAGGGTAGACGTAGATTAGTAAGGGGGGATGAATTGAAGAGATTGGCTAAGGTGTTGGCGATAAAAATGAGGTAGCCGACGCAAAAGCCGGCTTGGGTGAGTATGATCATGGAGTCGACGGCCAACCTGCCGAGAGAGCCACAAACGGCGAAGCCAAGATCGCCGAAGGAATTGATCTTGGTAGAGTCGTTGTTGTTGTTGTTGTTGGAGTCGAGCTTTTTACGGATGCGGACGAGGAGCATCATGCAATGGTAGGTGAGGGCGGCGACGGAGAAGATCATGAGGAGGGAGGTGAGCCAGCCGGTCTTCATGAAGGTGTAGGGGAGGCCAAGGACGCCGGCTCCGACGACGGCGATGAAGAGATTGGCGAAGACCTTGGGTTGGGAGGAGAGAGAATTGTTGTTGTTGTTGTTGTTGTTGTTGGAACCAATAAGTAATGGGGTGTCCTCTCTAGGGAGAGATGATGATGACGATGATGATCGGTGGCCATCAGAGGACGAGGAGGAGGAGCTCGACTTTCTGCCCAACCCCATAACGGCCTCCCCTTAATCTGATCTGATCTGATCTGACCTGGTCTGATATTCCAAAGAGAAACATCAATTTGCATAAAAGAGAGGAGGAGAGAAATGCGAAGAGACTGGTAATGTATGCGTGTATGTTAGGGAGACAAATGGGAGGCTCGGTGGTGAGCACAGGTTCGGTTTGTTAGGTACTCCCACCGATTCTCACGTCTTATATTTGTTTCTTTACGGAGAGTGCTTCTGGCGCCAAAATAAATCTCACATGTTTTCCACTTAACTAAGGAGAATTACATTACGGTGAAATTTGGGCAAATATTCAAATCTGAATTAAATTTGAACAGGTTTGGAGAAATATATCAAACAATTCGAAGTCTGAATTTTATATATATATATATAAATATATAAAAATATTAAATATATATAAATTATATATATTATATATACAAATAGTATAAAATCTTACTTTTTTTTATCTTTTTATTTTCACTCATAAATTGTAAAGACTACTATAACGGCATTTCTCTTACATTATATAAATTATTTGTTTTGATGGTATTAATGATTTTCTATATAAAAAAAATATATAAATAGAGTCAAAATTTAATAATTTAATAATGTTGCTAAAAAAAAAATGATTTACAATTTGAGCAATTTGGGCAACTCGGGCAATTCAGGCTTAACTCGGGTCAGGCTTAACTCGGGTCGAGCTTGATCAGACAACCTTGGATTACAATTCGGGCCTGGACAAATCTCAGCACAACTTGGGCTGAGCTTGGACAACCTTCCAACCCAACCGAATCCGCCCCGAGTTGCACCCGTAAATTACACCCACATTGTGTCACTATAATTTATTTATCCGAAAATAAAAAACATTATAATTTTTTTATTAATTTATATTTTTCTTTCACTGATTCAACTCTCAAGTAATTGTTCCGTTAATTAATAAAGAGGTGAATGTTAATTGCATCTCTAATCCTTCCAATTTTTTATTTTTTATTAAATTCAAATTTAATAAAACTATCTCAAATATTTTTATTAAATGTTTATCAAATTAAGAGAGAGTTATTATTATTATTTTTAATCAAATTGAGAACTCATTAAATCTTTTATTAAATTTAAATTTCATGAAAATTTAAAATGATAAAGTATTGGAAATGATTTTTTTTTTTTTTTTCATCAAATTTGATGGGAAAAAATTTTGGGATAAGAAGAAAAAAAATTCAAAATTATGAAAATTTATTAAAATAATTAGAGTAGTTCATATCAAATTAAATTTTTTTATTCAAATTTAAAATTCAATTAGATGAAAAACTTGTGAAAAGATTGGAGATGGATTAAGAGATCATCATTTACTCTCAAGGTTAGCAGGCCAATATAGGCCCATTTGATTCATCGGATTTTTATCAAGTCCAAGCCTGTGGCTTTTAGGGGTGAGCATGGTCCGGATTGGACTGGATTGGGGTAAAATCAGGACCAATCCGTTATCTATGGTTCCTAAAAATTTGGAACCAATCCAATCCGTTTAAATCATGGAACCAATCCGAACCAATCCATTTAAATACGGATTTGATCAGTTTAGGACCATGAATTTACATAATTAAATAACAAAAATATATATATAACACTTTAATTTCATAAAAATATAAATATAGCGCAATATTAGTTTCACAATAGCAACATGTTTTTCTATAATAGCGACATACTGTTCTAGAATTTAAATAACCATAAGAAAACTGGTTTCACCATAAGTATTTAGACCATTACAAATTAAAACTAAAAACTAACAAACAAAAGTAATAAAAGAAGATATTACACGATTTTATGTTTGAGTTTAGATTTTATATAGAATAAAAGAAGATACTATGGGGGAGGATGTATAATAAAAATATAGACTATTTGTATACGGTCCGGATCGGTTCCAATCTAGAACCATGGGATTCAATCCGGAACCAATCCGTGGATTACAGATTTTTAATTCTTCAATCCGGAACCGAACCACGGATTCAAAAAATCAATCTAAATCTATCGGATTGGACTGGACTGAATCGAATTACGAATTTCACGAATTTCTTGTTCAACCCAGTGGCTTTGGGATGGCCTGAGCGTAATTTTGAAACTTGACTCAATTTGACTTGCTAGTTCATGAGCGATGGCTCGTTAATTCGGTAATTAAGAAACCCCAAAAAAAAAAAAAAAAAAAAAAAAAAAAAAAAAAAAACCCCCCTAAAAAATCAGAAGTAAGCTTGAACCATGACATGTTAAGGCTCATAGGCCAACCCACTAATAGACTGGACCAAGTTCATTCAGCAAGGCTTGTTTTTAGATTTTTTGTCATGGTTGACCTAGCATAATGCCAACACTTAGGCATTAAAAAAATTAAAAAGTCAACAACTTATATTAAAAAGTCAAATATTCTATTTTTTCTTTATTTTTTACACATCTTTTCGTAAAAAGTCAAAAAGTTATCCCAAACATACTAGTTTTTTTAACTAATATTTTAGCCAAATAATCAAAAAGTTACTAAATTAGTCTGTTCTCAAACGAGGCCTTAGAGGCAATTTGGGAAGCTAGCTAAAAATTAACTTTTAATTTTTAATCAATTTTAAATCACGTCACCTCTCATATTTTTTACACACAAAAAGATAAAAAAGTCAAAAAAAAAAAAAAAAAAAAAAAAAACCAAAAGTTAAGATTGTTCTTACCCATTAAATTTTTTATTATGTTATTTGACTGAAAATATTATATAAATAATATCATATAATATTTTAAAACTATTGAATAATTATCTCATGGACGCATAGAGGTAGGCACGAATTACATGATATATCTAACTCGTACATGATATATCTAACTCGTTCATTTTAATTGATTTTTGTAAGAATTTAAGATTGATGTTTAAATTTATGCCAAATCAAATAAATTTTTAAACACATAGTTTAATAATGATGTGTTTGGTAACGTTTACGTTTTCAGTTTATATTTACAAAAATTTTATAAACTGATTTTTGTTTATTTTTAGAAAAACATAAACTACAAACGCGTTTGGTAATTGACAAAATATTTAAAAAAATTTAAAAATATAACAAAGAGTGAAAAATGACAAGTGGTAGCAAGTGGTAGCGGAAGACGGTGGTGAAAAGTGGCGACGGTGGATGGTGGGTAGCTGGTGGTGGTGGGTGACGGTGGGGGGTGGTGGATGGTGGTGAGTGGGTGGTGGTGGTGGTGGTGGTGGTGGCGGCGGCGGCGGCGAGTGGTGGGTGGCGGATGACGGGTGGCGGTGGGTGGTGACGGGTGGGTGATGGGTGGTGGTGGATGTGGATGGGTGGGTGATAGTGGCGGGTGGTGGATGGGTGGGTGACGGTAGCGGGTGGTGGGTGGTAGCGAGTGGGTGGTGGTGGTGGTGGTGGTGGTGGTGGCGGCGGATGGGTAAGTGACGGTGGTAGATGGTAGCGAGTGGGTGGTGGTGGTGGTAGTGGCAGCGGGTGGTGGGTGGTGGTGGCAGGTGAGTGGCAGATGGCGGGTGGTGGTGGTGGTGGTGGGTGGGTGGGTGACGGTGGCGGGTGGTAGCAAGTGGGTGGTGGTGGTGGTGGTGGTGGTGGTGGTGGTAGGTGGTGGTGGCAGGTGGGTGGCGAGTGGGGGGGGTGGTGGTGGGTGTGGTGACGGGTGGCTGGCAGGTGGCTAGTGGTGGTTGGTGGCTAGTAGTGGTAGGTGGTGGATGGTGGTGGCAAGTGGGTGGTGAATGGTGGTGGCAAGTAGGTGGCGGGTGGTGGTGGTGGCGGGCGGTTGATAGTAGTGGCAGGTGGGTGGCGGTGGCGGTGGCGGTGGCGGTGGCGAGGGGTGGGTGGTGGTGGTGGCGAATGGGTGGGTGGTGGGTGGTGGTAGCAGGTGGGCGGTAAGTGGTGGTGGCAGGTGGTGGTGGGGGGTGGGTAGTGGTGGCGGAAGACGGTGGTAAAAAATGGTGGCGAGTGGTAGCTAGTGTTGGGTGGTAAAAAAAAAAAAAAAATTCAAAACTTAAAACGGAAACACATTTTTTGTGTTTTCATTTTTTGGCCAAATTTATAAACTGAGACCACTGATTTATAAATCAAAAATTTTATCAAACAAATTTTTATTTGAGTTTTTTAAATTTTTATAAATATAAAAAGAAAACTGAAAACGTAAGTGTTACTAGACGATACCTAAGATTCTGTAGTTAAGATTTTGTACATGTAGCTATTATTGTACATCATAGCTGGGAAGCAAATGTTGTGCACCCGAGATCGGAGAAACAAATGCCAGGAACTCTTTGTTGGCTTCATGTTTGGCCAAGTCGTCCTCTTTCATAAAAAACCAAGCTTCAATGCCAACACCTATCTCCTATGTAGAAAATTAATTGAATTCTTGAATGGTAACTTAGAGAAGCTCCCTCATATCGGTTTTTTCCACCCAAAATCAACTTGGTATGATGGGAACAAGAAATTACTAGTAAAGATGATAGAATTATTCTCTAATTTGCTAGAATTCACGTTGGTAGAGCTCGACATTTCAATCACATTGCCTCCCTCTTGGAGATTTTTAATATAATTATTGTCGATTTTCTTTATTCCTTCTCTCATTTGGTTAATAAAATCACAACCCTCATTTTCATTACAGTTTATGAATGGTACAAATGTAGCAAAACGACTCAAATTATCAAAATAAGAATGATAAATTGGGAGATGTAATATTGTTGATTTTTTCAAAAAAATAATATTTGAGAGTTCTAATTTGAGAACTCTAATGGTGGTCCCACATGGTGATATGATGTTTTGGCTTATGTAATTTTTTTTTTTAGTTTGTCACATTACTAAAACTCATATTAAAACTCATTAAAACTGTAATTTTAGAACTCTTTGTCACTGCCCTTTCAAAAAATTAGCTGCAAGACTATTATTAATTTTGGTCATAAAAATATTGTGGGAATCCTGATGCACATCACATGGATTGGGATTTTTTTTATTATTATTTTGGTTTGCTTGTTTGTGTGTGCATGGGTTGGGATTGAAGGGCACACTTTCATTTGTTTCATTTGCAATTTAAATTAAATTCCTCATTTTGATTTCTTAGTTTTTTAATTATAATAATTAATCTTTTACATTTTCAATCAACTTATATTATGTTCTTTTTATTAGTTTAGTGTTAAAATTATTAAAAAAAATTATCATATAACCCCCACATATGACATTTTAAAGGCAAAATGTAATTTCTTTTTTATTTTATACTTCTTTTATAATTTTTTTTTTAATAATAGTTTCTTTTTTATTTTCTAAATTTACAGTCATAGGCTACCCATTCCCTAATGGGGTTAGAAATATAAAAGGGAGAAAAAATATAGTGAAAAAATAAAAAAGTAAATTAAAATGAAATAAGATTACTTGTTTTTTTTATTAAAAAAAATATCTCATATGAGTCTCATATGACAATTTCTGTTAACAGAAGAACCCTACGGCGGTGTTTGGGAGCAAATTTTTTGGATTTTTTTTTATTTTTTTTCACTAAAAGACAAGAAGGTTACAAAATAAAAAAAAACAAGTCCAAACAAAATATTACATCAAATTCCATAATCATTTCACTTTTTCTTTCACAAACATCACATCCAATCACAAAAAACCTAACTATCTTCCTAAACACAAAAAAAAATTTCTCCAATAATATCGTACAATTAAAAAAACTATATAAAAACTCACTTCCCAAACACCCAAGTGTTTTTAGTTGGGTTTTTATGTAGATTTTTTTTGTTGTAGGATATTATTGGATAAATTTTTTTTAGTATTTAAGAAGATAGTTGAATTTTTTTGTGGTTGGATATGATGTTTGTGAGAAAAAAAATGAAATGATTATGAGATTTGATGTGATATTTTATTTGAATTTATTTTTTTTAATTTTGCAAAAAATTTGTTTTTTAGTAAAAAAAAATAATAAAAAAAATTCATAAAAAATTGTTGCCAAACACCGCCTATATCTTAACAAAATTGTAATAAATTGACTAGCAATAACATTAAAAATAAGGGAGCAAAACTTTCTTCATTTTTAAGTCCATGTGAACCCCATGAGATTCTACTACTCCCTTTCATTAAAAAATGGCGGGAACATTGATGCACATCGCATGAGTTGGAATTGAAGGGCGCACCTGCATTAAAAAAACGGTGGGAATCTTGCTGCGCATCACATTTTTTATTTATTTTGTTTTTTGTTTTTTTTTTATTCAAGTCAAAATAAGGCAAGTAGTTTAAGCCTTGATTTGATTTTCATCTTTGGCTATATAATTATAAAAATATAAAAAAAATTACAAAATTACAAAAAAGTAAAAAACTACAAAAGTATAAAACTATCTCATATACAAGTAAAAAGTTAAAAAAACATCATTCTATATTAAGGGCGATTTTGTCATTCCAAAATTAAAAAAATTAAACAAGAATACTAAATAACTACAAAAGTCTCAGGTTAAAAAATCATTGCCAAACGACCCCTAAGTGTAGTACAAATATACATAAATTTGAGAGTTCATCAAATTGAAAAACTCAGTTCACACTTCTCTTTGAAATTGAAGTGTTAGACAAATTAAAATCTTATAATCAATACAAATGGAACAATTTCAGGTGATGTAGAACACATTCCAACATATCATACGAGGAATTATTCCATTCACATAACCTAGAAAACCATTCAACTTGTTTGGTTTTAGTTTTTTGGAAACACTTTTCTCTTTCAGAAAATTCTATTTTTTTATTTTTCATATATTTTTTTATTTTTCATATATATTTTTATTTTTATTGAATTTTTTAAATATTTTAAGCAAGTTTTTTGAATTTTTAAATACACCTAACATAAATACACCTAAAAAGTATAATTTTTATAAAAAAAATCTTTAAAAAATTCACTAAATACCAAAAATACAAAAAAGAATGAAAATTCAATATATTTTTTATATTTTTGTATATTTATTAATTTTTTAAAATATTCTTTCACAAATATTTATTTTTTAGATACATCTAAGGTGTATAAAAAAGTAAAAAAAATGCCTAAAATTTAAAAAAAAATCATTAAAAAAAATACGAAAAATAAAAAACTCAATTTTTAAAAAACTTAATTCAAAAAATTGAAACCAAATGATTTTGTTTTCAAAACATTCTGAATTTGATTCTTTCACAATATATGTATTTGTTTGAATCCAAATTTAAGTGTCAAAAAAATGAAAATTAGAAACCAAAAATAGCAGAGAGATGGGGGAATAATTACATTAGACTGTCGTTGCCATTACAAAGTCGAAGCTCTATTCTTCTTCACCAACAGAAAATGAAAATCAAACTTGAGAGGAAATAAAAATAACTACAGGAATTATGTGGGTCCTGATACTATCACGTGGCGTAATTATAAATTATCATGAGTATAACAGTTATCAAATTCTTATCAAACATTATATTAGTATTAGTGTTTTATGTTGTGCAAAACTCATCAGGATATGAAATCTTATCAATATAGAAGTCCTCAACAATTAGAGATTGTTTGGGATAGGACTTCTGAAACATTCAAATTACTTGTTAAGTAAGTCATTGGATATTATAAATAGGCAACATGGGTTAAAGTACGTAATTTCTCTCTATGAATTAATCCATTAAATATTTTGATAATGTTGGAGGACGAATTTGGGCGTTAGAGGACCCCCGGCTACGGTTGAGAGTATTTTGTCTTGTAAATGACGATCACATGATGGCGCTGATCAATTTCTTCATTAAATTTCTTTACCATCAAATACGATATTTATTTTTTATGGCCGTACAAAACTCTTGTATAATTTCTTGTTCAGTTATCATGAAGAAAAGTTGATTTTGATGCCATTGTTATGTACAATACAATCACTCTGTTTAGACCTTGACTAACTTATCAGCTCAGTGCGGCTCCCCAATCAATGCTTAAAAGAAATTTTAAAACCAACTCCCTCAATCGGTGATTATTGAACAAAAATGTTAGAAATTTCAAAGATTTTATTAAAGGGTTAATTTCATTAATAGTCCCTATAGTTTGGGAGTTGTGTTACTTTAGTCTCTGACTTTTCAATTGTGACACATTTGACCTGAATTTTGAATTTTGTTCCAAATGAGGACGATTGAAAATATCATTAGATTTTTCAAGGGTAAAATCGTCAATTTGATAAAATATAAACTAATTTGACAAAAATAAATGTCAAAAAAATATTTTTAATTTTTTTAAAATTATTTTTATCCATCAATGATAAAATTATGTAAAATTAATAAAAATTATATGATTAATTTTTTTAAATTAATTTTACATGATCATCATCCAAATACATAATAAAAATTAATTTGGTAAAAGAAAATAAATAAATGTCTAAAAGATTTATCAATTTTACATAATTTTATTTTTAGTAGGTAGAAATAATTTTTTAAAATTCAAAAATATTTGTTTGACATTTATTTTTGTCAAATTAGTTTATATTTTATCAAATTTACAATTTTACCCTTAAAAAATCTAATTATATATTCAATTGTCCTTATTTAAAACAAGATTCAAAATTCAGGGTCAAATGTGTCACAATTGAAAAGTCAGGGACCAAAGTGACACAAGACTCAAACTATAGGGACTATTTGTGTAATTTGCCCTTTATTAAATGTTTTATATGGGTATGAGATTTACAACAGATTTATATTGTATGGGTCTTATATTTATATTTATATTTATGTGAGACATTTGATAAAAATTTTAGTAAAATATTTGAGATCTCTAGGATTACTTATATTTAGTAGGAAAAATGTTTAATGTTTGGGACCATAAAGGAGGACCTATGATTATTATTGATGTATTGATTATTGATGTGTTTGAATTTTTTTTGAGATTATGTCTGACAATTACATGAATGGTTTAGATCATTTTAAAAATTATGAGAGTTATATTTTGTGGGATCTCTATCATTATTATTTAGTAGTCTGGTAGTAGATTTATGTGATATTTTATGATAATATGATTGATGAAAAAAATAAAATATTAATTATTTAAGTTAGCTGATTGAACATAAGGATAGAATGAATGGGCTCACTCACTCACTCAGTTGTGAAAATTCAATGCTCACCTGAGAAGGCAAAGACTTGGGAAAGTCGGCAATCACACCAAAAGCCACAATAATCAGGGTTAGATTAGAAGTGGTGACTACCATAACATAACGTGTCTTGATTGACTTGGTCGATTGAATTTCACACTCCACAACAGAGTTCGAAATCAAAAATAGAAATTGCTCCATTGTTAAAAAGGGGTAAAATGCTTTGATTCTTATCCTTTTTAGGTAGTTTGATTTGAATCCCTAATATATATGTGTATATATATATAATACATGTTATGTTGGTGAACATTGTGCTCAATATGTACATGTAATAATGTGTATCTGTATGAGGAACTGAACATTCCATTCTATGCTGTATTTGCAATGTTTGTTCCTCCTTTGTTTAATCTGATGTAGATTCAGAGCAGTGAATTCTTTTATGCATATTATTGCAAGGAAATATGATAAATCCATCTACATGGTATTTGATGAGAATAATCAAAAATCATAATTCATCTGTTTGAAATGCTTAGTGATTGCTTTATGTTCCCGTTGCCTAACAATGTCTAGGTGTCTTGGAATCTGTTATTCAGAGAAGTTAATCACTTCCAGATGTGCTAGTTGTACAATCCCTCCTTACCTATAATGTTTATTTGATCATAACAGGTGTAATCAGAAAATCATTATACAAGCCAAACACGATTAATAATGGATCAGATTAGCATTCAAAAAGGAAGAATTGTGACACTAGAAGAAGGTATGGTATATTTCTGGTTGCTCTCTCTCTCTCTCTCTCTCTCTCTCTCTGTGATTTTATCTGTTGCTTCCATTCAAAGGAAGCAGCTAGTGCAAAGGCCATATAAATCTTATCCTAAGTGAGCATGTTGTGATATCTTTTGATCAAATCAAACATGTGTACAAAGATGTTAATAAGTGATGCACAAGGTAGAGATCCACTATTCGGCTCACACACAGTATCTTTCCACCATGTGGAGGCTTAATTTATATTTATAATTTTATAAATTAAAGTCTTTAGTATTTAATATTTATTTTCTTATTGTTATTAATTTTTCTATTTTATTAAGGTTAACCTATATATAATAGGCTTTGGTATTATATTAGGCAGCCTTCAATTAATGAAATTGACAGTTGTTTAAGGTTGCGGCCTTTGTGTGATTAGGATTGCGGCCCTGGCATTCTTCTCTTCCTGATTCTCTCTCCTATTCTTTCTCTCTGTTCTAATTCACGGAAAAGTTTAAGTGTCACAATCCCAACCCGTCCCAAACAGGATGGCGTTGTGACCGGCCAGTAGTCATAGACTATCAAGGGCCTAACTTTCAAAACAAGTTGGGGTCTTAGGATAATTGGGGCAAATTTTTTATATTTTTGAGTACGGAAGCCATTATTTGTTTATATTGAGTCCATTCGAAACATCCACTCAGAGCAGTGCATAACTACATGAAATGAAAGCATTCATTCCTCTTGGATTGTTATCTTACATTATTACATGGTCTAAACGACAAGGTAAAATAAACACATATGATAAGGCTTCACAAATCTAGCACAACCATACAAGACCAGTTTCTATTCAAACTTCTCTTCATCACCTACATATATTTAAGAGAGAGGGGTGAGTCATTGCCCAATGAATAATATTATAGTTTAGTGGTAAATGAATGAATTCCAATCTCGTTTGCAAAGCATAATATCATATCATATTTTCAAAAGCATTCGAACATTTCTCATCATAATATTTCATAATCAAAACGTGATAGCATGGTACATCCATTAGGGCGAAGCGAAGGAATAACCGGTTTGATCACCGATTAAACAACCCTCTCTTAGGTGGCGAAGGAGATCTCAATAATAGCCATGGTATATTTAACTGTCCCCCAATGGCTAGGACTATCTAAAGGATGCCACAATAGATTTATCAAAATATAGGATATTCATTCATTCGGAAACAAATTAAGGATTTCACAAAATATGATATATCATCGAGTTTTCAAAACAATTTTCAAACATAACTTTACAATAATATTACTCACAAATGGCTTGCGAACAATGAGGTTTTCCCCCCTCAAAGTGCTTGACCTACGCAAAGCATAAGCAAGACGTTGAAAGCACTTAAACTAACAAGCTTCTAAATTCATTTCAGGTGTTCTAACTTAACTTTGTGTTTCTTAATATTTTCTTGGATTATCCAAGACTTTTCTAAGCCTAATTCAAACCTAAATCAAGTGTCAGACATGTATCAAATGCATGGCTAGAAGCACCCTAGGTGATTAAGGCTTGAAGAATGTTGAAGTGTGTCAAAGACGTAAGTTGAAGGGCCCTAAGTATTCCACATCAGTTTCATATACTATGCGTTGAAAAATATCATGTTTTGGTATTTAAGGTTTAAGGAAATAGGAAGAAATGAAAAGAACTAAGTTATGAGAGGAATTAGCATGAAATGGTTAGGAAGAAAGTAAGCAGCCTTCACTAATTTAAACATTCTTTTTGTATATTTGGAATTTGGATGTGAGACCACCACCATTGGAAACTAGACTTCCGGGACTTGAATTTAGAATTAAGAATCGCGTAAAACCGAGTCCGGATGAGAGATATACCCATTTGAAGTTGCGCTGAAACAGAGGTTCTGCACGTGCAGGACAAGGTGCGGGAAGGTTGGGGCACGTGCGGGAAATCTGGCCGCACGTGTGGTTATTTCAGAATGCAAAATGGGTTCTGGAGGGTTGGGCCACATGTGCGGGAAATCTAGGGCACGTGCAGGAAATTCTTGGTTGGATGGGCTGAAGCTGTTCTTCATGTTCTTGAGGTTTCTAACTCCAATTTCTTCACCTAAAAGCCTCAAAACATGATGTATAATGTTCCAAAACATGAAAGTATGATACAAGATTCATGAAAACTCATTTGTATGCAAGGATTTCAAGATTAAACTAACAAAAAAATAAAATTTTATTCAAGAGCTCTTTAATTTTTTCTCTCTTCCACTTTCTTTCATTTCTTCATTTTCATTCCTTTAAAACAAGATTTTAAGGCTTCAAAACATGAATAAATGATGTGGGTTTTGTAGGAAAACATTCATATGCAATGAATTTAAAGTTTAAACCAATCAAAACGTGATTTTCTTGCAAATTTTTTGAACCCTTCCTATTTCTCAAACTCTTTCCCATCTTCCTCAATTTCAATCTCTCAAAACTTAGTTTAGATGATCTTCTAGCTAGATTATAGCAACAATACAAGAAAGAGGGTTGAATTTCTTACCTATTAATGATTTTCCTTGAATTTCTAGGCTTCAAATTGAAGCTCCTTTGATTTTTCTTCGATTTCCTCTATTTTTCCCTTGTTCTTTTCTTCTCCTTTCGTCTCCTTTGTTCTTCTTTCTTCTCTTTTTGTTTTGACTCTACAGATTTTCTTCTTCTTGTTTGGTTTTATTGAGTTAAGGCAAGACAAAAGTTAAATAATACAAAAAGGAAGGTGCTTGTTTGCTTCACCTATGTGTATGCTTCACCAAATCCTAATTTATTTGCTTAGTTTAGCTTAGCTTAATCAAGTTTACCTTAAGTATTTTACTAATTGTCCCATTAGCTTAATTAACCAAGCTTTAGTCCTAACCAATCATGCTTACTCTTTAATCCTTATTAGCCTAAATAAACTCTAGAGCTCTCTCTCTCTTTTTCTATATTCTTCTCTTTTGTTTTGTAGGAAATGTTGAGGTGTGTGTGTATGCATCACAAAGGATTAATTAGCTTAGTCAATCAATCTTAGTTATAATTAGGGGTGCAACTCGGGCGGGCTCAACCCGAGCAACCCGAGCCCAGCCCGAGTTTTTTTAGGGCTTGGGCAACTATATCTTGTAATCTGGACGGGCCTGGGCAGATTTTTGATGCCCGAATTGTAATTCGGGCCGGGCTTGGGCAGAACCAATGGCCAACCCGAGCAACCCGAACCCGAATTAAATTTAATATATTATATAAATTATATAATATATAATATATAATATATATATAATTTAATAAATTATATAATATATATAAATTAAGTAAAAGAGTTAGTCTTAATTTTTATTTTTTATTTTTTGGTGACCAGAATATAACTTTGAATAATTCTCAATTCTTTGTTAATTATCAATTCTACCTACAGGTTTCAAAACAAATCTACCTACAAGTTTTTGGGCAATTCGGGCTAACCCGAGTTCAAAATACAAAGCTTGGGCCGGGCTTGGGCAGCAAAGCTCGGGTTCATGTTCGGGCTTGGGCACTGCTCTGGGCAATTCGGGTCGGGCTTGGGCAGACCCCCAACCCGACCGAACCCGCCCGAGTTGCACCCCTAGTTATAATTAATCAAGGTTAATCTCTAATTAATCAAGGCTTAACTTAATTACGATTACGGTTAATCTCTAATTAATCTTGCTTAGCTTAATTACTATTACGGTTTACTAATTCTACTTAATTAGCACTAATCCCGATTAGTAAGAACAATATAGCATCAAAATGGCATGCACATTAGTCTAAGGTCTTTAAGCTCCTTGATTAGTGAATAGGGAAACTCAAAATTTACTAAATTCAACCTAGAAGTCCTTCCCTAACTCTCAATACAAGACATAAGGATTTCCATGTTCGAAGCTCTATATTAACATATACTTTCAAACTCATTCTCAAGTATATTCGTTGGTTTGTCTTCTCAAGGCATGTTTCTCACTTTTAATTCTTAAGGAGTCTTAATTTTAATTAGGCATATAACATAAGGCAGGGCTTAGGGTATTCAAGGATGAATAATAATATAGTTATAGCACGTGACATTCGTTGGGGTGTCACAGTAAGTTTAAAACTCTCCTTTAATTCTACAATCTTCCTTTTGATCCTATCTTCTCTTTTTTCTGAGTGAGAGCTTTTGCTGGTTGGTTTTTCCTTCTTTTTTTTTTTTCCTGATAGTATTGTTCATATACAATGCACTCTATTATAAATTATAATACACGGTCACCATTTGAGGTGTAGTTGTTTAAGAAATTTGAAAAACTTGGCTCAAATTCTGAGCCTGTTACATAATTCCCCTGCACATTTTTTATTTAACTGATGTGTATGCTTGTGCATTTTTGTTTGTAATTTGATAGTTATAATGTTATCATGTTGCAGGGAATGGCCTTGAAAAAATAATAGACAAAGTACAGGTTTGGATGAAGTGGAGGTTTTTTCAATTTAATTCTTCTATTTTATTGATTTATTTTTCTGTTTAAAAGTCATCACATATGTATCCCTCTTTTCTGAATTATTAGGCTCCAGTTGCGGCAGTTGTGGTTATGGCTTGTAACCGTGCTAATTATCTTGAAAGGGCTCTCAAATCTATTCTAAAGTATGCTTAATATTCGTGAGCATTTTCTAGTGCTCCTGATTAATTTGCTCATATTTCAACTAACTCACCATTACAAAATTCTTCATATTCTCCAGATATCAAAGTTCTGTTCCTTCAAAGTATCCCCTTTTTGTATCCCAGGTACTTTTTTTTCAGTAGGGATTCTAGTCAACACAAGTTTAGATATGTTTGATTGGTCATGAGAGATCGGGAAGGACAAGACAGCTAAAGCTAGTAAATTTCTGTAGGATGGAGAAGATCCTGATGTCAAAACTAAGGCTTTGAGTTACAATCAGCTAACCTACATGCAGGTAAATTATTTTAATTCTCTAGCAAGGAATGCTGATGACAAGGAGTATGGTTCAGCAAATTTTCATCAACTCATACATTTGTCAATTAATTTTATGCCATGGAAAGCTCCTTTCAAGAAACATATAAATCTTGTGTTAGAGATGCCATATGTTTTCATGACATAATTTCTACCCTTTTGTGAGACTTTTTGTTAATATGTCTAGCTTAAACACTAACTTCAGTTGGTTGCAGCACTTGGATCATGAACCAGTGCACACCGAGAGGCCCGAGGAAATGATTGTATACTACAAGATTGCACGTAAGGATTTATCTTTTTCGTCACTTGCTTAAAAAAATTTTAAAAAAAAAGGTCCCCTTTAAAAAGCATCATTGTTGAATGTCTTTTAATGCTGGTGTTTTCTAGGTCATTACAAATGGGCACTGGATCAATTGTTTTATAAACATAACTTTAGTCGAGTTATCATACTTGAAGGTGCAACAATCTTGCTTTGTGCTGCCTTTTTTACTTTCTCTCTCCTTTATTTTTATTTTTATTTTTCAATGGAAATGTTAAGCAATTTGCTGAAAATAAATTTCCATGGAATACAGATGATATGGAAATTTCCCCTGATTTCTTCGACTATTTTGAGGCTGCAGTTGCACTCCTTGAAAGTGATAAGTGAGTCCTATTATGAGGTACATTTCGTTATTTGAAGTTCAAGATCAGAGTCTGCAACCTCTAACTATCTTTTTGCTTTTGTTTGTATGAATCCAAAATAGGTCCATTATGGCTGTTTCTTCATGGAATGACAATGGACAAAAGCAGTTTGTGCAGGATCCTTGTAAGTTCATTTGGTGCTTGTATCGGTAAATAATTATTCTTCTAGAACTAAATGTAAAGCTAACTGATAAACCTGCATAGAGGTTACAGTTATTATTAGTCATTTTGCAGTAACTCCAAGGAGTTTTTGTCCCCTAGGGACTTCTCAGTGGCTTAGGTCGCATTCCCCCCATAGATTCCAGTTCAAGTCTCCTCAACTGACCTATTAAAAAAAAAAAGTTTACTTTGGAGATTTTTGCTTCCAAGGTTCTTGTGAAGGCATTATAACTTTCATGTTTGGATTGAAATTAGTTTACTTGATTCTAGCAGGCAAATGAATGTTGCATCATATAAAGATTATTCTTTAAATCAGAAATCTTGAGAAACTGTTCTCTTATCAGCTTTATGATACACTTTGCAGACATGCTTTACCGTTCAGATTTTTTCCCTGGATTGGGGGGGATGCTGGCTAAATCTACGTGGGATGAACTCTCTCCAAAGTGGCCAAAAGCATATCCTTGTGGTGTATTGAGTCATAGTTTGTTGTTCATACTTGCATATTACTTTAATGCATCTCTTTTGAACATTTTCTTTGACATAAATTTTCACTTATTGGGATGATTGGTTGAGGTTAAAAGAGACTCACAAAGGTCGACAGTTTATCCGTCCAGAAGTGTGCAGAACATATAATTTTGGAGAACATGTATGTACAATGTTCAGAAGTGATTTTTTACTTTGTAAAACAACAATACTCACTCAGAAAACTTAAATATGTTCTTGTTATCATTGCTATAAAATTTGAACCATGTCATTGCTCAAGATATTGTTCTAAATGTATGTTGTTTTGAAATTTGGCACCAGGATAAAAATTTATTGTTGAAGATTGACTCTTAGTTATTTCTCACACACACGAAGTTACACCATGCATGCACGCACCCACCCACACGCACCCTCTGCATACACGCGCTACCTTGCTCACCCATTTCCTGACAAAGTAAACATATCGTCATATTTCCTCTATAACAATAATCATCTTTAAATAGTTTTGACATTTAACGTTAATTATTATTCACTGTTTCCTACAACTATGGTTTCCTGACAACCTTGCTTATTTTTGTCTTACTCTGATTTCCTTGCAGGGCTCTAGTCTGGGCCAGTATTTTAAACAATATCTTGAGCCAATTAAGTTGAATGGTGTTCAGGCATGTGAGCATTTTTTATTTTATTTTTTTGCATAGAAAATATGATTTTAGTTTGTGCACAATTCTTATAGCATCGATGATATTTTACTTTTGCTGAAAGGTTGATTGGAAGTCAATGGATCTGAACTACCTGATGGAGGTATAAGATACATTTGAAAATGGCTGTCTGAGATGAACTCAGAATTTAGTGTATTTATGCCTAAATTTTTTAACCCCCACTTTTTCAGGACAAGTATGTTAAGCACTTTGCTGACATGGTTAAAAATGCAAGACCTGTCTGTGGAACTGATGATGTTCTGAAGGAATGTAATATAGATTGTGATGTGCGCATTCAGTACAAAGACGAGACAGATTTTGAACACATTGCACGCCAATTTGGCATTTTTGAAGAATGGAAGGTAGTGCAACTTCCAATTCATTTATCTAACAATAGAAACCGGGTGATTTTGTTGATTGATTTTTAGTATGGATCTGAAACACAATTATTGACACTTGCACACACCTTGTTGGTTCTTAAAAAATGGCTATGGTACCTTTTTTTTAACTTCATTTTCTTCACTAAATATAGAAAATCTTAGGGTTGGTTTGGGGTATCCTAAAAAAGTGCACTTTTTGTCTTTTTACGAAACGATGTGCAGAAAAGTAGAGAGGTGATATGATGGAAAAAAGATAAAAAGATGGATTATATAGGTTATGCCAAACAAGGCCTTAATATTGGGTCAATGTTGTGCTTGACTAATTTCGTAAGACAATATCTGGATGTGTATTTTGACTTTGTGAATTAAGCACCTTTTAATGAAGTTCTTGTTTCTTATTGAACTAAAGAAATCAAATAATGTTGAACTTCTCCATGCTTTGATACGCTTTCTTGGAGATGCAGAATTATACATTTTTTTAATCATTTAGAGTTTGAAGGCCTTTTTCACACATGTACACAATATGCTTGTTCTGATGGCAGTCTTATTGCTTGAAATTGTTTTCCCTTCAAAGAAATCACAACCATTGTTTTGTGTCCTTTCCCAGGATGGCGTGCCAAGAACAGCTTACAAAAAGGAGGATCTGGGGCCACTGCTGTGCCTTTGGCACAGCAGCCACTGCTGTGGCTGATTTTATGATACAATATGAATTTATTTTTATAATCTGAACCGTTAATGTTGTAGGGTTTGTTGAGTACTTCATGCCTACCAAAAATCATATTAATCGGATATCAATAACTATATGATCGAATTGCATACTTTTATACTATTTTTCAAAAGAAAAACTTTTTGTTTATTTTTTTGGTTATCAATCATATAGTTATTGATATCCGATTAATATGATTTTTGATAGGCATAAAGTACTCAACAAACCCTACAACATTAACGGTTCAGATTATAAAAATAAATTCATATTGTATCACAAAATCAGCCACAGCAGTGACTGCTGTGCCAAAGGCACAGCAGTGGCCCCAGATCCTCTTGGGATTTAACATGCTTAGTAATGATTGAGGTTTAGTGATTGCAAGCCATATGTATTCATAATGCATTCTTAAATTATTATGTTTTGTAGAATCAATTTGGAACAGAGATCTAGAGATATAAATGTTATGTGAACTGATATCCATGAGGGTCTCTTTTGTTGACAGATTTAGTAAATAAGTTAGTAGTTTTTGAATAAAAAAATTATCCTTAGAATGAAAAAATAAAATAACAATGTTTGTAGTCACTAGCATTTCATTTTAAAAAATATAATTTCAAAATTGAAATTGTATTTTTTGATCTCACGACTTTAACAAAATAAAATTAAATAAAACACATTGGTAAATTTCTTCAAAATACCTTGTGTCAGGTAAATAAATTTAAGGATAAATTAACAATATCTCCTTACAATTTGCCTAATTACGTATTAGCCTCTGCTTTTTATTTAATAATTACATCTTTTACTGTTGGTGAATGAGGGCTATTTCACAAGTACTTCCTACAAATTATCCCTTTCTTTCATTCCAGAGAACTTTGCTTTTGTTTGATATTTTTTCTTAAGCCTATTTTCCAGTCTAAAGACAGAGGAAGCGACGACATTAAAGGAAACAACATCCCAAAAAAAAAAAAAAAAAAAAAAAAAAAACAGGATACTTATCTAGAAAAGCCATTTACACAAATTGCTTTTGAGAAAATTTCCAAAATAAAAACACAACTCTAATATTATATTCAAATTTGAGGATGTACATACACAACAAATTGTGATTGTACAATAATATGACAAATGACTATAACAAAACCATAACTAATCTTTCTTGCTTCTCATGTACAACTTTCCACGAGCATCCTCATTGATAATATCGATAAGGCTTTCTGGAAAATCAACCGGCTGCAGAACAGCATCATTAACTCCAAAATCCATCTTCACGAGATAGTCCGCAGCCCGGTTAGATTCACGCCATGAATGAGAAATTTCGAATTGGTCAAACTTGTTCAGAAGCCGCCAAATGTGGTCCAATCCGCTATTAGCCGTTGAATGAAAGCACTGTTGCTCTTTCTTAATTGTTTTGACGACACTCAACGAATCAGACTCGATCCAAATATGTTTAATACCCAGTTTGAACGCATGCATGAGACCTCTCCATATGGCCCATAATTCGACTACGAAGATGTTATGTACATCTTTGGGAGGAAGAACTGAGGAGACATAAGCACAAATGGGAAGACCATTGTAATCACGCAGAAGACCACCATAACTTGTGGTCCTAACATTATTTCGACCACCACGTATAGATCCGTCAGTATTTAATTTAATCCAGCCGAGTTTTGGTTTTTTCCATATGCACCATTTTTCTGTTGCAAGAGAGTGTTGAAGAAACTTAAGGATGATCAGAGGTTGTTCATCGTCGGTAGACAGGAACATAGGGAACCACGGAGGTGGAGGTGGAGGTATTGGCGTCGGCAATGGCAACCACGGAGTTGTCGTCTCCATATCAATAAAGCCGAATCCACCAAATGAAGATGAGTGAACCCGAGTGTGTAACATCATATTACTAATATGCAATGAAAAACAAATACACCAACCCAACGAAGAAGATTACCGAAGATCACCGAGTGTATGATATGTCAAGACCACCAAGAATGAATCACGTTACTAAACCGTGAACACCAATCCAAGGAATGAAGTCACTATAAATGAAGCTGTGTAGTGTATATATACTAGTGTAAATCCTAGTTTCCTAGTTTGGATGGATGACCAACACAATTAATAACTAGGATCCTAGTTTGGATGGATGACCAACACAATTAATAACTAGGAGCAATTATCAGACGCAATTATCAATAACAAGGCGCAATTATCACGCGTTATCGGACCCAAGAAAATTAATTCTCTTATAAATAACTTGGAACAACTATCAGACGTGTTGTTGGACTCTCTCCAATCTTCTATTGGACTGGGTCGTCCAGTCCGGCCCAGTGGGCCTGTTTTTAGGCCCCACTTTGATAATTCGAATCGTTTATATTTTAAAATTTATCAAATACATTATCTCTATAAAAAAAATTAAGTTAATAGGATAACAGAGAACACATGTTTGGATTAATTTTGTATAAATCATTTATTTTCTCACCGTTTATTTTTTTTATACAAAATTGATCCGAATACGTGATTGTCATTATCCGATTAACTTGATTTTTTGTAGAAATTATAAACTCGACGAATCTTAAAATATAAATGGTTCAAATTATAAATATAAGGCTCAAAAGTGAGTCCACTGGGTCCCACAATACCTCTCTAGTCCAATGGAGAAATGGAGAGAAGCCAGTCTCATTGCCCAATCCAACGGAACAAATTCAATGATCAAATGAATGGGGCTGATTTATTAGTAGATATAGGTCTCGTTTGGGAAGTGGCTATTTTAAAGGCTTTTTGACTTTTTAGCTATTTTAGTAGGCTATTTTAGTTTTTGTGTTTGGGAAGATGAGATGAATTTTTATTTGAGTTATTGTATTGAAAAATGTGTTGAAATGATATTTGAAGTTAAAAGGATAAATTTGTCCCTAAGATTACAATTTTTTAAATTGATATAAAGGGGCAAAATCGTAAATAACCAGGTGATGGAACATTTTGTCAATGTGACAGTGTAGGCTGTACCTACACTGTCCGGCAGCTGCAGCTATTTTTTTTTTTTTTTTTGAAAAACTTTGATTTAGAGGCTTTTTGGCTTATTTCACAAATGAGGCTATAATAGCCTCAACTCTTTCTTTCCAAACAGCGCTATAGAATTGTTTAATTGGTTGGATTATAACATTGAATTGAGATTATATATTCATGAAATTCACATTTTAATATTTGATTATAATTTTTGTTATCTAAATTAGTTTTCGATAGACATTCTATCCAACAAAATTAAACATATTATTAAAATTATTTATTTTCATATTCATTGCAAAACAAACGTGAACAAAAAATTATTCATCTCAATAATATAGTTGGATAACCAATCATTCACTAATCTATCTATCTATCTATCTATCTATCTATACATTATATAAGCAAAAGGAGATTTTTAGTGAGAAGAGTTAAGGGAGGTCTAAGTGTTCAATCTAAATTTCTTGATTTTTCAATTTAAAAAATAATTAATAAATCACGCACTAACACTTTCTAATTTAAACAAAGAGTGCATTCTTTTTTTCTAAAATCATTCATTCCTTACCATCAAACAAGGAAGGAGTTTTCCAATTGACAAAAAATAATGAATAATGCTATATGTGTCAATTGGTATATCAATTAGTATATTAACAGATGATGTGACATAATTTTAGAAGTTTTGAGTATTTTAAATTTGTATAATGGGTGGGGTCATAATTTTTTTATCTTCAAATTCAAACTTAATTTTTTTTATCTTTATTTTATATTTATAGAATCTCACTCTTACTCTTCCTTTTCAATTGAGTGTATTTCAAAAAAATTAATTAGCCTTGCATATTTATATAAATATAGTGAAATCACTCAAATCTATTATTTAAATACTCATCTAAATTAATGTTATAGTATTTAGTTCATTTTTAACATGTTTAGTATTATTTATCACATTTTGTTACTTGTCCATGCATAGCACGGTTTTACGTTAGTTCTATATATTGATAATTCTTCACTATTAATATTAGAGAGATGTTACAATGTGCACCCTCAAAAATGTGTATATGATATGCCTTTCATAACTTTTTCACAAAACTTCATACTTAAACCCAAAATGTCATAACTTTTTCACTATAAAAATCGTAACTTTTTTTCATTGAAAAATATCATAACAAAATCTCAAAGTGTTATGACAAAAATCACAAAATGTCATAACATTATCATACTTAGCTTTAAGGTGCGCATTATAAATTCACTATTTATAAGTTTACTACAAAATGCCATAACATACATCCTAAACAATCATAACATTCATCATAAAAAATCATAGCTATTTTACAATGTGCACTGTTTGAAAGAGTGCACATTGTAAATTTCTCCTTAATTTATTAACCATGTTAATTAAGGCCATAAATCCTTAACCAACCAATCATGATGGAGATTATTTTGGTAATGGAAACCGAAAGTTCTATATAAATTATTAAAATTTATTTATTTTTTTAAATCTTAATAATTTATGTAATTTTAAAATTAGGACTCTCTTTGATAAATATGATAGGGTATTAAATCAATGAGTAAATAAAATTTGTTTAATTTGTTAATCTCTGCAGTGTATGTCAAATAAAATATAATAAAATAATAAAATTAATATTTCGAGAATTTTTTTTAAAGACATCAAATTTTGAAATACTAAATTACCACAAATTTTCAAATAAATTTAACATCTCTAAATTTGAAAATTTAGGTGAAAATATTAAACACATCCGTACACCGAAAAACATATATAGAGATTTACATAGCTCGGTAGAGAGTACACGTAGGGACAAAAAATAGCAACAAAATTGACATTAATATGTGAATTCATATTAGACAGTTCACAAATTTCAATTTCTAGAGCACAATTTCTTTTTCTTCACCGTGCATTCCATTTATAGCATGAATTTGTAGGAACCACAAGAAGGAAGGCATGAACTACAAGAAGTAAACTAAAAAAATTCGATAGATGTCAGAGCAAGAAAAAGTTCATATTCAAAATATCGTAGGATGTTGCTAGTAGTTGTAGCTAGACTAGGCTAAACAAAGATGTCCTTGCGCCATTAAAGACGCAAATGTCCTTGCGCCATTAAAGACGCAATGCAATCATCGAACATCTCTTCGATACACTTGAACTTGAATCCCAAACTTCTTAACTTATAATATGGCCTATCAAGTGCCTCGAACCTGAAATATAGGCCACATGTAAAAATCATCAGTTCATCAATCACTAATCCATGTACACATATAATACATACATAATTGCTATATATAAATCCCCCCTCCCTTGATCATAGGATAATAAATACTCTCTTGTCACGCAAATTGAATATTTTCATCCAAACTTTAATAAATTTTAATATTATGCATGTTCTCACTTCAAAAATGTTGTCAAAATTCCCCCCCAAAAAAAAAAAAAGATTTGGACCTTGGAATATCAATATTACAAGAGCAATGGAAGGTTTTACAAACTAATAATCTAAAATAAGACAGTTTAATGTTGATAACATTAATCTCTACTGAGAAAACAATACCAACCTGTTGGGAATGGGTAATGTTGGATAGCGTCGAGACAACATGGAAACAAGCTCATTATTGTCGACAACAACTGAACTACAAAGGTATCATCCATGCACATTTTTATGCTCATAAACAGGGATGTGGCAGGGTGCTACATCATCAATGTGCACATATCCCATCCTTCCATGCCAATGAAATTTCTGAGTTTTTCCTATTTATTTATTTGAAAGATCAAACACAACCAAACTGTAAGTCAAATAAGTAAATTAGTGAAGGGTTTATAAGTAGTACTGTCATTGTGCTTCCAAACTCCAGTTTGGTTACAAATACAAGTAACAAGATAACAGTTACTTAACACCACTGACTGAACTTTTGAAAGTGAAGAAAAATGGCAAGGGGAGAACGGTCACCAGATCGATCTTGTTATCCTTGCAGAACTCCCATGCAGTCCTCTCAGCTAGGGTTTTAGATAAAGCATACCAAATCTTTCATATATAATAAACCAATTATGAACCCGCAAGGGTGGCCTAGTGGGTGAGGGCGGAAACCTGGGGCCTGGGAGTTTGCTCCTCCTGGAGGTCTCAAGTTCGACCCACCCCCCGCTCGGCTGCTGTGCGGGCCACTGGGGGTTATGCCCGGTCGTTACCTCCAGGGCCCTTAGGATTAGTCCCATGCTTCGGCTGTGGGGATACCTGAGTTATCAAAAAAAAAAAAAAAAAAATAATAAACCAATTATGAGATGAAGGCCATATATATAAATATATATTAGTTAATGCAGCTGCAGGTAAGAGGCTGGTGTGATGAGTTTCAAATAAGTAGTGTGATATTATAATTTGTTTTGCTGGTACATGGAAGCAGGCCTATATAGTAAAATTGCAATGTTGGAATAATTTCAATTGGATAATTAAGATAATATAATTAACCTGGAGTCTTTCACAGAGCTCCACAGAGCTCCAAGATGATTCATCCAAAGGCACATTAACCTGGGTCGAAATCATCTCTTGCCCTTACGGTTGAAGAAGATGAGGTGAGAATCACTCGCTTTAGTGATGGATTCTTCTTACATGAACGCAAGATGTTCAATGTACCCTCAATTGCAGGTATCAAGATTTCAGCCTATTCCAATAATATTGCACCACTTCAAATATATATAAACTTGATGTATATACAATGCTAACAGTAACATGCTTAAAGATTGAATGATTGAATGAAGGGGCTATTAACACGAGCATGCCTTAGGATCAGAAGATGGTTGGGCCAAAACAGGGAAAGCAATATGGAAGACACCGTGATATGACATCCCATAATTGTGTCGTCAAAGCTGCCCTCCTCCATTAGATCAGCCCTCACCAACTCAACTCTCTCCTTGGCTCCTTCCAGCCTCCACAGATGCCCCAATTTCTCATTGTTTCCTGCATACATCATAGCAAATAAACCTTAATTACAATATACACAAAATGCAGTTTTTGATTTCAGAGAGAGAGAGAGGGAGGGAGAGACAGATACCGGGGTCCCTAACTGTTCCAATGACATTATACCCAGACAAGAGAAGCCTCTTGATCCACCAAGAAGCGATAAAACCAGAAGCACGGGTCCCTAACTGTTCCAATGACATGATACCCAGACAAGAGAAGCCTCTTGATCAACCAAGAAGCAATAAAACCAGAAGCACCCGTCACGCATACTCTTCCTTTTGACTCAAACTTCTCGTCCATATTAGTTTCCTGTGCTCAATTAACCAATAATTCCAGCACTGCTTTCTCATTCTGATTGCAGGATATATATATATATATAAGGCAGCATGACCTTTACTGGTACATCAGCTTGGCATTGTTGGAGGGTAGGATGTGGAGAAGGTAATTCATCTCAAGCATGTGCACTGTTGTTAAGGTTACAAGTAGGCAGTCCAACCAAAGAATGCCTGCATTTTATTATGCACTGCTTACACACCTCAACTTCAACTAAATTCAAACATTCAAACTGTAACTAAATTCAAACACCAATGGTGCAACTGCATGTATTACCCAACAAGTCCTCAAATGATGAAAAGTTAGGGATTCTAAATTAGAAACGATGATGTTTATTTGAAATATATATAGATACAGAGAGAGGAGGAGGAGGGGGGGGGGGGGGGGGGGGGGGGGGTTGTTGGATGGAGTTGCCCAAAATGACAGATGTAATAACAATTAACATGTCCTTAACAGAATGTCAAACTAGGCCAACCAATTTTTGATGTGTCCATTTGTTCTAATATATTTTGAATCACATAATGTTGAGATGGAGAAAATCTAAAGACATTCGTACAACTAATTATACATTAGAATAAGGAGATTTGGAGACTGAATCTCAATGCTTCATTGCTTCCAAAAGATTATTACATTCACAACTATTACCATTATTATTCGTATTAACACCCATCTGAAAAAAATCCCCATTTGAATGGATCTATTAGTAAGTGAAATATTTGCAACTCCAATTACATTAACATCTATTAAAAAAGAAAAGAAAAGAAAAGGCACTGTAGAAAAATATGAAAAATGGAAAAAGAACCAAGTAAACGGCTTCCAAGCATATAAGCTACAAAATAGACATTGTCAATAAGTAAAAACTTGATAACAAAAAAGACACCACTTGCTTCATGAGCACTCAATTCGCTGGGGCTTTGCAGAACCATGATCGTGATCTTCAGATATGTCTATGTTCTTGTTATCAACACCACTAGTAATGTCACGCCCCTAAACCGCCCCTAAAAGTTTTGGGCATGACCTATTCAGAATTGGACACTTAACCTGATACATACATTCTATGGGGCCTGAACGGAAGCGTTTGGTATTAGAAAATAACATGAAAACATATCCATTGAGCCACTACTAAAATGCCAGGATCACGACTAGTAATTAAACATATAAGAGCATGCATCTGAGAACAAGGTACAGACATACGTATACATTTACAAGTCCAACCCAGAAATTGGGCATATAACAAACATTAAATACAATTCAACCTTGGCCGGCAACTAGAGTATAAGCTAACAAAATCCAACAAAATTGTACGAAGATGCAAAGGGCCTCTCCAAGTGCCTGATTGTACTTAGGTTGACAAAAGATAGATGATATCGATGTTAGGACTGACCTCCTCGTGTGGTACCTACAAAATCAGACAAAATGATAGAGTGAGACAAGCTCAGTGAACAACAGTACTTAAACTGTTTAATACTGAATTCGAATTATAATGTATAACAGTATATTCACAAAAACTGAATCCAAATAATTAGTCCGATGTTGTATTACCTTTCAGAACGGCCTTAGCCTAGTGATAACAGAACGGGCTATTGGCCCAGACATAACAGAACAGCCTTTCGGCCCAGAAATATGCAGAACAGCCTTTCGGCCCGGAAATATACAGAACAGCCTCCCGGCCCAGAAATAAACAGATGTATATTATTCCTTCATGTTTACATGCCCACCAAGTTTCAATCAATGTACACGTTAACATAAGAGTTTACGGAAATCAGAACGTTAACACATTAAACATTCATAGCAATAAGCGTTACATTCATTGTACTATTACTCACAGTGTTGAGGCGGAGTACTTGTTCCTTCCGAAGCG